>OX465562.1:15787058-17037058 GCA_950022955.1 Xestia ashworthii
ATATAGAAAACTTTTTTATTCCATTCTCCTCTGTCAACTGTCACGCTGTCATTTAGGTACCTAGGTACTCCTTTATTTTTCATGTCATTCCTCACTATGTCTACAGTCAAAACTGTTTTTTTATGCTAATAATTTGACTCTGACAATGTCTTTATTTCGTTGTTTTTTTAATCAATCAATCATTTTATTATCAGACATCTGAAGGTCCATAGATAAAATACACAAAAATACATTTTGTATGTATGAATATATTTTTAAGTTGTAATAACTTAAAAATATAATAATACATACAAAATGTAACTTATGAACTATGACACTATGACACGTGAAGTGGCGGTGTCGTGTTACGCTGTGCGGTGTCACGTAGCCTGCCGCGAAAATGCAGAAGTAATAAAAAAAAAATTATAGTACCATAACTATTGTAGCAATATCTTTTCCAAAAAGTTTCTGTTTGTTGCAACTGATATAGCGTATGAATGAAGATGATCCCTAGATCAATTAAGACAAAATTTATCAAACTTCGATTTTTCTTGAATTAGCATTTGTTTAGTCAAACAAAAAAGGTTTTTTTATTATGATCATCCAATTGTAATTCTGGTCAACCCAGCAAATTTTACATTTAATCTTTCCAGATCAGCTCAAAAACTTGTAACTTTTGGGATGGTAAAGTTCCAGCGTTAATACACTCAAAACGAACTAGAAATTCCCATCAAATCCCAAGCCACAAAAAACTCTTTCAGAAAACAAAGATTTGGAAAGATCCCACAAAAAATTCATACGTCCAAACAATTTTCTTCGCTAGTACGATTAACCCCAAAAGGCCCGGTGAGGCCAAACCACGTCGGTTTCAATTAGAGCCACATGTCGGCCAATACCGCGGCATGACCCATATGCAATGAAACTATATAAGTACCTACGTACGGATAGCATAGCACGTTGGTATAATTGTTTTCGCTGCAAGTTTATCTGTGGAACCTAAAAAAGAAATTCATACAGCGCCACGTGGTTTTAATTAGAATAAAAGAAATAGTGGAAGATATTTTTTTTTGGGTTAAAAATAAAATTTGAAAGATCAGAATATGCTTTTTCATCATTCTTCTGCCTTTATCTTGGCAAGTCGGCAGTCACTTCCACCCTCTTTGTTCCCAGATAATTATCTCTTTTTTTCTCAGTCATTCACTCTTGCAGAGTGGTCGTGGTCAAACAGGGGACATCTCCCACAGTTGCGATCACTGCTATCGCTATCATTTACCACCAGTGTCTATTGGCCGCATGGTGAGCAGATTCTGCCAGACGGATAATGGTGGCAGATTAGATAGAGTCTGTTCATCGGGTTGGTGTTCGAATACGTGGTCTCGTGCCTGCGACTTAACCCTGAATCACCAAACGCTCCATGGAATTATTGTTGCGAGTAACGTGTCCAAAGGATCTAAGAATTTGATTATTAAAATCATGATCTCTTCAAAGTTCGAGTGATTCGGTTTCTACTAATCAAGCGTGCACCCTAAGCTGCCTCATCGCTTCACAGGCGAGTTACGGCCAAACGCAAGCATAATTATGTAGTAAAAAAACCCGTAACATTGAGACAGATAATAAGCAGGCCGAAGAGGGATCACTTTTTTATGAAATGAGTATTTTTTCCTTTAATTTCGTTATACCATTACAAATGTTTTCAATATCTTCGATATAAACGATCCACTGTTTATTTTCGTCTCAAAAACAATTCGGGGCCTATTGTTGGCAATCAAAGATACTTTTCATTACAGGAAAATTCCATAATAATGTTTTTACCAAGTTCTTATATGGAAGGTATTTCTGGCTTCGTATTGTAATAGTCATCATATTGAACGACTTTTGTTTGGTACAACAATATACCCTTAGGGTGCCGTGCGGCCAATATGGCCCGTTTCAATTAAACCCATATGAAAGCTATTACCGTGTTTCGACCCAGATGCACTATAACGTTTCAATGTGTCGGAGCATTTTGCTAACTTTTTTCCTAACGTGAATTAGAAAAAAGTTTTAATGGTTCAAAGGAGAGCAATTTCTGAGGTGGATGTTCCTGTTTTACGCTTTACATAAAATGAAATTATAAAGGCAATTTTAATTTGTTGAATTTTTAACAGATATTTTTTACTGTTCTATTACTCGGCTCTTTGTAAAATTAAATAAAAGAAAACGTCCACAGAGAAGAAAGATGTTTTAATCTTTTTTGAAGAAGAAATTATGGAAACATTTTTGCAGAAAAAAATGCTGTGCCTTAACCTTGTTTCAGTTGCAGTACATAAAAACAAATGACAAAGGAAATAATAAAATGTGACCTTGAGTTGTGGTGTACCGGATATAAAGGCGACATCGCGACATCACGTGTCTGATTCTGGGTTCTTATTAATGAGTTTATAGAACGTTAATGGCAGACATTATTCTTTATCAACATTCTGTTCTATATTTTTTACCTAATGAAAGTCAGTTTCGCCAGCTTAATAATACAAAGAACCGTTCTTTCGGTTTTAACTACTGAACCAAAACAGGTTCCGATGCTCTGGTAGTGACGTCTGAAACGAAACGAGAAAGTTAAATCAATGTGTATAAAACAAGTCATATGAAATGATAAAGATAACAATAGAGAGTAACTGTCACATCAGCCGAAAGTGACTGAGCATAGATCTTTATTCCATCTGAACTGTGTCTGATACTGGAGAAGGGTTGCTAGAGAAATGAAGCAGTGGTAAGACGTTAGAGGAGGTCTATTCCAAGACGCACACTGAAGTTAGAGACATTCTTTGAGCACCCCTACATATTTCAGGTGGTTCAGGATTAAAGATTCATGATTGATTGATTAAGATCATTATTGTGTTTTGTTCCATTATATTAGCAGAGCACCCAAGGCCAGTTAACACAAATTTTCTAAACAAACAAACCAAAGTCGAAGAAAATGTTTCACGGAATTCATTGCAAGTTTTAATTGCGGTCTACAATAAAACATTTGAACTGTATAATTTAAACCAGATCTAAAGAACCACGAAGTCATTGAAGTCGACGACAAAACAGTTACCATTAAAGATTTAACAGTCAAAGATAAGGAACAAAACCCAGAGACAATTACAAAGCCAACTCTTTCTTTTTTCTCTGTGACAATCTGTGAACGGGGAAAAAGAAATGGAGAAACAAAATGAAAGCTTAACAGACATAATAGAACAATTACTCGGTCGTTGAAAAGCACTGCAATAATTATTAGCAGTTGAAAACAAGGCTCTTAAAGATTCTTTTTTTTTGCTTTTACTTGTTCCTCAGTTTAGCTTTTGTTGAATGAAAATCGACGTTCCCGAAAATAATTTTGGTATTGGTAGTCTTTCAGAGTTATGGTTTGTTATTTAGTTTTCAAAAACAATGAAAACCTGAAAACGTGTTTCTACAGAGACATGTACTAAACTCATTTCCCACGAGCTCGTGTTAAGGCGATTACACGAGCTAAACGCGAGTTTTATAATTACTAAAACTATATGATTCACTGCTATAAACAAGACCAGAAAAATATATGATATTCTTCAGGATATATGCTAGCATGATACTGTTTTGAAAACATAAAACAATTAATTTGGCTCGATAAAAAGAAATCACGAACTTACCTCTAAAAATATCTTTCAAACAATAGAAAACATACTAATATGCATGCGATCACTCTGATTTTTTGGCAAATAATTCTACAAACAATATATTGGCATGATACTGTTTTAGTTTTTTAATCCAATCAATAGTTTTTTTGTAAATCGATTGAAACCACTCATTTCGCGCTATTTGGCCCGCAGTGGCTGACGTAACAACCACTTTGTAGTGCAAGCTGATTAGAACTTTATTCTAACAGCATTTCAAACGAAGTTTGAACCACCACAAATAGAGTTGCTAATTTAGCTCGTCTAAGCGCCTTAATGAGCCGCCAAATTTTTATGAGTTTTTGACTAGCTTCTTCTGCCCGGGTGTAAGTCAGAAATTATTCCATTTAAACGCATTACCGGGATAAAAATTATCCAAGGTGTCCTAATATAACCCAGGCCAATGTTTACACGCGCTGTCGTGTACATCTAATTTCATGGTAACAGACATAATAAACCTACAGGCGGACAGAACTACTTCCACAATTCTAATATAAGTATGTATGTAGGTAGGTATATTTTATTCCTAACATGCAAAATAATGCCTTTAATTAAATACCCAGTTCTGTATAGCATTACATTGAAATGCATCAATATTCATGCCGCGGGGAATACGATATAGCAGTTTCATGGTATTGCGAATTCCTATGAATGCATTTAACAAAATTAACCGGTTGATTAAGTTCCATTTGAATTGAAAGGACTGGCATTGAATGGTTTGTATGCTCAAGGTGGGTTTGTTTCAGATTGTAAAGGAACTTTATGAAATAATAATATTATTGCCACGACTGTAACTTGGTATAAGGGCAAGTAAATGATCATAACCGTAAATTGTTAATCCTTCACCGCCACTTTAATTCTGAATACACACATCATTATTTTATACAATAACACTCAACTCCTTCATAAACCATACATTAATTGATTACGCAATGTTCATACAGGCTATGATTACCTTGTATTTGTTTGTGTTATACACAGCCCTGTTAGTGCCAGTAGACCATGTCTACTGTGCTCAGTTTTGAGTGCATATACATTTGCAGCAAACAATGCCCTTTCTTCCCGAATCGCTTTTGCAATACCTGTATTGAATGTTCTTAACTCAATCTCAAAGTATTTGTTACAATTAGAGCATTACAGGCAATTTTGAATGTCAAAACTAAAAGGATGAAGCTACCGTCCTAGTCACAAAGCATAATAACGAATTAAGAAAGTACTGTAGTGAAAGTAGCGGCGAAACTGCATCGACAGCTTTATTTATTAAAATTTTATGCACAAGTAAAAACTGTACAAAGGCGGACTTAATGCCTTGGCTTGCTTTGTTTACAGTTTTTATATTGTTAAAAAAGTTTTAATTATCAATCCACAAACTTATTATGCGTCGTGTATTTGTAACTTCAGTATCCTCTGAATGGAATCTATTATTGTTTCATCATCGGCACATTGCTACGCTGGCTGACGTCACAACACGTTTACAATCGTCAAAGAATTGGGTGCTAACAGATTCTGTGTCTATTAACAGCGTGTTTACTGCAGTTAATAATTCGGTCAGTTTCCGTTCCGTTCCTAACTCGTTTGTTTACATCTTCTAGGAATCGTAGCGTTTTGTCAACGTTTATAATTACTGTTGTTTCTGATATATCTCTTTGTGACTATATATTCCATGTCGTGTCTGTATTCCTCACTTTTCTAATTAACAATGCCATTAAATTTAACGTCTGCCTCAAATTCATTGCATGATGACAGATCTGTACGTTTTACATCCATTCTTATATTTTAAGTTTTTCTAATTTAAAAACAAACGTATGGTTACACTATTTCTTTCTTCTTCTTTCTTTCTTCTTTCTCTTTTCTTTTTGTTTCTAGCTATTCTAGGAGACCGTTTTATGTTATTTTTACAGACTTATTTGAATAAGATGAGCCCGTTTTTGATACCTTCTGTTTTAGGTTCTCATTTAGCTATACAAACCCATAATCTGCCTAGGTTTGTCCACAAAGTATGTTGAGGTCAGCTTCCAGTCTTATCAAAAGCAGCTGAATGAGATAAAATACTTTTTTCTCTTTAACTTGAACATTGTAATATTAATCAAAACCATTCACTTGTGGTTTTCTAACTTTGATACAAAGGTGGGGTTGTATTAAAATTTGAAACTTACATGTTTAAAATTACGTGTTCACGATAACTTATTTAAAATTAAAGCACTTTTGTCTAAATTTTAGCATTATGTTCTTAATTATTTTATTAGTTGGACAGTGTATTAAGATATCTAAAAATACTTAACAAGAGGATTATTTATTTACTAACTGCCCTGAAAGCCTTTGTTTTGAGTACTAAATTACTCCAGTGTGTTGTGAATAAGAGATACGCATAATTTGCATTGTCATCTTGATATCAGGTACAATACTTTACATTCTACTTACTATTCAATTGTTTACGTGCTATAATTTTACCATCAATTACATAGTTCACCTTTTATTCGGTTACTCACGATACATATTGACCTTTGAGACGTAAACATAACCTTACTTGGTTCGGTGACAGAACTCGCTGCAAGGCTAAATTTATTTTCCCTTTTAAACCTAATCTTTCCTACTCTCTTCCAATTTCATTTCTCATCCTTTTCCAAACTAGAATCATGACTCTGACTCGTTCCGCCCACGCTCGCCAGGAAGAACTTAAACTGGCTTTGAGCGAATTAAAGGCGTCTAAGCAGTCTTGTGACCAACTAAGTAGGGAATTGGATGACAATGAAAGGGTTCTCTTTGAAGCCCATGAAATAAATAGAAAGTTAAAAAAGGAAATGGGTCAAATATACAATCAATACACTGACGCCATAGAAGACCGGGATAGGCTCCGAGTCATTGTGGACGGGTTCAGCCAGTGTAGCGCTGAGTATGAACAAACTCTAAATCATAAACATCTACTAGAACAACAGCTACATGAGGCTAAGAGTCATATAACTAAGCTTGAGACTGACAATCACAACATCACTGCCTCGCTGAATCAAAGTCTGTTCAGTGAATTGGTGCCTATTGCCCCGTCAATGGTTTCTGCCACAAATCCCTCCCTCACCATAGATTTGACAGGTGAGAATTGTTCCAACTTATGTAGTTCAGTGAGGGCAGTCACCAGTAAAAATAAAATTAAAAAATACATTAAAATCAATAAATACATTGTTAAAACACAAAAAATGGTTAAAAGACAGAAATATTTCATTAAAAATGTAAAATTGAATAGGGAAAGACTAAATGTATTAAAACAATTAGATATATTGTCATCTAATTTGGAGCAAAGCACTAGGAGGTACAAAATTGACACTGAACATCTACAATCCAAACTTGACCACCTACAGGAGAAGCTAAGTTCTATGACTAGCAAATATAATACCTCTGAACATGTCATGAGGGAATATGTGTTGGCGATGAATGATTTGGTTAACTCACAAACAAACAACTGTGAGCACTGTCAATCGACTTTACATGTAAGTACACCGGACCATTCGTTGACAACATGTAATACCACCTTACCGCAGCCATCTGTTGATTTGTATACTCCTGTGAATAGTTCCCAGAAACAATATAAACAAAGTGTGAATAATGACATTGTAATTTTTTGTGATGAGATTGGAAAAGATCTTGGTAATTTATTAACAGATGAATATCCAGGACACTCAGTAATAAACAACTGTATGCCAGGATGTTCTTTATATAATATTATGAAAGAAATTATTAAATGTAAGTTTAACCAGGATTCCATTTTATTAATTTTAATAGGTAATAGAGGAAAAGTAAACAAAGGAGAATTGCTCCAGTATTATAGAACTTTGTCAAACTTAAATTTGAGAAAAATTGTGTTGTTTACACTTCCCTATAGTAAAAGTTTGCCACAGGAAGAAAATAACTATAGATATAATATTAATAATACATTGCATAATTTGACATTGAACAGTAATGTATTTCACTTAATTGACATAAACAATTATATTGGCAATAATTTTTATTTGACAAAAGATAGATATCTTGTAGACAGGTGCTATCTTACAAAATACTGCAAAAGACAAGTAGCTACATCGCTATCTTATTATTTTTCTATTACAGCCAAGAACTTGGCTAATCAAGTTGCCTCTGTTAATCAATGCAATATTGAGTTAAATTACTCTGCCAATAATTTGTCTACATTAACTCAATCAATGAATCATTTAAATTAGAAATTGAGACAACAGAGGCAACCTCTTGCAATATTATAAGGAAACCAGATAGTAAATCGGGCGAATGTTTTGAGAGTTTTAATAGTATCAACCTGGTTCATCAAAATATTCAAGGATTATTGAACAAAGAATTAGAAGTAGAACTTTTTTTGAATTGTAACAACATAGACATTCTTTGTATAACGGAGCACTGGCTTAAATGTCACCAATTAATTTTCAATTTTAGTAATCACCAGGTTGGTAGTTCATTCTGCAGAGTAAATGCTATTCATGGCGGCGCATTAATCCTAGTAAATAATCATCTTAAATTTAAAGAACGGAAGGATATTGTAAGCCTATCTGTTGAGCGAACAGTTGAAATAGCCTGTATAGAATTGGAGCAGTTTATCATTTTAAGTGTATATAGACCTCCTTCAGGGTTGTATGATTGTTTTGAAAAGGTAATGGATGAAGTATTGCATAAAATCTGTAGTTCTAAGAAGTCTATAATCACTTGTGGTGATTTTAATATTAATTTGTTAGAAAATTCTGGGTTAAGTACAAAAATTTTAAGCCTGTTTCAGTCATACAATCTTGAAAATAAATTTCTCGAGCCCACTAGAATAACCCCTACTAGTGCCACTTGCCTAGATAATATTTACACTGATATTATACCCACCCAAAAGGTAATTATTAATTTAATAGATTCAGATCATTGTGGGCAATTGATCACAATTCCAAATGTAAACAAGAAAGTCTCTAAAAAAGATATCATTGTTAATCCAAAAAGTAAAAATCGCCTGGAAACTTTTAAAACTAAACTTTTATCAAAACTACCACTTTTGTCAGCCAATGATGATCCCAACCAACACTATAACGATTTTTTCAGCGTGTATTGCGCACAATTTGAAACCACATTTGTCCCTAAGACAATTTCGGTAAATAGTAACGCTTCTTTCAATGACTGGGCCACCATTGGTATTCATAAGAGTCGAAAACGACTTTATGAACTGTATGAAGAGCGGACTTATACAAACACTGTAGAATTTAATTTGTATGTTAAGAATTATTCTAAATTATTTAAAAAAGTTTGTTTCTTAGCAAAGTCACGTTACTTGAGTTCAAAAATTAAAAATAGTAGTAATGTGATTAAAATGACATGGAACATTATTAATAGTGAAACGGGAAGGTCTTGCAACCGAAATAGTGACATCAGCCTTGCTATTGGCGATAATATTTTAAATTCTGACACTCAAGTAGCCACAGCCTTTGAGAATTTCTTTGCGGATATTCCCGTATCGACAACTAAATTGCTTAACTCGTCACCTGCTGCTGCCGAGTCTTTACTAAAGGAAAATGTTTCAGTCTGTGATTCCGAATTTAATTTTCAATATGTCACTTGTAAAGATATAATTAAAACTTTTCACACATTAAATGTTAAAAAGACCGCCGATCTATGGGGTCATTCTGTGGACGTTGCTAAATCCATTATAAACGTTGTAGCTCCTTCTTTAGCTGTAATATTTAACGATTGTATTGACCGTGGTGAGTTTCCTGATCTAATGAAATATAGTAAAATAATACCATTGTTTAAATCGGGCAGTACATCAGACCCCACTAATTATAGACCCATTTCAGTACTACCCACCTTTAGTAAGATTTTTGAAAAATTAATTTTGGCACAAATACAAAGTTTTTTCAATAAACATCAGTTATTGCATAAAAAACAGTTCGGTTTTACAAGGGGTCGTTCAACTACTGATGCCGGTGTTGAACTTTTAGGACACATTTATAATGCTTGGGAGGACAAATGCGATGCTTTGGGAATCTTTTGCGATTTATCTAAAGCTTTCGATTGCGTTCTTCATGAAACATTAATCAGGAAACTACACCACTACGGAATCCGTAACGCCTCTCTGGATCTTCTTACGTCATATTTGAGTGATAGGATTCAGAGAGTTGATGTTAACGGGAAAAGATCTCCCGGATCCGTAGTAAAAATGGGGGTACCCCAGGGCTCTATTCTTGGTCCATTTTTGTTTCTTATTTACATAAATGACTTGCCTTACCTCATAAAGGATAATCATGACGTAGTATTGTTTGCAGACGACACTTCTCTTTTATTTAAACTCAAACGTCAGCAGCCAGTTATGGATAATGTTAATAGCGCCCTGGCAAAAGTCGTTAATTGGTTTAATGTTAATAATCTACTCTTAAATGAAAAAAAAACCAAATGTATTAAGTTTACGATACCCCATGTAAAACAAGTGGAAACTACTGTACTAATTAAGGATGAAGAGTTGAAACCGGAAGATAGCACAGTGTTCTTAGGCATAACTTTGGATGCCAAGCTTCAGTGGGGCCCGCATATAAACAAATTGTCGAAAAAACTTAGCTCGGCAGCATACGCCGTTAGAAAAATCCGTGACTTAACTGACTTAGACACAGCTCGTTTAGTTTACTTTAGTTATTTCCATAGCGTGATGTCGTACGGTATTCTCCTGTGGGGCAATGCCGCCGATATTCAAACAATATTTGTTTTACAAAAAAGGGCAATTCGTTCAATTTATAAACTAAGTCCCAGATACTCCCTCAGAGAAAAATTTAAAGAGATTAATATTCTTACTGTGCCCTCTCAGTTTATTTATGAAAACCTTTTGTACGCACACAAAAATATTAATTTGTTTAAAAAATACAGTGATATCCACAACATAAATACGAGGAACAAACACAAATTTGTTGTTCCTGCAACGAGACTCAAAAAAATAGGGGGTACGTTCAGATGCCAATGTATACGTTTTTACAATAAACTTCCGAGCCATATTCAAGCACTAAGCCTGAATAAATTCAAATCGTTTATTAAACGAAAGCTATGCCTGAAAGCTTTCTATCATGTCAATCACTATCTCGAAGATAAAAAGGCTTGGGATTAAACTGCTCCAATGAAATTTGCTCTGTGAATGTTGAAATTTCGGACTTCGCTTGTTTATTGTTGATTCCTTTATTTTATACACTGTGACATTGAATGATTTGACATGAATACTTAGTTCAGTATTTTATTATTTTTTTACGTTTTATTATTTTTTATTTTATTTTTTTTTGTGTGTGTATTTGACATGAATATTTACTTGTGACTGTCATGACATTTAATGATTTGACATGAATACTTAGTTCAGTATTTTATTATTTTTTACTTTATTTTCGTTTATTTTATGTGTGTGTTTTTGACATATCGTATTTTTATTGACATTTGAATTTGAATTGTAAATTATTATTTATTATATTTAATTATTGTGAATGTGAGGACCTTGTGGGTCACTTTTTGTTGTTTTTTTTTCCCACGACTGTCTGGCAGCTTGAGTGCTTTATGCGACCTACCCAAATGTCCTTTCTTTGGTATTGTTCGTCGTTTCGTTGAGCTCCTTGAGTTATAAGTCGAGCTACACGATAACTGACAAATGCTTGCACTGACTGGACAGGTCCACTCAAATCTGTGTGGTTCTTTCTTCAAAAGACCATCTCAGACACTAATCTGCATAGTCCTCATGTGAATTAAGCAAGATTGTCTGGACTTCAAAAGAGACTATGACCTCTGAGTTTGTTTCGGCTGTTTCTTCTCAGAGTAGTCAGGTACGAAACACCGGCCTCATCTAGTTTTAAAAAAAATGACGTGTAAAAGTGTTTGAGAAAACCTACTTGCTGAATAAATATCATTTATCATTTATCATTTATCATTTACGAGTACATTAGTTAGGGTTTTTGGACAGATGACAGCGTACTACTTAGTTAATTTAGATATTATGTTAAAGCAGTAAATGTTATCTCTATTACAGGTAATTATAAGAATGAAGTAAGTTTAAATATAAAATTATACGGGTCTTCGGTCGGCGGAATCACTTTTGCTAGATTGTAATATTTTTTAGAGCTACTTCACCAATAAAACTGAACGCGATCAAGAAGTCTAAACTGCGTTCAAGAGATGCTGAATAAACCCAACGCACACTTTGAAAGCATTGTGCTAAATGTGCGATGACCTTTAATGTGTTCCATTCATTTAACATTCAAGTATTTAAAGATTTGAATCCATCCACGTTCCACGTTTAAAGAACAAAAGAGAACATGGAATTCTATTCGATGAATAAAAAATGCTGCACTGCCATTATCACTATTATCCACAAATGACGGTCATGAAATGGCAAGTTGACCTTTACGTTTTAAATCGTATGGTTGTGATTTCTTCAGCAGTGTAAACATGCATCGGTACGAAATAGGAATGTACAATATTTGCGTTTGTTTCGACACATTGAATTGATTTGATCAGAACTATACGATACAATTCTAGGAACGTTTTGAATGGCTTAAATCCGATAGTCACAATATCGTATATTATCATATCGTCCTCTGGGTTGCTTGATACCGTCCTTATTTCAATCTATACGACCAGTCTAACTAGCTGCAGCTGAATACCAGTATTATGTATACATGGAGCGACTGCCTATCTGACCTCCACAACCCAGTTTTATGCACTTTATGAAAATTCGGTAGGAGATTAATTAATTCCGTTATCGATACAAGCATTGCACCGTATTCATTTTTATCGAAATTGTAAAGTATCAAATTGATTCGTGCATCACTCTAGTGCAAAACTACAAATCGTTTGTACAATTTCCCTTCATACTTCGAACAAATGTGTTTGAGTTGCGATAGCTATCTTGATGCTATTTATGTTGGCCACTTCATCGTTTCAAACGGAAACCAACAATTTGTTTTCGGGCAAATTACTTGTAAATCAGAATTTGTAGTTCACCTGACATTTTGTTTTGATATTTCGTTTTTTTCACAAAAAAAATTTTGACGAATCGGAATTTGTTTTTGACGCGACATTCATTTGTTTTTATTTCAGTTTTGAATCGAATTAGGAATGTTGTTGTTTGATGTTGTATAATCAAGTTTTTTACTGTTAAATCGATATATTGACTGGGAAAATCTACAACAAAAATCTGAAAACCAGTGTACTGGCAAATTAGATTGTTTTTTCAATGCGACATACATGCTATGTCTCTATTTTTCGTTTTGGAACACTAGGTATGTGGAATGAAGTTTGCTGTTTGACGTTGAACAATCCAGCGTTTTTAAACGGTGTTACATGGTACAGAAATGAATCTAGCTGAAAAAAACGTGTTTTTTGGCCGTAAATTGGATATACGTTCCAGCATACCGAATACTTTTTATTCGTGCTGGGATTCTGGTCCCTGCGGACGAGCAAAATGAATTTTGGTGTCGGGCTCTGAGCAAAAGTTGTGTTAATTAAAATCTGTTACCAATTGACCACGACCTAATAGTTCAAGCCAAACGCGAGAGTAGGTACTCATGTGAAGAAACGAAGTGACGCAAAAGCGTGCCCCTTGTCACAAGTGGCATTGCACGAGGTCATGATCGGGGACTTAAGTCTAACAAAACTTTAAAATATTAGAATTATAAATGCTGCCCAGTTTTCCGCATTTTTCTGTAAATAAAACTGATTTAAAGGGCGTAACGTATGTTTTCATTCTTTGACACATATTTTTTATCTATCTTCGTGGCTTGGCTAGTTTCCAAGTAATATCAACGAGGAAGAAAGATGTGAAGCTGTATATCTTTTGGGTCACGTCTTCAAAAACGTGGATAGGTGTATAGGTAGGTAGATACATTTTGATTGCAAAGATTCAGATCGTTTCTTTATCCTTAGTTGTCTTTTGTATGAAACATTAAGGATATTATCCTTTGCGTAATTTAGAGTGCCCCGATTAAAGTAAACTTTATAAGGGTACATTTATAATCATCTAAAACGTGTACAAGAACCGTTTCCATTTCAATGACACTCATAGATCTTGAACTCAGGTTAGATATACTCCGGGGTTGCGGGACTGTTCGAAAGAGATACCGCGGCCCCGGAACGTAAAGGGCGAGGAAGGAACATGGATGGGTTTTAGTCAGTAAGAGTCTGACACTCCCTCCCGCTCCGCCCAGAGTGGGAGAAGTCATTTGATAATTTCCCATCCTAAAAAAAAAAAAAAAAAAAAGGTTAGATATACTGAATGCATTTAGCGTAACATTGGCGAAATTCAATTGTAAAGGAAATATACGGCTAGTAACAAACACATACATGGGGAAACATCTAATAGATGTATCTAACAAATTAATGTATATTAATAAAACTGTGTGTGTCAAAAGTATATCTACCTAAACGTAAGCTAGTACTCAGAAAATTGAGAGGCATGAGCATTCTTAATAAAACAAGGCATTTAGTTGTCTATTTCAATCAACACAGGGAAGGATACATTATAAACAATTTCGTTCGACTAATCGAATGAAATCTAACAAAGATTAATCGCCTGAGTAAAGCCATCTTTTCACAACAAAAATCAGCAGGTCGTTAACCTTTAAGAAACCGATTATAAAAGTTAATTGCTCATTTCAGCTCCATGACCCGCCTAATTGAATACCTACAAAGATTTTTGAAACTCTGAGAAACTTTCTCATAAAAATATGAGGCGGAGAGTTTATGAACTGTTAAGAGAGCTTAGGCAGTAACCTCACTTTTCGACGCGAAATCAGCTTTAATTGGTCTCCGGGAGCTTTTAGGATTCTGTCCACTACACCGTACCATACCATTACCGTTTAAGGACATATCGGTCCAAAAAAATCTTTCAATTGAAAAAATCAAAATTAAAGCATTTATTTCAAGTAGGTCAGATAAAGGCACTTTTGAATAGTCGAATCAAAGATGAACATTAAATGTAGCTACAGTCCCAGTCACAAGACATAATAACTGTGATAGTACTGTATTTGCCCGTGATTGCGTAGATCTCTATGGAGAAGAACGGGCAAGAACCCTAGTAGCATTTTTTGTTGGCATTTAGTTGGGCCACATACCTCTGGTTAGTTGGCAAATGCATACAATTGGCGGGCAGTTTGCGGGTTGGGCTCAAAACTGATGGCCTACGTGGATTTGCCTGCGAAGGCCCAACTTGCGATGGGGCCAACGTGGATTTGCCTACCACCAACCAACCAACTACTACCAATGTGTACTACCGAGCTAGTAGTGATGAACTAATAACCTTGTGTGAACACTAATAGGGTTGAAATAAAACCAAATTGCTTTCTGATCTAAGGCGCGGGTCATATACAAGTGGCGTATGGCACTGGTGCGTGTGCGGGTACGCGGGGGACGAGGCAGTGGCAAGTAGCGGCGCCACTTACTCGGCGCCACCGCCATACGCCGTACGCCACTCGTGTTTGTCCGGCGCCCAAGCTGGTGATATATTTACTAAAATTCACTCGAACCCAACCAAATCGTGGTAACACAACGATAGCGACTTCTAATTGGACTACAACGCCATCTATCGAGGTTGGGGTACAACTTTTGAACCTTTACGATATTATCATTACGGTTTCGGCATGAACATACCGCCCACCAAGGACATTTAGTGACGGAATGTCCTTCTTAAATTATCCTTAATTTTCAATTTTGCACTTTGTTTACAATATAAACCATAAATCTCAAATATAAACAAAAATATAAAAAATATGTTTCGTAAATCTAAGAGTTAAGAGAGTACTAGTAAGCTCATACTGGGTGTACCAGTATATACGTATCATCCCTAACAGGCCCATTGAAAGGTTTAAGTTGGACCGATGTAAGTTGTTATCATAACTTAAATCCCTACAAAAAACTCCCAACAGTAGGAATAGAAGCAGCAGGCCCGTCGTTAGTTGGCCCAATGTTGTTTTAGTAATTTTAATCCCTACAAAAATCTCCCAACAGTAGGAATAGATGCAGCAGGCCCGTCGTTAGTTGGCCCAATGGTGTTATAATAACTGAAATCCCTGCAAAAATCACCCAACAGTAGGAATAGTAACAGGAGGCCCTTTGTTGGCTATTCGTTGGGCAAATAGTGCATGTTTATGACAATGGGCCTATTTTAAGTTTAGGTTGGCGGAACAACTAACCGTCTGCCAATACATTGCCAACTGTTGGCATAAGGAAGCCAACGGCAATTGCTACTAGGGAAACTCCATGGACACTCTTTTATATCAAATTATTGTTACAAAATCTTGATTACGTCATTCATGTTGAAAAGTTTATGAAACAATGCCTACTAAATTGTTTCGTCAATATGTAAATCACTCTCTAAAGGAATCATACATCAGTCACGTCAACGTCATGAATCCGAACAGATCACATCCCTCATATCCGTGTGGGATCTGCCTGTCTACCACTACTAGCCAACAGTGCCACAAACTTGTCTAACTCGGTGACTGAAAACGAAACTAATGTAGCCCCTTTGAAAATGCCTATGGAGCAGTGACGCAGAAGTGGTAGGTCGTTTTATTTATTTCATCACCACCACTCTAAGAACTCGCAAGCGCTCAGGAGCATTTGTCTTAAATCAAAAATTGTAAGACTTGTTATAATTTTATAAAAATCTGCACTGGGGATTATAGCCCACTTCTGTCTTAAAGAAGAGTTCGGAGGAGGACTGTGTTTCAGAAGATCCTACGCCTTTTCCCAGACATGGCTCTCATTACGTTATGAAAACCGGCCAAGAGCGTGTCGGGCCACGCTCACTGTAGGGTTCCGTAGCTTCCCAGACCATTAAAAATACCAACATTTTTCGTCAGCAAAAATAACTTTGTTTTTCATAGTATTTGTATGAAAAACAAAGTTATCATTTGCGTTTTTTTGAAAAAGTGCTATATAACTCAAAAACTATTCAACTCATCAAGTTGAAAATAATTTTCCTAGAAAGTTCATATAAAGGTCTACTTCTGTGATTTTTTTCATATTTTTTAAACTTATGGTTCAAAAGTTAGAGGGGGGGGGACACATTGTTTTTGACTTTCGGAGCGATTATTTCCTAACATATTAATATTATCAAAAAATGATTTTAGAAAACCCCTATTCATTTTTAAATACCTATCCAACAATATATCACACGTCAGGGTCAAAATTAAAAAAAAAATCGCTCCCCACTTTACGTCTGGGGGAGGTACCCTAATAAAAATGTTTTTTTAAATTTTTATTTTTGCACTTTGTCGGCATGATTGATATACATATTGGTACCAAATTTCAGCTTTCTGGTGCTAACGGTCACTGAGATTATCCGCGGACAGACAGACAGACAGACAGACAGACAGACAGACAGACATGGCGAAACTATAAGGGTTCCGTTTTTTGCCATTTGGCTACGGAACCCTAAAAATGACAAGGTCTGTCATTTCTGGATCACATGTCAGACATTTTTTGCCATAGCTTTCCGATCAGTTAACTAACTAACCTTACTAATATGATACTGATATTGTGTGCATTCACCTTCATATTTTTTTTATGACAAAGTTTCGTAGCGGCTCGTGTAAAGGTACACGAACCGCTACGCAAGCTTAATTCGCCCAAAGCTTGTCTACAAAGGTTAATTAGGCCGGTGCTCAACTGCGAGTGTTCTTAAGACTTACAAAAGTAACTTAGAGCAGGCAAGTACAAACTTAATTATACGTAATCGTACAAAATAACGAACCCCTTGAAAAATTGAGCTGGATAATAAAATAAAACTATTTTTTTTTTCAGTATGATTTGAGGTCTAGTTTCAGGTGTTCATTTATTAGGACCTATGCAGTCATTTATTTGAGGGGCTCGTGGCTAAATAATAACGGCTGCGGGGGGTCAATCTTTAGGTTAAGCCTTCCTTGCCTAGGTTGGTCTGTGGATGGGTGACCACCCATTACATACCGAGTTTCCTCCGCGTCTCGGAAAGCACGTTAAGCAGTTGGTCCCGGCTGTCATTTTTAGATTTTTGACAGTCGTTACAGTGTCCCCCCCCTCTAACTTTTGAACCTTATGTAAGTATAGAAAATACGAAAAAAATCTGAAAAGTAGAACTTTATAAGGACTTTCTAGGAAAATCATTTTAAACTTGGATGGAAACAACAGTTTTTGTACGAAAAAGACAAAAAGTTGTACAAAATAATTTCTGGACTAAGTTTGCAGTATAAGTAATCGTATATGCAAGCATTTTTTTTAACTTCGTTTACATATTTTATTATCCTGAACGTATCTTTTTTCAAACAAAAAAAGAATTATTAAAATCGGATTGGATTGAACACTTATTGTGACGGACGGGAAACTACGGAACCCTACACTGAGCGTGGCCCGACACGCTTTTGGCCGGTTTTTTTCTCTTTGCTCTTTTATTTAAATTAAAGAAAGTGGCCTGAAAATCTGACAACCAGCCATACCAATTCAAATTACTCAATATCTGCGGGGGTTAGACAGGCAGTCAATCTATGTAAAATACTGGGATTCAGCTGCATCTAGTAAGTCTGGATGCCAACCCCAAAATAGTTGAGAAAAAGCTAGCCCGATGAAAATGCTTTCATCTAAAATTGGTTGCAGGCATGCTGTTTCTCTGATTCTTCATTTTGAATAATTTATAATGTTTCCTATTTTATTATTTATTTCAAACTTCGAAAAGACAGAAAACGGATACATAATAAATAACGGTAAAAGACTCTGTCATTCATAACTATGTTCTAACGTTTTGAAATCGATGAAACATTGCCGTGAGCTATATTTAGAAACAGTTGAGCTATGATTTATAAACCCACACATCATCTAACATTTAGTGTCATTCGTTATTTGATTAATAATGGTTAGACTATCTCGGTGGTGTAGTAGTCGTAATCGTGACTGCCGAGCATGGCATGAGGTCGTGTTTTCATTTCGGAATTTCTCAATAGTTGTCACGGAGTCTGGATTTAGGCCCGGTTGATGGCAATAGGCTCTTCCCCTATTATTATTATTTTTATTATATATCTTATGTATCTTTCTCTCTCTTTTTTTCTCCTCTTTCTATATATTCTTCTTTTTCTTCTTATATCTTTTTCTTTTTTTTTAAGTAAACATATATATATTTTTTCTTTTATATCTTTGTTTATTATTTCTATAAAATAGGACTTATGACATAACTGGAAATGTGGCTATACTATGAGGACCACCCACAGGCTTGATGTTATCTTGATGTTTATTTAAGCAGTAGTTTTAAAAACTTTTGGACTAAGCCTTAATTCCTGGGAAGGTCAGAATTAGCAAAGTTTTCTAGGTTACATCGTAACGAAAACCGAACATCTTTTAAAAGTCACTACTTATAGGTATCTAACTACAAAAGTCCCTATTGTAACTTTGGTTGAACTGTAGTTAGGCCTAATAGGTGGACCCAAGATGTGTCATTAAACTTCCTTCGATTTTCTGAAAACAAATACCTTAATAAAGAACCATAAGACTTTCGATCTTGTGAAACAATTATCTAGACAGTTTTTCTCTCAATATCTCACTAGCTAACAGGTTCCTAGGTATGGTCGATTACAAAAAAAAATCGCATTCACAGTGAGAACAACTGCCTCTTGACTGCGTTAAGGGTCGTGCTTTCCTTTATACCCTTTACTACACCCAAGGCGCTTTACAGGGTGTAAACAACCTCATCAAGAAGCCGTTAACTAAGCATTCTGTACATGAAACTATTTTTTTTTTTAATTTTACGCAAAAACTATTGCTGGGAAAAGACTTTTTTTTGGAGTGAAAAATCATTTTTTTGGGGTAGAACTCAATGTAACGCACTCAAAACATTGTGCTGATGGATGGATTGAATAGTGCGCGGTTCCTGGAGGTGTTTTAAAATTTTACAAAAATAACTTGGATTTAAAAAAACTTGTCAAAATGTTGGAACTTTGACCCCCAATATCTCCGTAACTAGAAGGTTCCCAGGTATGGTGAAAAACAAAAAAAAATATCCCAATGACGTGGGGAATAAGTGCCTTTCGGATTCGTCAAGAGGTTTTTTACACCCTTTAAAGAGATTTTGAAAGATGTTTTCCCTACCCGGCATTCTCTATTTAGTCGTCATCATCATTATCGCTTAGCTCCTGTCTAGCCAGCCATCCATAGGTATATTTTCGGTCTTCCTCTACTCTTATAGCCATCCAAATGCAGAATTTTCCACACAACATTTTCCTCATTACTCCGCATCACGTGCCCATACCATGACAACCGATATTTTAAACACCGAACAATCAGTAAAATAAAACAATAGAAAAATAAAACATAGCACACTCATTTGTTTATCTCTACGCTTGCCAAGTTTGTATTGTAATTTGTAATCACGTCAATATAGAATTTCTCGAATGAATCACTACTTAAACAAATGAACGACGAATTGACGGCACGGTTGGCGGAGTGGCTGACCGATTGACTACTGCGTTCCGTGTAGCGAATTCGATTCCCGCACGGAACAAATATTTGTTTTGCCTACTGACAGTTGTTCCGGGTTTGTGGAAAGGCCGTTTTCTGTAACTTACTTATGTATAACTGTCAGTCAATAGGTCTACTCTCGTAGCTATCGGTGTTTCTATAATCAAAGTTAGTCCTATCCGTGTCACCTACCTGTCACTTTATGTATAGAAAAATCAAAGAGAGCTTTTCTGTGTTGTTTTTTTTTCTATCGGTCGGTACACAAACAGACAGAGATAGCAACCTACCGATTCTTGTTGGTAGGTTATTGAAAATGGCCGTAGGTAAGTGAGTTTTAATATTTATAAACTCACCCATGCTTTACTAGGATAGGGCAACTTTAAAGCAACAAAAAAATAGCCAAGTACGAGCCGGATTTGCTCATGAAACCATCGTAGTAGGGAAGCCCTCTATAATTTTAAATTTATTTGTTGTTATAGCAGTTGTCTACCTATTACGGATCATGAGATACAGTCCGTTGACAGACAGACGGACAGACGGCAGGACGGACGGACGGACGGACAGCTTAGCGGAGGCTTAGTAATAGGGTCCCGCGGCGGGGTTTTCTTTTGGGTACGGAACTCTTAAGGGGCCGGCGGAGCATGCGTCGTTCATACAAACGTAATACCAAAATAAATTGTAAATCAAACATATTCTTAAGGTAGTGTGTATTTATTTCGATTGGGTCACAGAATATCTATATTCCCAAATAAATATTTTGAAAGGACAATGATATAGAGACGAGAATTTATATGAGGAATTTAAAATTTCTATAGAAAACTCATTTTGCTCATAACTCTTGTTAAAATCAGTGTCCATTCAAAATATATGTTTGGGAACCTAGATATTATTCTGTGACCTAGTCGAAATAAATACACACTACCTGAAGAATATGTTTGATTTACAACTTATTTTGGTATTACGTTTGTATGAACGACGCATGCTCCGCAGGCCTTTTAAATGAAATAAACGCACTAAGTAGCAATCCAATCATCATTGATATACATAAAAACCTCAACAACAGAACAAAATATATTTGAACAAATATATGTATTTGGAATATACGAACAGGTGTTAATTTATTTTTTGAGTAAGATCTATTTGGATTTATGAAATTAATTTCCTAAAACTCTTCGATAGACAAATTGCTTGATAAATAATGTCATTAAGAACCGAGAACACCAGCTGTTAAACGTTGACAAATTATTATTAATTATTTAGACATTTAATTAAACCGAGTGGTCATTAAAGCTTAATGTAATGTAAGCTACCTACGCTTTTTAGGTGATGCATTAGATACGAGTATCTATTACTACTAAGAATAGTAAATAAATAAATATTGTTAGACATTAACACACAGCGCCATCTAGTGCCACACTAAGCAAGGCTTGTGTCGTGGACACCAGATAGTTGATATACTACATATAACTTACTTACTTTACTTATAGTGCGAAAACAAGGAACTTTGCTACGAATAAAACTTTGACAAATCCTCGGAATGTATCTATCCGTCGATTAACTACACCTAACGAATCTATCCTCATCATAATAATTTTCCTGCTGTTATCTCAATTTATTTGGGTCATGTCTTCTCCTTTTATACTTCTCTATAAAGGTGCCTTTCTGAGACAGGCTGCAAACTGCAACCGCAGGCGACACTGCGGGTAGCGACTGCGGTTGGACCGCACTGCGGCCTGCGCTCTCGGCTGATTCTATTCACGCCTCGACTGCCCAATGTATAAAGCCATAGAACCATGCCTCAGTCACTCAAAGTCGACATCTTTTACGTGTGTACTCTCTACGGTTCGCGACACTACTGGGCACTGAAGTCTGCGGTCGCTGCGTGCCGCGGCCGCAGGCCACATTGTCGCCGTGCTTGGTATCAATTTCATTGAGATTCATAAATACAAGTGGGTGTCGTTTGCAGTTTGCAGTCTGCAGCCCGTCTCGGAAATGTATCTTTACTCTTCATCTCGTTAGACACCTCGTTTCTTGCCGAACGGTTTTATCAATATCACCATAATCTCAGTCTAAGCACCGCCACTCAGATCAGTCCTGCCCTGCTCCCTTACATAAAGTGGATTTCATTTATTACGACCTTGGTTGTAGCGACCATTTACCTATAGCGACGTTGAATCTACCCTTGAATTTAAAGCATACTTTAGTACAAAATTCATGCGGCTATAGCGACTTTGGATGTAACGCCGAGTTCGGGTGTAGCGACTGTTTTTAAAGAATCATTTGTAACAAATTCCTAGACATTCCACGCAAATATTGCGACTGGAGTCAGCCGCCAAAGACACAAAGGTTTCTTTCTTTTTCTTATCTTTTGTTTACATCCACACAGATGGTCAGCAACCGTGGAGACCTTTATCTTTTGTTTATAGATATCAGCTAAGTAGGTACGGAGGCGTGTACGTTTCGGAGTTAAATTTATGGTTCAGATACAAAGTGATATACTGAGTAGCAATTGGGTTTAGTAAACGTTTGAGTAAGTATGGCTGCACACATTCACTATAAAAGAACTCGGTGCAAATATTTTTAATAATAAATGAATATAAATTATACATGATTTTGTACGTGTCTGTATCTCTTTACCTTTGCCTGTAACGACTTCCGGATATAACGACGAAAATAGAGTGGTCCCTTCATCGTCGTTATACCCGAAATCCACTGTAATACCTCCTGCACAGCTACAAAAACATTTAACATTCTAAAAGTAAACGAGAAAAAATGTTCGTGAATCTAAGCAGAACCAACACTTTTACATTTCATAAATGCCTTATATAAATAAGTAACTAGAAATAAACACACTTTTCAGATTAATATTCCAACGAGTCTCTCACAGCGAAGAGATTTTTGTACGACCACCTTTTCTCGGTAAGCTTCAGAAACGTTTTCAGCATAAAATATGAAGATTATTAAGTAATATCGAAAATGTGCAAACACTTTGAACTCGATTACGTTTTAACATGAAAAAGTTTTATGACTGTGATAGCGATTTATTGAATGTTATAGATATTGGCGAGGTTTTTGACATAGTATAATATCTTTTTGCTAGGTTTTTGGTTAAATAAGTTTCAGATGTGTTTATTATCATCATTTTCCTGCCGTTATCCCAGTTTTTTTTGAGGTTGGCGCAGCATGCTTTCTTCTTCCATACCTCTTATCTACGCAGATCCTTTCTCCAAGTTTCAGATGTGTTATGGAATCTTTTTTAAATCGAAGTGTATGTTAGAACAATAGAGCGTATTACTAACAATTTTTTATGCGATGCTTTACTTAAAATTTGAATTTCGCGGGCTACCTTGGAGCATCAACTTTAAGACGTGTGAGGGCAAGCAGTAGCTATACCTACCAGTTGACAGTTTTACGAACAAGTCTATTTTGAAATCAGCCCTTGAAAGCCCCTAGCCTACTTCTTCGTACTTACAATAAAAAGGTGACACACTAAGTAAACTGACACGCATGTAACTCAAGTTACTTTATTAGCATAAAGTGCCATGCAAGTTCTAAGTTGATATACATAAGTTAAGTGTACCTATGTACCTCAAGCAGTGGTGTTAGCGCTGACGTGTAAACCAGGGGCTTATATAGAGTGCTTAGATGCAACTGTATGTCGTGTAGGTAGGTACGAATATGTACCTGGTATAATGCTAGAGCTTATTATGTTTACTGAACAATGCAGTACTAGTACAGTGTAGGTAACTAATGTTGTTATCTAAATACTAGCTTCTGCCCGCGACTTCGTACGCGGATCCTGATGTTGCTTATGCCAGCGACAACGGGGTCGTCAAAATCGAAGATCTGAAACGTCTGATGTCGAATTCTAAGAACCCGGGGAAGGGAAAAGCGGATCTTTCCCATCTGAGCAACACATACCGTTTGTTTCTTTTCGCCATTTAACAGCTTCACAAAAAGTACAATTTTGAACCATAATAAATGTGGCGTATTCAATCATAGGAGTATATACGTAAATGTACTCCGATCCTTATCAACCCAAGGAAGGTCGCCATGCCCTACGGCTATATCTTAAGACACATCCGATTCTTCAGATGATATCGACATTCTGTTCAGACAATGTCGAATTCGATCAGAATTCAAACGTTCGTTGCGCTCTTCTTCTGTCTCTTCATGCCGTACTCCAGTAATTGTTTCTCTCTCACTTTCTAACTGATTATGAATATTTTGTTGTGTGCGTGTTCGGGGCAATGTACGAGTATGATAATCTCGAGCAGCAGTTAGTCGCGCATCACGTTCATCACTCGTTTCAAAAGACCTGTTAGTAGATGTGCGAATACACTGAGAACTCAAGCGTGATTCTGTGTCGGTAAACGTTTCCGATTCGCGAGACAATGCATGTCGCTCACGATCAGCGGACAGTCGCGCATCACGTTCCCCACTTGTCTCTAGAGATCTACAAGTCGATGCGTAGATACGCTTGGTACTCAAGTGCAATTCTCTATCCGTGAACGTCTCCGACTCGCGAGACAATGCATGACGTTCACGATCGGCCAGTCGCGCATCTATTCTTCACTGGTCTCTAGAGATCTGGATGTAGATGCGTAAATACGCTAAGAACGCAGGCGTGCTTCGCGATCCGAAGAGGTTTCCACGGAGCAAGCAGCCTGGTGTTCTCGAACAGCATCAAGTCTCTCCTGACGCTCTTCGGTAGATTCTTGGGATCTTATGATCCTCAATCTTGTAGCTCCTTTGGAATATTGGGAAAGATTTGACCTCTTTCTAGGCATGGTTATTCTTATTCTTATTCTTTATTGCACACAAAAATAACAACAAATATACATATTACTTGCAATAATATAGCTTATGTACAAAGGCGAGCTTAACCCAGAGTTGGGTTTTCTTACAGCAAACCTAATTTTGAAAGCGAGATTTGCAAAAGAGGACATACTTACGTATGTGCATTTACATTACATTCTAAATTAAATTAAAAAAAAAAAACTACTTTCATACAATACAATATACGTAATACATACAGCTGGTTATAGTTTTGTTGTGAAGATATCTAATCAATTAAAATCTAATTGACTGCTCCCCTGCGTTACCGGGTAGGCTACCGAGTCACGAAGATAAATGGAAAAGGAAATTCAACACTCAAATAACATAAACCCGAAGACATATTTATTCGATAAAATAAAATAATAAATGGGAGTTTTGGCCAGTCGAGTCAAATTTTCATTGATATACAATCGTCATCGAAAATCAGTCCTAAAATGTTAGCGCCTTCACCGCGTGGAGGTACTCCCAGCTTATGTTATTTTATACAGTGAAATTAGTGATAGCTTTGCAATAATTTTCACATCAGATGTTTCTGACCATCGATTTTTTCTAAGTCAACAGGAAATGCCCATCAGACCGAACAACTTTTGCTAAGACGTCATTCCTATATGTGTTATGGTGTAGCTGGGCTATTGGAGTTCCACATCAGGTGTCCCAGATCTTCGATTTTTATAAGTCAACAGAGAGTGCTTATCAGATTGAACAACTTTTGCTAAGACGTCATTCCTATATGTGTTATGGTGTAGCTGGGCTCTTGGAGTTCCACATCAGGTGTTCCAGATCTTTAAATTTATTCTCTCAGCAGAAAATGCTCATCACGTGGAACAATTTTTGCTATGGTGTCATATTTGTATCTCTCATAGTTTAGCTGGTCTGTTGCGGTTCTGCATCAGGTGTTCAAGTTTCCAACATAAATTATAGCCTATAGCTGACCAACGCAACTTCGTCTGCGTCACATAAGAGAGAGAAACGAAAGGCTAAAAAAAAACCGTTTTTGCAACATTTTTCATTCCTGCTCTGCTCCTAATTGTCGTAGCGTGATGTTATATAGCCTAAAGCCTTCCTCGATAAATGTACTATCCAACACAAAAAGAATTTTTCAATTTGAACCAGTAGTTCCTGAGATTAGCGCGTTCAACCAAACAAACAAACAAACAAACAAACAAACAAACAAACAAACTCTTCTGCTTTATAATATTAGTATAGATGCTTCAAAGCCCGAACAGTGTTAAAATGTATAAATCATGAATCCCGGAATTATTTACTTTATTCGAAATTCAAGTGTGTTTTTCTTCATAAATGTGTTTGAAAACTTGAGTGAAGTTCAAGGGAATTGAACGCAACAGTATGGCACTGTACTGATTCAGAAATTCGGAAAGGAAAACCAGTAAACCATCTTCATAATCTTATAAAAAATGTAAATAAACCATCATCTGCCTAGCTTTTGTTTATGTGGAATCGGCTTCCAGTCTAACTGGATCCAGTAGAATATCAGTATTTTACATGGAGCAACTGCCTATCTGACCTCCACAACCCAGTTAGTACTTGCCAATACGATACCGTTTGATACGACTGGTTGTCAGACTTTCGGGACATTGATTACCTGTAACGATTGTCAAAAATCTTCAAAATGACAGCACGCACGGATTAACGTGCTTTCCGAGGCACAGGAATGTCGATATAGAATGGCGGGTCACTCATCCACAGATCAACCTAAGAAAGTCCGGCTTACCTTGAAGAGCCACCCGAGCGGCTAATGAGGTACCTAGTTAAAGTATAAAGGGTGTAAAACACCTCTTCACGAAGCAACTTGTGCACTTGTTCTCCCCATCATTGCGATCATTTTTTTGTTCTACACCATACCTGGGAAACTTCTAGTTACGGAGATATGGGGGGTCAAAGTTACAACTTTTTTATAAGTTTTTTATAAGATTTTGACTTTTAACACCTCCACGACCCCCGTACTATTCAATACATCCATCAGCACAATGTTTTAAGTGCGTTACATTCAGTTCTACCACAAAACATGATTTGTAACCTCAAAAAAAAAGTTGTATCCCAGCAATAATATTTGCGTAAAGTTACTTAGTTTGATGTACAGAATGCTTGGTTAACGGCTTTGTGATGAGGTGGTTTACACCATGTATGTCAAAGTCTATTCTTCGCAGCTAGTCCGAATTCTGATCAAGTCACCTTACCCTTTTTTTTTTTTTTTTAGGATGGGAAATCATCAAATGACTTCTCCCACTCTGGGCGGAGCGGGAGGGAGTGTCAGACTCTTACTGACTAAAACCCATCCATGTTCCTTCCTCGCCCTTTACGTTCCGGGGCCGCGGTATCTCTTTCGAACAGTCCCGCAACCCCGGAAGTCACCTTACCCTAAAAAGGCGATTTTTCAAGTTCTGTACTCGAAAATAGTGACGATAGATAAAAAACAGAGCCTATTTTTTTTTTTCAATAAATCTTCCTTCAAGTCGAATCACAAGCCCACAAATAAACCGCTGTCATGTCAAGAGATCGATCTTCATTCTTCTTTAGTTAAGAAACTTTTAGTCTCAATAATTCACAAGGTTAAGATTACATCGTTATTTCAGAGATTATTCAAGTCGCTGCCACGATAGCGACTTTGATCAAATGATCAATATCATTTTCATTGTGTTAGCTCGGAAGAGCTACGAGTGGCCTTGCCAGAAGCGTCCATAATAATATGAGTTAGAATCTTTCTTGCTTTGGGTAACCCAGGACCGAAACCCGTTTAGGTCTGAATTCTTGTCATTCTTGTCACTTGTCTGGCATGAATGCTGAAATGGACCTTTTTGGCGCAGCCGTGAGGCACACAGTATATGTATTTTTGTCCTTTTTGTAACCTTTTTATTATTATTGTGTGTGTGCTTAATGCACTGACGTCAAATAAACATTTTTTCTTTCTTTCTTCTTTTCTTTCTTTCATGCTGACGGTCGGTCGCACATGGTCGGTCGCGTACGAGTATACATTGTGTTCTATATAGCACCATACTGCGAAGCTAACGTCAACGGCGACCGACAGCCGTATTTTGTTCTCGCTGACGTCGCGACCGACCATACGCGACCGACCGTACGCGACCGACGGCCTTTAAGATTTGGGTGCATTTAACAGTAACACGATTCAATTTAGATTTACTTTAGACAAGCAGCCGTGACTTTGCAGGATTCGATTAAAAACATGTCACTGATACCATAAACTTTTAACCCCAAGTTTTTATGACTAACAGTCATAACATCTAGGCATTATAACAGCGTTGTCACACATTTATGGCAAATACCATGACCATTTCAATGTAATTAAACATCATAACGTTCCCGCTATCAGACCATCAGACATGCGTCGTCGTGTATTTGCATAGGACAACCATCGTGGCCAGTGGCACGTGAGGCTAGGGTAATCAACGGTTAGCATAACCTATGAGGTCTCTTGGGCCTACTTCATATGACGTTATGTCGAAAAAGACCTCGGTTTAGTAGGTGACTTGGTGTTTTGTTAGCAAGCATGCTTTTTAAAGAACATCAAATGAAAGTCCATTTATTTTCACTGATATAAAGATGGTTTTACAGCTATACCGTCATTATTGTATATAATACTGACCTAATAATGTGCCACTGCTGAGTAAAAGCATCTTCTCATACAGAGAAGGCACGAGCATTGATCACTACGCATGCTCAAGACGGATTGGCGATTTCAGACTTATATTAATTATATGTCCAGGTTTTCTCATGATGGTTTTTTCACCGATGTCTGTGATGTCCAAGATAAACTTAAGTTTAGAAGAATATATGGATTGAAAAAGTCACATTGGTACTTGCCCGGATTTCAACACACAACCTCATGCATGAGATGCGAGGCCTTAGACTCTGGGCCATCACGACATAATAAATATTGTATCTGTAATTAATTATCTTAAATTCATTGTAAGTATTATTGGTAAGTGGTCCTTAAACGAAGTAGTTCGATAAGTACTGGTATTATTAGAACCTAAACAGTGTTTTTTTTTTTATAATGTATTTTGATGTTTTTCTTTTTTTGTTTTCAGGTACATTATTGTCTTCTTTATCGAGGGGTTAAGTAAGAATTTAACCATTGTTTTGCAAGTGGACTTCTACGTTGTTGATCTTGAAGCGAAATTACGATTCTACGGTAAGTGAAAACCTTACATTTCCTAAGATAGTAGGACGATATAAGTTTTAGAGCTATGGGAAGGTTATGTGCATATTTTGTTTGGTTAATTAATGGCTTAGCTATTAGTCTAACTAATCAAGTTTATTTGTCACCAATAAACCCATAAGACGCCACATAAAATATAATGTTGTAGGTAATTTAATTGCCTTTTTACGACCACCACAACTTCTAAATCAACTCATAAATCTGACCTTTATTACTAGGTACACTACAAATAAAATCCATGACTAACCAACATTCCATAGAAACTTGACTTCTAAAGAAATGTTTCAAATGAAAGCGTAATCAATACATCCTACATTCATACATAATGGTCTGATAATTACATCGTGTTATCGACTGTTTTGGTTCTGAGAAAAATACTCATAGTTTTTTTTCTGTCCATATGTATCCTTCGTTTAGTGGGTCGCGTGATCATTGCTTATGCATCTTTGATGCAAGGCCACTCGGCCAGTGCTTCAAAATGTTCTATTATTTTTAGGCCACCTTATAAAAGTCACACCGTATTTAGTGGAAGAGGTCGGGAATATTGATTCGTTCGAAAATAGTGACACACGGATAGTGACCTAATTTTCGTGGTTTTAACTTATGATTAAATTGTGTCACCGGCCTTTTGAGTAATTGGATCGAGGTGTGTATATTTTTTATTTTTGTTCGTGGTTAATTTTTTTAATGGGTAATTCATTTGGGAGCTATTTTTAGTACTCAAGTTAATAAATAAGTATGATGTTTAATCATAAAAAGTTTTGCTCAATAATGTTAGGTACTTACAGTAACTTGACCATGAATAGTCAGTTTCGACATGTTACATTTTACTGAAGTTTGTAATATTAGGTCTTCATCTAACAAAACTAATAAGACAGTAAATATTTTTTGTGTTTGTGTGTTGTAACGATTCAACTCTAGAACTACTCGAGCGATTTTAAAAATTCTTTCACCATTAGAAACGTCTTTACTGAATAACATAAACTATATTTTTTCCCCGTATTCTCACGGGAACGGGAACTACCTATGCGGGAGAAACCGCGTAACGTCAGTTAGTATTTTATAATATTAGGGTAAATGAAATTTTGACGTGCTAACTAACGATTCGTCAATAAAAGTATTTTGTTTAGGTTTCAAAAAACCTATTAATAAAAACACAATTCGGTTTATTATCTCATCTATCTCCCCAGTATTTGGAACACAAAACTAAATTGAATTGTCTCGTTTTAGACATATCAAGCGCGGGCTTAAGTAGGATACGGTGTATGTGTGAACCAGACACTAAAGGCTCTGAAATAGCCACCTATTTCAAGTAGGGCATGTCCCGTTTCACATTATGTGGATGTAGACATTTATTGTTATTTGTGAAATGAGAAATGGGTTTAAAGAATAGGGATGATTAAAAAAAATATGATTCTGTTTAGTTTGTCAGTTAGATTATCGAAAAACATTACGTGTTTTTTGTTTTATCAAATTCATAAAAAAATATGAAGATAAAACGCTGCAAAGTCATGAGTGGGGACTTTTGACGTCCCTTTTCGGTAAAAAAATTACTGAAATGTGACGTCACACGAGTTTTCGACGAACTGTTTTGTCTTCAATTTTTGTTTACGTGAAAAAAGAAAATATACTTGTTTAATATTTTTTTGAAATCTATCCGACAGATATCGCGTACCCTATTGTACCTTATAGGAAAAAACTTTGTAAGGAGAATGTTGTTTGTATTGTTTAGTGATACTGAGAATTCATATTTGAAAAAAAAAATGAGATTACAGTACAAAAGAGGTCTTATTGGCCAATAAATCTAACTTAGTTAAGATCAAAACTATTACTTGAAGGTCAATATTTGTTTCGTGAAGAAATTAAAAGAGCTAGAAAGAACTAGAACTATTTATAGGAGACATTTTTCCTTGGAATTTTGTTGTCATTTTTCTCAAACATAAAGTACATGTTTTAGGTAATAACGAATGACTATGAACGGATTTTTCCGTCTCTAAGTAAAACACACATACTTAGTCTTCAAGGTGAAATATAGGTCAAACTTCATTCCGATTGTAGGTCATGCTCAGTCTGCTCATATAAATACTAAAGCGTGATTACAAATTTAAGGTAATTAGATGTGTACTTAAGGCGACTACAAGAGCTAAACGCGAGTTTTATAATGCCTGAACGTATATGATTCACTGCAATAAACAAAACCAGAAAATATATGATATTTTTCAGGATATATGCTAGTATGATAGTGTTTTGAAAACATAATACAATTAATTTTCCTCGATCAAAAAAAATCACGAACTTATATCTAAAACAAAAAAATAATTTGAAAATAACTCTAGTTTCTGAAGTCGGTGACCTTTGTTTGATTGATTCAATTTTTTTGTCACCGAATTCAGAAGCTAAAGTTATTTTTAACTTTTTGTTTTTTTTTAAGTCGGTTTTATTTTTCACTTTTTAGTGGTTCACATGTGCTTGGTACACATGGAAAGTGCATACCGTTACAATTACAACAAACCCAAACACGACTAGGATACATTGTCTCACTTTGGAGTTCCGTGACTCTTGGCTTCATCATCAGATCTGATAGTAGTAATAGATTCTTATCAAATTTAAATGCTTCATTTGTTGCAGAAAATACCAAAATCACTGTACGTTATCCTATAAAATTTGAAGAGTTCCCTCGATTTCGCCAAGATTCCATCATCAGATCCCGACTTGTTGGCTATGGGGCTATTTGAAAAGTATACCCTTTCCAACAAAAAAATAATTTTTCAAATCGGTTGGCAAGCGACGAAGTTATGCACAAACAAACATAAAAAAAAATAGAAACATCCGAATTGAGAACCTCCTCCTTTTTTAGAAGTCGGTTAAAAAATCTTTTAACGAGTATAAACCATACTGAAATACATGCGATCATTTAGATTTTTTGGCAAATCATTTTACAAGCAACATTAGCATTATAGTGTTTTATTTTAAGTCCAATCCATAGATTTTTAGAATTCAGCTCATGTAGTCGCCTTAAAGTTCTAACAATGTGGGTAAGGTACCCAAACAAATGTAAACATATAAATCTAAGTAAACAACTACAGGGCGTAAAAGGCATCTTCACGAAGCTAACCAAGCATTCTGTATATCAAACTAAGTAACTGTACGCAAAAATGGTTGCTGGGAAATGATTTTTTTTTGGTGAAAAATCTCGTTTTTAGTAGGACTCAAGGTCAAGGGTCTATAGTACGGGGTTCGTGAAGGTGTTTTAAGTAAAAATCTTACATTTTAATCATGTATTTAAAAAAAAACTTGTGACAAAGTTGGACCTTTGACCCCCCTCCGAAATTAGAAGGATCCCAGGTATGGTTTAGAACAAAAAAAAAAGATCTAAATTACGGGGAAAACAAGTGCCTTTCCGTTTTTACACCCTTTATGTATGAAAACACGTTTGTTTTGTTTATTTAAACATATGTACACACACACACACACACACACACACATATATTATGTGTACATTAGTACACAGGTTGTTTGTAAGATTATGTTATCCGAAGCCTGCGAAATTCAAATTTTCTACCGTTATTTTTTATATGCAGGTCAGTGTCAAGTTGTATGTGCACTTCATTTGAATCCCATTGAATGATTTTTTCATGAAATAGTCATTCATTGGGATTTAATGAACTGAACTGAAAGGACTGTATTTCTAAAGAGAGTTGATCGGATTTTTTGTTGTTAAAATGATCCCACCAAAAACATTTTCTTGTAAAATTTGGCCAAGACGAGACCATATGACTCGCACTGTCAAAAAGTTATTCTTTTTGTTAGTTACTTGCGACTATTTTTTTTATTTGGATATATTTCTTGCACATGAGAGGCGCCAGGAGTCCCTATATCAATTTTCAGACCTCTAGCGTCAAAATTGCGGATGTACCATACAAACTTTTACCCCCCAAAGGGTTGGGGGATAAAAGTTACAAGTTTAATAATTTTTTTGTTGTTTGTGTACCAATAATAGCTTACATACAAAATTTCAGCTTACTAGGATATTACGAAATACCCTAAGTATTTTGATGATCATCAGTCAGTGACGAAGTCAAGGTTTTTTAGATATCAATAAAATCCAAATTATAAGAGCTATACAATTAAAACTTTATAAGTTAAATAAGTCCGCTATTGGTGTCGATTCTGTTGTGCACAAACAAAACTTAATTTAGGCTATTGATATCTTTTAGTATGCAGTGTGCGAAAAGGAAGGCTATAGATATGAACTAAGTTAGAAATGTCAAACTAGTTTATGCCTAGCGCTTCACCGTGTTTTTAGTCGACATGTTTTTACGTGGAAATATTAGTTCCAATTAAATTTGACAGTTCTAAATTACGTCCGTCTCTTTCTCGTTTTATTAGAGAGAAAAAGATAGCAATAGCATATATTAAGTTTAGTTTGTGCACAACAGAATCGTCACCATTGAAAACATACCCCGAGAATTTCGTTGATCTGGTATAATCTTAAACTCAAGTTATAAGGGTTCATAAAGCGACGAAGCGCTTCAAGAAAAGATAGATAGTGCCCTTGCGCTTCGCTTGGATGGTCTTGGCGGGGGCACTCCCGTGCCGCCAAATCATGTTTCTTAGTTTCTTAGGCTGTTTATAATTAGTCTAGTTTACTTAAAATGAAAATGAATATTTTCCTAATCAAACAGTGGTTAAATACGAATCAGCTTTTTAAAAATTACACAGCGAATATTCACACCCAAAACGAGCATATTTTGTTAACCTTTTGTTCTTAGATTCGCGTATCGCAGAAGAACTGTGCGGTTTTGTAAATAAAAGAGTTTTGGAATGTAAAAACTACTTTAATTTTTTTATTTTTGGTGTGGAGTGAATAATATTTGTGCAACGTTTTTGAATCACCACAGCCAATTGCCTCGGCTCTTTTCAGTTTGTCCCTTCACTTTTCACGTCCCTTAAATCGCGTCTCATTCACGTATACGACTTTGACATGACATTGATATACGATAGCGTGTTACTATATCCCTTTATAAAGCAGAGATTCTGAAGAAACTATTTTGTTTTCTATACACATAATATTGTAAATTGACTTCCTCGTTAGTTTAGTGGTCGTAAAATGCTAGTGCTAAGATGAGATCTTAGGTTTAAGTAATGTTGGAGCTTTCCATTTGGATTTTCTCATAGGCATTAGTCAAACGGCTGCAGGCTGCTCTCAAAAACGGTGAAGGAAAACATCGTGAGGAAACCGGCATGTCTTAGAACCAAAAATTCGAAGACATGTAACATCTACCAATCCGCACTGGGCCCACGTGGTGGATTATAGCCCATTCCCTCTCATAGAGAAGAGGCCTGTCCCAGCAGTGGGAACATTAAATGCTGATGATGATGATGATGATAGGCATTAGTCTGGACTGGTCTGCACTTTGTTCATGGCAATAGGTTGGCCCACTATTCCATGAGACTTAAACTTAATTGGCGAAATACTATTTTGCGGGGTTCGAAATTATCAAGAATATTATTTTCTTTAATAATTATCATGCTGGTTCATAACTTTATCTTGTTATCTGCCTTTTACTGTTTTAGATGAATCATATCAGTACAAACAGGGTGTTTATTGTTCGGTATCTTCGTAACTATTACTCCGGTCCTAGAGTGACATAGTCTAACAAAAGATATTGTTTGTTGATTGAACATAGCTTTTTAGGGTTCCGTAATCCTGATAAGGAACCCTTATAGTTTCGTCATCTCCGTCTGTCCGCCATCCGTCCGAGGTTTTGCTCAAGAGACGATGATTTTTTTGTTCGTCGTTGATCCCATCGTGTGATACCCCTTGATACCCCATCATTGAATAGGTCTTTTAAAATGATTTTGGGGTTGCATTAATACTATTTTTCGATTTAATGCTTCATTTACGAAATATTAAACTTCAAAGTGCAATTTTTTTTTCTGTAAAAATCTGGAAAAAATCAAGATGATAGTATATTTAATTAGCTTTAAAGGAATAAAAAAAGGAAAATTATAGCGGGTAAGATAACTTTATTAGTTTAACAGTAATAGTGGTTGACCATGGGTGTTGGATTATCATCATCATCATCATCAGCCTATATATATAATGATCCCCCACTGCTGGGACAAGGCCTCCTCTCAATGAGAGGGAATGAACTATAATCTACCACGCGGGCCCAGTGCGGATTGGTAGATGTCACATGTCTTCGAATTTTTTGGTTCTAGGACATGCCGGTTTCCTCACGATGTTTTCCTTCACCGTTTTGAGAGCAGCGGTGATGAAATAAATTAGAAAGAAGAAAGAAAGAAAAAATGTTTATTTGGCGTCAGTACATTAAGCACACACACAATAATTAAAAAAAAAAAGTTACAAACAGGACAAAAATACATGGTATGTGCTGTGTGCGGTGTGTGCCCCACGGCTGCGCCAAAAAGGTCCATTTCAGCATTCATGCCAGACAGGTGATGCTGTCTGACGCTGGTCTTCCAATGAACCTTGAGGGGGTTAGTGACAGACAGAAAACAGTTTCAAACATAATAAATATATAAATAATAATAAATAAATGGATATACAATAAATAGTATCGGGTAAATTAATGAAATGAGTTCGTACTTAAGAAGAAAAAAAATGTAAGTAATAAGTATTTCATTGTGTGAGAAAGTAATACTGGTAACAATAAATAAAAACACAGAGTAACACAAAGTAATGCACCTGTCTGGGTTCGAACCCACGACTTACTGTTCGTAAGTCGGGGCCACCACCACTGGGCCACCACTGCTCCCATGGTTGGATAATTATGTATCAAATACAAAATCCTTAGAATAAATCCTCAAAAGTGACTAAGATGAAGTAAACTTATATTGTCACTTACGGGATATCTTCCGTGATTATTTATTATTTTGAGCTCCCGATATTTCGACGCTGTTGCAAGCGCCATGATGAGTGCCGCCATATGACAGTGACAATATAAGTTTAGTTTTAAACCGTGAAAGCTTAAAACAGTGTCAGATGAAGTAGCTAATTTTTATCGGGTAAAGAGTGCATTTAAAAACAAAATCTAAAAAAAAAAACAAAAATCTATAAGTAACAAATTATCATGTGATAACAGGCTACTACGGAACCCTACACTGCGCGTGGCCCGACACGTACTTGGCCAGTTTTTATATATTTACAAAACTACAACAACTTAGTTCTGAGACGAATCTGCCAACTTTTTGTGTATAAGTTCTCGAGCTTTCACTTTAATTGTGAACCGATTGGTTACCGTCCTGATATTCTGAGGGAGCACTTTTTATTTATTGGCTCTTGTTGAACTCCTTTGTATACACGTGGAAGTGGCAAATCGCGTTTGTTTACACGTGAAGTGACATTGATTATTGTTATTAACGAGGTATAATTATAATAGGGTAGATGACAAAAAAAAACGAATTAGTCCGTCACATATATTATCAATAAACATGTGTCTCGTATTTTTCTTTTGTTACGTAAACTAAAATTGACGAAGAAACAACGGTTTTAATATTCCCAATTCGTCACGCCTAAGTAGGTATAATTTTTAGCTAGTTCTGACGACACGAGCCCCCACTCCCGAGTTTTGATGCGTTTTATCTTTGTCAATATTCATTGATTTACAAAACAAAAAATACTAATAATCTAACTGACGGACTAAATAGATTACTTACTAATTTTTTGATACTGCCGTCATCCCTATTATGACTTCGAACTCTGCTATATAACTTTGTAAAACCTTACAAGAATTGACAAGCGTGTGATGTATTTAGTGTTCAATGTTTTCCATTAATCCTTTTTATAATCACCTAAGCAAGCACTTCACTTCACTGCAAATACTAAGCACGCAGCGCTATAACAATGTCTCCTGAAACATGCAAACAACATTGTTCTTGTCATACAATGGCACTGAAATTTCTTTAAAGCACACCAACTCACCAATCGATTTTAGATTATAACTCAAGCTGTTACAGATTAGTTTTGCTTGATCGTTTAAGGACATAAGTGTATGACAGCCGGGCACATAAATAACTAAGGCCACTCTACCCGCTATTTGCAGTGAGGGCCGTTTGAATATTTCATTGAAAACAACCGTTAGGGTAGTTTGCATTTACTCCTCAGAAAGTTGAGTTTACTTTACTCCGGGGGTAGCAAAATCGGTAATTGGGGATGAAAATTATGATTCTATTTTGTCTGTCAGTTAGATTATCGAAAAATATTGTTTACGTTTTTTTTGTTTTTGCATAACAATAAAAATTGACAGAGATAAAACGCATCAATGATCATGAGTGGGGGCTTGTGACGTCACTGGTGGGTAAAAACTAGTACAAAATGTACCTACATGTGACGTCACTCGAGTTTTTGATGCACTGTATCGTTTTCATTTATTGTATACGAGAAGAAAGATAAAATACGGTGTCCATGTCTGTATACCAGGGCAACGAGAACGATGACAAGTCTTGCTTTGCATTGTAAATGTGCTGATAACATGCAAATATGTTTGGTTATAGTTCCTGGTATTTTCGCTGATGCAGATAGGATTAGAATTTGTTCATATAAAGAACATAAAGTTCCTATTCCAACACCTTATAGAGCAGTGGTTCCCAGTATTTCCTGCGTGTCCAAGATTTTTTGGAAATCTATCTCATGGACTAAAATTATTATTAAAACCATTTATCTGAACATGTTGTCATTCAAATATGATCTTACCAAACTAAGTGCAAGTTTACCTAGTCCGTAATGCTTAAGTTTCAAAAGTAATGTGTCGTGATTTACGTAATCAAACGCTTTGGAGAGGTCACAAAAAAATCCTTTGGCGTGACTCTTCCCACGCAGTAAATTTATGTGCTTTAATAAGGTTACACCGGCGTCAGTTGTACAACGTCCCTTGGTGAAACCATACTGTTGATCATGTAAGATTCTGTTGCTGTTAAAAGCTGAGCTGAGATTGAGCATTTGATTAAGCATTACTTTTTCAAAAACCTTGCTAAAACTGGCAAAACGGATACATGTCTATAATTATTATTAGTATCTTTACTGTCCCTGGATTTGAAAAGAGGTATTACTTTACTGTATTTCATTAAATCAGGGAAAACTCCTTGGTCTACACATAGATTAAAAATTAAAGCTAAGTATGGGGCTATGTTCTCAAGTATAGATGTACAAACTTTGATAGACATTCCAAATAGATCTTCGGTCAGTTTGATTTTTATTTGCCGGAAAGCTATAATAGCTACCATAGGGTTAATGTGTTTAAATTTAAATTTTAAAATAAAGTATGATTTTTTTTAGGATTATCACCTATTGTGTGGCCATTCGACCTATAATCTTCTGTCATGAGTTTAAATACCTACTTTATACTTAAGGGGCCGGCGGAGCATGCGTCTTTCATACAAACGTAATACCAAAATAATTTGTAAATCAAGCATATTCTTAAGGTAGTGTGTATTTATTTCGATTGGATTACAGAATATCTAGGTTCCCAAATATACATTTTGAATGGAAACTGATTTAATCAAGAGTTATGAGACAAATAAGTTTTCTATAGAAATTTTCAACTCCTCATAACTCTTGTTTAAATCAGTGTCCATTCAAAATATATATTTGGGAACATAGATATTCTATGATCCAATCGAAATAAATACACACTACCTTAAGAATATGCTTGATTTACAAATTATTTTGGTATTACGTTTGTATGAAAGACGCATGCTCCGCCGGCCCCTTAACGCTTATTGTAATGCGTTTGTCTCATGAAAAAATGATTGCGACTTTGAAAGAAACTTTATGAACAAGCGTAACTGCAAAAATGCCGTTTTAAACACTAGGCATGCAATATTTTTCAGAAGAAAATCTCGTACAAATTATTATCATTTCCCTAGCCTTTTCTGAACTGTGTTGAAGTTTCCAACCTAACCAGATGCAAATGAATACCAGTATTTTTCATGGAGCGAGGCCATCACTTTTGAATATATAACAATTATTGTAAGGCAATTGTTTAATACTTTCCCTACGTACAGTGGCGGACTTAATGCCAAGAACATTTTCTACCAGTCTTATAATCGTGATTGTACCAGTGTGCTGTGTGAATGGTTCGAAAGTAAGTTATTGCGTGAGCAAAGATTAAACCACGCCCTCTGTTTCTATTGGTTTATCGAACTGTGTCAAGTTCCGTTTGGTCATTTCAGGGTTAGAACTTGATGTGAACACTAATGGGTTTAGTCAGAAAATTGTGATGATTGAGGGTTTTTCAGCCCTACTTCACACCTGTAGTCCTTGAAGAATTCCTGGTTCCCTGAAGAGGTCTCCCATAATAGGGTAGACGACAAAACAAATCTAATTAGTCCATCATTTAGAATAACAAAAAATATTTGACCCCTGTTTTTTCATTTGTTACGTAAACCTTATAAATTGACGAAGATACGACGCTTTTAAAATAATTAAATACGTCACGCCTTGGTATAAATTTTTAGTTTTCTGACATCACGAGCACTCATTCTCGAGTTTTGATGCGTTTTATCTTTGTCAATAGTCATTGATTTCCAAAAACAAAAAAAATATGTGTCTATTATTTTTTAATACTCTGACGGACTAAATAGATTTGCAATTTTTTATACTGTCTTCATGCCTATTCGATACTCACTATACTCAGGTTATGCTGTTTAAATAATGGGGTGATTTCCTTACAATTTCATATCTGAAAAGTGTTCCGTGTAATCAGAATTAAACTAATGATTAATTATCCTATATACCTTTACGATCGCCTTGATGACCGGTTACTTAATTAACTAGCTATAAACAACTTTCATAATTAAAAAAAAAACAAACAAGGTGATGCATCATTTACGCCTTTTAGTTCTAATAAATTTAATCCGTAAGGAAGTTTATTAAATATTTGCGTGTGGCACGAAATACATCCCCAGAGTAACGCAGTGGTGTACTTAACCCTGCCGGGGTTGCGGGCCTATTCAAAAGAGATACCGTGGCCCCGGAACATAAAGGGCGAGGAAGGAACATGGATGGGTTTTAGTCAGTAAAAGTCTGACACTCCCTCCCGCTCCGCCCAGAGTGGGAGAAGTCATTTGATGATTTTTCCCATCCTAAAAAAAAAAAAAAAAGTCGTGTACTTAATAGTTCACCCACATTTCAGTTACGTTAAGTCCCATGTAATAGCTGACGAGCCTATTGCCATTAATTGGGCACAAATCCAGAGTCCGTGACAAAAAAAAAAAAAAAATTACTTTGCTCGGAGTTTCCTTTCCCCAAGAGAACCAAGGTTACCGACGTAGCCCGAAGAATTGCCAAACTTAAGTGGCAATGGGCAGGACACAGCTCGCAGAACGGATAGCCGATGAGGCCGAAAAGTTCTGAAGTGGCGACCGCGAACCGGAAGGCGATGCGTTGGAAGGCCTCCCACTAGGTGGACCGATGACCTGGTGAAGGTTGCGGAAATCCGCTGGATGCGAGTCGCACGTGATCGGTTACTGTGGTGACATTTGCGGGAGGCCTATGTCCAGCAGTAAACTGAGAACTTCCTGATAGAAAAAAACCAATAATAACTCATAAATGGGAACCCAGACTTCAGGCTCAGCAGTCTCGAGACCGCTAGCCCTACAAGGCAGTGAAGTTCAAATAATAGTAACCTATTTAAAGCGATAGGGTAACATTGAAACTAAAAGTTTTCCAAACGATGACTCATCGAATAGCTTCCAATGGAAAGTTCCTGTTAAGTTGTTAAATTACAGTTGTTTGGTTGTCACGTTTTATTTATTCAGTGAATTTGTTAGACGAAGGTCAGGTTTTCACCAACTGTTATACAATAAAAAAGTGGATCAAGGCAAAGTTAGGGTTAGTTTTAATCAAGATTATAACCTAGCCTCTTGTTATTTCATTTACAAAACTAATTTATATAAGTAACTAGTGTTCCACGGGATAAAACATTCATTTTATTACGGGTCTTAGAAATCAGTTCTATAAGAACTCACCACGTAAAATAAACAAACCGTTGATTTGCATAGTCTGTCTTGTATCTGCTTTGTAGGTTGTCATCCTTAGTTATAACGTTATTTCTAAATCTCAAAACCGACAAGCTATGACAGCTACATGACTACTGACCTGGTGTAGGTTGCGGGAATCCGTTGGATGCGAGTCGCAAGGGACCGGTCAATGTGGCGACACTTGGGGGAGACCTATGTCCAGCAGTGGATGTCTTTCGGCTGAAATGATAATGATGATGATGTTGAGCTACATAGTTTCAACCTTAGCGAATTTACAATGGGGTTGAAATTGCATTGCAAAATGTAAAACAATTACACTGAGATTGCCCAGCACACGTGGCAAGCTTATTACGAACGTGACACGAGTTTACTGGTAAGTTTGCGTAGAACTTATAAATGATTGACTACAACCTACACGTTCCAGCGAGACGCGTGTTTGATCAAAACATATTTTTAATTAAATAAATCGAATCGGGGGCGTCGGCCACAGGTGCTTCGACCACTCACTGGGGGCCTAAGCCACGGACCCGTTGCGACAGTAGTTGCGGATAAAACAAATGCAAGAGAGCATGCCATGTGACGGTGATGCTTTTATGCGATTCATTATTCATTCGGCCCACTGAGTTTCGTCCCACATAACAAAATCCTGTTTCGTCCCAAACAATATACTTCTTTCGTCCTAAAATATAATTGATTTTAAGCGATGGTATTCACGCGAAGGAAACAAATGATAAACGCGTCTCGCTTGCTGGAAATTGCCGTTATAGCTAGTCGTATTACTTGAGGTCGTGCATAGGGAGTTAGTGACCTTGTTAATGTCCACTTGGCTAGAATTTTGCTACATTCTTGCGTTGAATCTTCAAGCGGCGATTGACTTGCAACAATTACTTGTAATGTATCATTCGAGACGATCTTGGTACAATACAGAGATTTATATTACTATGAACGCTCATTCAAGCCCTCGGTTTAAGCATAATAATAATATAATAATAATAATTCGTTTATTTCTCTGATCATCATAAACAGTACAAAGTCAATTTTCACAACAAAGAGACTGGTGTCTGTTTTAGGTAAAACCTGTATTACAGATCACCAGGCTGACCCTCCATCGGACAATTATCTCATGACGATATATTACTGCATTAAATCAAGCTTGATGAATTTAGCAAAATTAGGTAAAATAAATTAAATTAATTTAAAATTTGAATCAAAATCAAAATTAAAATTAAAATTAAGATCAAAATCAAAATTACAAATTAAAACTAAAATCAAAATTAAAATCAAGATCAAAACCAAAATCACAATTTAAAATTAAAATTTTAAATTATCAAATAAATTAACAATTTTTGATAATCAATTAAAGTTTCACAAATTAGTTAAAACGGTAAGGTATAGATTTTAACAAAATAACATAAAATAAAAGTAAACATTTGAGATGACAAGAATGGGTTATCTTTCATATGGTTGGAGCGTGTGTGTGTAGGTGTGTGTGTGTGTGTGTGTCAGTGAAAGTGAGAGAGAAATTATTCTTCACATAATAATCAAATAGTGTGAAGACCAACTTATGTGTGCGTAAAGTAAATCGTTCTATGCATTAGTTCAGAGGTTTCAGCAAACGTTCTGTTGCATTATAATCAATACCTTGAAGCCACGAAATCACTTTCCTTTTGAACTCTATCCTGGAAAGGGGATAGATGGTCAACTTTTGGTTCATATTGTTATACAAATACGAACCCAGAAAACCATAAAAATTATGCGCTAGACTGGTCCTATATTGCGTTGTCGCACAGACAGTTGTATTTCTCCTTTTCCCTGATAGTGCTTTTGGGTCGTACGGAAGATCAGCATGCTTTTTTGTAATAGTAACTAAAATAAATAGTTGTCGAACAGTCAGTACCTTACAGCGTTTATACAAGTCCGCTGTAGGATAGCGCATGGGAAGAAAAGAACACACTTTTAATATGGCTCTCTGAGCTCTCTCTAGTTTTAACAGGAGCGTTTTTGCGGCCCCACCCCAAGACGTTATACAATAGGACAGTAAAGATTGACACAAAGCGAGATAAACTGATTTGATTATACAGGTGTCAGCAATGTGTCGAAGAGATTTAAATATATAAATTAGCTTACGAATCCTGGGAACCAAGGCCTCGATGTGTTGTTGGAAAATAAGTCTGTTATCAATTACGACACCCAGGTACTTAATAGCGGTCGTTTTTGACAAACGTGGACATTCACAAGAGCTGTTTAATGGAAGGTTACAATTGTGTAGGATAATTGCCAGGTTTGGTACGTCTTGTTTCCTGATTGTGTAGGTCATGAACTTTGTTTTATCTACATTTAGTGTGAGGATGTTGTCCTTGAGCCATTTAGAAACAGTATTTAATCCATTCTGGGCGTGCGTATAAACTTCTTCCCAAGTGTCACCATAGAAAAGCAATGCAGTATCATCGGTGAATGTAATTACTTTCCCATTTGATAGGTCTGTGTTACATAGGTCATTTATGTACACTAAAAATAAGGTTGGGCCGAGGATACTGCCTTGAGGGACGCCATACTCCATAGGTAGTTCATCACTAACCCATCCATTCACTTTAACTACCTGTGTCCTCCCCTTTAGATAATTTGCAAACAAATCCAGTGTTTCACCCCTAACACCCAAGTGCTCTAGTTTGCTTATCAAAATGGGAATAGACACTGTGTCAAATGCTTTGGCTAAATCCAAGTAGATTGCCAGAGTCTTTTTCTTAGTATCTAGCTTAGAAATAATAAACTCTGTCAACTGATGAACAGCATCTGAAGTTGATTTATTAGCGCGAAATCCAAATTGAGATGAAGATAAAGCCGATTTGTCTCCAAGAACTTTACCAGTCTGATATTCATTAAGCGCTCCAATACCTTAGATAGAGTTGGAAGTATAGAAATAGGCCTATAATTGTTAACACAGCATCTATCCCCACCTTTGAAAACAGGAACTACTTGTGATTTTTTAAAAGCAGATGGGAATACTCCTGTGGCAAATGATAAATTGCAAATGAATGTCAGAGGAAGAACAATAACATCAATGAATTCTTTCAGGAAGTTTCCCGAGATTTTATCGATTCCTACTGCACAATCATTTTTTAGATTGAATATCAGTGATTTTATTTCGGACTCGTCTGTTGGTAACAGTACCATTGATTTTTCGCAGGAACTAGTAGACCGCGATGAACTAGCAGTGTTAGTGAACGATGAATTGGCGTCATTGGAAGCTATTTTTTCAGCTAATGATCTACCAATGCCCGCGAAAAATGAGTTTATATTATTTACAGAATCATACGGATTTTTGGGGCAAATTAACTGGGTTGACTTTTCATTTTTCTTTGAGGTGTATGTGATATTTTTAATGATTTCCCACAACTTCTTGTTATTATTTCCGGCTTTCTTAATCATATCCTTCTCGTAATCAATCTTAGCCTTCTTTAAAATAGTATTACAATAGTTCCGGTACCTCTTATATGTGGTTTGTATTATTTCGTTCCCAGGATTCTTTTTAGACTTTATGGCATGGTCAATCCTTAGGTAGCCAAAAAGGTGGACATAGACGCTGTGTGTTTCATTAAAAAAAAAACATGCATGTCTTTGGGAACTGCCGATAGAAGTCAAAACTTGTAGCCGATTGGCTACGAGTGCTACCAAGCGTTGTATGATAGTCACGCGAGTACCATAATTATTGTTCCCTCAAGAAGTGCTCAACTCGCCTAAAGAAGTTTTCACTTCAAAACTGTAAAACTTTATGTACACTACTTTGTGTGACGACGACGTGTAATGTAACGTTCCAAAGAATTCGCGTTGTAACACGTTACATTACACCAAAATACGAGTCAAACGCCACTTTGCTATGCATGGACGAAAACGAGTGGTCCGGTCGTTTTGCTGCAGTCTCATCGTTGCCTATATTTCGGAGCTTTTGGGTCATGGATGAAAGAGTAGCAAACAAGAAAAATCGAAGCTATTGTTAACAAATCTTTGTTCGTCGGCCAGTAACGAATAGTCTACAGGATAGCCATAGGTAAATACACAAAGAGCTGAGCCAACCTTTTGTGGCAACGATGCAGCAGTTAACTTTGGCTTCTCGGTGGAAGTTAATTGAAAAACCGTATTCGTGGAATGAAGCATGAAGTTTTAAATGGAAATGTTTGCTGGGTCTGTCTTTAGGATGCTTTGGGGCCCTGAAACTAGGTAGGTTTTTAGTTTATACCTGTACCTACATTTCCACAGTTATGTTGAAGTCTCATATAAGAAATAGGAGGCAAACTTGTTGCGATCGAATGGTAATAAAAACCAGAAACTCCTTTGGAAAAAAAGCCAAAATCATATGTCCTGTTTTAGTTTAGCCACAAGTACAATATCACCAATTTATACACTTTTATCGCACACTTGTGTTTAAAAATTAATTAAAAATACTCAACACAGCTCTAAATCAACCACTTTCCGTGCATTTGTACCCACAGCATTGTTTTTGTAATTCACTCCCGTCAGCACTCGACTAAACAAAAAGCATTCTTCTGTGAAATTAAATTAAAAACTTGGCGAATTGAGGAAGAAACCTCTGAGGAAAGAGGGAGTTTGTGACAAGGACCGGGAGGGAAACATTATTAAAGCCAATGCTCGTGTGCTGCGGTTCTTAAAAGATATTAAAAATATATTTTTAGGAACTTAATTGAGACACGTGTTACGTTTTGGTATTGGATTTGATATTGTCAGCTTTTGGGATTAAATTCCTTTGACGGTATTACAATGCAAACTGAGGATTTTAGTATTGATATTTAGGCAACTCCATTGTTATAAAGTGGGTGCAAATCTAGACTCAGAACTTCTCACAGACTATTCTCAATAAAATTATGTTGAATAATTACTAAAATCTTTTTGAATCAATATACTACCTAAATTCGCAAAAAAATGATCCTACGAACCAAATAATAAAATCAAAACTTTTTTGGAAAAAATAAAACTGCCTTCAAAAAACACAAAAAAGTGAAAAATAACTTTAGCTTCAAAAGTCGGTGACCTTTGTTTGATTGATTTCCTTTTTTTTTTCTCACCGACTTCTGAAGCTAAAGTTATTTTTCACTTTTTTGTGTTTTTTAAAGGCGGTTTTATTTTTTGCAAAAAAAATATATTTTTCACTTTTTAGTGGTTCACTTGTGCTTACCCCTTCAAAGCGTAGCGGCGTGATGTTATACTATGAACTGGTGTAAACAATAGACAGACATGAGATTTCAGCAATCCCAGTCCATTTTCTATCATTTACCTATTGAGGAGTTCCGTTGCCTATCTCCGAAGTTCTTCATCAGATTTTCACCAAATTGAAATGGGACCACTTTAAGAAAGTACTCTTCCAAAAAAAACCCAAATCGCATCAAGTGTACCTATAAAATTTGAAGAGTTCTCTATATTTCTCCAGGATCCCATCATCAGATCCCGACTTGATGATTATGGGACCACCTGGGAAGTATACCCTTTCAAACAAAAAAATAATAATTCAAATCGGTCCAGCCATCTTCGAGTAATCGGGGAAAATACATAAAAAAATTAAATAAAGGTTCCGACGAATTGAGAACCTCCTCCTTTTTGAAGTCGGTTAAAAAACAAAGACAAAAATCTTAAAGGGCGTTCACGCCCCGCGAACATTCATTCGCGCGTAATTAGAATTTGGTTAATGGGTACATTGAACTCAGCATTACAAAACTCACACGATATTCCATCGGTCATTGCTATAATTAGTTCGCATTGCAATGTTCACAACGATTCAAATGCTCGCCGTGTGACCTCACCTTTACAGAAGCCAACATTCAACTCTCAAGTACGTATGAACAGACAACCTACCAGTACTTTTTTCTTTATTTATGTCCTAGTCGTGATATTGCATTCTTTCATCTATTGCTAGGTTTCACGTTGCCAAAGGAAAAAATCACGCGCTCATTATGAATTCTGAAACCAATTTTCAGAAGTATGTGTTTAAGAACGTAGATATTTGGTATACCTGAGAGGGTGCTTCTCATCTGCGCGATCCTTAGACAAACATTGTATGTAATGAGCTGTTCCAATTTCAGGAGTTCAAAGCAGTTGGTATTTTTCATCTCAGCATAGCATGGTTCAGTTCGAAATATCATACTTTGAGGGGGACGGTGAAATTCAAATGTTCGTCTGTTTATTGGAATGTAATGTAATATGATGGTATGATGTATAGTGTTTTGATCAAAATATGGTTCACGACCGTTAATAATATTTTTTACAGCATAAAATTCATCAGAATCATCTATACAAAACTTTAAGGCAGAATTTACCTAAAATATTATGATTTCTTGAAATTGTCATTAAATACAATGCAGTATTAGAGTTATACTTACTTACGTACATTGATGAAAATGTTAGTGATCGTAAGTCGGTTAATTCACATTTTTTACAGTTACGAATAATATTTATGGTCCCTTTGATTTTACGTTCGTAATAACATTTAAAATTATTTGTTAGTAAAATGTCAGTACTTTCACTTTCAATAACTCGTAAGTTAATAGCATAAACAGCCTATATCTGTCCCACAGCTGGGGCAAACGGCCTGTTCTTGTTTAAAGGTTTGATAAAACCATGTAGACTTGCTACGGACACAGGACTCAGATATTACTGTCAGACTATATATTATCCGTAGTCCGGTCCGCTCTGCAGTCCACTCGGTTCCGCACCTAAACAAATCGTAAAAACCGAAAGACAAGTGACTCTAGGCCTTTTATATAACACCTTATGAAGACTCAAGCTCGTCATTCTAAAAATAATTCTCATCAACGACGTCGAGAACGCGCTTGTTGACAGAGTCTCGCAATTTACACCTTTCTCCCTCTTACATAATATTAAGACCTCATGTTTCTCATCTTGCATCTCTTTTTCTAGTAAAAGGATGTTTCGCTCCTTCACAAGATCTCTTCTGTATGCATGAGCGCTCAAGAACGACGCTTAAAGAGCAACTTACGAGAAACTTTGAATTTTATACATAGTAGTTTTACCTACTCAATTGTTTGAAAGAGACAGTTTCTAGATTTTTCGAAGTTGCAAGTCTAGCAGTTACCAAAGTACAAGACTTGTGATTTCAATTAAAAGTCTTCGAGCAGAGTAAGGCATTTAAGATTTTATAAAACTCGTTATTTTTTTACGACCTATCTGAATGCTATCAGCTCTTTGCAATTTAAGGCGATAAAGCTTTCAATTACAACGTCAATATTTAATCACCTTTAATTGCAATCTTTTGCCTAAGTAATTACTTATAACATTTAACTGCGACGGGGCAAATTCTATTTTCACAGAGCGCTAATATCTTGCAAATATTAGTTTAACAGTCCCAGTCTTAATTAACTTTAACAGAGAACTCAAATCCAAACAGTTTCTAACTCTGAGGTTAACCAAACATATAACACCTTTGCACCTAAGAACATAGACCGACCCTACAATTTTCGCAGTCGTTCAACTTCGGGTTAATTCGGGCTATTTCGGCTGATTACGATGGAGGTCGTTCTGATTGAGCAATAAGTATTCCAATTGTCGCGTTCGGCTGGGTAACAACTCAATTTGCCCACTGGGCTCAGACAGGGGAATATTGAAATGCCTGTACTACCCTTTTGTTAAGGAAGGGCCAAGTTTTTGGGGTGGGATTCGGGAAATGAAAGGTGAAAGGTGGAATGACCCATGTTTGTTCCTGTTTGAGTGAGCCTACATGTTTTATAAAGCACTGATAGGGTAGCAGTTTATGGGGGTTTGCTTGTGGTTACTCCTAGAGAAAGTTATAAAATGTGACGACGACATGGGTTAAATAGAAGTGATACGTTGTTATTTAAACATGGGACATACAACCAACTTCATGTGAAGTAGTACTTGATATTCAATAAGCTTGTTGGTGTTTCACAAAGTGTATTAAAAAAGTAGTTAAGAATTTAAACACTAACAAAAGAAAATACGTATGTCTTCTACAAAACACTTGTAGTTGGATAGTGGTTTTTATATGCGTTCGTGAGAATGAATTTTTGGGGTTTGTTACTCTTTCAAGCAAAAACTACTGAACGGATTTGGATGAAATTTTGCACATAGATAGTTTATAACCTAGATTAATTCACACATAGGATACTCTTTACCGCGGTAGTAAGATCCCATGGTACCTATAATTATCAAAATTCACGCGGGCGAAGCCGCTGGCAGAAGCTAGAATAACAAAAGTATTATAGATGAAAATGTATGAAGATGTATGGATGTTTGGTACTCAAAAACACAAAAACGACGACTAACGGATTAAAATGAAATTTAGAACAGATAAATAGTTTATAACCTGTATTAACACTTAATTAAGATACTTTTTATTCCAGTAGTATGATTCCGTGGGACAATTCAAAAACCTAAAAACCGCAGGCATAAGCTATTAGATAAAAATGATGCAACAGCGACTTTCAAATACGAAAATTGTGTACTAAGATTGCTCTTACATACATTAAAAAGGAAACTAGCTGATTACTGCATACGAAGCGAGCAAGAGCACAAACGTGAATGCAAAAGTAAGACGAGAAGTAGAAAAATCTACATACCTACTTAAAGGCACCGCATATTTCTACATGAAATTACTTCAATAAATAAAAGAAACAAGAATTCCTTATTCATGTTTACTCGTGTAGTTTTCATATTTTCTTGAGTTTGTAACAGGTTTGTCTGTAAAAGAAAATGAGTTTTCTTTTACATATGTTTTTCTTTTGTAAACATCTTGCCTTACTTAAGAAAACTAGAAAACATCACGTGCACCTTAGAATATAATACTCCTTTTACTCCAATTAGACCTTTTCCATACAATACCCGTGTACGCACGGCCATTTTGAAAAACATAAAAGGTCAGTATACCAGCACCGTGAACCCTCCCTCATTTCCACTTACAATGTTTATTTATTAAGAAAGTCTAACCTGCCTTACGTGGACACACGTGTCGCCGATAAAAACGTACTGCGACGGGAAAACGTGGAAATTTCTACAAATTATTGATAGAAACTTCTTTGAACCATTTCAAAGGTCAACGAATGGGAATTGGTGAAACAAATTATGGCTTTCTAATAACTTTTCGACTGCTGTTGAATATGTATGGGTTTACTCATTTTTACTTTATTTATGGCCCAGAGGTTTGGGCCTTACTTCGCATCAATGCTCATGCCGTCTCTGTTGAGAAGAGACCTGTGCCCAGCAGTGGGACAGTAATAGACTGGTATTATTTTAAGGCCCAGACCAAAAATTCGAATACATGAGACATATACCAACCCAGATTCAGCCCGCGTGGTGGATTATAACAGCTCATTCCCTCTCATAGAGAGGAGCCCTGTGTTCCAGCAGTGGGAACATAATAGGCTGCTAATGAGACATTGTGATATTCTATCCATGTTATTGAAGATAGAAAAGTAAATAAAAAACAATTTACATAAGGCATCAAAAAGATTTTTTGAATCGTGTTTAAAGTATTAAAAATACGAAACGCCACTTCTCTCCTTTAAGTCTCGTCACAATTAACGAACCGTATTTTTTAGAAATCTGATTCGAATCGAAGGGCGGATCGAAACGTAACGGGCGGAATAACCAAAGATGCTCTAGGAAATGTTAAAACAACTTCAAACCCGGAACGTAATTCACAACACATTGGCCTGTCACAACTGAAGAAAAGGCATAATGCATGCACACACACGGTGGTGCTTTCTCTCTCGGCGTCTGAGATTGTTGGCTTGACGCCTAGCTGCTTCAGAGCGACTCACACGCATCACTCGCCGAAGTAGATATGTCAGCGTAACATTGTAAAAACCGTTAGATTGTAATATAACTAGAGAGATTATAAATTCTCGAATTATTGTCAACTGAACATACTGCTTAAAATATAACGTATTATATTTCGGTAGATTACAATCTATCGAAGTGAAACCGTAATATTGTCAAATGTATGCGACGGAACTCAACTCACGGTGTGAAGGGGGTGAGGGAAGGAGGGGTCGCTCTTGCCCCATGGTACCACTCTCATGAAAAGATAATGCACCATTCCTGAGAAAAACCAATTAATGTAACCTAACCTCAAAACATTTTATATTCGCCTAAAAAGCGTAGTGCTGTCCCACTGCTGGGCAAAGGCCTCCCCCAATCCCTTCCATGTGCTCTTTTCCTGTACCGCCTCGGACCAACCCTCGCAATGCGCGTCCAAATCGTCTCGCTACCTTTTTCTGGGTCGGCCTTGGCGGCGCCGTCATTGTATTATTTTTTTAAAAGGAAACCTCATTTTTGCTAAAAATCTGTGAAAAATAACCCTCTTCTTTACCGTCGAATAAACGTGCAACTTCGACGCTTACTCCGAACTTTACAAGTTATGCAGCAAAAGTGTCAACAGCGTTGCTACACGGGCTAAGTCACCCGCTTTTGCTAGTGTCGTTATAAAGTGAAGAACGGTTCCCGAAGTGCTCGGCTCACGCTTGACTAAACGTTGAAGCGGTTTCATGAATAATAAATTGGCCAATGGCAGAAATGAGAACGAAAAGTAAGCCAAGATTCCCTGTAAAGAAAAATGTTTCTGAAAAGATTTAATTATTCCTCTTAACTCTGCAATTTCATTGAAAAGTATTAGGTAACAATATCTTGAGAATCGTCTTTTTCTTTTTTTTAATTATTGACTTTTTAGTTTTGTGAAATTTTGATTTCTATGAAATATTATTTTACTAAACATCGTGAGGAAATCAGCATGCCTGAGAGATATGTCTCGACGGCTTGTAACGCCAACCCATAGGCGATGTAGTAAGTATAACCCCAGCACTAGCCACATGTACCTAAAATAGAATACAAAAATATATAAAATTATAATATCTTGTAATATATTATACCCAAAATAAATCGGTCATTTTTATATCGATATACTCTGTGTATCTAGATACCTAACAAGAGGTTACAGTCATTAGGTACAAGTTGTAAATATACAATTTTTTGCCTACCTATTTACTTAATGACTTGCAAGCATACTTATTAAAATATTTCATTAATATTTTCTTATTTTGTTTAGAAACCATAAATTTTAAATAATAACAATATACACGTAAGAACTTAAATGTGGCTAATGATATAAGTCTATTTTTTTTAATTATCTCAAAATCTAATTATTTTTTAACACAATCAAAGCATATCCAATATATTAATAACAATTTTCAATTGATATAATTCAAAAAGTCTACAAAACTCTCAGTTATAAAAAAAAATGTAGCCGTTACAAAAATGCAAAACTTTAAACTAATTTTTCTCAAAACGAGGATTTTTGACTTTTCAATAAAGGCACAGAATTTACATTTAGTTTCAAACAAATACTTTGTAACAACCATGAGTTAATAAATCAAAACTGTGGCATGTTGGAATGCCATGTTTTTCATTCGTCAAAAAGATAATTTTGTTGATAAATTAACAGTTTCCGCTTTCAGCGACGACATTTTTTGTATCACTCTCAGGAAACGTTTTTCCATTCTCTGAACAAAATGTTTTTAACTATTTGAAATCAACTTATAACATGTTGTTTACTTTGGAATTTGTAAATTCGTATTTAACACGACATTTTTGACGGCGCCATTTGCATCGCATTAATGCCATATTTAATTGTATTTATACGCTAGAATGTAACAATAAAATTCTGCTAACTCACAAAGCGTATCGTATATTAATCTTTTAGCACCATCTTAGCCTTTTCCCAACCATTTTAAGGTCGACATTCAGTCTAACCGGATGCAGCTGAATATCAGTATTTTAAATGGAGCCATGGCTGTCTGCTTCCACAATCTCCATAACCCAGTTAGCACTGGCTATTGCGACAGTTATTCTTAATCTTTTACTCTTTAAGATAAAAGAATTGAAATAATTATTCAAGAATTGCAAAAACCAACGCAAAAAGAGCGAAGAAATATAAGGTTTTACAATTCAAAGCACGTTGTAAGAAATCGACATAATTTCATATGATGTGGCAAAAATATTATTTATATTATTCATCTGAGAAGTTTATTTACATTTTTTTAAACAAGCCTACATTATTCATTTGTCAAAGTTAGGGTTGTCACCCTGGGAAGCCAGAATTACACTTAACACAGTATTGATTTTATGACAAGAAAAAAATTACTTTCAGCCCAACAGAATGAATAACCATAAATGCTCAAAACATAACAATATCACTAAGATAAAGTAAACAAAAAACTTTTTCACTTTCGGTCAAAATATGCTTCAGGGATTTCAATTCTTCCTACTCATGGTAGACGGAAACACAGTAACATTTTAGTCTATACTTAGAAGTACTTTCCAGAAGGGGCATAGTTAAAAATAGCCAAAATTAGCAGCATAGCAACTGTGTTCTAAAATAGCTTTAAATGTCCCTGTCAACCTTAAAGTATTTCTCTCATGTTTCTTCATTCTCATGCCTTTTCGGTTTTTAAATTATTTATATTTATTTGGCGGATTATGCCATATGATGAGGGTTCGTAAAAATGACACGGTCATGGTAACCATTTTTATTTCCCTGTCTCAATCCCTCTCACTCAGAGAGGACTGTGTTCCAGCTTTCGGGCATTATAGGCTTGTTGCGACTATGCTATGTCGAATAATGATTTGAATTTTTTTTTAGTTAGCCTATACTGTTCCACTGTTGAATAAAGGCCTCTCTCATTTTTTCTATGAACAATATGAATTTTTTCGCGCCATTCGATCTAGCCTTTGCGAAGATCGGAATAGCGGTCCCTTTCCCTAATATCTCTTCGTACGAACCAAAACAAATGAACCGTGTCATCATCATCATTATCATCATCATCAGCCTATTAATGTTCCCACTGCTGGGACATAGGACTCTTCTCTATAAGAGGGAATGGGCTATAATCCACCACGCGGGCCCAGTGCGGATTGGTAGATGTCACATGTCTTCGAATTTATGGTTCTAGGCCATGCCGGTTTCCTCACGATCCGTGAACCGTGTATCGTATTTCATTTAAAAAATAAAGATCACGATAGATTTAACTTGAAGACTTGACCGAGCTTATTTTTGGATTCCAAAAATAAGAACTTTAATAAATGTAAGTAAGTCAATTACTGCTATTGCGAACTGGCAGCAACTTAAATTGTCTCTTTACCGTTTTCTGAGCCGGCCTCGGCGGCGCTGTCCATCACTTGGCAGTCGGCACCCATTGCATAAAAGCTTTGCCCAGCGGTCATCATGCATGCGGATGTTTTCAAGTAATATTTCATTGCTTAAAAATAACAATGGGACCAACTGGATCAATTTTTACTTATTTTATCAATTCCCGTTGACTCCACTGCTTGTCGTCCAAGTGGTGGGGTCAACGGGAACATTTTTTGATTATTTTATGTATGACGAGCGGTGGGGTCAGCGGGAATACACCCGGCAGACGTGACCCACTCAATCCCATTTCATCCTAGAAACCTTTATCTTTTTGCCCTTATGCCAATTTATTTGGGGTCCGCACAGCACGTATTCTTTTTCAATACTTCTCTACTACTCGTCATCTCATCAGTCACCTTCTTTCTTATCGTATCATCCTTTACACAGTCCATTTATCGTTCATTTTTTTGCCTAGCAAGCTTATGATAACATAATGACTATGTACTCATTCACGTTGACTTGCGGGCGCGGTGGCGAGCGCGGTCACGAAATATCAAACATATGGCGTAATATTCAAGTGTTCACGTACACAACGCACGTGCGGTCTAATTAGCGGGCAAGCTAGCGACTGACGCGCGCGGCGGGCTCGCGTGTGTGTGTTCACGTCGAACTAGCGGCGGAGCGCGCGATTTACTCGCGACGTCAGGTAAGTTCAACCAGTATGAACTTGTCGCTAGAAACGGACTCGCGCCAACGCCGGGTGGCCAATGTGAACACGAACTCGGTACGTCTCCGCGCCCGCACCCGCTGCCGCGCCCGCGGGTTCCTACGTGAACAAGTACTATCACTTCACTATCACTACATATTATAAAACAAACTCCCGCCGCGTCTGTCTGTCCCTATGTATGCTTAGATCTTTAAAACCGCGCAACGGATTTTGATGCGGTTTTTTTTATTAGATAAGGGGATTAAAGAGGAAGGTTTTAGTGTATAATTTGTACGCGGATGAAGCCGCGGGCATCAGATAGTTCTGTATAATATTAATTTATCATTGGGTTTAGCATTTTAATTGATTTGCATTGACAATTAGAAGTAATTACGTGAAAAGTTAATTGGAATTGGTAGTTAAATCATTTGGTACAAAATAATAAATCCAATTCCAAAGTTTTCAGGATTCGACAGATTGGAAATTGATTTCTTTCTTTTCGGCTTTCGGTACGCACTTAGTTAGCGAAGTCCAAATGATTCTTACGGCCTTTTAATTAAGTGATTTTTGTGAAAGAGGAAAATTGATTTGGGAAAGTACTTAGGTACCTGCTTCATACATTAAAAGCTTCGCTAAAAACGTTGATTTAAGTCAAAAATACACGTAAAGTAATCAATTAAGAAGTTAGAAAACCTTTCGTTATCATAAATTATTCTATTTATTCTAATAGGCATTAATATCTAGCTGTTTGTTATAAACTCAATCAACAAAAAAAAAAAAATGTTCTCTTCTTGTCTACCTAAACTTTAGGTTAACCATCATCATCATCATCCTATAATGTTCCCACTGCTGGGACACGGAATCCACTCAATGAGAGGGAATGAGCTGTAATCCACCACGCGGGCCCAGTGTGAATCGGTGGATGTCACATGTCTTCGAATTTTTGGTTCTAGGACACCGGTTTGCCGGTTTCCTCACGAGTTTTCCTTCACCGTATACAATACGAAAAGCTAAGCTAATTTTATTTTATTGTGATGTTATTGGCTTTATTTGATGTTTATTATTATTTGGCAATGGGTGTTAAGAGTATTTACCTAAAAATAAATGAATTTATTTATTTTTTTAATTGACTGTACTAAATGAAATCTAAATTTAAATAATCAAAGTAGTTACTTTACCTTCTTTTAATTAATTATGATCCGTATGATCAAATCATTAAGAATAACTTTGTTCATTACTTAACTCATTGTTTTCAACAACCAACCCTAATTTCAAATTAAAACGAGTAAATGGTTCTCGGTAATATAAAATCAGCTTAATCCTTTCAATATATCACAGGAAGGGGAAGGATACAATAATTTGCAAGCAAATCCACTCAATGAGAGGGAATGGGCTGTAATCCACCACGCGGGCCCGGTGTGAATCGGTGGATGTCACATGTCTTCGAATTTTTGGTTCTAGGACACCGGTTTGCCGGTTTCCTCACGAGTTTTCCTTCACCGTATACAATACGAAAAGCTAAGCTAATTTCATTTTATTGTGATGTTATTGGCTTTATTTGATGTTTATTATTATTTGGCAATGGGTGTTACGAGTATTTTCCTAAAAATAAATGAATTTATTTATTTTTTTAATTGACTGTACTAAAGGCATTTCTAAATGAAATCTAAATTTAAATAATCAAAGTAGTTACTTTACCTTCTTTTAATTAATTATGATCCGTATGATCAAATCATTAAGAATAACTTTGTTTATTACTTAACTCATTGTTTTCAACAACCAACCCTAATTTCAAATTAAAACGAGTAAATGGTTCTCGGTAATATAAAATCAGCTTAATCCTTTCAATATATCACAGGAAGGGGAAGGATACAATAATTTGCAAGCAAAACCCCACACGGGATTAATTTTCAGAATACTAAGTAGTCATTCACCGTATTCAATTTATTAAAGGTAAAATCTCAAATTACGGGAAACGACTGCCAATTGTTATATTGAAGAACTCATGGAACGTAAAATTTGTAATTGGTATCGTATTACCCAGTTCTAGCTAGGTTGTGGAGGTCAGACTGGCAGTCTCACCATATTAAATTATACTGGTATTCAGCTGCATTGGTAAAGCCACGACGTAGGACATCACTGAGTTAGGGCAGGAAAGAGATAGGCTCTATCTGAATGGATCAGTATTTATGTGATGTGTTGTAAAAGAAGAAAGAGAATTAAATCCCCCTAGTTCCTAGAAAACCCTGCTCCTAGGCAGGGTTTTTAACTATTTGTACAGCCTTTCTCTAAGATTCAATGTACCTATGTGGATTTTATCTGTATTGTATACTACCTAAGGTGTTTGTGTCAATAAACTTATTTTATAAAAAAAAAGGTATTTTCGACATTTAATTATTATTGTAAAACCATCATCTGACTAGCCATTTCCCAACTATGTTGGGGGAGGCTTCCAGTCCAACCGGATGCAGCTGAATGAATACCAGTATTTTACGTGCTTAACCTAACGATCGATACGAGCGGCTGTTATTATTTAGCCACGAGCTCCTCATTATTTTAAAACCAATTTGTAGAAATAAATAATGATCTGCGATCGAGCTTGATAACCTATGGTTCATGTTCACCGAAAAGATAACAGTCTGATTATCTAAAAACAGCTGTCACTGTGACATGTTCCCATACAAAAATGTGTTTTAAACAGCTGTTTTAGATAATCAGTCTGTCATCTTTTTGGTGAACATGGACCTTAGTGTGACCATCGAATTATCAAGTCAATAGGTCTCGAGATCGAACCCAAGACACGCACCTCTAATTTTTCGGATTCATGTGCGTATTGTATAATTATCACTTGCTTCGGTGAAGGAAAACATCGTGAGGAAACCAGCATGCCTGAGAGATATTTCTCGACGGCATCTTAAGCCATCAGAGGCTTATGGACGGCATAAAAATTCTGACACTAGGTTATGCTCTAACCACACGATATATAGATAGATTGAGCTACTACTCACCAAACACTCTATAAATTAGTACTACATAGTTTCTCATTCCAATTACCCCTCGTTTATCGAAATAATGTGATGGAAAAACAAAAATTAAACGCTTCTATTTCTATTTCGCTCTTACATTTCCTAAAGTTTTTTGTTAGGTGTTACAAGTATTTTCTGCCGTTTTCAATTTACTTTCGGGATCTGTTTTCGTTCACGGTATTAGGGTACCGGGCTTATTTCTTTTGTTGGGAGAAAGTCGTGATCTGAAAGATAATTTGTTTAGTATTTACTTTATGTTAAGTAGGGTATTGTTAAACTATTAGGCACAAATAAAAGACATTTTCTTTAGGGTTAAATAATGGCCTTAATTTTGTTGGAATAAGTATTGGTATTAATTGTTGTTGAGAGAGTTTTTTTTTTTTTTTTAGTATGGGAAATCATCAAATGACTTCTCCCACTCTGGGCGGAGCGGGAGGGAGTGTCAGACTCTTACTGACTAAAACCCATCCATGTTCCTTCCTCGCCCTTTACGTTCCGGGGCCGCGGTATCTCTTTCGAACAGTCCCGCAACCCCGGTTTCGAACAGTCCCGCAACCCCGGAAGCAGGTATACCTAGAGTGTTGCGGGCCTGTTCGAAAGAGATACCGCGGCCCCGGAACATAAAGGGCGAGGAAGGAACATGAATGGGTTAAAAGTCTGACACTCCCTCTCGCTCCGCCCAGAGTGGCAGAAGTTATTTGATGATTTCCCAACGTAAAAAAAAAGGTATACCTAGAGTAGGTACATTTCACCAGGTAAGTACCATGTCTCCGTTTGTCTAGAGGTCGCAAGCAGTAAAGAGTTATATGAGTATGAGATCTTAGGTACAATTTCCAGGTAGTTCAAAGTCACATTGGGTCTTTTCCATCAAGAATTAGCCAGATGCACTCCAGTGTCTGGATTTCTGTCTGCTTGATGGCATCAGAAACAAGAAGCTCGCGGCTAAATAATAACAACTGCACGGGTCGATCTTTAGGTTAAGGCGTGCTTGCCTAGGTTGGTCTGTGGATGGGTGACGATCCGTTACATACCGAGTTTCCTCCGCGCCTCGGGAAGCACGCTAAGCAGTTGGGCCCGGCTGTCATTTGTAGATCTTTGACAGTTGTTACAGGTAGTCAGTGGCCCAAAAAGTCTGACAACCAGTTTTACTTCGGGGTATCGTACTAAATGGGTTTTGGAGGTCAGATATGCAGTCGCTCCATGTGAAATACTGATATTCAGCTGCATCCGGTTAGACTGGAAGCTGACTCCAACAGAGTAGGGAAAAAGCTACGCACATGATGATGATGGCAACAGAAATATTTTTGTTTTTGTACAGACAATATTATAAGTAAACTTAAAGTACTTATGGAATTATAGCCATGATTTTCTGACCATTATATCCCGTAAGTACTTTAAGTTTAGTGAAAATTCGTGAAAGTCTAAAACAGTTATAAGTGCTCGAATCTTTATCCTTATACCAAATCTAGGCCAGCATAATCCAAGCAACAGGTCTATAACAATACCATTATATTCCTCACTCCAATAATGACACAAAATGAGAAAAGAACTAAACATTATGTTCTCATAACGAGTATGATCATGATAACGAATAGCTGAGGGGAGAAGTTTTCCTGAAGGTTCTTCTGGCACAGTGCCAATTTTTCTCTGATCGTTTTATTAGAGTTCCGGAGTTTCCCTTAAGTGTAATTGATGGATCCGAACTTAGATAACGGGTATCTGATTAGGCACGCATAACGATCAATCAAGTTTTGCAAAACCAATATTAGCGGATCTCTCTTTGTGCAGGAAATCTATACAAAGCGAGGTCTGTTATACTAAAAATGTAAAGCTGAATGTGTCGCTGCGCCGTGTTTATTATGTGGTAATTCATAATCAATTTCAGCATAGTGTACACACCGTGACGATATCCATAAACTTCGACCGGTCATTGTACTCATCATTATGAACAACTTTTACTATGGGATGGGACCAACCCCTGAATCGCTTAAAAAATTTTTGCTGTCCCCTAAAATTATCTTCGCATAACTATTCAAAATAAAATTGTGATCAACGACTTACGTAGCTCGCTGTTTAATACCTATCACATCGTTTTTTACTATCAAATTAAAGCCTGCATAATAAACTCGAATTTTATTGGAATTTCTGAACCTTTGTTTTTGATGTTTTATAGGAGTGGCGATATTTCTTAGCAGCCATTAATTTGACCCTTCCCTTTTGCCGTGGGGTAGGGTCATGGGTAACAGTTTTTATGTGGACTTATTTATAGCCGCAATGCACCAGCTGTCAAATAGATCTTCACTATCACTTTTATGGGAAAAAATAGTGTTATGAAGTATTATGTTCGCCGCTGTTTTTGTAGGCAGACTGAAATCATAAAAAAATCGTTATTTTTACTAGACTAGACACAAGATACCTCATATAGATAGACGCATTTTGTTTTTTTTTTCTGTTATCTTAGCCCCGTTACCACTATGTCGTGAGTTGACCACAGATAATCGTATAGTTGTAAGTGTTGTTACTATGGAGGTGTTCATATAAAGGACGACACGATAACAGGTCGTTCATGACTTTTGTCAACTAAAAACCAACGATAATTAATCGTCACGACAAAGTAGGAACGGGGCCTTAGGTCCACGTTCACCAAAAAGATGACGCTCTCTGATTATCTAAAATCAGATGTTTAAAATACATTTTTGTATGGGAATATGTCACAGTGACAGCTGTTTTTAGATAATCAGACTGTTGTCTTTTCGGTGAACGTGGACCTTAGTCGTGATCATTTCCATTGTTTCTTGCCAGAATCATGCTGTTAGTAGTGACGGTACTTTAACTTTCTGCTCTCCATGATGTTAGGGTTTCTTGTCAGCTTGCTTGCCTTATGGGCTGTGTTGTTGGCCCCTAGGCACCCCACTGGCGGTTGCTGTCAAATTGTTGTGAACGACAGTCTTCTTCCTTTATCGTGTGATTGTGTAAGAATTTTTATGTCGCTCATGGGGTTCTGACTTGTCTCTTACAAGCGGTCTACGCTGCGTTCACACTTACAGAGTAAAAAGGCGAGTGATGGAAAACCTGTTACAGAAAATCATATTGCTAAGCCGGCTTAATCTAAGAGCCTTGTTTTTCATTGGTATAGTTAATAGTTTAAGTTTCATACATACACAGACTAGAGCTGTTTATACTCACTCAAATTCGCGTGTTGGTTTCGTTGATGGTCTCTTTCGGTGTGCCATATTTGTGGGCATAATATACATCGGTAATTTGAAATAATTATGCTTACAGTTCTGCTCATGTGATATTAATTCGCGTAATATAACGTTTGTGGTTCTCCTTATGATTTTGTTTCCCGTTTGACATAATTCCTTCTTTAAAATTAAATCAATATTTTGTAAGCAGAGATAAGACATTTATTGTGCCATATTATGTCAGATTTGTCAATTACACTCACATTGTAATTTTTCATAAAACATAACATCACACCTGCATTTTCTCAAGATATACCTATAGTAAATTTTATTTCTCTTGGAGTTTCAGTACCCACTTGAACGCAAGTACTGAAAATCTCATTAAAGAGTACTTACAAACGTACTATGCTTGTTATTCACTCAGCTAAACGTAAACGCGCCTCGATAAGCTCAGAGATTTGCCTGATAACGTGTCTGGATTTTCATTGTTTTATTCTGAACTAGGTTTTATTATTTCGCTTCGCCTGTTCAATTGTTTTTATTTCAATTGAAGGACGGTTTGGGACGAAGGTCTTTATGTGATCGAGTTCAAAGTGACTCTAATTTTTTTTGTTATTATAAAGATTAATTTTGTTTTGTCAACAAAATAATCGTAACATTGTTTTTTGATGGATGAGACATAAATTGTTTCTTAGACAAGATATAAGTTTATGATTGCCAATGTAAACTACATTGATGTATTATTTTATTACTTGGCTACGGCTTGACTATGCTGAAGCTACAGATTCGTACCGACTGGTTAACATTTTGAAATAGATTTTATCACTTTCTGTCGTTTAATTTTATTGAAAATTAGTGTCAGAAAACTTCTGTATGAGCATTATTGCTAAAACCCACCTTTCTGGCGCATCCGTGTCCATTAGACATACTTAATCTTATATTTTCTGCAGTTTTTTTTTTTAAGGGAAAGACTCGTTGAGCACTTTTCGAGTGAAGAAAAATCATGGAACTCCCGTGACCGACACCTAAAGGTCATGGGTCACTTGACAAGCACCGCACCGGCACCGCTCCAGCCCAGCAATTAACTTGCCATTCAACTTAGACCATTAAATCGTGTGTCGCATAGCCTATTTTGTAATGTCCATATGAAAAAGCTTACGGGCGGGCGGTCAACGCGCTTGCCGCTACTATACGACTCGACTCGCTGGCGACTCGGGGTCCGCGCGCGGTCCGCGTGCCGCAAGCGCGTGGACCGTGTGCCGCAAGCGCGTAGACCGCGTGCTTACAGCGCGCCGTCCGCGCGCTGGCTGCGCGCCGACTCCGAGTTGCCCGCGGTTGCCCGCAAAACAACGTACAGTTACATATTTAGTTAGAGAGCCCACTACACTGAACCTAGTTCGATAACACTCCCAGATTATATAATTTTATGGTCACGTTAATACTTGACGTCTCATTTTCGTTTTCTGCCACCCCGAAAACCATGAAAACGACACCCATGATGAAAACTAAGATAATCATGCTTTAAATTCTAAGCAGTACGTTCGGTTGACAATCTTTCGAGAGTGCATGAACTTGTAAAGACAACACACACAGCTGATAGTTGTTTTCGTACTTTTGATAATTTAAACAATCACTTTGTTAAATTTCATCATAACTTTATTTTACGTATTTCTTTTACAAGTTCATGTGAGCGGCAGACACATAATCGTTCCACCATGCAGCTGATATTTTTAAGCTCAGTATGATGTAAACTATTTATGAAAATAGTTTCAGCCGGCGTACTATGACTGTTTTGTTTTCACCACCTCCGTAACCTCCCAATCCCACATCCACCCCGGGTGCCTCAGCTGACGCTGGGTTCACTTATCAGTCATTCGAGATTGAACCAGATGGCAACCGATCGGCGTAAAAACACTCAAAAATGCAACACCATATCCTGGACTATCACAGCCAGCACACAGACTGCGAGCTTACGCCTTGCTGACGACGCGTGGTAAGCGCGCCGTAGCCTAAATTCAAAGACATCGCCGGCCAACAGCTGTGCAGGTGCGGTGCTTGTCAAGTGTGCCAAGACCATAATGCTTCCGAAAAACTGCCCCGTATGTTTTTATGTATTGCTTTCGTCTGTGTCAGACAAACGTTCTTCTTCCTCATTCATTTCACTTCCTGACACTTCCTCGTTATTATCCTCCTGACCTTGTCCTCGGTTTCATTTCCTAATTTTTATAATATCATTCCTCACGAAATAATAATAATAATATATTTTATTTCAGACTAGGTCCATAAATTTGTTAGTTACAATGTTCTTAACCTAGTGTTAGTAAGTAACAATACAAATCTAAATCTATAAGTTAGTAACAATGTTCTTAGCCTAGTGTTAGCAAAGGTACAATGTAGTCAGGCGCTCCCTCTTGCGTGAAGGCCTACCCAATGTGCCATCAGTACAGAGTCCCAGCGACCAGTACACGCGGCCAGAATGGCGCTGGGGCTGCCGCGCACCCGCGCCATCATCGAAGCACAGCGCTTACGCATGATGGCATGGAAACCATCCACGTGCGCCTCTGCGAACATGCCACTCGCGCTACAGTAGCGTGGCAGCCCCATCAACACTCTGAACGCATTATTATACTGTACACGCAGGGCGTTGTACGTCCCCTGCGTGTATTTAGCCCACAAACTGCACGTGTAGAAGGTCTGACAGAATGCCTTAAACAGTGTGACCTTCACCTGTTCCGTGCAACGAGCGAATCTGCGAGCCAACATATTACAGCGGATACACAACGCCCTACGTTCTCTCTCCACATCCATGTCGTCTTTGAGGTCTTCGGTGACCCAGTGGCCCAGATACTTGAAATGAGTGACTCTGTTTAAAGGTGTACCATTGAGCGAGACGGGTGGTACGTCTGATAAATCTCTTTTGGGTGCTCTAAAAACCATAACCTCACTTTTTTTCACATTGTATCTGAGCCCATGGGCCTCCGCATACCTTTCACAAATACGAAGCAGCTTACGCAACGCGCCGATTGAAGGGCTGAGCAGCACCATGTCATCCGCGTAGCTAATATTATTAACGCAAATCCCAACTATATGACATCCGATTCCTGTGCTGCTCAGCTCTCCAACCAGGCGGTCCATATACAAATTAAAAAGTTTCGGTGAGGTCAACCCCCCCTGCCTCACCCCACACTCCAACCTGTACTCGTCCGATCTACTTTCCGCCCACCTAACAGCATTTTTCTGATTATTGTACCAGTACTCAAATATTGATACAATCTCAGGGGGCAGACTAGTGTCTTGTCGCATTTTTGCCCACATTTGGTCGTATGAGACCATATCAAATGCCCGGGACAGGTCCAAGAAACACGCGTATACTGGTGTTTTACGCGCGGTGTAGTAGTGCACGGTCTGCTTGAGGCACAGGATCGCACTTTCCGTGGATAGCCCAGTCCGAAAACCGAACTGACCATCGTGCAGATTTATATGTTTTGTTAAATGGCCATCAAGCAGACCGTCCATCACCTTCGCTATAACCGTAGCTAACGAGATAGGCCTATAATTGCACCTATCCGAGACATCACCGGTCTTATTTTTTACAATAGGAACAACCACAGTAAACATGAGGTCGTCAGGTAGGTAGGAGTGGCTAACACACAGGTTAAATAACAGAGCTAGAACCCTAGGCAGATGTACCCCAGCATGCCGCAGGTGCTCAATGCTGAGGCTATCATGTCCTGGAGACTTTCCTCTTTTCATAGATTTTATGACCTTAGCAACATCCTTTGCAGTGAACCGCGTATTGATGCCCCCAGATGTAGCCCCAGCACCGGACACCGACAATAGGTCAGACTGTGCAGGCCTCAAAAACGGTTCAACCCTGAAATGCTGCTGAAACAATCTCGCGATGTCATCCGGGTCGTGAACACCCTCGACGCTCACGGGCCGGCTTGGCTTCACATTCAATTTATTCGTCGATTTCCAAAACTTGGAAAAATTATTATTGGAATGGTGTCGTGCTATTATATCCATTTTAATATTTTGTTGGTTATTTTGACACCATTTCAATTTTACCTTAAATAATCGCCTAGACTCTGCCATTTCATTGTATATCCATCCAGAGCTAGGTTTCCCATTCAATAGCCAATTCTGATAACATTGCCGAGCCTTACCGTGAGCCTCTCTCACGTGTCTGTTCCAGCCGATTACGTGTTTACCCTTACCGGGATTTGAAGCCGCACTACATGAATATTTCGCACCCTCGACCAGTATACGCACTATACTTTTATACATATCATTAATTAATGATTTATGAATTGTACGGTTACACATTTTATCAGCACAAGTAGTAAAATCCGCTAGAAAGTCAATATCCCTTAACTTAGTATGACAAAAGTTATGATAAGTTTCAATTTGACAAGCCTGCCTCTCTCCCCAAACTATTTTATTTTTACAAACACTATTCATTACAATTTTAGGTTTCACTAAATTTAAATTACAAGTTAACTGCATAGGATAGTGATCAGACCAGTATGTATCGTACAATATAGTCACGTGATCGATAGTTGCGCGCGCGGCGCTCGAAACCACACAGTGATCGAGCCACCGGCGACAACCGTGAGCCTCACTAACAAAAGTGTGTGAATCGTTAGGCAACATTTCAAGATCAACACACACCCATGACTGTTCCGCACACAAGTTTAGACTTGTGTGCGGAACAGTCATGGGTTGATTAGCGAATAACTCACCCGGGTGCGCGTTGAAATCTCCCAACACATACACAGATTCCACATCCCCATTTTCAATAATAGAATTTATTTCGCCTAGACACTCCGTAAACTCAATCAAGTTGTCTTTTGAGTCCGTAGGCATGTACACAGATATAATTAGCATAGATCGCTCACGTATCTCAACCTTAATAGCTGCTATGCGATCACTACGACACTGTAACACTGACACTGAGGGAAACACAGACTTCCTCCACAGCACTGCCACACCTCCATACGGTCGGCCGCGGAGCACACCGGCCGATGTGTCCACGGCAGACTTGCCAGTGAACGCGAAATTATCGCTGATGCTGCTCAGGAACGGAATATCATGTGGCAACAGCCACGTTTCTTGAAGTGCTATTATGTCAGCTGTTTCACATATTTTTCTTACACATTCCACTGATCTTACAATATTTTTACAGTTAAATGTTACGAGTTTGACGTTATTCATAAGGAAGGTTGCACTGATACAGATTTATCCCCACTCTTTATACCATTACTTCTTATCTTGAAGTCAACAAAGCGCCGGTATGCTACGCCTTCTGGGGGGCGATCGCGCTAAAAAATCCCATCCAAATCAAAACTAAACCATAACCGAAACACGATTTTAAGTACTTTTCGCATCGCGCTAAAGTGTTGACAGATGTTTGAACCGAAGTTGGACTAGAACAGAGACAAAACCAAACCATAAGCACAAGTTGTGTTAAAGTTACTACGGAGCAACTTTTTCTGAATTGGTTTAGTGTTTTTGTGATAAAAAGTAGTAAAAATCGTTAAAATGATGTACCTAGACTTCATGGAAACGGCGCACGAGTGTGATGTGGTGGAATTCTTTAGATTTTATTCTACCTAAAGCAAGGTCTTTGTGGCCTTCTAAAAACTCCAACATCATCTCCAGTTGGCGAACAGTCGTGGACCTGCGACGCTGTTGCTCCATTTTCTATAAAATTCGATGAATAAACTCAGAAATAGGTAATATAAATACATTATCAGTAACAGACTTAAACTGAGGAGGCCGCTAGTGGCGCATAGCCGACATCGACTCCGTATTCGAAATCAGTAAATAAATAGTAATTGTGCATTAATTAACTAATTATTTATCTAAAATTGTTCAGTGGGTCATCTTATTCATAAATCAATTATTGTACAGAATTACTAAAAGTATCTTTGTGTATTTATAATTAATAAAATAAATGCCATTATTTCAAGAGAATTAAAATACTTACCAATACAAAATATTTCACAGATTTTTTGATATATTTAAAACACGTATTCACTCCCGAGATGTTGAAAGGATACAAGTAACTTTCTAAGCTAAATAGGTAACCACTTGAAATCATATCTCGACATTTTTTCAGTCACCACTTCAAATTCTTCGAAATTCCCACCTAAACTCCAACCAAAGCAACATAACTCATAGACAAGTGCTGTCAAAACTAGAGGTACAACAATTTAAACGCTGAGTCGACGGTCGATTATGCTAACAATACTAGGTTACATTGATACACCTCTAATGTTTTGATTATGAGAATGGTTCAGTTTCAGTTCGACTTTGGTCATCACATAAACTTTAGCGCGATACCAAATTTCGTTATAACTGAATTACAGTCAGAGTTGAACCAAAACCGATCTTTAGACATTTGTTCATTTTACAAAATAGCGCGATCGCCCCCCTGGCCAGAAATCATCATTCAGAAAAGTTTCCAATTTTTGCTTTGGTACTAATACTTTATACGCATCATATGATTTTGGTGTCTTCATATGCATTTTTTTCTAGAAAAACAGTAACATCAGTTTTACTCGCAATATAGCTCTGAATGTCACACACGGGCACGCCCTTCGCAACATTGTATATGTAAATAGGAATACATATATCCGCCGATTTAAAACTCGCTTCTGGGCTCAAAACTGCCCTTCCTCTATTTGCAACAAAGCGGTTCCGTAGACGTCTCCTCTGTACTAGGGTCCATTCTTTGTCTTCTTTGGGCATTTTCCAGTCACCATCGCGTACAACATCGGCTAAAGATTTCTTCTTACCGTTTACGTCACTGTTTACGTTCGAAACGGCCGTGTGTCCCACCTCGCCAGTTACGGCGATCGCAGCTGATTGCGCGTGAGTCACCGACTCGAGCGCGTCACCGGCCGCTGCCGTCGTAGGGCGACTACCGCTCTCGCATAATACGTTATTCTCACCGCAAATTTTCCGAACACCCTCACTTTTACAAAAAGTTTGAGCGATATCCCGGTAATTAGTTTCTGACCGTGCTTCGCTAGGCTTCCTGCATGGAGTGTCATGTTCTACTCCCTCGTATGTAAGTCCCCTAGGACCACTGCAGTAGTCATCGTGACTATCCAGTAAAAAGCCACCTCTCTTCTTATTAATATTACGGGGCGTACTTCCAAAGTTGTTCACTATAGATGCTCTTTTTAGGTTTTCAAGATCAGACTTAACAGTATCTAGGCTATCCTTAGTGACGTACTGTTCTTTAATCTGATCCATCTCTTGCTGCATACGCATCAAATCTTTTAAAATCCGAGTAACGTCGACGTGATCAAAAAGTACCGGCGGGAGTTTCTGTAGATCGCGGGCCACAAAAACCGGTAATACCTCAGGATCAGACTCCTTCAGCATGCAGATGATGTCGTCTATTTCACGGATTTTCTTTCCATCTCTCTTCCTTGTCTTCTTACGCTTCTCTGTCGGTAGGGATTCGCACAGAAGATTTTTAGCACTGTGAATGTCCTCGTCAGAAAATGCACTCAAACAAATTTGACTGATGCTCTCCTCGTTCATCACATCGATTTTATTACTAACAAAGGCTAGAACTTCGTTGATAACTATATTACAACTCGAACATTTTAACAACTTGGAGGCCATGGTTGGTCTCTCGCGTCCGTGCGACAGCGCTTGCACGTCCCGACTGATGATGATGATGATGGAAATGCATCCATTGTTTCCTTGGTAATGACCAAAGGGTATAAAAACCTCTTAACGAAGCCGAAAGGCACTTGTTCTCCCTGTTATTGCGTTTTTTTTTTCTACACCATACCTTTTTTTTTTTTTTTTTTTTTTTAGGATGGGAAATCATCAAATGACTTCTCCCACTCTGGGCGGAGCGGGAGGGAGTGTCAGACTCTTACTGACTAAAACCCATCCATGTTCCTTCCTCGCCCTTTACGTTCCGGGGCCGCGGTATCTCTTTCGAACAGTCCCGCAACCCCGGCAGGCTTCGGCCCTTGCGGGCCCCTCTCTTCTACACCATACCTGGGATCCTTCTAGTTACGGAGGTATAAGTTGCAACTTTTTAAAAAGTTTCTTTTTACGTGTTTTTAAATTAAGATTTTTATTTTAAACACCTTTGCGGCCCACGTAACATTCAATCCATCCATTTCCCAGCAATAATTTTTTGGTAAAATTACTTAGTTTGATGTACAGAATGCATGGTTGACGGCTTCGTAATGAGGTTGTTTACAACCTGTATACTTATGCCTAACTAACTTCTTCCTTTATTTTCTTTAATGTATATTTATATCAATCGTGGTACAGTTAACTGTAACGTTTAATACTTTTAAGGAACGATTGGTATATTTCTTATTATTTTCTGTCGACACATTCCATTGGGAATAACGGGCAGCGACATGCGGTCATCGCCTAAGGGAAAAAAACCCTCAAACGATAGCAAAGATTATATCCCGTAACTTTCCACGATTTTTCCGGGATATTCCCGGGATCTAATCAGGAAAGGACCTCGGAGACGATCGTATAACTCATCCGTAAAAGATTTGAAAATAGTCGTCAGTTTTATGATAGCGGGTGACATTTCTGGCCAAGAATGCAAGATGGATAGGTTTATTATCTTTGCCCAGCGACATAAAAGAAAAATAAATGGTGCTGGAAAAATATGACAGAGCTGACAGAATCATCTATGATTTTCATTCTGGTTTTCTGTAATGTTTTGCAGCCACGGTGTTTGGATAAATAAATAAATATGAATAAATTTCGCTGGACATTAACCCCCGACCCTTGCTCGAGCCAGCCCGCGATGCTGAGTCTGTAGTAATAAAACAGTCCCTAAATAATGACAACCAGATCCAGCCTTTCCCTTTGCTGCCCCCAGCGACGCCCTAAGCCGAGGTCCGTACCCCACAGGGGGGTGCCCTTAGTGCGCTGTCGCTTAGTTTATAGTCATTTTTGCCCTGGCTGGAGGCCTTAAATTCAAGGCATCCACAGGACTTGCAAGCAGAAGCCAGTCTTCTCAGACTGAACTGCGAGATGCCCTACACAAAAAAAAAATACTAGACATTAATACACAGCGCCATTTAGTACCACACTAAGCAAGGCTTGTGTCGTGGACACCAGATAGTTGATATACTACATATATACTTTTTTGTTTGTAAATATAATATACTTATTATACATACAGACATCCATCCATCTTTGACATGGATCTATGTCTAATTGATGGCAATAGGTTTTGTCCCCTATTGCATAACACTTAAACATAACTGACCAATTTGTGAGTTTGCTATTAGTTACACTTTTGCCTAGCCCTTCGTTTATTACGTGATGTTATGTTAAGTTTATTTTTTGTAATTTAGGAACGTTCTATAAGCATTTTCTTATTTTTCTGTTGAAAGCTTGGTTTAGGTACGTTTCTTCATCGTCGTCGTAAAGATAGTTCCTTTAAAAAAATTAAGTGAGCTTCAACCAGATTTCTGCCTCTTCGATAACGTTAGTAGTGTTTTTGGACACGTCTTATGGTGCAGGTTGAGTAAAAACAATTGTCTGAATACATCACTCCAGTATAGTTTTCTTAGGGTCAATTCACACCGAGACGCGACGCTGCGCGCACATTTTAATACAGCGACTCAAAATATAACTTTATTTACCTACTACACGAAAAGATACACGTTTCATTGTGAGAATTCAGAATACGTTGCACCATGGAGTGCTGCGCCTCGAGACGCCGCGCGGCGCTGCGCGAAATCACTGGTTTCTTTAAGTAACGTCGCGCCGCGTGGCGTCACATCGCGTCTCAGCGTGTGAACTGACGTTTAGACTGTCTCGTTGGTGTAGTGGTCCTGGGTTCGAGTTGCTGGTCCGGCAAAGTGTTATTGGGTTTTCCCACCGACAGGAATTTCTCAGTAGCAGCCACGTAGTCGTGATTTGCGCCTTTTTGATGGCAATAAGCTCGCCTCCCACTAATAGGACTTAAATATAACTGGTGAAATACGGCACTATTGGGTACACCTTACAGGCAAGATGATGATATTAGGCTTCCTTTAAAAAAAAACTCAAATACTTAACTAACAATGAAAAAAAAACAGTGGCAAGTCATTTAATGCGATTAACACTAGCTGTGATTTAAAATTCTATGTACGGTTTCACCACTTAACAGATTGACATCAACAAATAGTAGGATTAACAGCGGATTATGATGTAAGCGCGCTTCAGAGTATTAAGAAACCCCATAATGTACTAGCGAGTTTACTGATCTGACACGTTTCACCCTTATGTCCTAAGTTATAAGGTTGAAAGTGTTCGACCGTTTGTGAACTGGGTAGTCCCAACGTACAGTTGAGAAATGAAAATGTTAGGCACGTTCTTGTTTTCTGACTTTCAAAATGTTGAATGTAAATGACATCGCGAAATTGTGACAAGGTGTTTGTTAAACGGTACAAGATTTTTTTTAAGACATTGTTCGGAATTAGTATTTGAGTGTACGAACTGATGGAATAATCGATGTCGTAATTATGAATGCTAGTATTTGAAGTATCACACTAATACTATAAAAGCGAATGTTTGTATGTGTGTATGTTTGTTGTCCTCCCACGGCTTTTTTTTTTACTCTGCAAGTAGGTTTTTTAAAAACACTGACTACTCTGAGAAGAAATAGCCGAAACAAACTCAGCGGTCAAAGTCTGTTTTGAAGTCCAGACAATCTTGCTCAATTCACATGAGGACTATGCAGATCAGTGTCTGAGATAGTCTTTTGAAGAAAGAACCATACAGATTTGATGATTTCAAAATTACGAATATAAATTACAATTCAAAAAGATGTATATGTACTCGCTTTAAGATAAAATAATGTAGCTTAAATTTGGAAAACCCTTTCGTTCCTCGATTGAACAAACTGCTGGAAAAAGAAATGTCTCAAATATTAGTGCAAGTGTTTGAACTGTTATGCTTTGATTTAAATTTTAGACACTAATGACTGTATTATGTTTGCTTGGAAATACTTGGCTCACTTATAGTTGTTAAACTGTGGAACATGTTTATTGTTGACGTATTTGAATCGGTGTAATAACTAACGGTTAAAAATGTATGATTGAATCAATCATCATGTGTGGGTCTAAAACGACCAATATACTTTAATAAATTGTGATTATAACGTTAAAAAAAGCTCATGATTTTTATTTAAATATGGCTCGGGTCGGGCAGTCGATGCAGGGTACCATCGAAATGGTGCACTGTCGATAAAACGTAATATCGACATGGTATACTGTCAATATAGCGTACTATCGATTTAGTGTACTGTCGATGTAGCGTACCGTCGATTTAGTGCACTGTCGACTCATTAAGGCGATTACACGAGCTAAACGCGAGTTATATAATTACTAAAAGTATATGATTCACTGCTATAAACAAGACCAGAAAAATATATGATATTCTTCAGGATATATGCTAGCATGATACTGTTTTGAAAACATAATACAATTAATTTGGCTCGATAAAAAGAAATCACGAACTTACCTCTAAAAATATCTTTCAAACAATAAAAAACATACTAATATGCATGCGATCATTCTGATTTTTTGGCAAATAATTCTACAAGCATTATATTAGCATGACACTGTTTTAGTTTTTTAATCCAATCAATAGTTTTGCATTGCTAATTTAGCTCGTATAAGCGCCTTAACCCGTCGTCGATGGAACGTTGTCGATACAGCGACCGTCGATCTAGTTACTGTCGATATTATGAGTAACCAAACATTTGGGGTTAACTCATTTGATGATAATTATTTCCATGGTATTGTTGAATCGCTAGGTTAAGAGTTACCTATAATTATGTGGTTTAATGTTTAATTTATCAGATAATTTGATGACGAATTTAAAATTAGAAAACTTTTATGTTGGCTGAAAGTATACGTTTCCTTTATAACCAGAGATTAGACTTTCGTCCTTCTGCAGTACCCTTGTCAGTTAAAATAAAAACAGCCATACTCTATGTCATAAAATTTCAATTATATGTTTCCGGCTTTTGTGAACGCACCTGGTTAGAAGAAATACCTACCTATACGAAAAGTCTTTTTTCCCATATTTCGAATTTCATTTCAAACCCATCCTTTCTTGAATCCGCGCAAGCAATTATAACAATCTGCAAAAAAATTCAAAATGAATTTTCTTTATCTCCGTTTGCCGAATGTTTCGAGGCTTCGGTTTATGGGCCAAATCTAAATTGATATTTTTGATATTGTAGTACTACAGTAATAATTGTCTTTTTCAGGTTTTCGTATTTACAACTAAATTACATTCACAATAATAGCATAGAAATAATTATGATCTACAGGTTCCTTTGTCTAAAAAGGAAAAACGGAAACTACGATTAAAACGTTTGTAGTCCTTCTGTTACTAAGATTTTTTTCTTATGGTTAACAAGTCTGTCAAACAAGAAAAGCTGCGAGAACCAAAGCTACATTATTGCTATACCTTCTCAGGTATACCAATAATTCAGCTTAGAATATCTATAGTTAGAATATAGAAATAAAATCATTCCGGAAAAACAAATCTGTTTCAAAGAAAGGATTATCTCATCTCAATTACAATTTCAGTTTTTCACACTAGAGCTGGAATGAAATTCCCACTAAAGTGTTTGTTCGGCTCACATTACAAAGTGAGTTGCTCTAACTGTCAGTTTCTGAAAACCTGTTCTATTGAGATTTGTAAATCTGCTGTCAAATCTCATGCGAGCTGTGATTGCTTAATTGAAATCACAACAGACAATTCAATTAGGTACACATTCATTTGAATTGACGCAGACGTCCCAAAGCCGGGTATATGGTTGCCAAAAACACTTAGAGAGAGGATTTCAGTATTGAAAACGAACGGGGTCAAGCCTTTTTTTTTTTTTTTTTTTTTTTTTTTTTTTTTTTTTTTTTTTTTAGGATGGGAAATCATCAAATGACTTCTCCCACTCTGGGCGGAGCGGGAGGGAGTGTCAGACTCTTACTGACTAAAACCCATCCATGTTCCTTCCTCGCCCTTTACGTCAGGTCCAGTTGAAAACTAGCGTAGGGCACTATTTGCCGATTTTGCTAAACTGGGCTAACGCAGCAGCCGTGAGACACATCTTTTGCTTCTTGTTTTTAGGTTGATTTTTTTTTTGTAAAAAAAAAACAAAAATTTTACTTATTTATTTTTTACATATGACACTGGCAGTGGTGTTTGTGTGTGTTTGCCTTTGTGTGCGATAGTTTCATCGATCTTAAACGGTTAAGCTCTATCGAGTTTGGTGACATTTATACTAAATAAACTCTATCAAAAGTTAAGGCAAAACCCCCTTTTTGTCGTAGACATAACTGAGGGCCCAGATAAGCAGCACTTTCATAGTGTTTCTTATTTCTAGAAAGATTTTCAGAATGATTGACATAAAAGTTTCTGGCTTTTGTCCACAAATTTTTGACTCCTCGATCATTGTTATCACTTCGTCTAAGCCAACTGGTATTAACGTAAGTGATTGATCGATTGAATGTCTACTATAAACATAGTGATTCTATTGTCAATCACAGTGTGGACCTTAGGTTTTGCTACAAGTAAGTAATCTAAAACTCTAACACCTAACCCTTTTCAATCATCCCCCGTCTCAATGTAAACCAAATCAATTTCACCTTCCAATGCTTCAAAAATTTTAAATTACAAAAGGGAAAGATGTAATCTAAGATTATAGCCCAAATAGTCTATCCCAAACAAAGTAATTACTCAACTTTAAACATGGTTTTTGTACAAAGTTCTGGTACCCTCCTTTCAAGGCTTTTTGTGCCAATGTTCTATTGAAAAGTATTTGTTCTCTTTAAAACGTCTAGTGAAATACGATGTTTCGGAAAGCTTTCTGCCTGCCTGGAGCGATCTATTGTAAGATCTTGGCAGTGTAGTGTCTAGAATACACGACTGCCATGGCTTCCGAAACTGAATTTAAATTTGAGGAAAGTGCAGGGTATTGTTCTTCTCGAATAATGCTTTATTGTTGTTACGTTACAAATATTTGTGAATAAAACAAAAGCATGTTAGCTACCGACAGGTACTACGAGTATACAAAAGTTTAAAATAAAACGCATTTTGATCGTCAATTAAATACCAGTGCCTTTTAAATTATTATTTTTTACATCTGAACGCTCGCTGTCAGCCTCCTTTGCATCTCCACAGTACCGTGCATCTTAGGGTGCAATTCAGATACTGACCGCAACAGCCAACGGCACCGACACGACTGACTTCGAAGTGGCTAGAAACGTTTTCAAAGTTACATAGTTACGAGTCGTGTCGTTGCGGTCTATCTTTGACGCTTTACATTTTACAGTTGCTTTTGAAATTGAGCTTTCATGTTTCTCGTCTACAGAAAATTATTTTCCAGTTTCAGGAATTTTATTAGGTTTCTGAATGAGCTGTGAAATCTAAAATTTTTCATTAATGCCAAACCGTTCACTAGCTAGGGTTAAAAGATGGAGTAATAATTAAATTGCAAGATGAACTGCTGTATTAATTAAAGTTTGAATACCAGGTAAAACATTGAAACTCAGTGAGATTTGTTTCATCATCATCAGCCTATAATGTTCCCACTGCTGGGACAGTGCCTCCTCTCAATGAGAGGGAGATTTGTTTACAATGAATTAATTTTTTATCTGTTATAATTCTCCTTTACTGTTTTAAAAACACGCTTTCAAGATGAAATCAGAGAAATTCTTTAAGGGGCCGGCGGAGGATGCGTATTTCATACAAACGTAATACCAAAATTATTTGTAAATCAAACATATTCTTGAGGTAGTCTGTATCTATTTCGATTGAATTACAGAATATCTATGTTCCCAAATATGTTTTTGGAGAGAATAGTGATGCAAAGACGAGATACGAGGAATTTAAATTTTCTATAGAAAACTTATTTTTCTTATAACTCTTGTTAAAATCAGTGTCCAATCAAAATATATATTTGCGAACCTAGATATTCTGTAATTCAATCGAAATAAATACACACGACCTTAGGAATACGTTTAATTTACAAATTATTTTGGTATTACGTTTGTATGAAATACGCATGCTCCGCAGGCGTCTTAAGTAGTTTAGTATAATGATGAAAATTTTCATCGTCTTTTGTAGTTTCTATATTAAGGCATTATTGTGATTAGGAAATGAATTTTGTCAATATAATTTAATTAGAAAGAGGACAACTTGTCTATTATCCCCTAGAAACATTAGAATTTAGAACGGGATATTTACCATGTTTCCATGTCATGTCCATGTCATCCGTGACCATGGCGCTTGTAACAGTGCCGAAATATCGGAAACTCACAACAAACAATAAAGATGGTAAATATCCCGTTCTAAATTCTAATGTTTGTGTTAGTGACCATGTCTGTCTAAAAACTCATATCCCCTAGAAAACTTGCAAAAAACCCATCAAATATTTGATATTTCTCAAGACAGAGTACCAAATTTTTAAAATCTACCAGGGTTTTACATCAAATAAGGAAGCTTACCTGTAAAACTATACAATTATAAAATATCCAACGTTTAACTTCCCAGCCACAAACTTGATTTTCTTCATCTTATCCGAAGTTATCCTACATGAAGTTACGAACTAATTCTCTTATAAACTTCGAGCTTCTAAAGATGATAATATTAATATTTCATGAATCCCTGGTAGATCCTGCAGACAACTCCGTACATAATCATATTGGAACGGAAAATCTTAAAATTAATTCCTGGCGTATTGCGAAAGTATTATGAAGCTTATGATGGAGAACGACTTAATTCAGGTAATTAATCAAAATGTTGAGTTTAGTTTACCTACACGCAGGGAGGGTAAACAAAAACATTGCTTCGCATCTTAATGTACATAGTTGGTACGCTGGGTGAATGGATTAATAGCCAAGAGCCTCGACCAACATCTTAGGAGGCTCTCGCTTGGCAGCTGGATCAAGGGCTTGATTCAGAAAGCAGAACTTCTTGACACGGCACGTATTGTTAGTAGGTTCCTCTCTCAAGAGTCCTGACCACCGGCAGCTCGGACCCTGTTCCCAGCGCTATTGGGCTACTGTTATTTTTATATTTTTAAATGTTTTTTAAACAATTTTTTATTAGAACATTTAAAAATGTGAATAATATGAACAGAAAAAAATAAACGAAATAAGTAATATTTCGTTATTAACTAGAATTTAAATACCAAGCCTTTTTTAAGTTTTTAGTTTAAGTAAGTTAGTTTAGTTTATTTTAGCAAATTATAAATAATGTACACACCTATTTGAAATAAAAGATTGTGTAGGTAACAGCTGTTGCCAAACCTGAATAAAAAAAAAATATACGTATTGTTGTTTTTGTTTATTGCACATGTAAAACAAAATAGAACCATTTTGTTTATTTATTAATACCGATAGTCGGATACATTTAAATAATTGCGTACTCGTGAGATCTACTAAAATAATATTAGGACGTAGAAAATAACGAGGTATTTTAATTTTACTGGTCTGTAAAATTGTATAAGAATTATTCGTGACTAAAAAAATACGATTCTGTTTAGATACGTAAAATATTGGATACGTATTTTTCGTTTCATCAAATTAATATAATTGGCAAAACGCGTCAAATCGATCATCGGTCGATCATGAGTGGGGGGGCTTGTGACGTCACGACGTCACACGAGTTTTCACCGCAGTGTATCGTCTTAATTTTTAACCGACTTCAAAAAAAAGGAGGTTCTTTTGATTACGTGAAAAAAGGAAAAATATGTGTCCAAATTTTTTTGGAAATTGATCTTACTGACTAATTCGATTTTTTTTTGATCACTCCCCAATTGCTCTTTAATTCTCTATTGGCACTTCCGTATTACCTTCTCAATATAAAAGTATTTATTTCTATTTTCTCTAGGATCCTTCAAAACATACTGAGCATAGCTGAGACCACCTTGTTACCAACAGATGTTACTTCTGCATTGTTGTGGTATTCACAGGACTGACGCGGAATTGCTTTGTGCGGTTACAAAGGGTACATCCGCGATATAATGTAACCGCTAGTAGCTTTCGTCTGTAATGGGAAAGTTATGGCGAACACCTTTGAGTGAAATAGGGGATAGAATTTGGTTGAGTGAGTGACGAGTTTTGTGTTACTTGGTTGGCTGTAGTTTCCACTGCTTTTGCTCGGTTACAGAACAGAATAAAAAGACAGTTGTGACCTCGTTTTTTTAAGATTCAATTTGGTTTGATTTATTGTATAAACGCCAAAGAGGGGCTCTTTTCTCTTATTTAAATGACGCTCGCGTCAATATCTCGGTCTCAATCTGTCAAAAATAGCTCTAATCTCTTTACAAGTGTTTCACATTAATTGACCATGTGATGGAGAGGAGGCTTTTGGCTAAATAATAACAGCTGGTCTTGTCGATCTTCAGGTTAAGTCGCGCTTTCCCAGGTTTATCTGTAGATGGGTGACCACTGTTCACTCGAGTTTCCTTCGTGCCGCGGAAAATACGTTGTGAGGTCAGTTAAGTAGTCACTGCATCCGGTTAGACTGGAAACCGTCCCAAACATAGTTGGGAAAAGGTTAGGCAGATGTTGAGGTGAGATCGCGACTTGATTTTGCGAGAATTGTTCTTCATTAGGTTGATTTTTTATTAGTATTTAGAAAGCATCAAAACATATTAGAAGTACTTCAGATTACGTCAGTTTTCATTACGGTATTGAGTACCTTTTTATATTTTTCAGGATTGTGAATGTTTTAATACCGACATAATTCAACTTTTCTTCTGGTTTCATCATAACGCAAAAGATTCTCGAAAACGTTTCGTTTCTGGGAAACGTTTGTAAGTATTAGATTAGAAGATTTTATATTTTTCGACGATCCTCCACAAACTTGACAACCGAATAAACATTAAAAATTAACGCAAGACTAGGAACTCTAAATCCCTTAAAGCCATACAAAGTACTTTCACTTTTATTGCGAAGAAAAAAATATTACGCCTAAACGAAAAAAAAAGAAAATATATTTCTTCAACGAAACGGTACTTTATCACCGGACTTTTATTCATCACTTGGGATTATTTTGTGAAAAATGACTTCTTCCAGACAATGTTATTGCTTACTTAGGTCTTAGGTCATAACTTAGACCTATAGGCATTACACAGGGACACTATGACTCTGTTCTTCAGTGTGCTCCAGGCGACGTGGTTTGTCGTATTATTTCTTTCGGTCCGATTTTCACTGGTCAAGTGTTTAGCAAGTATCTTGGTATGGATGTAATTATTATTAAACGTTTATTTCAGACTTAAAATTGTCCATAGCATAAAATATACAAAGTAAAATTAAAATAAATATAAAAATCACAATACAATAACATCGAAATCATTACATACTCGTATTTTACAATTATTAATAATTCAATTATCTAAATAAAAAATAATATAAAATTTAAATAAAAAATAAAAAACAAGTCATTTAAATACAAAAAAAAATAAAAACAACAATCAATCGGCGAGCCAGATACGTCACCTCACCTACATCCCTGTAAGGCCTTCGCCAGACAGCAGTTTGCCAACATCGAACGCCCCTAATGAGGAGCGATAAAACGCATGTGACTAAAAGAGTGATGAACGTGAATGTTGATGGCTGGAGAAGGAGAAGAATACCAAAGAAAAGATGGATCACGTGGCGTCTGACAGGGGAGAACGGAAGAAGAAAACGTGTTAACCAAATAGAACGGGACCTCGGCAAGAACGGCTATGCTATACATCCGCAAGAGAACCAAGGTTACCTACGTAGCCCGAAGAATTGCCAAACTTAAGTGGCAATGGGCAGGGCACAATGCTCGTAGAACGGACGGCCGATGGGGCCAAAAAGTTCGAGAGTGGTGACCGCGAACCGGAAGACGTTGTATTGGCCTCCCACTAGGCGGACAGATGATCTGGTGAGAGTTGCGGGAATCCGCTGGATGCGAATCGCACGGGACCGGTCAATGTGGCGACACTTGGGGGAAGCCTATGTCCAGCAGTGAAAGAAAGAAAGATTGTAAGAAAAAGCATTTATTAGCCTGCACAGGACAAAACATATCAAAATTATCAGTATTTAAAACGGGTCTGTCTCCACCGATCACAGTATCAGATCACGTTAGCCACGGATCACAGCGAGTTGTATCCACTGATACCGTTATCCATTTCCCTCGTTATCGTGTTACCCACTGATCACGATATCAGTGGCGACTTGAATAAAAAAAAAACAAAATCGAAACAGATCACGATGTACAGCAGACAAGAAATTAAATAAAAAATAAAATAAAAATTAACGGATAAAAAAAGAAAAAAAAAAGAAACGAAACTCGTCCTATACGAGGCCAAAAGGCTCCTATCTCAGCTTGGTCGTCTTTCGGCTGAAATGATGATGATGATGATGATGAAGGGCAGGAAGATGATTAAGTGATTAGCGAAGTACACCTCTGCTTAACACTTCGAAGATTACAAGCGTAATGTTCTTGTATGTAATAGTTTTATGAAGTGGCAACACTATTGTGGCCCCATAGTGCTTCTACGGGTGTCGTCTGTTTCCTAGGTCTAAACTGAATTAGGCTTGAACCAGTTCCTATATCGTATTAGATATGAGTCAGTGCAATTCGCCTGGCAGGCACTGCCTTGAAGACGCTACAGTTATGCTTAATTGAGCAATCTCAGTCAATGTAGGCATGAAACATAACACGGGAGCGCAATATGCAGTGAAATAATATCAAGGGTGTAAAACACCTCTTAACGAAGCCGAAAGGCACTTGTTCTCCTCGTCATTTCGATTTTTTGTTCTACACCATACCTGGGAACCTTCTAGTTACGGATATATTGGGGGTCAAAGTTACAATTTTTTGAGAAGGTTTTTTTTTAGAACAAATTTTTATTGTTACATTTTTACTTTAAATACCTCTACGAACCCCGTACTATTAAATAACCAGCACAATGTCTTGAGTGCGTTACATTGAGTTATACCACAAAACGTGATTTTGCACCCAAAAAAAAATGTCTCCCAGCAATATTTTTTTCATAAAGTTACCTAAATTAAAGTACAGGATGCTTGGTTGACGGCTTCGTGATGAGATGGTTTGTAACACCCTGTATAAGAGTTTCTTTAGCCGTCACCTAGTGTTATAGGCCTGATGAGGTATGATGTTGGTTTTTGGTGTTTTTAACCGACTTCTAAAAAAGGAGGAGGTTCTCGATTCGGATGTTTCTATTTTTTTTTCTTTTTTTTTTATGTTTGTTCGCGCATAACTCCGTCGCTTGCTAACCGATTTGAAAAATTATTTTGTTGTTATACGTTATGTATACTTTCTAAATGGTCCCATAGCCACCAAGTCGTGATCTGATGATGGAATCTTGGCGAAATCGAGGGAACTCTTCAAATTTTATAGGATAACGTACAGCGATTTTGGTATTTTCTACAACAAGTGAAGCATTTGCGATTGATAAGAACCATTCTACCATCAGATCTGATGAAGCCAAGAGTCATGGAACTCCATAATGAGACAATGTATCCTAGTCGTGTTGGGCTTGTTGCAATTGTAACGGTATGAACTTTCCATGTGTATCAAGCACATGTGAACCACTAAAAAGTGAAAAATAAAAACTTTTTTTGCAAAAAATAAAACCGACTTAAAAAAAAACAAAAAAGTGAAAAATAACTTTAGCTTCTGAAGTCGGTGACAAAAAAATAAAATCAATCAAACAAAGGTCACCAACTTCAGAAGCTAAAGTTATTTTCACTTTTTTGTTTTTTTTTTAAGTCGGTTTTATTTTTTGCAAAAAAAGTTTTTTTATGCATTAGGTCGAGTGGACGCGAGGGTCACGCCTGTGTTATTTGACTAAAGAGCACTAGGACACAAGTCGCACTACCAAACAATATTTTAAGCTTGAAGAAGTACCTCATGTCCTGGTGTCTACTTGTTTGCATAAAACTATTTTATTTATTAATTTAAACTTCATGTACAAGAGTGGTACATAAGCGGACATGCCACAAGGCATTATCTACCAGTCAACCTTTGGGTCAAATAGGATAGCATTGTGATAGAGTTAAAAAAAATGAGAAAAAGAAATGAGTACACTTTACATTTTGTTTGTAAAATGACCTGGTTGTGCGATGATGGCGCAATTATTTATTTATTTATTTAAACTTTATGCACAAAATGTACAAAGGCGGACTTAATGCCTTGGGCATTTTCTACCAGTCTACCTTAGGGTGATGCAGAGATAAAACAGTAGGTGCAAGTACAGAAAATTATGAAGAATAAAATATAACAATAAATACATATATACATACATACAACAAATTATAAAAAGTGAGGAAAGATAAAAAACAACAAATAAACGTAGATGAAGAAAACAATAAGTCTGCCAACTTTTTATGTAAGTGCTCACGAGCTTTTAATTATGTCACTAACAAATCTTTGTGATATAAAGGGTGTAGCAAAACCCTTAACGAAACCGTAAAGAGTTAGTTTTACACGTCATTGCGATAATATTTTGTTTTAGACCATACCTGTACTAAGTTACGGAGATTTGGGGTTAAAGTTTAATTTAAGTTAAAAAAAACCGGCCAAGAGCGTGTCGGGCCACGCTCACTGTAGGGTTCCGTAGCTTCCCAGACCATTAAAAATACCAACATTTTTCGTCAGCAAAAATAACTTTGTTTTTCATAGTATTTGTATGAAAAACAAAGTTATCATTTGCGTTTTTTTGAAAAAGTGCTATATAACTCAAAAACTATTCAACTCATCAAGTTGAAAATAATTTTCCTAGAAAGTTCATATAAAGGTCTACTTCTGTGATTTTTTTCATATTTTTTAAACTTATGGTTCAAAAGTTAGAGGGGGGGGGGACACATTGTTTTTGACTTTCGGAGCGATTATTTCCTAAAATATTAATATTATCAAAAAATGGATTTTAGAAAACCCCTATTCATTTTTAAATACCTATCCAACAATATATCACACGTCAGGGTCAAAATTAAAAAAAAAATCGCTCCCCACTTTACGTCTGGGGGAGGTACCCTAATAAAAATGTTTTTTTTAATTTTTATTTTTGCACTTTGTCGGCATGATTGATATACATATTGGTACCAAATTTCAGCTTTCTGGTGCTAACGGTCACTGAGATTATCCGCGGACAGACAGACAGACAGACAGACAGACAGACAGACAGACATGGCGAAACTATAAGGGTTCCGTTTTTTGCCATTTGGCTACGGAACCCTAAAAAAGGTCTTTCCCAGTAATATTTTTTGTGCAAAGTTACTTTGTTTGTTGTACACAATGCTTGCTTGACGGCTTCGTGAAGCGTCCGCTTACACCCTGTATAAGCCTGAGTGACAACAGTCATTGATGACATTGTAGAGAAAGGCATGAAAGCGGAAACCCACCGCGGCGCACGGAGAGGCTACGCACGCTTTGCAATAAAATGTTTGTGACTGTGTCCACCGCAACCCACGGACACGCTATGCATGAATTAGTACACTTGTCTAACAAATGAATCCATGCAGCTAACGTGGGCCGCGTGGCACAGCGTGCACCGCGGTGGGTTTGCGGCTTAAGAACAACAGTAGAAAGAGGTAAGAAGAAAATAAATAATGTCAATATTATTAATACCTTGTCATTAAAATTCCATCAATATTTGTTAACTGGAAACACATAAACACAATGTCAACAGAATTTCTCAAGTAATTCGAATTCTCAGATTTCAGCTGAAACTTTACATTGATGTCTTTAATCAGTCAACAGTGAAATCGAATCAGATAAATAACAGTTAAAGCGAAATCTTTGAGGCGAAACAATTTAATAAAACATAAACATAATAATCACGCCAGCATTTGTTGAAGGGGCAGATAGAGGTGCAGTCTACCATATTCAGGGAATACAAATAAAATGTTAGGCGACTAGATGAGCTAAATTAGCAACTCTTTTTGTTGTGGTTCAAACTTTGTTTGAAATGCTGTTAGAATAAAGTTTAAATCAGCTTGCACTACAAAGTGGTTGTTACGTCAGTCACTGCGGGCCAAATAGTGCGAAATGAGTGGTTTCGATCGATTTACAAAAAAAACTATTGATTGGACTAAAAAATTAAAACACTATAATGCAACACTATATTGATTGTAAAATTATTTGCCAAAAACCGACTTCAAAAAAAAAAAAAAATAGTGAAAAATAACTTTAGCTTCTGAAGTCGGTGACCTTTGTTTGATTGATTTAATTTTTTTGTCACCGACTTCAGAAGCTAAAGTTATTTTTCACTATTTTGTTTTTTTTTAAAGTCGGTTTTATTTTTTGCAAAAAAAGTTTTTATTTTTCACTTTTTAGTGGTTTACATGTGCTTGATACACATGGAAAGTGCATACCGTTACAATTGCAACAAGCCCAAACACGACTAGGATACATTGTCTCATTATGGAGTTCCGTGACTCTTGGCTTCATCATCTGATCTGATGGTAGAACGGTTCTTATCGAACGCAAATACTTCACTTGTTGTAGAAAATACCAAAATCGCTGTACGTTATCCGATTAAATTTGAAGAGTTCCCTCGATTTCGCCAAGATTCCATCATTAGATCCCGACTTGGTGGCTATGGGACCATTTGAAAAGTATACCCTTTCCAACAAAAAAAGAATTATTTTTCAAATCGGCTGGCAAACGACGGAGATATGCGCGAACAAACATAAAAAAAAAAAAAATTGAAACATCGGAATTGAGAACCTCCTCCTTTTTTAGAAGTCGGTTAAAAATCAGAATCATCATCATCATCTCAGCCGAAAGACGTCCACTGCTGGACATAGGCCTCCCCCAAGTGCCACATTGACCGGTCCCTTGCGACTCGCATCCACCGGATTCCCGCAACCTTCACCAGGTCATCGGTCCACCTAGTGGGAGGTCTTCCAACGCATCGTCTTCCGGTTCGCGGTCGCCACTCCAGAACTTTTCGGCCCCATCGGCCATCCGTTCTGCGAGCAATGTGCCCTGCCCACTGCCACTTAAGTTTAGCAATTCTTCGGGCTACGTCGGTGACCTTGGTTCTCTTGCGGATGTCTTCATTTCTGATTCGATCACGCAAGGAAACTCCGAGCATAGCCCTCTCCATTGCCCTTTGGGTGACTTTAAGCCTTTTGATAAGGCCCATTGTGAACGACCACGTTTCGGTCCCGTACGTAATCACAGGCAACACACACTGGTCATAGACTTTCGTCTTGAGACACTGCGGTAAGTTGGACGAGAAGATACTGCGCAGCTTCCCGAACGCTGCCCAGCCGAGTCGGATTCGACGATTGACCTCTTTCTCGAAGTAAGACCTACCTAACTGGACCGTTTGTCCTAGGTATACATAATCGTCTACAATTTCGAGTGTAGAGTCTCCGATCTTGATAGGAATGGGTGTGACATGGGCATTCAACATGACCTTCGTCTTGTCCATGTTCATTTTTAGACCCACTCTTTCGGAAGCTCTACTGAGGTCATCGAGCATTGTACTGAGGTCCTCCATGGTCTCAGCCATGACCACAATATCGTCGGCAAACCGAAGGTGAGTGATGTACTCGCCATTGACGTTGATGCCTAGCCCTCTCCAGTCCAGAACCTTGAAGACATCCTCCAGTGCAGCGGTGAACAGTTTCGGAGATATGACGTCTCCCTGTCTTACACCTCGCTGCAGAAGGATAGGTTCCGAGGCTTGGTCCTGAAGTCGGACTGACATGGTGGCGTTTTTGTACAAACACTTCAACACCTCGATGAACCGATAGTCAATTTGGCACCGTTGGAGAGACTGCAGTACAGCCCAGGTTTCGATCGAATCAAAGGCTTTTTCGTAGTCCACCAACGCTAAGCAGAGTGATCATCAGAAAATCAGAATGATCGGATGTATTTTAGTATGTTTTTTTGGTTGAAAGAATTTTTTTTATCGAGTCAAATTAATTGTATTATGTTTTCAAAACACTATCATACTCTTACTCGTACTAGCATATATCCTGAAGAATATAATATATTTTTCTGGTCTTGTTTCTTGCCGTGAATCATATACTTTTAGGCATGATAAAACACGTGTTTGGCTCATGTAATGCCTTAATAGATAGCAGTAGGAGCTCATGGCTAAGTAATATCAGTCACACAAGTCGATCACCAAGGGTAAGCAGCCCTTGCCAAATTTTGTACGTGGATGGGTGATTACAGACCTAATTTCTTCCGTGTGTCGGAAAGCACGTTAAACCTTAGTCATCGTTACGAGTACCCACCGGTAACAAGGTCGTATTACTTTGCAACTGGGTAGTGGAGGTCAGATAGGCAGTTGCTTCATTTAAAAAAACTGGTAGTCAGCTGCATTCAGTTCCGACCGTGTAGAAGGATTAGTTAATTTAGTGTAAGTTTTTTTTTGCTGCACCAAATAAAAAAACTTGAGAGGTGTCAAGGGACACCCGGATGGAACGAAGTTCTTTCGATTAACTAGTGAAGGAATTGTAATAATTTTTTTTTTTTTTTAAGTTATAATAATATTTTTTTATTATTAACAAATATAATGTTCACTCAACAAAAATAATCGTCGCGACACCACACTGTTCAATGCGAAATAGAAATGAAACAAACGCATTGCAACCTTCATTTATTTTTAAACAGAAAAAAAGTGTCGTGACAACTTTTTCGTAAGAATTTTTTCCGTCTAGCCCCCTTTCACTACGCGCGATAAGGAACTTCGTTCCAATAAATAATATTTTACCCAATTTCGGGATTGAACCCACACTAAAACCAAACCAAAGGCATTATTACATGCCTGGATAATATTCCCACATTTGTTTAAAAAGAAGTAGAGAGGCATACCTTCAGTAGCGAACAGCAGGTACCCCTTATGCTAAACGGATGAATATGATATTCAATATTTAAATGAATGCATATTGGATAAATAATTTTAGGAAATATACTTTGTGGGATGAATATTCAGGGCTGTTAGTTTCGACAGAGATAAGGACAAAATCGCTAACTTTCGATCGCTGATTACTAGCGAATAAATTCGGTTGCAATAATTACGCTTACGAGAAACGCATCAAGCGATCGAAATTTAACGATTTTGTCGTTTTCTCTGTCGAGACTGTCACTGAACAGCAAACACTGATGGATGATGATGTTCGGATTGGTAATCACTAAATGACTCCTCCCACTCTGGACGGAGTGGGAGGGAGTGTCAGACTTTTACTGACTAAAACCCATCCATGTTCCTTCCTCGCCCTTTATGTTCCGGGGCCACGGTATCTCTTTCGAACAGTCCCGCAGCCCCGGCAGGCTTCGGCCCCTGCGGGTCCGCAAGGGCCGAAGCCTGCCGGGGCCTTCCTTAAGCCACCATCTCTTTGATGCGCGCGTGGAACACTCTGGCGCCGTCGACACGGCCTGTCGTCATAAGACGGATGGACGGCGAGCTAGCCCATAGCTCACCGTCCACAGGCCCGCGATCAGGTACACCCCTGCCTTCCCGTTCGGGGATTACAGGCATTATGTTATGTTATGTTTGGAAAGTGTTATTATTGGCTAGTAATGTGACAACATCCTCTTTGTGCTTGTAACATCCGCTTTCAAAGTTACAAGATACTCTATGAAGTTTCTAATTGAATCTTTACTGAGTAACAGTAGCGGAAGCGATGGAATCTTTTTATAATTAAAAGACAGGTGGGGGGTATAAAAACTGGAAACTACAAGATAATCAATGATGTCTTTTAGTTAAAGGTTACAAAAATGTCAGGTACATATTTAGGCACACGACATACTTTCAACACTATTTTTGGTCGTATTTTAAACTTACATAATACCGGTACCTAAATAGTTGTCATTGATATTTGACAGTTGTTACAGGTAGTCAGTCATGAAAGTCTGACAGTCAGTTTTGCCAAGGGGCATTTATAGTAATAGTACCAGTACTAACTGGGTGTCATATAGGCAGTCGCTGCATGTAAAATACTGGTATTCAGCTGCATCTGGTTAGTCTGGAAGCTGACTCCAACATAGTTGAGAAAAGGCTAGGCTGATGGTAAATACCGGTACCAGACTAAAAAGATGCCTAGTGTCTGAAAAAGAGATCACTATTCGCAGGAGCGTAGCATTTTGTAAACTTTTTAAAACACACAAGACATGCATTTTGTTGTCCTTATATCATAAAGGATGTAAAATCTATTGAGTGTTAAAATTGGCGTGGAATGAATAAAAAACAACATCCCTTTCGTCAAACCAACATGACGCTCTTTCATAAGTGCTAGATCAAAGTGGTGCCACGGTCCACGCTTCATCATATTAAAACCGAACGACAAACATCAAAACACACTCTAATTTCAACCCTTTACACCACAACCTAGCACTCATTTTAGGTCAAAAGTAACAAGAATCACAGTCGTTTGTCGTTTTATAGATAGTTACAGTGTAAATAAACGGAAACGCGCGTGTAACCTTACACGTGGTATACTTTAGTATCGGGTTCTGTGCTGACGTCACGAACAAGCTTTTTTTACGTGGTCGTTGGGTTAAAAAATACTTTCTCTCTGTGCGGTTTGGTCCCTAAAAAGAGGTATTGGAGGGTCTGGGTTAATAATTATAACACAATTGGTTCACAATTTGTATTCGTTAGAAGCTTTATTTTTCCTGGGATTCTAAAATTTTTGCTTTTCCAGAATCATAATAAGATGATAATATAAATTACGTGTTTTTTTTAAGACAGTCACAGAAGGAGCTGATATAAATGATTTGTCACTTTATGACCATTTAACGCATTGTAACGGATTCATTGATGCATTTGATTCATCGGATTGCATTGGACCGATGCCAATGACCTGGTGAAGGTTGCTGGAATCCGTTGGATGCGAGTCGCACGAGACCGGTCAATGTGGGACACTTGGGGGAGGCCTAAGTCCAGCAGTGGACGTCTTCCAGCTAAAATGATGATGATGAATCATGAACGGATTCATATTATTATCCAGCGGGCCTAAAATGGCCGCTTTAGCAGAACTGAAAATGGACTTTATAGTCATAAACATAAACTCCATTTTAAGAATTTTAATTCATTATTGTGATTCATATTAAGATTCTGCTAAAGCGGCAATTTTAGACCCCCTGTTCTGCTAAACGGGTCAGTTCAGAATTTGATTTATTTAGAATTTGATATCGACGAAGTTCCGCTAGTACAAAAAATAAGGTAATTCTTCAAAAGTATTTTATTATAATTTTAATTATACATTAATTGTAAAAAGGTAAAAACCTCGCGGCATTGGGTATTGGATATCTTCGTTTACCGTAAAAAAATACTGAGGTAATATTTAATACTCCACATAATTTTAAAATTCACTTGTCTTAATTGCTGAGACAGTTTATCCTTCCATCAATGAAGTTAACCTTGAGACATTTTCTGTAGTAAAATCAAATATTAGCACAGTTTCGTCTGATTTCTTTATAAACTTGAAATCTAGACAGATACTTGATCTTGCTTTGATATTTCAGTTTTTAATTTTATTAAAGTTCTAGTTGTATTACTAACTGAAAATTCATATCATTTTGCGGATGTTCCGCAAAATGATAGGAATTTTATTAATAATTATTATATAATTATAATAATTTATTGCGTTGTTTTGGTAGGTTTTGACCCAAGATAACACCTCCTGCACTTATTATACGTACGACCAGTAAATAACACTGGACAACCTGTATTTAAGTATCAATAAAATTGCAGCCGCACCCTGCCGAGATTGACGCAAACTCGGCACTCTAAAGCAGTGACGACGCTTATAAATTTCAGTACGGTACCTGCCACTCCACCTTTAATTAAAGTCTCGCAACGAGAGCCGACAGCAAGAAAATCAATGTCCGTGGCAGTTTATGTATACAACTAACCACACATCACTTTGGCATCAATTTGAAGCAGAAAATACTTTTTATGTCGTAGCAATAAGGGTGTTTTTCGTAAAATCACGCATCGTCGATGGTACTCGAAGTGAGTATCAAGTGTTTTATGGTCGCACTCAATGGACTGCGTCCAGTGGGATTGAGTGAACCCTGAATTGGTGAAAAGATAGAGTGACGTCATAGACCAGTCGTTTTAGAAAAATCTATTAAAATTTTTTCATGTTTTTTTTTAATTTATTAAACTTTACGGGTAACACAGTGTATGAAAAATCTTTTCAACACTAGTGTGTGCCAGACTATGCGACAGTAGCTCTCACAGAGCCATTGATGGGTTCAAGGCACGTTCAAGGTTATCGAATTATTTAGGCCACATCCTGAATACGCCCTTCAAAATTTATTCCAACGTAACATTGTAGATAAGTGAAAATGTTGACGTAAGATTTTTTTTAAAGAAACATTGCGATTGTTTAAACAAAACTATATAAGTAATAAAGGGTAATTGACATCGCACTTTTGTTTTCAAATCTATGGAAGAACAGATCTTATCATGTTACTAGCTGATGCCCGCGGCAGCGGCCGCATACAAATTATATACTAAAACCTTCCTCGAGAACCACTCTATTCATTGGTGAAAACAGCATGAAAATCGGTGCAGAAGTGTTTGAGTTTATCGCGAACAGACAGACAGACAGACGCGTCGGAGGACTAAGTAGTGATTGTTAAAATATCGAGCAACAATTACGACAATCATCAATCCAGATAATAAGCTGTTAATTTTTTTTTTATTGATAGGATTGATTTGAAAAAAAAAACCATTTATACATTTATGGATCCATACAAGTTCATCAACAAAAGCTTAAAAGCTTTAAAGCTTTTTAACTTTTCACACCTTACCAACTCGGCGGATGCAAGGATAGATAGAATCTTACTTTCTATCTAGGTCTACTTGGATAGGCAGTAGAATTCTTTAACCGGTACTTTCCTTAACGACCTAGTAAAATGAACCTTACAGTAGTCTTATAAGTCAAATTTTTGGAATGAAGTAATTTAAGTCTGTTCTTAAGAATGAACCTTCTGAATTTTTCTACTTCGTGTTCGAAGTTAAATGAATATGGCGACGCAATCGAGGCCGTCCATCACGCTTGTATCTCTAATGGGTAAACAAAGCTTAGAGTGTTGTGGGCGGAAAAAATATTAAGTGCCATCTGACTAATTTCCCTTGAGGATCGAGTATCCAACAATGTTGAAGTTTTATGTGACGGTTCGCCAAGTCTTGGCATACTATGTGAAGTTTCTTTGCTGTATTTTTCTTCCGTATTGTCTACAGTTAAACAAGGATCATTTGGCGCGTGGCTTTAATCAGAAATACACCGTAATTTTATTTTTCGATAAGTTTTACTAAATGTTCACAAACAGTGTGCTGTTTTCAAAGTCCGTCAATTCGCTTGAAGATTCTTGTGTCACTGTTATTAAGTTAAATCTAAGAACTAAACACTATTTTAAACTTTAGGGGTAATTATTAAACAAAACAGGTAAAGGGTCTTTAATTTAATCAATTAATTTTTCTTTAGGCCCGTTGAACACTTTTTGAGTGAAAAAGTGAAAAAAACATGGAACTGGCGTGACCGTAACCTTAAGCTTTGTAGCACTCGTAGCCGATGCACTACTTCTACGCCGTAGCGGATTAGTTACGAGTGCTACGAGTTTTTACTTCTATCGGCAGTATCCAAAGACTGCCCCGTCTTTTTTTGTTTTGTTTAGTTAAATAAATAAATATCGCTGCACATTACACAGCGTAATCTAGTGCCACACTAATCAAGGCTTGTGTCGTGGTCACTAGACAGTTGATATACTACATACATACTTTTTGTTTGTAAATACACACTTGTACATATAAACATCCATGACTCGGAAACAAAAGTCCATGCTTATCACACAAACATTTGCTCCTACCGGGATTCGAACCCAGCACTCTAAGAACGTAAGGCAGTCTCACTACCGCTGCTCCATTCAGGGGCCCTATTCCCTAATGCTTCGTCCGTATATTCGGATCTATCAGTCTCTCTCGCGCACGTCTGCAGATGAGTGCGAGTGAGAGAGGCGGACAGATCCGAATATACGGACGAAACGTTAGGGAGTAGGCCCTCAGGTCGGGTACTTTTAGGTATACCTCTGCTAACCCTTTGAGGATTATGCCTGACGTTATGATGTTATGAACAGTTTACCCACAAGTCATTGAACAAATTGATAGAAATAACATTTATGTTATTTTGAACACCAAAACCAACTCGCACATTTGAATTTTCTACTCGTATTTTCTAGCCAACGCGCGTCCATGCCATTTGCAAGTAACAACTTTTGAACACGGAGCTCATTACATGCAAAAGTATCTTTGAAGATGATATCTTGAACAACAAAACTGACTTTGCGAGTATTTGTTATTAAGATTTTCTGTTATTTAAAAACTGAGATTCTAACTATTATACTTCTAATAACTGTTTTTTTAGAAACATTCAGTGAAATCTTTATAAAAGCAAGCGACCATTGAAAATTAAACACCACGCTTTTATTTGGCAATTTATTTAGGTGTTAGGTTTATTATAACAAAACGCTTGTAATGCGGTTACACAGAGGTGTACCAATACGCCCTCATTTTGCCAGTCATGTTAAAGTCCCATATAACCTAGCTAGGGGGATAGCCTATTGCCATCAACCGGGCACAAATCCAGATTCTGTTGCTGTTACTGAGTAATTCCTGACTGAAAAACAAAATAACACTTACACCAAACCCAGCACCTCATGCTCACTCACTCGCCAACAAGGCAGTCCGAACATGTGTAGTGTTCAACTCAAAATCTTGTTAAACCTACAATCAATATTGTGTTACATGTATTTACCCATAACACAACCCCGTCGTCAACTTTCAATTACATTGTCAATGACACGGTGTCACTAGCTGGAAAACAACTAATGACTGAACTTTGATTAGCAAACTTGTTGATAAGACACGCCGAAACAGTTGTGTGTACCAGTGATTAATTATGAGAGTTCGACAGCGAAACGACGGTAATGCGGTAGGATGCCGAATTCAATATCGTTGATCAATTTCATTTATTAGGCGGAAACTATTTCGATTTGTCACGACTGGGAACAGTCGAGTCATTGTTTTGAAATGTTTTCGACAGAAGCCATTATTGTTTTTGAAAGAAAAGCAGGACGTTTACAACTCCAAGTTTCAATTTTTATTAAACAGTGTTCTTATTGTTAAGAGGCCTGCGGAGCATGCGCCGTTTAATAACAAAATAATTTGTAAATCATACATTGTACGGTCTCATCGCCGTACATTTTTCTGCTTACTGGGTAACCTACTTTAGGCCAACGATGCGCGTCATAATTTAGCATAATAAAACTACATGACCAACGAATATTATACATAGTGAACTGGGTAGCTATCAACAACTGAGAGAAATAATCGCCTTCTACTATAGTAATGTAACTTACTCTTACGTTAAATAAACTTAACTACTTAGTGCATCTTAGTGGAACGTGTTTCTCTAAACTTACAAAATCTTCACGACAAATCGGTGTACGGAGTTAACTACTACAACCCGTACATACATATTCTTAAGGTAGTGTGTATTTATTTCGATTGGATTACAAATTATCTAGGTTCCCAAATATATATTTCAAATGGGCACTGATTAAACAAGAGTTATGAGAAAAATAAGTTTCTTTTTGAAATTTTAAATTCCTCATATCTCGTCTTTATAGCATTGTCCTTTCAAAATACATATTTGGGAACCTATATATTCTGTAATCCACAAACGAAACTAATGTTTGTGCCTTAAACTTGGTTTGAACAATTCAATGCAGGAAAGGAGTTTTTAGATGGGCAAATGATAAAACATATTTTAATAAATACTCACAAAAAAACCAGTTTCATGGGTATTAGAGATACTTCGGACTCTTTTCAGTTGAAAACATTTGGTATTTGGTAACATAAATACGAGTCGAAAATCATAAAACGCTTAAACCCTCTACTCTTCAGTCTACACGTGTTTTACACGTGTCGGCATTATTGCTACGGCGTAGCTGACATAACCGCTACGCCGTAGACACCGCCGATAAGCGATCTGCTACGCGCCGAGTCACTTTTGTTGAATTTTGTTGTGTTGTACTCGTGTGCTTGATTGATTCTGAATTAAGATTTTAATGAAATCGGTAATTAGTAAATTGTTAGCTTAGTTAGTTCTTTTTATTTATCATAAACTTAGGTTAGTTAAATGTTGGGCTACGGGACTGTTCGAAAGAGGTACCGTGGCCAGGAACATAAAGGGCGAGGAAGGAACATGAATAGGTTTTAGTCAGTAAAAGTCTGACACTCTCTCCCGCTCCGCCCAGAGTGGGAGGAGAAGGTTAGTTAAATGTTAGTACTTAGTTAACTTACTTCCTTTACGTTGTACTGTTTAAATTGTATTTTGTTTCTGTTAAAAAAATGATTACATCAAAGAATTAATGTTCTAGCAAAGTCTCTATAAGTAGCAAATATAAGATTCGTTGCACAAACAGAGGTTATTACTATTGCATAGAACGCATAATACACCAAATTGTAACGTAAATTCTAACGGAAAACATATCAACATCAAACGTTACAATTAAGCCGTCAATACCTCATTCCATTGCATTGAATGCTAGCACTAGGCAGGTGGTTTCAATTACATAAAGAGTGTAAAACACCTCTTCACGAAGCCGAAAGGCACTTGTTCTCCCGTCATTGCGATCATTTTTTTTTCCACACCATACCTGGGAACCTTCTGGTTACGGAGATATGGGGGGTCAAAGTTACAAGTTTTTGACAAGTTTATTTTTAATACAAGTTTTTTTTATAAGATTTTGACTTTTAACACCTCCACGATCCCCGTACTATTCAATCCATCCATCAGCACAATGTTTTAAGTGCTTTACATTGAGTTCTACCACAAAACATGATTTATAACTTAAAAAAAAAGTTGTTTCCCAGCAATATTTTTTGCGTAAAGTTACTTAGTTTGATGTACAGAATGCTTGGTTAACGGCTTTGTGATGAGGTGGTTTACACCCTGTATAATATGTATAGAGACATCTAGGCACCACAGTCCAAGGTTATCCAGTAAATCGACTCGGCTCTCTTTTGTATAGTCAAATGTAGGTTTTATATTATTGTCAAATAAACATTTTGTTATAACAAAAGGTAGTGTAAGTACCTGATGACACACTCAAATTTTGCCAGTTATGTTTTTTTGAAGTCGCTTGTAATAATCGGGGAGAACATTAAAGAATGATTGGGTATTTCCATCAGAAATTTCTCAGTAGTAACCACGGAGTCTAGATTTGTGCAGTTGATGGCAATAGAAGAATAGTTGGAAGTGGAAATTATGGTTTTTTTCCTACTCCTCCGCTATACTTTCTGATTAATTTCGTTGCGGGATCCAAGACAATTAAATTCATTCTCTGGGACTTCGTCGAGCTTCATTGTCTCGGCGCTTTTTTTGGTGGTCGCCACATTCTGGCTTTCAGGACTTACAGTGGTTTGGGAATAGTGTGGCGGGCTTGTCCCATTAACAAAAAACAGACGAATAGGTAAAATGTGGGTGGGTGTGTGTGATTAAATACACCTCTGTCTAACCTTTAATGAATAACAGGCTTGAAGTTATATTACGTTATGTTCCTAGTTGAAATTCTGTATGTTAATCTATTGCAGTTTGATCTATGTGCATAGCCGTTATTGATATGTCAAACTAATTGGCTCCCACAATCGCGGCCGGCCGAGTTTTGCTAATCGTGTTGGATCACGCATACAAATGTGCGTTTGTAGTTTATAATTATAAATTCACGCTTAAATATAGGGATAGGCAGAAGAGCATCGATCTGCGATGTTAAATTAGCTAGTGAATCCATGTATGTAGTCGTGATAAGTAAAGTTCTCTAAACACAATGAAACTGCTATCCAAAAATTCGTGGTCCACGAGTGGTGGAAACCAACCTGGATTTGGATTGGATTGACACTGAACATGGGATAATTCCTTGATTATACCTTGATTCTTAGTCTCTTATGCACACAAATTAAAAAAAAAATACACACAAAATTAAAATATATAGCTAAATTAAATTACTGATTCTGTTTGTGTTTGTGTGTTTCTAATATTTATTACTGTCTGTTCTGAGTTCCCGATATTTCAGCGCTGTTGCAAGCACCCTTGATCACGGATAAACTGAAGTTATTGCGGGTGGGTGTTTAATTGTTTATGAGCAGTTATTTACTCTTTCTTATTCCTTTTATGTAGTAAATATCCCGATTTCAGTGTTAATAATGATGTTTCTGTGATAGCCTAATGGTGTGACTGCTAAGTCAAAGGTCTCAAGTTCATCCCCATAGGCGGTATAAAAAACTCTGACACCAGGTTAGGCAACTAGGGGCCCGCAGCCCCTAGTTGCCTAACCCTGGTGTTCCTGGTGTTCCTCGAGACTGTTCGAAAGAGATACCGCAGCCCCGGAACATAAAGGGTGGGAAGGAACATGGATGGGAACCACACGATAAAGAAAGTATTAATAATGTTAGTTTAAAAACTTCAACCTGGAAGATGTCACCAGGACCGCATACAAGAGAGAGAGAGTCAAAATACAAGAGTAATTTGGTTTTAATTTTGTTTTTGTTTTTTTTTTTTTGAGGGCGTTTCTACAGCTACGTAACATAACAACAAGCCTGTAATCCCCAAAGGGTTAAGCAGAGGTATATCTAATAGTAAACTCATATTTTGCCGGTTATGTTTAAGTCCCATTTAATAGGGGACGAGCCTATTGCCATCAACCGGGCACAAATCCAAACTCCATGGCTACTACTGAGAAATTCTTGATGGAAAAATCCAATAACATTTTGCCCGACCCAAGAATCGAACACTAGTAAAGGGCGAGGAAGGAACATGGATGGTTTTAGTCAGTAAAAGTCTGACACTGAGGGTTCATTAAAATTTGATGATTTCCCATCCGAAAAAAAAAGAGTGTCATGCTCAGCAGTTGTGCCTTCGACCAACGAGGCAGCCTACACTTACATTAAGCGATACTAACTGGTTTCAATGTATCGTTCCCACTGTGCATTATTATTGATATGTCAAACTAATTGGCTCTCACGATCGGCCAGGCCTAGCGATGCTAATCGTGTTGGATCACGCATTCAAATGTGCGTTTGACAGAACGTTTTCAAACAAGCACGGTGTTTCAGCTTTGAAACTAGGTTTTGTTTAAAAAATAAAATTGTGTTTGCTTGGGTTGAATGAAAATGTGTGATTAATGTTTGAAGTCTCTAGTCTAAACTAGTCTAAACTAATAATGGGACGAGTTGCAGAATAAAAATATTTTGATTTTTACAACTCGTCCCAAATGGGCCGTGGGCATGTGGGACGAGTTGCTCATCATCATCATCATGTCAGCCGGAACACGTCCACTGCTGGACATAGGCCTCCCCCAAGTGTCGCCACATTGACCGGTCCCTTGCGACTCGCATCCAACGGATTCCCGCTATCTTCACCAGGTCATCGGTCCACCTAGTGGGAAGTCTTCCAACGCATCGTCTTCCGGTTCGTGGTCGCCAGTCCAGAACTTTTCGGCCGAGCTTTGATTTGATTTTTTGTTTGTTTGTTTATTACGATTTAACTCTAGAACGACTCACCCGACTGCAAATTTTTTTTCACCATTAGAAAGTTACATCTTTGCCGAGTAACACAGGCTACAAATTATATTGATATCATGCAAATTAGCCAAGCTATCGCCATTTTGCAGACGAAGTCGCGGTCGAAGTACTAGGTAACTATAAATATTCAAATAGTGCATGTAACGGTATCGTACAAAATAAAATATCAATTCATTCCAACAAATTGTTTTTGGAACATTTTCTGTCTAATAAAAGGAAAATGTGGATATATTTCCAGTGATGTGCAAATCTCTGGCTTATTATCACGACTGGCTTGCAGCGGACAGCAAACAATTTTAGCGCAAATTTACAATTTTGCTACTAAACTGAACTAAGCAACGTAAGTACTTAGTACTAAAACCAAGACTACTCCTTCAGAGGGTTGCGTTCAACCACAGCCGGTAATTTAGGCGCTTGTTGTGGCGTTAGATGAAACGCATAAATTAATAACAAGAGACAATGATCCCGAATGTCCCCCGAAGTCAACGGGGGTATTTCGAGACTTGGCCAAGGCTAGCTTTATTAAAAGTAGGTTTCATAATCAGGGTGCCAATTCTATAACTCAACGTTAAACAACACGCCATTGACACTCTATCGACACACTACAGACATAATGTTGTCACTGTTGCAAATTTGGTATTCTGCAAAAACTTCAATGGCGTTTCAGCGGTGTCTCAGTAGTGTGTCGATAGTGTGGCAGTTTGATAGACACAACTGTCAGATATACTTAAAATATTTACAGACTACAGTAACTTTGGCCATCATGATGACATTGACAGATTATAGTGGAGCAGAATACCAATAGGCTAGTTTCCACCATCAATAAATTGCAATTCTATTTAGTCCATCAGTTAGAGTATTGGAAAATAATGGACACGTATTTTTTGTTTTTGTAAATCGACGAATATTGACAAAGATAAAATGCATCAAAACTCGGGAGTGGGGGTTCGTGACGTCAGTACTCATTAAAAATGCGGGTGAAATATTTTTTGATAATCTAAGTGACGGACTAATTAGATATTTTCAGTTAACAAGCCCATTATTACAATAGTCTTTCTATGGCGTTTCAATGGCACTAAAGTCGTAAGTCAATGACCATAAAAAAAATGTAGAACACCAAATGTCAATGATTAGCCTATTGAGACACTACTGACACACTACCGACACACTATTGACAAGTTGGTTATTTTACAGAATTGACTCCAGATGTCATGTTGTTACTAGATTTTAAGACATGGTCAAACGGATATGGATCAATTGCGGACGCGGTTGCGAAGAATTTATCAGCATCAGCCTATTAAGGCGACTACACGAGCCAAACGCGAGTTTTATAATTACTAAAAGTATATGATTCACTACTATAAACAAGGCCAGAAAAATATATGATATTCTTCAGGATATATGCTAGCATGATACTGTTTTGAAAACATAATACAATTAATTTGGCTCGATAAAAAGAAATCACGAACTTACCTCTAAAAATATCTTTCAAACAATAAAAAACATACTAATATGCATGCCATCATTCTGATTTTTTGGCAAATAATTCTACAAGCAATATATTAGCATGATACTGTTTTAGTTTTTTAATCCAATCAATAGTTTTTTTTGTAAATCGATCGAAACCACTCATTTCGCGCTATTTGGCCCGCAGTGGCTGACGTAACAACCACTTTGTAGTGCAAGCTGATTAGAACTTTATTCTAACAGCATTTCAAACGAAGTTTGAACCACCACAAATAGAGTTGCTAATTTAGCTCGTATAGGCGCCTTAATGTTCTCACTGCTGGAACACAGGCCTCCTCTCCATGAAAGAGAATAGGATCCACCATACGGGCCCAGTTCAAATTGATAGATGTCACATGTCTTCGAATTGTTTGGTTCTAGGACATGCCCGGTTTCGTCACGATGTTTTCCTTCACTGTTTTGAGCAGTGGTGATGAAATATGAGATCTGGGTTCGAACCCACGACTTACTGTTCGTAAGTCGGGGCCACCACCTCTGGGCCACCGCTGCTCTCCAAAGAATTATTTAAATGCTAAATGATACATTGGTCTAGTGGTCACACGCAACGTCTGCTAAGTAAGAGGTCCGATTCCCGAGTCGGAAAATATGTTATTGGGTTTTTTTCCATCAGCAACTTGTCAGTAGCTGCCACGGAGTTTTGATTTGTGTCCGGTTGATGTCATAACCGGTTGGAACATAACTAGCGGAATATAGATGTAGGTGTACATGCTCCCTTCGGGGATTATAAGCGTCATGAAATTATTTGAATAGAAAAGTACAAATTAAACCCAGGTTTTTTTTTTGATGATTAACTACTTTCCATGGAACATTTATTAATTATTCCCCTTCTATTGTATGAAGATTAGGATTCGTATTTTTACTAACAGTTGAGATAAGAAAAAAATATTCATCTTAAAAATATTCTAAATTCAGCTCGAATTAATAGAAAGTTCCTGGAACACGAGGGCTAAGAAGAAACACGATGGGTTTTAGTCAGTAAAAATCCGACACTTCCTTCATTGATTGATGGAGGTCCTTTGATGATTTCCCATCTGGAAAAAAGGAGTATTCATTCCAATTTTTTTCCCATTCACTTAGCCATACATCATTATCAGTCAAGTTTAACCCATTTGCCGTACGATGAGTATTTTCTTATTCCTCCATTTTCACCGCCAAGATTCTGTTACCGGTTTCTCATTCCATATTTTACTCCAACCTGTATCTTTCCTTAACGACCAACAGACACAGCGACCATTTTCACAGTGCCCTGTCTGGTGTGATGGAATTTTAATGGAGAACGCCTCAAGCTATTTAGTCAAATGACATCGTTCGAAGTTTCTTATTAAACTCTTTGGAAATTACTCGTAGAATACATAATGTCTTGTTGGCAAGCATGACTGCTAAACGTAGGGTCCTGAGATCGATTGTCAGGTTGAGTGGTGTTGTAGACTGGAGTCAGGATTAGTGTCCGTAGTGTGTGTGTGAGTGTGTGACGAAATAGGAGGAGTGTCTATTGCCATTAGCCAGCAACAGACTCGCCCCTTAACACATGGTGCCAGAATGTGCGTTCTACAATTCTACCTACACTTATCGCAAGTACAGTACACCGCTGATTATTGAAGTGTATAATAACAAGTCTGTTACAGTGCAGGGAAAAGACCTGTTCTCATGGAGAGAAGGAGTAACTGAGCATTTATCACCACACTTGCACGATGTGGATCTGCGATTTCCGATTTATAATGGTTGTAACAATGTCCCTAATAAAGCCGAAAGTCACTTGTTCTACCAGTCATTACAATACTTTTTTTGTTCTGGGACCATACCTGGGAACTTTGGGAGGTCAAACTACTAACTTTTTCAGTTTTTTTTTAATGTTATAACTTTATTTTAAATACCCTCCATGTAGTAATGTATCTGTCACCGTAAAATTGTCAAACACAAACGTGTTTTGCAATATGTGTGTATTACAATACAACGTGTTTCTCTCTAGCGATATTGTAAACTCTCGAATTATTGTCAACTGAATATACGGAGGAAGTATCTCTGCCCCCATAATCGGGACTTGGGGCACCCCCCCGTTAGGTTAGTTAGGTTCCTTTAAACCCTGCACTCGGAAATAGGGGCCCGCGAAGCGGGGCTCCGTCGACTACGCTTTTTAGGGGAATATAAAGTGTTTTAAGGTTAGGTTATATTAATTGGTGTTTGTCAGAAATGGTACAGTATCTTTTCATGAGAGTGGTACCACTGGGCAAGGGGCACCCCTCCTTCCCTCCACACCGCGTGAGTTGACTACCATCGCATGCATTTCACGAAAAATAATGCGTTTTATTGTAAGCAGTATGTTCGTTTGACAATAATTCGAGAGTTTACAATATCGCTAGAGATATTACATATTTGACAATTTTACGGTGACATATTCACCAACCAGCACAACGTTTTGAGTGCGTTACATTTGAGGTCTACCTTTTTTTTTTTTTTTAGGATGGGAAATCATCAAATGACTTCTCCCACTCTGGGCGGAGCGGGAGGGAGTGTCAGACTCTTACTGACTAAAACCCATCCATGTTCCTTCCTCGCCCTTTACGTTCCGGGGCCGCGGTATCTCTTTCGAACAGTCCCGCAACCCCGGCAGGCTTCGGCCCTTGCGAGCCCCTCTCTGCTGCTGACATCTCTTTGAGGCGCGCGTGGAACACGAACGCGCCGTCGACACGGCCTGTCGTCACTAGACGGACGGACGGCTAGCTAGCCCATAGCTAACCGTCCACAGGCCCGCATCTACGGTGGCCGGTAGCCACCACGTGGCCCCCGACGCCCGGTGCGTCTCCCGCGGCGGCCGGGAAGAGAGGCTCTCTCCCTCTCTCGTTCCGCCACCTCCTTCGCCAGCATGACTGCTTCGCAGAAGGAGGTGACGGCTTCCCATTCCGTCTCGCTCCGGACCATGGATTGAACCAGGGCCGGACGCGAGAGGTCGCCGCCGCCGATCGCATTTGAGGTCTACCTTAAACCGTGATTTTTTACCACAAAAAAAGTAATTTCCCACCAAAATTTTTGCGTAAAGTTACATAAGTTGGAGTGTCTATTTAAACCTTTTATTTTTATTAATATTATATGGCCGGGTTTCCACAAGTTCTGTAGCGTTACGCTTTATATAGATACTGTGTTGTGTTAAAGTGTTCGCAAGTTTGTAAAGCCTAGTTTTCTGTAACATTTAGAGTTCTGACGTCATTTGCACGCACTCTATGTAATTGTAGTGGTTCAATGTTGCTAGGAAATTATGTAAACTGATGAGTAAACATCCTTTGTGACGTCATCAAATAGTAGTTTGTTCGATTGATTATTTTGTCACGTAGGTATTTGTAGGTATGTAGTGTTAAAGTGGGAACGAGGTTAGAGAAATAGCAGCTTGCAGTTCAATCGATTTATGTAATGACGACTGCGTCTCTGTGAATTAAATTATTATAGCAATATAACAATCTTCATTTTTTCAGGTCTGTTTCTACCATTTTAACCTCAATGTTTATTTAGTTTTTACAGTACTATTTTCTTAGTTAACCGCCTCGGTCAAGTTATCGCTAGTGCCATTGCTGAGCAAGGTGGCATGAGTTTTCGATTTCCAATTTCACTAGAAAAAACCATTTTTACTAGAAATGTCACAACGGCAGCTAGTTAAATGTATAGACAAGGTAATCTAAGGTGCTATACCTAAGAGAGAGGAGCGGTGGCCCAGTGGTGGCGGCCCCGACTTACGTTTAGTGAGTCGTGGGTTCGAACCCAGGCAGGCGCATTACTTTGTGTAATTTATTTCATCACCGCTGCTCTCAAAACGGTGAAGGAAAACATCGTGAGGAAACCGGCATGGCCTAGAACCATAAATTCGAAGACATGTGACATCTACCAATCCGCACTGGGCCCGCGTGGTGGATTATAGCCCATTCCTTCTCATAGAGAGGAGGTCTGTCCCAGCAGTGGGAACCTTAATAGGCTGATGGCGATACCTTAGAGGTGTTATTTACTTTGTTCCTTCAAGTGTGACTGATCTCAAAAGGCAATTTTTACTCACTTTTTCAAAGCTTCCTAAATCCTCCCTTCTTTACTTCTATGTAATTTTCTGATAGAATAATAATACATATAGACGTTTGTCAAAATGGCAATTAATTCAAATAGTCAGCCGTAGAACGTGAATTGCGCATAGTTTGATGTGTATGCGGTTGGAAAACCATTTGACGCAAACTGCAAATTCCTTTGAACTAAAACCACATTCAATTACCTATGAAATTCGACCGTACCATAAATGTAGGTTTTACGATTAGACACTGACGGTAAAACTTTTCGCTCTATATTTAGCTTTTTAGTACCTACCCTAAACACATTAAGACTGAAACTCTTTTCAGGGCTGCTAAAACTCAGAAGTTAAGTCAGAAAATAATTTGTCATTTAGACAGATTTTTTTATGCTTTGAGGTATGTTGGTTAATTGGAGTTGATCATAATTTTCATTACAGCCTAAAATACTATCATTCACACGAATAAGATTACGGGTAAACTCCGTAATCTTAGCACTTGCAACAGTGCCAAAATATCGGGAAATCAATGTAATTAATAAAAAGTTAAAAATGCCGTGTTGAGAGTTATCTGCTAGTTTTTGTGACTATGTCAGTTTAAAAGCCTAAAATACGTCGACTGTTGGAACTAAGCGTCTTCACATCCACACCACTTTTTTTCAAAGTAGCTTGTGTCGACAATTTTCAAAATGTCAAATGTGAAATAGAAAAGGTTAAAGACTGACTATTTTTAGGTGACGTCTGTAAGTGTGGCAGTAAAAGGTGTAAAAGTCGAGTACTAAAACTTGACCTTAATTTTACGTTTGGTAATTGGACTGGTTGATGTAATTTTATTAACAGTTCGGTAGGTATTTATTTGCCAATGACCTTTAGGACTCTAGAGGACTACTAATTTTGACCGTTTTAGTATGAAAATTATAGCGTAATTTTTAAATTTATTAAGCTATTGCATAGCTTTTAACGCGGGCCTTGAGCGTGGAGACCGAATCCAGAAATTCCGTAACGAAAATAACATAACGAACAAAACCTAACACCAAAGAGTATGTGACAATGACAAGCTAGTTTTCTTTTATTTATTTTATTTTTCCACTTGTTGCCGGCTCGAGGACCAAACGCAGACTGAATGCTCACGCGCGCGGACGGCGCGCAAGCACGCGGTCCGCTCGCTTGAGGCGCGCGGACCGCGCTCGGACGCCGCAAAACCGACGGGGTGTTATAAGTTTGACGTGTCTGTGTATGTGTGTGTGTGGAACCATCATTATAAAATTCATGATTTCATTGTGATGGGAAGCCGAGCCTGAACATTCAGTCTGCGTTTGGTCCTCGAGCCGGCAACAAGCGCAAAAATAAAATAAATAAATAATTATAATTGCATAAGTTGATAAAAAATGCTATGCAATAGCTTTACCGCGGCAGTCCCCGAGTGCCGCACGTCTTTATTTTACCTAATTAATTAAAATGTTGTACGAGTATGTTTGTGATGAGGTCAGGTATACCTATTGGATAATTATTGAAGTGTCGCCATGTGTTACATACCTTGGTACTTTATTGAATTATTTCAGTGTGGTAGTAATATTCCTTAGTGTATTTATAATGTATCGTTAGTGTTGAAACTTCCTTAATTTCGTTTTGCATAATTTTTAATTTGTTAAATGTTTTCGCATTATACTAATTATTTTGTACGTACTACGTATGTAATCAACAAAGTACTTATGTTTGTCGAGTATATTAATAATGTAAATAAACTTAGGTCTGCAATTCCTGAAGACGTAATCAGAATTATTCTCCACTAGTTTTTGCTCGCGGCCTGGCTTCTGTTATGTACGGAATATATTCACGTGACATTTGTAAATGTAGCCTATAACACTCGGGAAGAATGTACCTTCCCCTTAGTCAAAGAATTTTCGGAATCGGATCAGCTGTTCCGAAGATTATTCCCTACATCCAAACATACAAACTTTTAAACCCTTTATAATATTAACATAGATTTACAGGAGTCCGTACAACCACGGTTCGCCTTTTTTGAGACAACATATTTTTGCCATTTTTTAAGCAATATTTTTGTACTAGGCGTTGCGCCGAACCCAAATCAATTGGGATATGTGCAAGTAAATGGTAATGATGATTATGGTTTAGGTTCTTTCCCTATTACAAATTTACACTCACTCGATGTCTGTTGAATATAAAGTAGAAAAAAAATTACTTTCTTACAAAAACAGACAGTTTAAGTAAAATGTGTTTTTACCAACTTAGGTTAGAAGGTAATTTTGCTTCTATTTTGAAACTAACCTAGTGACCTGTCGCCTTCGGTAAACAATGTGACATGTCTGAGTCTAGGCTGAACTATTATTTTCTAGCAAATGGAGCATTTACCTTGTCTGTATATTTTAAGGCGACTACAAGAGTTAAACGCGAGTTTTCTAATGCCTGAAAGTATTTGATTCACTGCAATAATACAAAACCAGAACCAAAAATATATGATATTCATCAGGGTGTATGCTAGTATGATAGTGTTTTGAAAACATACTACAATTATTAATTTTCCTCGATAAAAAATGAACTCACGAACTTATATCTAAAAAATTCTATTAACGAGTAAACCATACTAAATACATGCAATCATTCAAATAATTTTACAAGCAACATAAAATAGCATCATCACCACTTTTGACGTTATTGCTGTCAAACTTGAACCAAGTCTCGTTAGGTAAGATTTATAACATAGAATGTGATGACTCATCGTGGTTAAGTTTGTTGTTCCGGTCAAAGCCTCACCTGCTTTTATCAGAACGGTTTTTTATTTTCGTTAAAGAGTAACTTTCTTTTTACTCTTTTCTGTTTGTTTGGGCTAAACTTCGAAACAGCTGGACTGATTTTGAAGGGATTTCTACTGTCAGATAGCTTCTACTAGCAGATGATGTAAGGAGTAACGTAACTTTTGTTTGAGAAAAAGGATAAGGGTTAAATACAAAAAAAAAAATCCATGAAATTCCTCCGACTTAACTTGCGAAGTATTATTTTTAGGATCGAGCGAAGGTCGCGGGCTTGTGCCTAAAATAATAACGCAATGTTGGTTTCACGTGAATCGCTTGACTTACTGGATAAGGGACTTTTCATTTCCACCTACGTTTATGCAACTGACAAAACATGTCATACATAGGTACTAAGCTCATCAGTAGCAATTGCAACGGATTCCTACTCACTCAGCATCCTCCATTTTATTTGGGTTTGGAGTAGCATGTCCTACCTTCCATACTGCTCTATTACTCTGTTCCTGCTATGTTCTAACTAATTAATATTTTTGAAGTTATCAACCAATTGCAATTCCACAAAACTCAGTAAACGAAAAGGCAAATTAATTCAAATTCAAAACAATCAAACGATAGATCTAAAGCGTAGTTCACACGCGCGAATAGACAGCGCAACCGAACTAATTAGCGCAAAGTCGCTTTAAGCCGAGAATTATCACTCAACCAATCAGCAACAAGTTGAAACCAGTTTAATTGTAAGGATTAGAGAAGTGATTCGAACGTTAAATTAATTAGCTAATTCCGTTTGAACATGAAGGCGGGTGGCATTTTGTAATTGCAATGATTTTCCATGGTAACATTAGATTTTAGCGTAATTAATTATTTGTGGTGGATTATTATAATTAATTTGAATTGAGTACTTAATCCGTAGTTACCGAAAGCCGCATAAGTACCTGCCTAACACTATTAGTATTCAAAATGATTAAGTTTATGTAACCTAAACACTGAAGATAAAACGTCTTGCATAGCTAATCTACATAATGGTTCGAGAAAAATGTGTCTTCCCGACGTTTTCAGAATTTTCGAGTATTTTAACAGATTGGCACTTATGTAAATAGGTTGTTATTGTTAACTTGCCACATGATGAGCTGTGTTTATCATCTATAATGCAAAATCAGCTTATTATGCTAACTATTTATGATAGTTACAGAGAGTAAATAGGGGTCTTTGTGACTGACAGTGGCTTGTTATTCATCACGCAAACCCAGTGCAGGATTATGGCTGTTTGTGTGGTTTTTCTTTGGCTAGTTTTTTTATCAGTTTTTTCTTTGTGTTGTTGCAGAAGCGGCATGGCATGAGCGGTGCGGTGGGCGCGACATGCGGCGCGCGCCGCCCGCGCAACCCGCCGCCGTCGCACTCGCGCTCTCGTTGCTTTTGCGCTTAGTGAACGCTGGTCAGTACCCACCTTTATATTTTTATTTACTTTAGCTTATGATACCAATCACAGCTAAATATAATATGTGTTTAGTTGTGATTGGTGTCGGGTATTTAATGCCTGACCTTGTGTAAGCGGAAAGTGCTGTAAAGGTCAAACGGAGGCGCGTCGTCAGTTTTTACCCAAAATAGTGACGAATTTTAGTTTTATTTTGAAGTGAAAACTTCCCACATTTAGCACTTTTTGAGTGAACAAAAATCATGGAACTCGCGTGACCGTCACGCACGTTTGTTTTTCTTTTTGTTCACCCGCATGTTTTTTTTTTAGTTTCAAGTAGCAAAAACCTATGTATCACACGGTACCTACATTTTTTTTGAAAAATCTGTCAAGGCATACGGGGTACTCTCGAACCTGCCCTTATCAACTTATAAACAATCAGTCTGCATAACTATCACTTAATTAATATCGCTTTAAAGTCCCTTCCAGGGAGGTGGTACCCTTGGCCTCTGTCTGACCTACTAAACTGTCATACTGAACTTGAGTCGACCTGTTAATATATTAATACATCTCATGGGAATCATCCCTGCTGTGGGCTTCTATTTGTGTAACTTTACTATTCTATTTTTAGTTAGAACGCGGCACGGTTTAAATAAAACTATTTTTTTTGTTATCATGAAAACGTAATTTATTGATTTACAGAGTACCCGAAATTGTTGGAAGTCATTTTTTTTTCTTCCATACTTCTACAATCTTTTTTCGGTATTGCGTCAAATATTGGAGGCAAAAACTTTTGGCCAGATCCAAACAAAAAGAAAACATTGGTTAAACTGATGTAAGACGCATTATTCTAAAAAAAAAACAACTATTTATTCAAATGTATTAATATACAGGGTGTAAACCACCTCATCACAAAGCCGTTAACCAAGCATTCTGTACATTAACCTTTCGTTATGGGCATGCTCAGCGCAGTTGAGCTGTTTTAATTATTTGTTAAGCTGTTTGTTGTTATTTGTATTTATGTATGTACTGCTCTTTTGTGTTGTGCTGTCCAGTAACGAATAAATGATTATTCTATTCTATTCTACATCAAACTAAGTAACTTTATGGAAAAATTATTTCTGGGAAACAACTTTTTTTTTGAGGTTATAAATCATGTTGTGTGGTAGAACTCAATGTAACGCACTTAAAACATTGTGCTGATGGATGGATTAAATAGTGCGGGGGTCGTGGAGGTGTTCAAAGTCAAAATCTTGCAAAAACAACTTGTATTTAAAAAAAAACTTGTCAAAAAGTTGTAATATAACTTTGACCCCCCATATCTCCGTAACTAGAAGGTTCCCAAGTATGGTGTAGAACAAAAAAATGATCGCAATGATGGGGAGAACCAGTGCCTTTCGGCTTCGTGAAGAGGTGTTTTACACCCTTTATTATAATTACTATTTTTGTTCACTATTTTTTTTTTGGGATAAGTACGTGGTTTCATTTCGAGAGCACGAAGCCGAATGAAAGTTAAAAATTAATAGATATATTCTGTTATTTTTTAACTACAAGAGCAAATCGTCTGAGTGCATTGGTAACCAAATATATCCGTCAAAAATTAACCCTTCCCCAATGTTCTAGGCTCAATGGGCCCCGGAGTACCCGAGAACATTACTGTGACGTTCCTGAACCCCACCACGGTGAGGGTCTCATGGTCCACCACGGCGGACCTGGTAGAGAAATATGACGTCACGTATAAGCCTTCCGACGCGAGGTAAGATCTGGCATTGTACGCTACTGAGGGTTTCGCAGACGGAGTATGTACCCTAAAAAAAGGTGTTGTAAAATGTGTTTTGTATAAAGCTTTTATGTAATGCATGTTAACGAATTGTGTATATACAGGTGTACATATCGTGATATCGTTTATCGGGGATGTATCTACATGGTTCTAGACGCATTGGCATTGAAAGCTTGGAGTATGGATTAAAATACTGAATCCTTGGTGTCACGATGTAAAGGACACTAAATATAACACCAGGGCTATAGAGATCTGGTGTTATACTCGGTGCCCTGACATCTACGTACCACTGCATTCACTGACGGTCGACCGTACACTTATCAACCTTATTACTCAGTGCATAAGGGTGAAAAGTGGTCGACCATCAGTGATCTCAGTAGTAAAATCAGTGTAGCTTCTGTGAACAAATCCCATTACAACATCATTACAACGGTTTTCTTAAAACAAAAACACTACAATTGGCTTTAATTGTAACTTAGGTCTGCGAAACTCCTCAATTTGTGTGTTCTCTGTTGTATTCTTTCTTGTCTGTCTGTCTATCTGTTTATCTTTCTTTTGTTTTAGTCCTAAAAATGTAGTACGTGTATAGAACTAACCTTAGATTATACTATTTGTTAAAAAATACGGTTACCTACTTACCTCTTTGCTATGGGCTATGCGCGTCTTACGGACAACACCTGTGGAGGAAACCAATAAAAGACGTTGCCTAACTCACGGCGACTCAAACTATAGATATCCAGCATAATCTAACCTCACTTTGTATGAGCGTCTTGGCATAGCTCGTTGGTCGTCTTGCGTTCGTGCGACCGCGACGTAACTTGCGGGGCGACGCGGACGGTACTGTAGTGTACTACGGGACGTGCTACACAAATAAATAATAATCCTTTTAGGATATTACAAATAAGTATATTTTATAACTTTCAATATTCAATACATTATTTTTCGTAAGCTATGTCAAGTCTGGCCCTTCAACAATAAATCATTCCAATCGTCTTCTCTTTGTTCTTTATTCTAATTTAAATATTTAAATTTACCAAGCTGCCAGTGTTAATTAGTGGCCAGGATGGTGTATCACCATTGAACCTCTACAGTACTCACTCGAAAACAATACAAAAGACGTGCGAACACATCATTCTTTTGACACCAAATCGCGCCGTAAGTTGCATCGGTCGAAGCAGTAAACGGGCCTTACATTATGTACATATATACTTACGTACATACTTAATACTATACTTGCGTGAACATAATATAGTTAGCAGTACGTGGTTCCTTGTTAACGTTTCCAGTGCAAACATCCACTTCACTCGATGTTAAACATTTACACCCCGTTTGGAAAATCAGGCTTCAGTTTCAGCCCTCAGTTTCAGCCCTCTACTAAATTAGAAATCAGTTGGTTTAGTTAAGCAAACGAGGGAAGGCGTTAAGTTTCGTATTTAATTAAATATTGTACCTTTCACTCATACTGAAAATCGTACATATTGGTACATTTTTTACGACTTTGACATTCCGTAACTCTGGGTTCTCCTATGCGTGCAATTGACGGTCATCTAGATGATTATTATCCGTGAAAATGATTATACAATTGATTTTTTTTGCGGTTCAAAATCAAGAAAATTGCGCAATGCCTCCTTTAGTATAGAGGAGCTCGTGGCTATTGCAGCCGCTTGGGTCAATCTTTAGGTTAAGCCGTGCTTGCCTAGGTTGATCTGTGGATGGGTGACCACCCTTACATACCGAGTTTCCTCCGTGCCTCGGAAAGTACGTTAAACTGTTGGTCCCGGCTGTCATTTGTAGATCTTTGACAGTCGTTACAGGTAGCCATTGACCCAAAAAGTCTGACAACCAGTCTTATCATCATCATCATCATCATCATCATCATCACCCTATAATGTTCCCACTGCTGGGACACGGCCTCCTCTGAATGAGAGGGAATGGGCTATAATCTACCACGCGGGCCCAATGCGGATTGGTAGATGTCACATGTCTTCGAATTTTTATCAAGGGGTATCATGTTACCCAGTACTAACTGGTTTGTGGAGGTCAGATAAGCAGTCGCTCCATGTAAAATACTGGTAGTCAACTGCAAGCGGTTAGACTGGAAGCCGACCCCAACATAGTTGGGAAAAGGCTAGGCAGATTATGATGATGCCTCCAAGTAGTAAGTATACCAATCAAAGGCCTACATTTAGCAATGTGTAAGCTTTAATTTATTAATCTAGTTCTGATTTCCACGAAAGATTATTTGGTGTTGCAAATTCAATATTTGATGTTGCAAACTCGAATCTGAAATCCTGCAGTCTAAATCAACTTTTTGCTCAAAATTCATCGAAAACATAATTTAACTCCGAGGTTTCTGTGAATTGTAAAACAAAAGCAATCCAATTTCGGTGTTAGATTTCGTCAAAGGATTTTAAAGCATTTCAAAGTTTCACAGAAAAATTAAATTTGTGATACGATACAGGATCAAAAGAATTGAGAGTTAAACGTACACTTATTTTAATTGAAGACAGAATAATATATTTATGAGTATAGAAAAGATGTTGTGAGAAAAGTTTTGAGTATGCATGTGGATGGGTGTTTGAGTAGAGGAAGATCAAAGAAACGATGGATGGACTGTGATAAAGAACGATATTGCAAGAAAAGAAGTGTCTGATGAGATGACGAAAAATAGAGGAGTATGGAAGAAGAAGATATGCTGCCCCGACCTCAAGTGAATTGAGATAAGGGCAAGAGAATGATGAGAGTCGAGCAACCACATAACTTTTATAAGTGCTCGTGCTAAATAATATCAGCCGCTCAGGTCGATCTTTAGGTTACGCCATGTTTGCCTAGGGTGGTCTGTGGATCGTGCCTCGGAAAGCACGTTAAGCTGTTGGTCCCGGCTGTCATTTGTCCATCTTTGACAGTCGTTACAGGTAGTCAATGGCCCAAAAAGTCTGACACCAGTCTTACCAAGTGGTATCGTATTTCCCAGTATTAACTGGGTTGTGGAGGTCAGATAGGCAGTCGCTCCATGTAAAATACTGGTATTCAGCTGCATTCGGTTAGATTGGAAGCCGACCCCAACATGGTTGGGAAAAGGCTAGGAAGATGATGATACTCGTAACTTTCATAAGTGCTTTTCTCTTAATGTATTGATTAACGTTTCACATTCACATGTACATATTATTTTATTTTCGAAGCCATTTGTAGTATAACGGATTATGTCATAAAGTAAAGTAGGACAACTTATTTCACGAAAAATCGGGTGTTTAGTCTGAACGGACCAAATCCGTAAACATTATTATTATACGTAAACATTTTTTGTCCGTTCAGACGTGGACAAAAAATGTTTACGTCCGAACGGACCGGTATCAAACAAAAACAAATGAATTAACTTCATCAAGTACATTCGGCAGCAAAAGTAAAAAAAAAAAAATGAAATAATGTTTTTAATTTTGCCAAGTCACGACTGGTTATTTGTTTATGAAAACGGTAACAGATGTCCATGTCATGAAATATCAATCGATGGTAACGTTTTCATTGATCTGGATAGCTTTGCCGCTGAAGTATGTGGTTAACTTCAGAATGTACTTTAAAAAATAATTATAATCATTAGGAATCTTCGTAAATGCAAAAAATGATAACCTGCTCACACAACACACACACACACATGCATATTGCTCGCAAAACGGATGGCCAATAAAGCTGAAATTTTTTGGAGTGTGACTGCAAACCGAAAGACGTTGTATCGGAAGGCCTCCCAATACGTGGACCGATAACTTGGTGAGGTTTTCCGGGGTCCGCTGGAGATGCGCGGGACCAGTCAATGTGGTGACACTTGGGGACAGCAGTGGACGTTTTTCGTCTGAAATGATGATGATGATGATAACCTGCTAAATTTAAGAAGCTTTTGAGACAAGCTTTGACTACTTTATACATTTACTGGGTTATGCTAATAACTCCAAGGTCGTCGACACCTATCTAACAAAGGGCGTAAGGGCAAATGAATAAAATCGATCAACGTGTCTACTACATGTAGACACACATTATTTATAATTGACACACATCCTTAGCACACACCACTTATTATAATCGTTAGCGTGAAATAATAAACTATGAATAAATTATGATAAAAACCAAAAGGAAGAAAGAAACATAGCATTAGATTATGCCTATGAGGTACTAAGCAGAGGTGTTTAAGTTGTTAAATTCCTGTTGCCATCAATCTACCGCGCATCCAGCGCATCCAGCAACTAAGGAAATCCTGGGGGAAAAACCCAGTAACACTTTATCAGACTTGGCAATCGAAGTCAGAACTGTAGTGATCAATGAATAGCCAAGCAAGACGTCATTAGGTTTACTGATAAAAATGTACTTGAGTTTTTCTCTAAAGCTAGATTAAGAATTAGGTTGTTGTAATGTTTCAAATTCACAAAAAAAAAACCTGTTCTTCATTACATTTTAAAGTGAATTGAGATAACAGGTGAAAATAGGACCTTCTTGGGCACAACATACTTACGTAGAAGAGAAGGCGAATAAAATAAAGAAAATACGGACTACATTATTTAAAAAATCTTATGGTACTTCAAAAAATGAAAAATGATGTTGTTTTCCTCAAATAACAATTTAAATAAATCACTAGGACGATAAATTAAAAGTAAGGAAAAAAATCTGAACGTAAATATATTCCAAAGTCCAATTTCCAGTATCTCTGACACGTGTAATATAATTTTCAATAATAATGTTAGCATAAATTTTTTTAGATAAAAATGTCATTATATTTTTACGGCGTTTAAGTTCCCTCATAGAAAAGAAAGAAAGTCAAAGGTAAAAATAAATTCAGTAAGCGGAAACTACGTGTCACAGATAACATGGCTGAACCTTTTTTTTTCTTAAATATTCTTGAGTTTGAAAAGCGAATACTTTTTGTAGATAAAAAAGCGGTTAGCAGTAAGCACTTGTGCGAAAACCTTTATTTTCTTTGGGATTGTGAGAAAAATATCTACAGCAATTTATTTGACAATGAACAGATCAAAATTTGACTGAAAATAAAATACTGCCTATAAGGTTGTAGAATTTTGGGCTCTTCATGAAGAATTGAATATGAAATGGAGATTTATGTTTTCTTATGTATTGGATAGTACCGCGAGCTTTCCTTTTGGTTTTGAGATTATTTGTACACATTTTCTGTGTTTGGATCCACTTCATAAATTGTCCGTACAAATCTTCACAAACGAAGATTTTCAAAATAAAAGCTTGCAAACCGTGTACAGTGTAAACTAACTAAACGACAAATATTAATGTTAAATATTTGATTTTTTGCTTTGATATATTTGCACAAGTTGGTTTTGATTCTAAATAAATATATGGCGACCTCTAAATAATTCCAAATGAAATAGTTTACTGATTCTTCTAATTTCAATCAACTTTTGAACATCAAAACGCCAACAACAAAAGCTTTTAAAATAATGAGCTAGACATAACACAACATGTCTTTAGCTTTCATTTTCTCAATCGATCACACAAAACACATTTAAATTGACATTAGAACATCGGTTTTTGAAACAAACAAATTTGCATCAGAATAAAAATCGTGTCAGTAAATTTGAAAAATTGGCACGTCATTGAAAAATGCTCTCCGTGACGGGTTATAAATTTGGTTTGGTTATAACTTAGGGTGGACGCATATCTAACGAAAAATACTTATGGTGATCGTCTGTTGCGTCTCCATCTTCATCATACCCTTGCCCTTATCTCAATATAAAAGCTGACAAAAAAAAAACTAAAAAATCCATCAGATTTTCCAAAAATATAGGACGTTTTTTTCTTTTTTCACGTTAAAAAAATGAAGACTATAGAACTCGTCGAAAACTCGTGTGACGTCACAATCTAGTACATTTTTAACTGAAAGTGACGTCGAAAGCCCCCCTCTTATGACCTTTGACGCGTTTTATCTTCGTCAATTTTTGCTTATTTGATACAACAAAAAACACGTGTCCAATATTTTTTGATAATCTAACTGACGGACTTAATAGGATCATATTTTTTAGTCTCTCGTATTTGGGATCCTCGCAGCATAAAGCATATGCTGCGGGGATCCCAAATACGAGAGACTGCTGAATGTTCCATACTTCTCTGTTAGTTGTCATCCCAGTCTCTTTCTAGCCATACCATCTTTCACAAAGTCGAGCCATCGTTTTTTTGGTCTTACTTTACTCACTTATCTATCTACATTCCACATATTCTTAATCAAAACCAAACTAAAGACATTTTCCTCATTTCTTCGAATCATATTGCCAACCGATTACCATAAAACTTATTAGTCATTGCTCATCGGTCGAATTGGACCTGCCACACTACACTTGTAGAAAGTTGGTAAGCTCAGTAAGTGTGTAAGGTGTTTTATTCTATTTATGTGTTCTGGCACTTTCCGTCAGATCTGCACCCACCCTTATGTTATTTATATCATGAATTTAGTAGACGAGTGTTCATAACTCATGGTTGTGCTAAGTTTATTTTAGACGCCATCTCTGCTAGAATTGCAGAAGAAAATGTTATGGAATGTGCTCAAATGCTTATAAGAACAAAGACCTTATAATTTATCTTCTGGTGATGTATTCGGTAAGAACATTGTATTCTGTTGTTGTTTTTACATGGTCTTTATTCTTTATGCTTCTGCGGCATCTTTCTATTCTTCTATTACTTACTAAATACGTGGTTTGATGCTTACTTCGACTTTATTATACGAGTAAGTGGCAAAAATGACCTATTGCAGTCAATTGTGGCAGTTTTTTTTTTTGTATTTTTTCAATCATTGGAAAGAGGAAAAACTAAGTGATGATATTTTTATTTATAAGCCTTATGGAGATTCGTACAAAAAAACACATCGATAGGACCATACATTTTGGGCTCCGTTAAAAAGAAATAAACATGATTCTATACAAATTATACGAAGTAGGAATGAATATGTATATATGTAGTCATTTTGATCCATATATGCGTGTAAGCAGTTTCATCATGCAATATTTACTTGTGTCAATTAAATCAGTGAGGTAATTCATATTGCTGTCATGTTTAACCAGGCACATACCTGTCGTAGGCGTATACCTGTTACTGTTGTCCAAATTAATGACGGAGGTAATCATGAAAATGCAAATTAATATGGAATGGAGTACAACACTGGCCAAATAGAAACAAATGTTAATGTTTGCATAAAAATAAAGTTAAACAAAACACGCTCATGTACTATTTCTTTTTATTAACAATAATTATTGTGAGTGGTAAAATATTTTAAATTCACTCTATTTAGAATATCTAAACATAAAATGTAATGAATGAAGGAATTTTGGCTGATATAGTAATAAATTAAATATTTACTGATTAAACATAAATCATGGTTTATGCGAATCTGTCACTTTACAGGCCCCATTGCCTGTAAAGTGACAGATTCGCATAAACCATGATCATTGTATACAAAGTGAGGCCATATAATACAGGAGATTTATACCTTGATGTGTCGTCATTCACAAATTATAAATTGACAAGAGCGGAGGCAGCACCATCCGTGAGATATATAAAACGCCAATGGTTGCGTTTCATTAGAATCTTAAAATAGGTACCTACGTTCTTCCCTCTTTGTTAAAGAGAACAAAACATAATCCACTTCAATTTTCAATCAATAATTAATTTTCATCATCATCATCTTTTCGGCCGGAAGATGTCCACAGCTGGACATGGGCCTCCCCCAAAGATCGCCAGAAACGACCGAGCTTGCGTTGCTCTCGTAATATTGTCAGATAATCATTTTCCAAACTTTTTTTCGACTGTAAATCTGCATAAAATTTAATTCAATAACAAAGTAGTTGTGGTTACAATAGGTAACAGATTTGCTGAATACATGAATCTAAGATTACTAAGTGGTGCAGAAACAAAGTTTAAAAGTAAAATGTATTCGTTTGGTCGACTGTCCATATACATTAGAATTAGCTATTCCTGTGTTAGCGGAAATAAAAACTGGAATCAGAATGCCAATTACAATTAGTAGGAATGAGAAGTTAAAATTATCTTCTATAGATTTTCTTTTAAATTCGTAGTTTATTGCTGTTTACCTTGGAGGCTTCAGTAAGAGACTTCTTAACTATAATACAAATTTATGTTTTCGACCTCTTTCAGAAACTTCAGTTTAAAGCTAATACTGGGTTTTGTTTTGTGGGCAGCCGACCTGTTCATCTTTAACCGGCTGTTCATGACTTTTTTCCGGCATTAGTCAAAATATTTCACAATATGTATACAAAATAGCTCATCGATTGATCTTTATTGGTTAATTTTGTTGCGGGATCCAAAACAATATAAACGTTTCTTCGGGACTTGTCAAGCTTCATTGCTTCGGCACTTTTCTCGTGATCCTCACTGTTGATTCTGGCTTTCTTGCCGTGGTTAAAAAAACGTGGCAGCTTGTAAAAGTGTTAATTCATCATCATCATTCATCATTTCAGCCGAAAGATGTCCACTGCTGGACATAGGCTTCTCCAAATTCATTCGTTGCGTTGGAAGCCCTCCCAGGGCTTCCAACGCAACGAATTCCTGTTCGCGGTTGCCACTCCAAATTTTTTCCGTGTGACATCCAAAGTGTTAATTATGACACTCAAATTGAGCGAGCTCAAAGAACTACTAACAATTGCGGCAATCTTTAAACTAAAAGAGCATAATTATTACATAGATTGTTAGTGATTTATATAATGTTATATTGAAAACATAATTACGTAGCTTTCGTGAACTACATTATTTTCATCTCGTCAGTTAGATTAGGTTGTTCTACTCAAGATGAGAAATTTCTCAAACTAATTACTCGTACTACGTCTTACTTTGATACTTTAGACCTATGAAATGATAATTAGTCTAAAGTGTAATTGTAATTTAAATTATGGCTTATAATCTGATAGGTCTCCAATATTAGTTAACACTGTTGATATAAACCATTGGTGTATATCGATAGTTTTTGTTTCTTCATTCTTTGTTCAAGTCATGTATTATGTCATTGATACATTAAACTACCTACTCCTATTTTAAATTTGGTCCCTAAAATTTATAAGTGTACCTCATTATGTTTGTTGTGTCTTAATGTTTCCCTTGCTTATCCTCTACTATGATTAAAGTTACTAAACATTTTAGAATTGAGATGAAAGGTAATATTTTTAAATAACGTTTGAAGGTTTTTTTTTGAGTTAAAACCAAATGGCTAATGAATTGCCAGATTTATCAATGATTGCTTTCAGAAGTACCTTTGTGAAACCATAATTTATTTCTGAAACGAAATTTGGATTTTGTGAATAATCTTGCTTATTTTGATAGAGTTTGGTTTGATATTGAATGGAAGATGCCAGATAAAATAACACGGCTAAGGAAAGAAAAGAATTTCTTCTTTTCTTTCAAAGAAAGAATATTTATTTGTCTCAAGTACATGGCGTGCACACGAAATGACATGAAAATATAAGTTTACAACGTTTAACAAATATTTATAAATAAAGCTGGATGAAAGAAAAAAGCTTGCTAGAGTCTTTTCCATTGTACGTATGTATATCCCAAGTAAGTAATGCAAAAATGGTAAAATTCAAAAGACTGCAACCGTAAAAACGCAACTGCAAAGCCCCAAAATCGCTTTAGCAGACCGTACACGACTGGTTTCTTTATGTAACTACAGTAAAAATGTTTTCATAGATAGCGTCATTTCCGCCTGTTTACGTTCTCCGCAGTCAATCATCGCAATTGTGCGACTTTGCCGCTGCGGAATAAGTTTAAAATTTTTGTTGAATTTTCTTGCCTAGAATTGCCTTTTTATATCGTCTCACTGCTGTGCAAAGACCCCATGACTTTCCAATCCTGTTTTCAATTTGTCTTCTTCGACCAATCCGGTAACTATGAGTCCAGATCGTCGCGTTTCAGGGGCCTGCCTCGGTTACGACGGCCGTCTTCAGGCAGGGGCAGTGTGACTATCCTCGCCCATCTGTCCGGCTTCATACTAAAACCTACGTATTACAACCTTGCAGATTTATCGCCAACATTGGCAATGCATGTTTGAGATCGTATTAAGGTGTTGCGCATTCGATCGGAGAGTTAAATGTTGGGGATGCTTCGTTCTATCGCTCTTTGGCAAACATTGAGTTTGGATTTGAATTGCCTAGCTGTAAAACAATCTTTCTCCAAATAATTTATTGGGCTATCCTATAAGAACAATTTCAATTTATTTCATAATATTAATATTATATAAGAAGTCAAAACAAGCAAGTTGTCCTTACATTACTGGTTTGCCTAAGTGCGTAGCTCAATCTAGCAATGTCACCTGATATATGAGTTGACCTTTGTTTCTGTACAAATAAATGTCGCCTACTAAGTACAAAGTTGGATTTATATTGACTAATATGTTTTTTAATCGGTTGAGAAGTTCTTGAGTGAAATTGTAACAAACAAACAAACAAAAAAACCTAATTTTTTTCACATTACAATATTATTATTAGTAAAAAAAGCCATATTGAGGTCGTTTCGATCCTGCCTGTCATTCCCTAGCGACGCACTAAGCTGAGGTTCGTACCCCACAAGGGGTACGAACCTTAGCATGTAGTCGCTTAGTTAGTCAGTCGGCCACCGGTCTACCGGCCTATCTTGAGGATAGGCCGGTTAAGCAAAAGACAACCTCCTAGGTTGACCTGCGAGATGCCATTCATAAAAAACATGCAAGGAAGTTTTTGGGGACTGAAGGATAGAAGTGAAAACTCGTAGCCGCAAACTTGATACGAAAAGCGTACTCGACGGTCACGGGAGTTGCATGCGATTTTTGTTCACTCAAAAGGTGCGCCTAAAGAAGTTTTCACTTCAAAAATTACAACATTTCAGTAAGGTATCATCGAAGCTGTGCAACACTCAATGCTCTTACGAACTAGTCAGTATCCTGCATTGCTTGAACTTGTTCATTAAGTACTTGACTAGGACGAAGAGGGGATGAGTTGTTGCACTTCGTATTTCATCTGTCAGTTAAATGAAAATAGTACAGTAATCATTCTTGATTTCTTTCAGAAAAATCTACCATTTTTTCTTATTATTCCTGTTTTACAATCATCCACGCCACCCAAAACGTAAGTTATTGTGTTCATTCTACAGCTAAGAAGACGTATTTTCGTACCGTTCTTCATGTTGACACAACAAAATTAAGAACAAAACATTTCACCCACGTAATTACACAAGACACGATCTCGACGCGAGACAACCTCTTCATCAAATGAATTACTACACTTTATAACATAAGCAACATTTACAGAGATTTAAATGATAAAATCACAGCAATATTTTGGCTTTGGTTGCTGGCAAAATGTTCAACGTATTCTGACTTTACAATTTAGTTTCCAAAAATATATGTGTACCTATCTGGGAAAATAGTACTAGTTATTTTAAAATCAACTTAATTCTCTCTCACATAACGTTCAGATTTGTTTCAATAATTAACACACCAATTGGAAACAAGTCTTTGAATAGAATTTACATTGAATTCACCCCGAGGCGTGAGTGTAAATTATGCTTGATATTTAAACGCACCTGGGATATGTATTGTTGTTTCAGCATTGTGAATGTAATATACTATGCTGTGAGCCTAAAGCTAACTGTTTATCTATATCTATATCTATACATATAATAAAAGAGTAAAAAAGCTGTGTCTGTACATTGAATATATTTAAAAAATAATAATTGAAGCGGGTTTAGAAACAGTAATAGAGCACGAATCCAAAAAAAAAAGTCTGTCTGTTTGTCTGTTTGTCTGTTGGTTTGTACACGCTAATCTTCGGCAGTACTGGACGGATTTGAATGATTTTTTTTTGTTGTATACGTATTATGTCTGGGCAACATATAGGCTATAATTTATCTTGGAAACCTGAACACCTGATGTAGAACCGCAATAGACCAGCTAAACTATAAGAGATACAAATATGCCACCATAGCAAAAATTGTTTCACGTGATGAGCATTTTCTGCTGAGAGAATAAATTTGAAGATCTGGAACACCTGATGTGGAACTCCAAGAGCCCAGCTACACCATAACACATATAGGAATGACGTCTTAGCAAAAGTTGTTCAATCTGATGAGCACTCTCTGTTGACTTATAAAAATCGAAGATCTGGGACACCTGTCGTGGAACTCCAATAGCCCAGCTACACCATAACACATATAGGAATGACGTCTTAGCAAAAGTTGTTCAATCTGATAAGCCCTCTCTGTTGACTTATAAAAATCGAAGATCTGGGACACCTGTCGTGGAACTCCAATAGCCCAGCTACACCATAACGCATATAGGAATGACGTCTTAGCAAAAGTTGTTCAATTTGATGAGCACTCTCTGTTAATTTATAAAAATCGAAGATCTGGAACACCTGTTGTGGAACTACAAGAGCCCAGCTACACCATAACACATAGGAATGATGACGTCTTAGCAAAAGTTGTTCGGTCTGATGGGCATTTCCTGTTGACTTATAAAAAATCGAAGATCAGAAAACATCTGATGTGAAAATTATTGCAAAGCTATCACTAATTTCACTGTATAATTATAAAATGACAAAAACTGGGAGTACCTCCACGCGGTTAAGGAGGTAACAGTTTAGGACTGATTTTCGATTTTCGATGACGATGGTATATCATTGAAAATTTGACTCTACTGGCCAAAACTCCCATTTATTATTTTATTTTATCGAATAAATATGTCTTCGAGCTTATGTTATTTGAGTGTTTTTGGCATGAAGAGACAGAAGAAGAGCGCGAAGACTTCGACATTCTCTGAACAGAATGTCGATAACATCTGAAGAATCGGGTGTCTCAAGATATAGCCGTAGGGCATGATGACCTTCCTTGGGTTGATAAGAAACGGAGTTCATTTACGTATACTCCTATGATTGAATACGCCACATATTCCGCCATCGGAGGTATGGTTCAAAACTTTACTTTTTGTGAAGCTGTTAAATGGCAAAAAGAAACAAACGGTATGTGTTGCTCAGGTGGGAAAGATCCATTATTTTCCCGTCCCCGGGCTCTTAGAATTAGACGTTTCAGATCTTCGATTTTGACGAACCCGGTGTCGCTGGCAAAAGCAATAGGATCCGCGTACGAAGTCGCGGGCAGAAGCTAGTTATAATAATATAGGACTTAATTGGTCTCGGTAGTGGTCACAAACGCTCTGGGGTCGTCTGAGCAGGCTTGATTTAGGTTAAGCAATTTAGGTACCTATAAGTCTTCCGTTAAGAATTTTTCAGTGGTCCCATAAAAATAGTTATTGTTATGGAACAATAACTATTTTTATAGGACCACTGAAAAATTCCGCCAATATCACTTGATGTCTTATTGGGTTTCATAATAATGGTATAATGAAACCTAATAAGACATCAAGTGATATAAGTGTCTTATATACTGATACGGTTGTTCGCATCGATGAGAAATACATTATTTTCTTGCACCAATTCATTTGTTGCCACGCCACGCGTAGCCACGGTTTGGTTCTCTCGATCTTCGCGCAATTACGTTATTTTTAATGCGTGGTCAGGATTTATATAAACTGTTCGCGCTTCAGGTTTTACGAACTGATGACGTCTGCATATCCGCGTGGTGTTTGCTTTGAAATAGGACGCAGTGTAAAACGTCAAAGCATAACGACGTAATTCGATGGTAAAAATCTGCCAATTGGAATGTTGGTTGTGGGAATAGATTAATTTATTTCGATTTATCAATTGAAACAGCACAATAACAACAATAAATCCATAGCGATCAATCAAATAATATTTTCATAATGTGCTCTTCTATCTTAATGTAATTTCCTGATAAGTATTTTGTGTGTGTATTTACTAAACAATTCACTTTAAAAATTGAGGCTACAAAATGGAGTTCTTGATAGTCTGGAATAAACATCTTAACGTCCTGGAGATCGTATCGATTTTCACATCACCACGAATAGGCCCACTTTTCGGGTCGAACCCAGACTACTAAGGGTTTCCCATAGTCGTGGTATCTCGATAGCCATGTTCAAGATATTGGATGCCCAAACATTATTTTAGATTGGTATCTTACCCACTTTGAGTCAAATCAGTCGAGGTCGAGCCGTTCTCAAGTAGCGCTCTGTCATACATATATGGAAACAGATATTTTTCATTTAATTTATTTTTAATAAATTAAAGTTTACAAAAGTCTTTTTTTATGTCAATGCCCCACAAAACCGTTTTTACGGTTTGTCTGCTGCGTACAATATGTTAAAAAATCCTATCCGGTTTGAAAGGTGCAAGCTGTAGGTAGTACCAATGACATTACCAAATAAAATAACAAATAAAAAATATTCAGAAAAATATGAATGAGTTTTAACATGCATGATTTTTTCATTTCCCTAAAATCTAACAAACTTATAAAACATGGCAACACCAATGTTGTCATAAGTATGTCCGATCGCAAATTGTTTTTATGACGTCATTACTCGAGAACCGACTGTTCGCTGGTTTTTTTACTTTTCTACTAAAAGGATTACAAATATATAATCTGATCTCGATACCTAATAATACCCTCACGGATCGAACAGGATTTTTTCACATATCTTATAGTTGAATTATATTGAGACTATTACTTACATAGCAAACTTTCTGGAGTAACGTACTTCGCGATTACGTAATTCGTCATAGCGTACTTTTGGAGCACCTTACTTTACGATAACGAACACCCTGAATAACGTACATCGGAGTTGTAAGCTTCGGAGTCAGTCTTACATATCATAATTTAGCTATCCACCTTAACCACGCACACATCAAGTGTCTAGGGATCAACAAATATTTTTGCAATAACTTTTCTCCTGATTGATATTAATTAAAATTTTCTTTAAGGATTCATCAAATAAAGTGTTTTCGTTTGTCACAGTAACGATAAACCAAGTCACCTTTGCATTAATAAAGAAATTTGCCATTTTCCTAATAAAGGGAATTTTGACATTTGAACCACTACCATTAAAGTTCGAAAAAAAGACTGAAATAACAGTTTTCTTTAAAATTTTATTGGGTAACTTAAACAATTAATAATCCGTGTTTCTACCGCGAACACTAACAACACAAGAACATCGGTTTGGCTTACTCAAAATGAGTTCATCCAAATCACGCTGTGGAATGGCCGCCCATGTTCGTTGCAACAACAAAAAAAGGTCTTCTTGAGACTGGATACCCTCCATATTCGGCAGAGCTCTTCTCTGTAGCATATCCCATGCATGCTCAATCGGGTTCAAGTCTGGCGACTGAGCAGGCCAAATCTTAACTCGAAGAGCTCCAACAATAACCGCCATGATGTTAGCCGTGAGGCTTCATCACTCTTCAGGGAACTTAATTAGCGACCAAACAGTCAGAAACCGCTTGCATGAAGTGAACCTTCATTCACGGGTACCACCTATAGCAATGCACAATCGTAGGATTCGATATCAATGGGCTCTTGAACACAGAAATTGGGCAGAAGAACAATGGCGTTTCGTGTGCTTTTCTGATGAGTCTCGTTTTGGTATGAGACCGGATACAAGACGTATACGACACTGGAGAACCCCTGGACGCCAACAGCGATTAAAATCCTGCCAGGAAGTCCATCCTTATAGTGGTGGAACCATCATGGTATGGGCGGGTATTTGGATCGGCGGAAGAACTGAGTTGATTTGGATCAGAGGCAACCTCAACGCTCAAATTTATGCTGAGACGATTGTATCAGACGTCATCGTTCCTCTACAAGTGCAAATCGGTTCCTTATTTCAGTTAATGCATGATAATGCACGACCGCACACCGCAAGAGTTGTAAGACAGACTCTCGCCGCAGCTAACATCAATGTCCTGCCCTAGCCTGCTCAGTCGCCAGACTTGAACCCGATTGAGCATGCATGGGATATGCTACAGAGAAGAGCTCTGCCGAATATGGAGGGTATCCAGTCTCAAGAAGACCTTTTTTTGTTGTTGCAACGAACATGGGCGGCCATTCCACAGCGTGATTTGGATGAACTCATTTTGAGTATGCCAAACCGATGTTCTTGTGTTGTTAGTGTTCGCGGTAGAAACACGGATTATTAATTGTTTAAGTTACCCAATAAAATTTTAAAGAAAACTGTTATTTCAGTCTTTTTTTCGAACTTTAATGTTAGTGGTTCAAATGTCAAAAATCCCTTTATTAGGAAAATGGCAAATTTCTTTATTAATGTAAAGGTGACTTGGTTTATCGTTACTGTGACAAACGAAAACACTTTATTTGATGAATCCTTAAAGAAAACTTTAATTAATATCAATCAGGAGAAAAGTTATTGCAAAAATATATGTTGATCCCTAGACACTTTTGATGTGTGTACAAAATTATCACACCGACACATGAACAGGTAATTCTCCGTAGTCCTTATTTTAGTCCGGATATGACATACCATAATTTCGTTGACCAATATCAGTCAATTAGTTACTGGATACCTCGTTACGATGATTTCCTAGAACTGTGCCATGTGTTCAACTGCTACACACATTACGATAGCTTATGGTTCAGTAAGCTGTGATTGCTTTTATACAAAGACATTCAAGTATTTACTAGCGATAGACGAGATAAGACGAAGAAAATTGCAATCCAATACTTATTACTACTTAATAACAAATCAAAATTGTTCGCGATCAAAAATTTTATACTACTTTATTCCCACCTATGACAGCACCCCGGACTTCGTCTTCGAAAATTATGATAACTCGGCCAATGTTCATAATATCAATATAATACTCGTAGCTTATGTTACTCGGTATAGATGTAGCTTTCTAATGGTGAAAGAATTTTTTAAATCGGTTGAGAAGTTCTTGAGAAGAACAAACACACAAACAAAAATTCAACTTTTGCCTCTGTAGATATACAATAGTATAGATATCCGCTCTATAATTCTTTTAAATCTTTTTGCTTTAATATTAGGTACCTATTTTGTACTGGTTTGATACAACTCCATATAATGTAGTAGGTAGGTATATTATAGGTATTCTTACCACATAATGGTAGGTACGTTACAGTCACGAACAGAAAGCATGCAATAATAAACTTTGGAGGAATGACTTTCTTCTACAGTTTTAAATTATTTTAATAATTGTTGTTACGAATACTGTATTCTAGAATAATGCATGCTATTATTAAAGGGGTTTTACATATTTCAAAGTTGTAATAGCTGCTATCCCACGACACAATTGCTTGCAAAGCATTTGAAATTTTGCTCTTGAGCGTAGGTACATTATAAAAATGGTAGTTCTATTTTCTTTGAGTTTCCATGTAAGATCAAAGGGCCAAGAAAGAAAGTAAAAGATAGAACTGGTGTTTTTCTCTATTTTCTTGATCTGAAAACTGTGTAGCGTGTTTAGGTATAATAATATGCAATTCATACAGACTAGAAGTATTCTAAAACCACTCCCACTGTTTGGTTAATTTTTTCAGAAAGATTTGAGTTTTCTCATCAAATATCGTTGTTCGAGAGAAGGCAGCTATTTAAAACAACATTTTAGCAGCAATAATAGGGTCTATATACACATAGCTTTCACCGCGGAATTTGAATAATCACCTAGCCAAACATGTTGGAATAGTGGATAAAGATAAAATATTGTTTTTGTAGTAACTTATTACTATTTGGGTACGGCTTTGTTAGGACTGTTCAAGTATAAGCCGTATTTATGTAAAATTAATGAATATATTAATTTTGATGACGTAGGTAAACCGCAGTAGTTTACTTTCCGTAGCCAGATAGAAACTATTTCATATTTAATATATTTTATTTGATGATATTATGTTTAATATACATATTTAATTGACCTTAGATGATAACTATTTACTTGCGTGGTGTTACAACCTAAATTACGTTAGCTGAATAAATTAGTTTTTAGATTAAATATTTGGCATTTCCAAAAAGTCATATAAATTACTGTAAAAGTGCCAACTCCAAGATTAAAAAGCGTCTTGAACATACTATACGACAGAGAGTGTTTCTTGGTCAAGGCTTGACCGTCAGTGATAAAGTGCATAAAAGAGAACATAACGAAGCTAGTCATCCTAATATTGACGTACCGCAATTTTGTTTCTTTAGTTAATCATTGTTGAGCAAAACAAAGCAAAATCCGAACAAGAAAATCCGATTTCAATATTTCCTAGATATTATATTTACAGAATCAGCGTCCGTTTAAAATATTCAATATTAAAACGGGAACACCGCAAACTGCTAAATATTCAGTAGTTGCTAGTCGATAGTGCAGAGCTAAAAGTTGAAAGTTCATGCCCACTAAAAAGGGAATATGATAATTAATGTAAATCAGATCGATTTCCCGACCGTGCTGGATCAGATCTTGACATCGTTGTAAAATTAAACGGTTAAGAGCTTTTCTTTAGCCGATAGTTTTCCCTGTCAAACACTGTTTTAAGCTTTAACGGTTTCAAAATTAAATTAACTGTCACTTATAGCGGTTTCGCACTACGTCCGATCCGAATCCGATCCAAATCCGGCCCGGAGTAGTCGTTGAACTATTTGTATGGAAGTTTACGCACTAGAGCCGACTTCTGTCATCCAATTTTGTATTGTAGTGTATTTTCACGGGTACGGATGGACTCGGATCGGACGTAGTGCAAAAACGCTCTTACGGTATATTTTCCGTCATCGTTCGTTATTTTGAGCTCCTGATAGTTCGACGCTGTTGCAAGTGCTGTGATCGCGGGTTGGCGGTTGCAGTCAACCCGCGATCATGGCGCTTGTAACGCGTAAAGTTACTACAAAAATTATTGCGTAAAGTTACTTAGTTTGATTAAAGAATGCTTGGTTGACGACTTCGTGATGAGGTTGTTTACACCCTGTATAATATAATGAAAAATACCATACCATTATTACTGGAATTGCAAACTTCTCTGAACTTGTCAGACCTGTTACAACGTCGATCAATTCATTGCCAACTCAATTCCAATAAGCAACAAAAAACAATTATCTCTCAGATATAACGTGGCCAACCCCTGCCCATTCATCCAAACCAATTGTCACAAACCGCAATATCGAAGTACATAAGCCTTTACACATATATCCAGATAAGTCAATAAATATACCCGTTTATTGCTTTTAGAAGTCCATAACTAAATTATTGGCGAGAGCTATTCTGCTACGAAACTTACTCAATTATGTACAGGCTGTTGTGGAATTTATGTCCACAAAAAAGGAATGACATGGTTATAATAAATGTAGCATGACTCAAATGTTGGACGGCGAAGATGAATCTATTGACTAATATTAAAAAGCTAAAGAGTTTGTTTGGTTGAAACCGTTAATCTCAGGAACTACTGGTTAGAATTGAAAAATTCTTTTAATTTTCACGCGTACAAAAGTAGCAGGAAACAAAAAAAAGTTATAGCCGATTTCAAGTGGTCATACATGTGGCAATAGATTTTTATTTATTTAATAGTTTAAAAATATTCTTAAGAACTAGTAATACCAGTGGTTACATTTAATGTTGGAGCCACCAGGGGTAGATTTATTAAACTGTAAGAATAGGAGAAATTAAATTCGTAATTCTTTTTCTATTTTCGTATTACTTTCCTTGTTAAATTAATGCAAGCATGTTAAATTGTTGACTAAACAGCGAATGAAGCGACAAACGCAAAAAAGCACATTATTAAACACAGTAATTAAATAAAACTTCTGTTCTAAACGAGAAATAATTTAAAACAACAAAGCACTCGCAAACTTCCTTCGTGTTTCAAAAAGAACATGTACGAACAATATTACTCAATATGAGCCTCAAAAGGTGTAACCTTTCACTGCACTGCTCAAACTTTGAGAACAGGGAAGTTTGTAGTGAACACAAACTTGGTAAAGTATAATATTTAGATACTCAAGTTTATAAAGGGGTTGGAATTATTTGATTTTGTCACGGTTTTAACAGTATTTATAGCTCTCCTTTTAAAGTGAATTTTCATTAAAGCTGTAAGTGTGAACTTATATTGTCACTTACGGGATATCATCCGTGATTAGGTATTATTTTAAGCTCCCGAAACCCCCTCCCTAATCACGGAAGATATCCCGTAAGTGACAATATAAGTTTAGTTTTAAACCGTGAAAGCTTAAAACAGTGTGTAAATTTAATGTGAAGTTCAAAATAATTACAACTTCTACCGAATATTTGTAGAATAAGATATGATTTTATGAGCCCTTATACAGAAAGTGGGCAATGTCGCCAATAGCCGTCAAACATTTTGCTGTTTCAATTAATTTGGCAATATTACTGTATGGAAATGAGAAATATGGCTAACAAACTATTTACAATGTTGATAATGCAATAATTTACATCGTGATACCGAATAATCGGTTTTTAATGTAAAAACACATTTACATCAAACACTGATTAATCGTTGTTATGTATGATACTAATGATTACATTTCATAAATCTTAGGCGATTCTATACTGTAGTCTAGTAGTGGTATAGTAGCCTTCCGCTGTTTCCATTCGATTTACTTTCAGTGAGTAGTTCGACAATTATTTTAGAATAGCTGACCCACGCAACTTCGTCTGCGTCACATAAGAGAGAAATACGATAGGAAAAAAAAATCCCCGTTTTTGCAACATTTTTCATTCCTGCTCCGCTCCTAATGGTCGTAGCGTGATGTTATATAGCCTAAAGCCTTCCTCAATAAATGGACTATCCAACACAAAAATATTTTTTCAATTTAAACCAGTAGTTTCTGAGATTAGTGCGTTCAACCAAACAAACAAACAAAGTCTTCGGCTTTATAATATTAGTATAGATAAATGTTGCCGTCTGATCATGTTAGTAATGTTCACTTTATTTTTCAGAACATAAAATAAGCATAAACACTTTTATTCTTTGCACGGAAAATTGATTTTTAGCTTGGAACACATTTAATATTTGCCGAACAAAGCGAGCATCCTGTATATTTACTTACGCAAATAAATTGAATTTCAGTATGATAGCAATTTTAAATTCCCTTTGTAGCTGTTATTGGATAAAATATGGCTTAGATATTAATGTATGGTACCTGTTCTGATAAAAGAAATGGCTTTCGAATTAATTATGTAAACATATTTACAAAAGTAATGTTCATTATTGTAATTGAATATTTAAAATGAATATTACTCCATTAACCAAGTATGATTAAATGGAGTTATACTTTGTCAAGTTTACGTTTGCCAAACTTCCCTAGTAGCATTTTTTGTTGGCTTTTAGTTGGGCCACATACGTCTGGTTAGTTGGCAAATGCATACAATTGGCGGGCAGTTTGCGGGTTGGGCCCAAAACTGATGGCCTACGTGGATTTGCCTACGAAGGCCCAACTTGCGATGGGGCCAACGTGGATTTGCCTACGAAGACCCAAGTACAACTACTACCAATGTTTACTACCGAGCTAGTAGTGTTGAACTAACAACGTTGTGTGAACACTATTAGGGTTGAAATAAAACCAAATTGCTTTCTGATCCAAGGCGCGGGTCATATACAAGTGGCGTATGGCGGTGGCGCGGCGCTGGCGCGTGTGCATGTGCGTGGGGGGCGAGGTAGTGGCGCCACTTACTCGCCCTCCCGCGCCACAGAGTATATAATCACTACGTTTAAGAGACGAGACTTCCATACATTCCATTGGAAACGCATTACATGGCATCCAACACCAACAGATACCACAAAGATGTCAAACAACAGGTGCACAGATTATATAATCCTTACGTTTAAGCAGGAGTGCCAACCTAATGAACCAAATAGTGCTTACCAAATAGCTTTTTATCGATATCGATAAAATATGCAGCGTAAAAACTGAGGCTACTACTAAATAATTATGTTTAATGTTTAGGTATTGAATCCGCATTCATGAGTCCAATATTGATGAGGGGGATATTTGGTACTAATACAAGATTGGACTTAAATGCGGACCCGCAATAAAATAAAAAACTGTTTTTACTGATTTAATTCAAATTTTATTACCGAAATGAAATAACATAATCAGCGAAAAGAAAATCAAACAATCAAATGAAATGAAAATAAAAACTGATTCTTTCTAAATTTTTATCATTATTTTGTGATGACATGTTTTTCAAATAAAAACAAAATCAAAGCATTTATTTCAAATAGGTCAGTTACAGGACTTACAGGCACTTTTGAAGTGTCGAAACAAAGATGAATGTTAAATCTAGCAACACTCCCAGTCACAAGACATAAAACTGTGAAAGTACTGTAGTTGCTCTTTCCCTAGCGTAGATCTCGTAGATGTATGCAACTTTTCAACGGGAACATATATATTAAATCTTCTGTGCCCACAAACTTGACCCACTATTTGCATCTGAAATTTTAAATAAAATTAAATTTAAAATTGCACAACCGTTCCTTGCTCATTTATGTAGGCACGCAATTTAAATATGTAAAACATTGTGCCCCTAATCTTTCACTCAATATTATATTTCTTATTTTTTTTTCAATGATAAACAATATCGTTGTTATCGATATGTTTACCAATTGCAGTACAACACTAGCACATATTTTAAATAAGATAATTTTATTAATTTTACTTGTTCCTAGCCTGCTTTAACGTAGAGCTTAAAAGTAGGCTGCAAAGTATCATATTTAAGTACTTACCGGGCTTCATCTAAAGGAAATGTCGCCATAAACATCCTTATAACATTATTCGAACGACTTGCTCGATTTTCACATATTTCACAAGTAATAAACCGTCTTTTTGGTGGCATTTTAATTCAAAGTTCACTTCTGATGACCTTTCACTAATTTCGATGTGAAATTACACTTAAAACGATTAAAATCCACAATCAAACACGCATTTACATTCAAACACACGGCGCGAAATGAAGTTTTGACAACAAACAACATGGCTGACACTTGACGGGATATTGCAAGAAAGAGAAACCCCACTGAGGGAGTGTGATAGCAAATCCGCCATTATTTGTCTTGTAAAGTCCATAGATAAAAAATTTGTTCCGAGTTGCGACAGACTGTCCCGCGCACCCGCGCCACCGCCATACGCGGTACGCCACTCGTGTATGTCCGGCGCCTAAGCTGGTGATATATTTACTAAATTTCACTCGAACCCAACCAAATGGTGGTAACACAACGATAGCGACTTCTAATTGGACTACAACGCCATCTATCGAGGTTGGGGTACAACTTTTGAACCTTTACGATATTATCATTACGGTTCCGGCATGAACATACCGCCCACCAAGGACATTTAGTGACGGAATGTCCTTCTTAAATTATCCTTAATTTTCAATTTTGCACTTTGTTTACAATATAAACCATAAATCTCAAATATAAACAAAAATAGAAAAATATGTTTCGTAAATCTAAGAGTTACTAAGAGTTAAGAGAGTACTAGTAAGCTCATACTGGGTAATTATACCTGTACCAGTATATACGTATCATCCATAACAGGCCCATTGAAAGGTTTATGTTGGACCGATGTAAGTTGTTATCATAACTTAAATCCCTACAAAAAACTCCCAGCAGTAGGAATAGAAGCAGCAGGCCCGTCGTTAGTTGGCCCAATGTTGTTTTAGTAATTTAAATCCCTACAAAAATCTCCCAACAGTAGGAATAGATGCAGCAGGCCCGTCGTTAGTTAGCCCAATGTTGTTATAATAACTGAAATCCCTGCAAAAATCACCCAACAGTAGGGATAGTAACAGAAGGCCCTTTGTTGGCTATTCGTTGAGCAAGTAGTGCATGTTTATGACAATGGGCCTATTTTAAGTTTAGGTTGGCGGAACAACTAACCGTCTGCCAATACATTCCCAACTGTTGGCATAAGGAAGCCAACGGCAATTGCTACTAGGGTTCCTAGTTCTGAAACTAGAAAATATTGGATAACATGCCTAATCAGCGTAAAATGTACAGCACAAAACCCTCATGTCTATGAGTTGGAATTTCAAAACATTCCACTACGAAACTTACAATTTCATCTTCTTTCCCCAACTATGTTGAGGTCGGTTTCATTAATGCCAATTACAGCTGAACAACCACATTTTCAACCGACTTCTAAAAAGAGGAGGTTCTCAATTCGTCTGTTTTTTTTTTTTTTTTTTTTTGTGTTTGTTACCTCAGAACTTTCGACTGGGTTAACCGATTTTGATGATATTTTTTTTATTTGAAAGCTGGTGCTTCCCGTTGGGTCCCGTTTTAATTTGTTGAAGATCTGATGCTGATCTTCGGAGATATACAATGGAACTCTTCAAAAATAGACGGCAAATCTGCAGTGATTGCTGAATCCGCTTGTAGGTTCATTGTTTATACTACATCATGACGTAACAACACGCCTGTATGCTCTGAGGGGGTACGCAGATGTGTACAATATACCCAGATTTCGACAATGTTTGTTACCTCAGAACTTTCGACTGGGTGAACCGATTTTGATGATTCTTCTTTTATTTGAAAGCTGGTGCTTTCCGTGTGGTTCCATGTCAATTTGGTTAAGATCTTACGCTGATCTTCTAAGATATAAATGGAACTCTTCAAAAATACACGGCAAAGCTGCAGTACTTGCTGCAATCGCTTGGTTGTTTTTTGTTTATACAACATCATGACGTAACATCACACCTGTATGCTCTGAGGGAGTACGCAGAAGTATACAATACACCCAGATTTCGACAGTTAGACGTGTAAAGTTCCATTCAATGGGATCCCGGAGAAATAGAGGTAACTCCTTAACTTTATAGGCACACCAGAAGCGGTTTGGGTAGTTTTAGGCAGAGTACTTTCTCGGAGTGATCCCATTTCGATTTGATAAAGATCTGGTGACTTCGGAAGATAGGTAACTGAACTCCTTAATAAATGATAGCAAAAATCACACCGATACGCTGTGACAGGGTAAGCACATGTGAACCACTAAAAAGTGAAAAATAAAAACTTTTTTGCAAAAAATATAACCGACTTCACACAAAAAAGTGAAAAATAACTTTAGCTTCAGAAGTCGGTGACAGAAAAACTAAATCAATCAGACAAAGGTCACCGACTTCTGAAGCTAAAGTTATTTTTCACTTTTTTGTGTGAAGTCGGTTATATTTTTTGCAAAAAAGTTTTTTAAATGGAGCGACTGCCTGTACAACCTCCACAACCTTTGACGACCCGAATGGCGTAGTGGTGGTGAGGCTGCCTTACGTTCTTAGGGTCCTGGGTTCGAATCCCGGTAGGAGCAAATATTTGTGTGATGAGCATGGACATTTGTTTCCGAGTAATGGATGTTTATATGTATAATAAGTATGTATTTACAAACAAAAAAGGATATATGTAGTATATCAACTACCTGGTGTCCACGACACAAGCCTTGCTTAGTGTGGCACTAGGTGGCGCTGTGTGTTAATGTCCAGCGATATTTATTTATTTATTTATTTACAGCCCATTTAGTACTGGATAATACGGCTACGTTCCATTACCCCTTGGTAAAACTAGTGGTAGTACTAGTACTTTGGTGATTTAAACTATCGGGTCTGACCATCAAATGTCAGCCGGAACCAACGGCGTAAAGTGCTTTTCAAGGCACACAAGCAACTCGATATGTGATGGACGATCACCCATCTACGCACGAATCTAAGTAAGTGCTTAACTTTGGAGATCGACCCGTCCGGCTATTATGGTAAAACCAAAACAAAACTTACAATAATAAAACGATATAATGCTCCTTAAACTGCAAAATAATGTATAACATAATTCCACTGAATACCGTCGTCCACAATCATTTCAATAAGTACCTATCATGACATGCAATCTCCAATAGAAGCAGATATAGGTAGTACAATAGGATCTATAGAGGTGGGTAAGGAGAATGCGTTCGCGATACGAGGGAAGGCGGGTCGCGTGTATTGATTAAACATACCGTAATGGAATTAACGTCGACGGAGCGAACTGTGATAGTGATCGTGATTATGTACAGTAGTATTGAACACGACATTGTTTTTGAACTTGAAAAAACAACACGCCAAGGTAGAAATAGATAAAAGAAAAGATAGAGAAGAGAAAAGAGATATGGAAAGAAAGGTTTTTGACACCAAATATGGTGATTCTCAAAATTTTGGAATAAATTGAATTATTTTTAATTTGAATTTAACTTATTGGTGAATTTACAAAGAGAACAGCTAATTCCAACAAAGTTGGTAAAAGGTTCGGCAGATGATGACAATGACGATGGTGATGATTTAAAAGGCGCAAAAACCTTTATATCCTTATTTCTTCCAAAGGTTATTTTTCTATTTTCCCTTCATGTACCCTACCAACTATCTTTTAGGAGTGTTGAGCTTTAACTCCCTGGAAGAGATGAGGTTCTCAGCAGCTCACGGTAGCTTTTAAAACCCTACGGGGGCTAATCGGCTGTACTGAGCTCCACAGCCTTATCCGTTGGCTATTTGTGCCCGTCACCGCCAGTGCCGGCGCGGTGGCACAATCAGTTCGCCCGTCGCCGTCATCAAAGACTTTCGCCAGAGCTGAATCTCCGGTGTATCGACGCTCAACGCCCTTTTGATTGCCAACCCTGAATGTGATGTGTTCGGATGAATGGAGGAAGGTAATGCGGATATGTCCAATGATCTGTGAGAGAAAGTATGCAAGAGTGTCCACTGTTCTGTGTTAGTACTAGTTAGTAATTTAATTCGAGCGAATTATCGTTTGAGAATTTGATTAACATTTCTCTCTTAAATTCATTAAAATTATATTTCATGTCTTCATATTACTACATAATAGGTACATTCAGTTCGTAGATAAAACTTTTATCGAAGAAGACGCAATTCATCACAACTTGTGGAGCTAAATTTTATGTGTAATATTCCTTTGCTCTGTTAGCAGATGTTCTGACAAATATTGTCTGATGAGACGATAATATTTTTATGGGCGATATTCTTCTCTTATCTATTAAGTTTTAGGGTTTTCGCCCACCGAGTTACGCCAGGATTCTGTATCACTACTTTCACGATTATGTCGCGCTTCAGTTACCATGCTTCGCAAACGAAATTCAGCATCAATATAAAAATGCTTTTTCGTTCCCGTGAAATCGTCAGAAACATTCGCGCGTTTGCAACCAGTAGAGATGATGAGCGTTTTCATCGTTTCTGTCGTGCGTTTTCATCATCGTTTTTGTCACGTGTTGCAAATGTGACTAAAGCGCATGAGCAGCGACGCAGATGCGCGTTCACGACACGCTTTATAGCATCGCTACAAAAAGTCACCGTGGACAAAGGCCCTTAGGCGTAGTTTATGATCTGAGTTCTTAGTAGTTGTAAAGTGTGTCTCTAGAGAAAAAATCCTATCTCCGGTGTGTAATGAATGTTTTTATGTTTATGTTCTTTCTCGTAAGTGCTTCTTCAAAGTGATGTGTGCGAGCACACATCATGTAAAAGACGTTTAATACCAAGAGTAGTTTTATTGAGACGACGAAGAAAAATGTAATGACTTGTTCTAAATGAAACGTCGTTTGTGGGCCATTATGTACATCTTTTGTGTGTGAAGTATGTACAATCATACTTTTTTTGGAGTTGATTCAAAAAGCTATTCAAGTATATGACAAACTAGTTAAGGCGCTACGATGTAATACTTTGGTAATATTCCTATATATTGAAATTCTTTTCGTTCTTCTTCAAAACTCAATAAGTAATAAACTTCTAAAGACGCAGCTGTCAGCATTAATCTACGAAAACACACACAAATTGAAGATTCAGTTCATAATGTTAGTTCGCCGTAGGTCTATCAATATTTGAGCAGTCATCCCAAAAACGGCTAGACTCGAAAGTGTCGACCAGAATATTCAATTTAGGCGAAGTTTGGGATTCCTAACAAGCATTTGACAATAGATCGGTTTCGACCTCACTTTAGACAGGCTGGTCTTGAATACGATTCTCATTTATTATTTAGCCTAGACAATCTATCCTAAAGTACTTTGTTGATTTAGAAATCGACAAGTAAATTGCTGTGATTTAGATAATATTATGGGTATAGAGTTTACTAAAATACGTATATGTCACCGTTAAATGGTCAAATATCGTTATATTGTAATATCTCTAGCGATATTTTAAAATCTCGAAATTTTGTCAAATGAACATACTGCTTACAACAAAACGCATTATTTTTTGTCATATGCATGCGATGGTAGTCAACTTACAACTTTCTCTATGGGACCACCATCGTAATCGTAAAAAAATAATCAGCTGTCTTATACATTTGGTCGAGTAGGTATTGGAATTTAGTATGGGGCCGTTGAATATTTTTCGCGATTACGATGTTGGTTCCATGGAGAAAGTTGTTGTGTTGTTTTGATAGTCTGTAGCACACCCTTTCATAATATGACTATACCCTTTCTGTTACACGTTGTATACACATGTCTAAGTTACCAATCAAACACAATTTTAGATCCAACTACATAATTTGTTTTAAGCCAAACCGGTTTATTGGCGCAGTCAATGAGCCCTGCTGCGCGGAGCTCTTATTTCTGTTTGCAGGGTTTTAAGTACCTTCCTGCGTACTCTCCATCCGCATACCGGCCCATCGTACTGCTCGAAGAGGTGGGCAAGCTCTTTGAAAGAGTAATTGCAAACCACCTCACCGAGCACCTTGAGGGAATGGGGTCGGATCCACCGGCCGGTCGGAAAACCAGTTTGGTTTCCGCAAGTGGCGCTCTACGGCAGACACCATCATGCGCATGAGAGCCCTCATGATGGGAAATACGGTGTTCCGGGGTGGGTTATCTTGGCGGTGTCTCTCAGTCTCTCGATATCGCCAACACCTTCAACACCATGCCCTAGAGCTGCATTAGGGAGGCACTCCGGTCACCGGGTGCCGATCTACCTCCGTCGTGTGGTCGGGGACTACCTGGAGGACATAGCCGTCATCTACCCCGGTCGCAGCGGAGAGTGGAACCGGCGAGAGATGTCGTGCGGTGTCCCACAGGGATTGGCTCTAGGGCCACCCCTGTAGAACATCGGTTCAGACTGGGTGCTGCGCGCCGACCTCCCTAGCGGCGTCAGCCCCAAAAGGTGGTAGCCGTAAAGCTAGACCGTGGATACCGGCGAGGCGGCAAGCCTCCTTGCCGGATTGACGCCAAGGTATCTGGAGGCGATAGTCCTCGCGCCTACATGAATGGCGCGCGGAGGCGCCGGGGAAAACTCCGCTGCCGCAGCAAACCACCGCTCAGCGGACAGACTTCCGCAGTGACCTCATGGCGACATGGTGAGAGTGACTGTCACAACCCTGTGCAGGGCACGCCACAATAGTGGCGACAAATCCCCTCTTTGAGGAGTGGCTTAAGAGGCGCCACGGCATCCTCACCTTCCGCCTGACGCAAGTCTTCACCGAACACGGCTGTTTCGGGAGGTTCCTGCGTCGAATCGGATGGGAGGAAACGCCCGAGTGCTTCCATTGGAGAGGCTTGACCAAAGGACACGGTGGAGCACATAGTGGAGGTTTATCCTGCGTGTGCGGAGCACCGCCATGTCCTCGTAGCGGTTATCGCGGCGGCAAACTCTCGCGTCCGGCCCTGGTTCAATCCATGGTCCGGAGCGAGATGGAGTGGGAAGCCGTCTCCTCCTTCTGCGAAGCAGTCATGCTAGTGAAGGAGGTGGCGGAACGTGAAAGGGAGAGAACCTCTCTTCCCAGCCGCCGCAGGAGACGCACCGGACATTCGGTGGCCAGGGGCCACCACGTGCCCCCGGCCACCGTAGGCGCGGGCTTGTGGACGGTGAGCTATGGGCTAGCTTGCCGTCCATCTTATGAGGACAGGCCGTGTCGACGGCACGTTTGTGTTCCACGCGCGCTTCAAAGAGATGTCAGCAGAAAGGAAGGGGCAAGGGCCAAATCCTGCCGGGACTGCGGGACTGTTCGAAAGAGATACCGTGGCCCCGGAACATATAGGGCTAGGAAGGAACATGGATGGGTTTTAGTCAGTAAAAGTCTGACACCTGCTCCTCCCGCTCTGTGCGGAGCGGGAGGAGTCATTTGATGATTTCTGATCCGAAAAAAAGAAAAAGGATTTGAAGTAACCTAACATAACGAGACCGCCCTCGATCTCCGAGGAAACTCGACAACAATCGCACCACCCCGAACCACCGAGCCAACCTAACCTAACATGCCCGAGTCGTAGTGCCTCGAGTCCGCTCGCTCTTTGGCCTGGGTTAAACTAGTGTGGCCGGAATCCGGGTTTGACTGACAATATAAATACAGACTTCTCTCAAAAACATAGTTACGTTCTTGAAAAGATATGCATCGTTTACATATTTATAAATGATAAATGATATTTATTCAGTAAACACTTTTACTCATCATTTTTTTTAAAACTAGATGGGGCCTTTGTTTCGTACCTCTGAGAAGAAACAGCCGAAACAAACTCAGAGGTCATAGTCTCTTTTAAAGTCCAGACAATCTTGTTCAACTCACATGAGAACTATGCAGATTAGTGTCTGAGATGGTCTTTTGAAGAAAGAACCATACAGATTTGAGTGGACCTGTCCAGTCAGTGCAAGCATTTGTCAGTTATCGTGTAGCTCGACTTTTAACTCAAGGAGCTCGACGAAACGACGAACAATACCAAAGAAAGGACATTTGGGTAGGTCGCTTATAGTATTCAAACTGCCAGACAGTCGTGGGAAAAAACAACAAAAAGTGACCCACAAGGTCCTCACATTCACAATAATAAAATAAAATAAATAGTAATTTACAATTCAAATTCGAATGTCAATAAAAATACGAAATGTCAAATACACACACATAAAATAAACAAAAAGAAAGTAAAAAATAATAAAATACTGAACTAAGTATTCATGTCAAATCATTAAATGTCATGACAGTCACAAGTAAATATTCATGTCAAATAAACACACACATAAAAAATAAAAATAAGTAAAGTAAAAAAAACAAAAATACTGAACTAAGTATTCATGTCAAATCATTCAATGTCACAGTGTATAAAATAAAGGAATCAATAATAAACAAGCGAAGTCCGAAATTTCAACATTCATAGAGCAAATTGGAGCAGCTTATAGCTATATGTGTTCGAGCCGTTAGGATTGATATAAAATATTGACATCATTTAAATTCATTTCCTCAATAGTGTTCAAAATTATAACTGCATTATGTAACTAGATAATTTACTCACTAACTTTGAATTTGGTTTTCCACAGAAACCATTTCGTGGAAAATCGACTTTACATCTTCCCTATGTAAACATCTTGCCGTCTCTATATTACCTACTCCTAGTTTCTAATATTATGTAAGCCGGAGTATCCATTATATTCTAGTCCTACATGGCAAAGCGTAGGTATTATGAACATAATCATATCCCTAGGGTGCATTGGATGGTAATACTGGTGTTTCTCGGACAGTTAGTAATACCTATATACTTAGGTAATGTACATGAACCTACCCCACTACACCTGTATCATGTCTGAACTGTGTGGTTGCAAGTAATGTTTGTTATACATTTTAAATATTCTACGAGTATTTTATATGTATTAGCTGTGTGCAGGAATTACATACATAACAAAGCCTGTTATCACTGAAGGGCTCGGCAGAGGTGTACCTAATAGTACATCCAGATGGCGATAGGGAGCGAGCCTATTGCCAACAATCGGGCACAAATTCAGACCGCGAAATTTTTGATGTAAAAATTCAATAACACTGCTCGACCTGCCCGGCTAGCATGGGCAGGGGATAAAAATTTTATCCACCGGTTATTTCAACTTTTGTTTGAATTTTGTCCCTTGTCAGTGGAAAAACCGGTGGATACAATTTTTATCCCCTGCCCATGCTAGCTGGGCTGGGAATCGAATTCAGGACTTTATCATGCTTAGCAGTATCGTTTGTGACTAATAGACCTACGAGGCTATTTGAAATTTAGCCAGATTATTCGCTTTCCGTATATACGAATCGTTAGATATACACAATGCTCTCACCGTATTGCTTAAGGTTCATGTTTACCAAAAAGATGACGGTCTGATTATCTAAAAACAGCTGTTTAAAACACATTTTTGTATGGGAACATGTCACAGTGACAGCTGTTTTTAGATAATAATCAGACCGTTATCTTTCCGGTGAACATGGACCTAAGTCGCGCAAAATGAGTTCGTAGATCCTGGCATGGAAATTACGATAAATCGACAGATCTATGAATTAATTATTGACATCGAAACTAAAGTATAGTCATTTTTTAACTCGGTACGACTAGCCTAACGTTTCAAATCTTCAAATACTTTCTATGACAAAAATAAAGAAAGTGTGCAAAAAAAAGAGTCTGGATCGGTCCTAATTACCGGAATTAGGCTCGCCCTCTATTAAACAAGACTCCATCATAATTGGCGGGATGTGGGAACCACCCACATCTGCCCAAAATCTTCATGAAAAACAGGCATAATTATACGTTATTCGAGCTCCTCTCCATTACGTCGGTAAGTCTACTAGCTTCACCAACTATATTAAGGGTTTAACGTCTTTCAGCGTCAATGTCGAGACTAGTGACATCAGAGACTTAGTGCTTCCTAAACTGGGTATAAGGCTTCGTCTAAGGTGAAAAGCTAGAGCGGGTACAAAAGTGGGCGCGAAGATTAAAATCGCTGTTTGGAATTAGGTTGATACTCGTAGTGCAGTGATTATGGCAGACGCAGACGCCTATCAGAATAAGAAGGCTGTCATGACGTCTTAGAGCAGTATATACTGTATTAATGTCATCCAGTGTGAGAATGAGACAGCTATAGAGGACGTCTAGCGCCATCTCTTTCCCACACTGAAGAAAGATTAAAACAATACTGCTTTAGGCGTCATGGTAGGTTGTGAGCGTACTCGTAGTTTTCAAACTATTCTGTTGTAGTTTTACCATCGAACTCCAACTTAGCTAGTGAGTGATCGTTTTTTGTTTTACCCTATGGCCATTAATAAATAAAAATAATGACTTATGTCAATATTGTCTTTAAAAGCGATTGCAAGCGCGGTCTGGACATGTACTCATAGGTACATGATTACATGCCTAGACCGTGCTTGCAATAAAACAATAATTTTCAACAGTATTGCGCAAAAACAGCAGTTGTTTTGATTTTTTATCAGTCAAATACATTTTAGACAACACCATTATTATTATCATCGATAAGATGAAATACTTCTCTATACTCTCTTATCGCGACACTGTGAACGAGGCCTAATTTAGGTCTAGTGTCACGTTAACGTCTCAACGTACCTCAGCTTCTACTTTATGCATTACTTCATCAAATGAGATCAGGATCACATGTCTACCGAACTTTTAACTGCCGATTATGAATTCATTTACCCTAAGTTATGTTATCACCTCCGTTATTACACCTCAGTGGGTTACCGGCAAAAGTTTTGTGTAAACGACCTTTGGAGTTTGAAACTATTCGCTTTTGGAATTTATGGATTTTGGGATATGATACGGGCTTTATCTTGTTAAAGTACGTTATAGGTGTTGTTTCGTTAATTGATTCGGTGGAAGTAAAGATGATTCGAAACAATGGGGATTGTTAATTTTTCAAAAATTGTGCTAGTTACAAAATCTTTACGAAAAATAAGGTCTCGGTATATCTCATTAAAAAAATACTCCATGGAGGTACATTAGTTGTAACTTTTTAAAGAAATGTGGTTAACTTTTCTTGACCTTCCATGACGTCATTTCACGCATCAGCATCATACGCGGTTTTGGGGTTTTAATGCGCACGATTAGCAATTCCAATTCGCGAGTTGTTTGCGTGTTTGAACGAGCCCTTAGCTTCAAATGAATGCCATTAAAACACAAACTATCATTGGAGTGTCACTTACGCCTTGCACTCACGATTATCTTTGAATGAGCACAAAGAATAGATTTGCACAAAGAATAGATTTCAAAATTCTTTTTTTTTTTCTATCTTCCTAACCTACACCGCGATGGGGTTAGGATTTCGGGTAAGGTTTGGAATAATTGAAAAAAAAATCTTCATAATTAAAAATAAATTAAACTAGCCATTGAATTTCAAAAACATTCAAATTCTGTTTTTAGCTTTCACGGTTTAAAACTAAACTTATATTGTGCTTTACGGGATATCTTTCGTGATTATTTGTTATTTTGATTGAGTTCCCGATATTTCGACGCTGTTGCAAGCGCCATGATCGCGGGTTGACTGGAGAATGCGATCGGGAGCTCAAAATAACAAATATTCACGAAAGATATCCCATAAGTGACAATATAAGTTTAACATTCAAATTGATTTCTTATTACACTATATTTTAGCAAAAAAATAATAATAATACAAGTTTGATATTTTGGATAGTGCCCAATTTATTCGGTCCAAGATGATCGGCAAACTACTCCTACCATCCTTCGTTCTGGCTCGGCAGAATTTCAAACTAAACCAAACACGAACATGACTATAGCACGTTTAAGTTTAGCTTCATTTGTTTCTTGAAATAGAAAGATGACATGAGTGCTTTGCTACGTCTTTTCGTTTAAATTATTCAAATGATCGTTCTAATCATATAGCTAAGGTTTAGTTTTCATCGACCAAGTAGATAACTGCTATTACTGTATTATATTATTCATATTGTAATAGTGTATGAACGGTAATCCATATTTTTAGTCTTCCAACGTGGTGTTTGATTTCAATTTGAGTTTGCTGACTGGATTTTGGGCTTATTTCGGCATATTCGATAGGAAATAAGGACTTGCTTCCTGTTAAAACATGACCGGATAGCATAGATGATAGATTTTTCTAATCATTAACAGAAAAAAAACACACCAATCATTTAGTTTCATTTCAAGTATGTCTGCAAGGATGATACCAAAAAACATCTTCATCTTTTCTCTAAAAACATTGTCATTTTATGAAACCAAACGGACTATCCGTTTTCCAAGATGAAAATCAACGAAGCAGGCGAAGTGGATTTACTTTAGATGCAGGTACGAAAGGATTTGTTGAAATCTCGCAAATCCCCGCGGAAAACGTTCAACGTAGACAAATAATTTGCAAGCGTGGTAAGATTTTACTTTCTTTTTTTGCTTTTAAATAAAACACTTTCACTCTATACTGTCGGAAACCATTTGTATATAGCTGTACTTATTCTTATTGTATAATTAAAAAAAAAATATATGACTCTTAAACACTCGGTTTTTGGAACAAAATCATCACTTAACTTAGCTAGCAAATCAAGTGTGTAACTTTTATTATTGTTCTTAGAGTGGTGGACGGACAATCACATCACATGACTTGCATTTTAATTTTGACGTGTATCGAGTCGTCTACATCGGGTGTTAGAATAATTCGTGCTTTTTTTCAATAGCCTTTTATGTCCAACTGCTGGGCCATATCCTCCCCCATATCCTTCCAGGTACTCAACTCTTGCTTTACCTCGAACCAGCCTTCGTGATGCGCGTCTAGATTAACTCGCCGCCTCATTCTAGGCCGGCCTCGGCACCACCTTCCTCGGGAATCAATCGTGCTTACCAAATGAAAAACAAAATATCAACAGTACACCCATCAAATAATGTTATTCGAACCTGAATACATAAAAAAAACGTTATTCATCCAATAAAATCAAACGAAATTCTCCGCTGTCATAATAAAAATCACACAATAGAGTACAAAAAACCAAAGAATCTACCACAAATTGCAAACGGAATGGGTAGGGGTGGCAGGCGGAAGTCTTATTACCGATAAATTTCCTGGCGAAACCGCGGTCGCTATTGTTGTCCGCGTAACCCTAATTTGTTTCGATGGAGTTTCTCACAATACTATTGATTGTAGACTTGTGTTAGAGGTAATGGATAGTTATCACGAATATGGGATTTTTGTTGAGAACGATTTTCGTTTCTTTCTTACATTTTTTAGCGGCTGATTGAACAACAATTTATACGGGTATCGAATTTAGGTAATTCAGATTTTCCTCACGAATACTAACTGCTTACGGGTTCCGTGGTGTACATACGATTTAATTACAATAAATTTAAAATCATCATCTGCCTAGCCTTTTCCTAACAATGTTGGGGTTGGCTTCCAGTCCAACCGGATGCATCTGAATACCAGTATTTTACATGAAGCGACTGCCTACTTGACCTCCACAACCCGATTAGTACTGGGCAATACCCCTACAAGACGTTATCTGAGCAAATTCGTTTTTTTTTTTAATGTTTGGCATTTTAAAGTTTAAATTACTGTCAAAGTGATGTCAAGATGAACTCAGCAAGATGAACTAATCAGGTATAACTCAGCTAATTGCAATTAAAACGATAGTAAAGTTATTTTGCGTAAGAAAACGTACTGTTGACAGTTCATAAGATGAAATATCTCAATAATTTTAGGCAATACGACTGTTAATTTATCACTCTGTTAACAAACTATCAAGGCATTCAGGACTACCAATATTTTTAGGAATATTCGTTCTCCTTTTTCTTAAAAGCTCAATTTATGAAGCAATATAGACAATAAACAAAGCGGTATTGGCAAAATAACATTACTCAATACGTGTACAAAAATATTATTGGTATTTTTTCAGGGTTCTCTATTGTGAAAACATTTGGGTAAGAGCGAAGATACTGGTTTAGAAAAGGTTATATTATTATACTGCACGTTCATTGCTAGGATGCTGAACTTACCAAAATAAGAGATTCTTTGAAAATGTTGAAAGTCTTCCCTAGTGGCCAAAACAAATACCAGAATCCATAAATGTAAGGCATTGTAAGGCATCACGCGACGTCGCGAGACCAACCATAGCATAACAGGCCGCTTCACGAGACGTCGAGTGATGTGGCAATTAACGTGTTCAGTCAATTTATCCTTTGCATAACAAGTAGTTAATTCTGTCCCATTTATTTCATATTTTTTCTTACTTCTTTCTTCCTGACGGTGGGGCCACATAAAAATTCATTCTTCAAAAGTTACTCTTTGACTGCGATATAAATTTGCCAGTGAGTGGAGTTTGCTAGGCTGTATTTTAGGGCCACACATATTTGAACTTTTTGCCATAGATACGCTACGAAAAGTACACGAAATTCATTTGTATTTTTAAATTAAAATCGTGAAGTACAGTAGTTGTTATTTTATTAAATGTTCCATACATACAAAAGTCCGTCCAACTTGTTGGCAGTGAAGCGTTGAACGTAATTCTTTGACCTCAATCAGTCACTTTTGATGCGGGGTAATACTGAATGCGAGGTTTCTTTCTATAAATATACAAAAGACGATACGGATAATACTCTTGCTATTATTTGTTATTTGTGTTTATTGTGATGTACCTACTTTAAATTATACAGGCCTAATTGCACCATCAATCGGTAATCTAATTTAACGCTTGTCGTCGTCGTCGATATAACATAATTCCGTCTCTGTCATCTTCTAATGATTGACAGAAACAGTCCGATATTTCTTAATGTGTTTAAGAATTGTTGGTGCAAAATGTACAATATCTTTGTAAATTAAAAAGCACTGTTCGTTTGTGGCATGTTGTCTTGCTAATCTAAGCTTTCAGTGTTACCCACTAACAAATTATATGTCAAAAAATAAATTATACATATAGCCGTTTTTATTTTTATAAACGCAACCAAACCAGCCAGCTTCTTTAACGTTAAAATGATAATTATATTTCGTCCGAAAGGACACGGAACAGAAGCGATCTCGTCTGGCCCATCACCATTTTATTGAAAAAACAAAATGGCGGTGACTACGCCAGTTAACATAGAAAAAAGTTCAAACCCTTTAATCCCATCAGATTCATGATTAGAAAATTCCTCTTCAAAATTTCTAGATGTGGCCTCACCGTTGTCAGCTTTTCACTAGAATACAACGAAATTGACTCATCGTCTATTAGTTACAGAGTCGTGCTAGAGGTGGCTGGCAACTCGGATGCTGTCATCCTGAGCGGGTTGGAAGCTGACACGCAGTACCAAGTGACTGTCGCCGCGCTCTGGGGCGGGCATAAGTACAGGAGTAGGCCTATTGTCTTCCGCACGCTGGGTAAGTCTCATTTTGTCAAGTTCTTCTTCTTCTTATTCTTCGTTGCGTCGATGATTCCTTTAGTGTTAAGAAGACTATTAAATTTTTTCTTGTATTTGAATGTTTGAAGAGTTTTGCACTCAAATATAAGAAAAACCGGCCAAGAGCGTGTCGGGCCACGCTCACTGTAGGGTTCCGTAGCTTCCCAGACCATTAAAAATACCAACATTTTTCGTCAGCAAAAATAACTTTGTTTTTCATAGTATTTGTATGAAAAACAAAGTTATCATTTGCGTTTTTTTGAAAAAGTGCTATATAACTCAAAAACTATTCAACTCATCAAGTTGAAAATAATTTTCCTAGAAAGTTCATATAAAGGTCTACTTCTGTGATTTTTTTCATATTTTTTAAACTTATGGTTCAAAAGTTAGAGGGGGGGGGACACATTGTTTTTGACTTTCGGAGCGATTATTTCCTAAAATACTAATATTATCAAAAAATGATTTTAGAAAACCCCTATTCATTTTTAAATACCTATCCAACAATATATCACACGTCAGGGTCAAAATTAAAAAAAAAATCGCTCCCCACTTTACGTCTGGGGGAGGTACCCTAATAAAAATGTTTTTTTAAATTTTTATTTTTGCACTTTGTCGGCATGATTGATATACATATTGGTACCAAATTTCAGCTTTCTGGTGCTAACGGTCACTGAGATTATCCGCGGACAGACAGACAGACAGACATGGCGAAACTATAAGGGTTCCGTTTTTTGCCATTTGGCTACGGAACCCTAAAAACTGTGATAATTATTTAAAACACTCCCGAGAGAAATAATCAAACTTTCTCGGGGATATTTTGTTTTTTTTTTTGTGGCCATGTCTAAACCATAATCACACATCTAAACTGAGACTTGATAATGGTGGTGAGTCATGGCCCTCTTCAATAAGCTTCGACCAGAACTCTGCCATATATGTAGAGTTTCAAGTACTGGCTGCTACTCGTGCATTTCTATCTACATATACAAATCGTCATCATAATCATCCAAAGACATCAGTGCTGGACAGACCTCCTCCGACCGCTTTTCTTCTGTGTATATTATTTGTCTCAATTATAATTAACTTCTATGTGAAGATAATTCATTGCTAAATGATCGTGTACAAGTAAAATCAACTAAGTTTGACATTTCTTGAATGTCAAACTTTACAGTTCACCGTTAGTCAACTTTTTCTACGTCCAAACTTACACCGATTGTAACTTTGTCACATAAAACCTCCATGACATTTACGCCCTCCACGCATTTACTCCACACACTCACCTTTTTAATGAAAATTACCCACATGTGCTTGTAACGTGTGAACGAACTTTCGGTAGTCACCCTCTTGTCCGATGTTTGGCGTGTCAACTATTAATATGGTAGCTGAAACATGCAAGGAGAACATTAGCATTAGTAGGATGAGGTCGGACTCGGTTAGGTATCTATGATTTCTGCTTTTTATTAATGTGTGAGTTTTTCGTTCGCTTCGAAGGAAAATGTTAGGTGTTTGGTAATCATACGACTTCTTTTTCTTTGCGTGTCGATATACTACAATTATTTACCATCTGCTCAGCTCTGCCGTTGGTCGTTTAAATCCTGGCAGGTGCAGGTGGCTGTGCAGGGTGGGCATGAAAGGAGGTGGTTCACACTAACATTGTAGTTGGGACGAGTCGATGATACCCAACTTGCCCAGATTATTTCTGCAGCGACCAATATAGGCCCGCAAACGGTTAAAAGATCACACTGCACACTGGTTTAAACGTAATTGTGTGCGCCGTTTTTAACTGACGGTTAGATCTACAGGTTTAACGTCAAGGCTACATTAATAGAATTGGTGGCCGCTATCACGGGTTGGATAAAGCTTGACTTGCGCTAAACCGTGCCGGGTCCGAGCCGATGCAATTTTTTATGGACACACTCACGCATCCGAGCCGCTACCGAGCAACGGACAATGGAATGTCATACAAAATTGCATGGACGACACCCGGCTCGGAACCGGCGGCACGGTCTAGCGTGTGTCATCCTTAAGCAGTGTTACCAAGGATTCATGTTACCCAGAAACTGAGGTCCCATAAAGCAGGAACCTGACCCAAATACACATAGTACTTAGTGATGATTAGTTTCATGAAGTATAAATTAATTTTTGAAATTATATGAAGATTAGCGACATCAATTCGTTTATGTTATATTATTTCCTCTAATCCGTCTTTTTTTAATTACAACAAACCTCTTAAAAAGCTGCTGAAAGTTTTATTTTGATTAAAACATTATTTTGAGATGGGAATAATTTGGTCATTTGATGCTCCGCTCTCTCTCTCTGCTTCAAATGCTCCGGCTGCTTTAAGAATATTATTTATTTTGATTTTGCTTTTATTACCATCTTTCCACTATCTAATATGAAAATTAGAACATTGTAAGTCCCATTTTCTTCTAGAAAAATCTTTAGATCACTGAACTAGTTTCAACCACTTTTCTTAATGTCAACGATGTTCAGGTAAGGTAAGTGCACCTGTTGCGTGTTACAGTCGCGTGAGACTTTCCCAAAAACACACAACTAATGGGTCACTGACTCCCCCATTACGTTAAATTACCTCAAACTGTGGGCGATGTAATATCTAAATGTTTTTGTGTAACGGCTTTTGATGGAATTACTTGAGCCGTGGTATTTAAATGTCGGTACTTAGGGAGGTTATGTCAAAGTTAGGTTAATGTTAAATAATTTGGGTAGGAGTGTGGCCAAAATTTACAGTATGAAAGGAAGGGTGATTTCCGGATTTCACTGTTAGTTAAGTGAAAAGACTGCTTCTGGCATTTATATTGTTCTTGAGATGTTCAATAGAAAACTCAAACTCACAGTGTTTATTACAAAATATAAACCATTTAAACGCACTTTAGAATTGACAAGAAGTCGGTTAGCACAAATTCCGTAGTGGGTCCCTATAAAGAAGAACGGACAAAAACCACCATGGATAAAGTATTCATTTGAATCAAAATAATCTATACTCAATTCTGTTGTTCGTATTTTAAATATACAAAACATCAGTCAAGCTCAGACGTCATTAAAAAAAATACATAGCAACAACAACCTCATTCTTAATCCCTCCAAACACACCTAGGATTTGATTAAATACTAGATTTACTCGAAAATCCCCGACCTGCGGACCAGAGCACGTCCCTAATGCGATCGTACACAAAGCTAGATTACACAGACACGGAAAAACGGACCGAAGTATGCGGAAAAAAACGGACCGAGGTGAACGAGAAACGGAGATCAACATTGGCAGAATTGTCACTGTAAATAAGTGACCTGTTGCTTTGAAATTTATTGGAACCTTGTTATTTTCGAGTAAAACTGGGTTTTATTTTTTCTGAATCTTGTTTGTACGATTCAATTGAATAAGTATTGATAATCTTGTGATTGAAACGCAGATTTTAGTCACATTGAGCGTGCTTAAGGCCCGTGGTGTTACTTTGATGCACAGCAAGTTACTTATATGTTGTAAAAACAAGGACATAACTATTGTTGCAACTACTGATTATTGCTAATGAGATAACAAATTAATAGACATCTAATAAATAAAGAAGACATGCTTCGCTAACCCTCATTAGTGGTATATAATTAGTTTCCAATGATCATAAAGGTCGCGGGGACACCACGGCTGGTGCAATCCGGTCGAAACGTCGGGCTTAAATTAAAGGTAAATTCGCGATAAATACCCGTTTTTATATGTTTTATGATGAGTTCTGATCGTGAAAGTTTAAAAAAGACAGTTTACAATGATCTTAAAAGTAGAGAAAAGTCTGATCATGATTTTAATAAGTTTCAACTTAAGAACACTTTCACCTTAACCAGTTTGCCGTTTTATTTGCGGTGTAGTAGAAAAATATCACTGCTACACCCTTCGGAAAAAAACAAAGATAGTCAAAAATAAGAGTATATTTTCCCGATTTTCCTCTAACGACAAAAAAAAACAAAATACGACACAACTCGGAAGATCAAACGAGCAGCGTGACTAACAAAACGGCGGGTGTACATACAGTTACGAACACAAATATGTACCTATATACAGCGTGTTAGGTAAAACGAGAGACATATTGAGGGAAGGTATTCAGTATTCGATTCTCAATCCAAATATGTAAAAAACCTATAACCTTAATTTTTGACATAATTGTCTAATTAAATACATTACTCATGGACACTGAGCGCACAAGTAGGTGTCACTCGGCAAAACACGTGCCGGTCCTGAGCTCCGTGCGCAAATTCCGCCCCTTTGCTTTGTGTCCCCGATGCACCGACAGGGCACACCCCCGCGCCACCCCGCGCTCACCTCAGTGTATGCGCGAGCGCCGTTACTTCCGTATGTCTATTATTGCGTTTCCGCGTATCGCATTTAACAAACAACCCCGCTTACTTCGCGATATTAGGAGTGTCCTGTAAACGTGTTCTTTAATAACAAAAAATTACGTCATATCATTATTCCAGTGAAGAATATTGCGATTATGGTTTGTGCTTAAGTGTTATCTAGTGATATTGTGCGAGGAACCGTTAATTAATATGCAAGGTGTCAATTAACGACTGCGAACATTCGGTCAGTACCTAGTTACCTAGATATTTGCCTGTCTAAAGCCAGATTTAAAGTATGAAGGGAAAATGGATTATACCTAGAAAGGTCATTGACCCGCACACATGTTCTGCGATAAGCGCATGGCGCACACGTTGCGAAACTTAGGCGAAGTTTTTGGTATGGATCTATCTGTTATGTATTAGTGTTTTCTTTTTGTTCATGTGTATTAGTATCATGTAAGCATGGACTATTGCGGGTTTGAATAAGTCCCTCGTTTAAACTAACATTCTGTATTTAGCAACATTCAAATGCAATTTATTCCTTCGCTGTTTTTTTCCTGTTTAATTTCGTTGCGAGATTGTTGAATTGTTCTTCTGGAACTCGGTAGAGTTTCAGTGCTTTTCTGGTGTTTACCACTGCTGATTCTGTCTTTCAAGAGTGGAAGTGGTTAGAAATAGTGTGTTTGAGTTTATATCAATAAAAATCTACTCCTTATTAGTAGAGATTCCACATCATACTAAGTTCATAACAAAATAAAATTAAACACTGTTTCAAGCTATCCGAGATAGCTTGAAACAGTGTTTAATTGTATTTATGTTTAATTTTATATATTTTCATAACTAAACTAAAAATGTCACTTACGGGATATCTTCCATGATTATAATTTAATTTGAGCTCCCGATATTTTGACGCTGCCGCTGCCGTAAGTGACTTTTTAAGTTAAAATTAAATTAAAATCAATACAGTCAGAGAAACATGTTTTTAAAAGATACCAAGTGTATACCTTTTTCGACTGGTGACTGTACAAGGGTGTACACAACTAAAGTTGTTGATGTAAATAAAGTGACTTGTTGCGTGCGCCGCGTGCGTGTATACGTTCCCCGAGGATTCCTTTGAAAGAAGGGTAGGTTTTGTTTTTTTTGCATTATTAGGGAATTTTGTCATGTTTTGTTCGCTGTTGTCTTTAAAACTGTTTTAGTTTTTGTTTACTCGTGCGAGAAAGGTCAAAGGTGTCGTAGATAAAAAAGTAGATAGTTGACATGCTTGAAGGTATTTAAATTCAAATGTTTATTTGAAAAATACGTTCAAAGTGAAAGAAAGAAATCAATAACCTTTATGAAAAAGATCATTCAATGGCAAATGAACTAATGAGTGTTGTTTTGATGATTTTAATGATTTTAATTCTGTACCTTATAAGAGGAATCATATTTTTCATTAGCATACAACCAGACACTGTCCTGCAAATTGCAAAAAAAACTTAAGATTTGAACTTCGCGTACTGCGCGCTTCCACTTTAGAGAGCTTTAAAAAAACTCATTAATTTTAAAACTTCCTTAGTTCTTAAGAAGCATTTTGAATATCTTCGTTAAATATAACGTTATAAATTTTTGTAACTAATTATTGTGAAGCTAAAACTTTAAAATTGTAATTAAATTGTAATGGGTAGGTACCTAGGTATTCAAAGCTAACAAAACAGTTTCATATTAAAAAATAAATCATTGAAGTAGGTGTAGCTGGGTATGGGTGCTTAATAGTAGAAACCTTTTTATTGATGAGTTCCGTTGCCTATCTCCGAAGTTCTTCATCAGATCTTCACCAAATTGAAATAAGACCACTTTGAGAAAGTATTCTTCCAAAATCTACCCAAATCGCATCAAGTGCACCTATAAAATTTGAAGAGTTCTCTCTATTTCTCCAGGATCGGGGAACACACATAAAAAAAAAATCCGAAGAATTGAGAACCTCCTCCTCTTTTTGAAGTCTGTTAAAAAGCGTACCTACAAAGGAGAATGGGCAATGAACTATGGGTACCTGTCCCTAAGTCTCAATAGCCAAAAGATATTCTACCAATGGAAAGAGCCCCTTGACCCTTTCCATTAGTAGAATATCAGCTTATGGCTGAAGAAGAGAAGAACCTTTGCTAGCTTGTATCGTAAGTGACCGTAATAATTAGGTAGGTAGATGTGGATACTAATTATTCACAGATGACAACCATAAGCTTCATAATATCCTGTATTAACATTATTTCAGAAGGTTATTTTTTTACATTGTCAAAGAAAGAAAGCATTTTTGTAAATGATAGTCTAAGTAAATGAGGTGTAAAACCTCTTCTTCGAAAGTAATTTGTAAGACATTAAAGTTAAGTAGACTTACTTTGGTCTTAATACCACAAAAAGCTTTAATACGGGTGTAAATCATTTATATTACTGTCTGAGAGGGTTTAGTAAGGGTTTCATTAACCTAGTAATAACGTTGATATTTCCAAAAAATATCAGGTTCCGTAAATAATGAGGTCGAAAACTGAAAAGGGTACACACGTTTGGGTACGTTTTACTTTCATTTTTAGACAAATAAAACGGATGTTGTGTAGGTATTCTGATTACGTACCGAATGTTCTCGTTTTTTCACTGTGTTACGTACTAAATAGAAATGCAATGTACTGGGGCCTTAGTCGTTATAAATTCATCACTCCAACCTATTCTCATCCCATTGTCATTTTGCTTAAAGTTCGTAACCTGCTAGATTCATAATGGCCGATCATTGGTCGGTCAATGGTCCAACCCTTGATCTGTCAAGCCTGACCGTAACGGTCAGACGCCATTGTTTAACTATTGTGTCTACTTCGCTGACAGTTAATGAAGTAATAGAATTGTATTATAATGATATTATCCTATAACCATTAATATAAAAACCCACCAGATTTCATTTATATATATTTGTCGGGTTTGTCAGGATTTATTTCGTTAGGCTCGAGCATTATGTGGGCAGAAGACGGGTTTCGTGCTATGAAAACTCACTAAATGCGATACTTTGTTTATTGTCAGGTGCTCGGTTCGGGCTGGTTGTTTCCATGGAGAAGAACCGGCAAGAAACTCCATGGTTACTCTTTTCAAACAGATCTACACTGAGTAAACTAACGAATTACTTGACATTACACTTTCACACTAACACTCACTAAATGGGCAAACCGACAGTTTCGTTCTGGAGGAGTGATTTGGTTGGAGACTCGAGCAAAAGTGAGCTCAGCACAATCCCCACTCTCCAAGACGACTCTGTCCACGTGCCGCCAGTAAATCAACATCTGACGTCACGGCGTTTACCCCTACTACAATAGTCAAATCAGCAACTTGATATTGAAAAGTTATCGCTTTCTCCGACACGGCCATCTTGACAATTCACACGTCCTCGTGTGAGGCATCTGAAACAAGAATTCATGGAAAGTAATACGTCCTTTGTACGGCCTTCCTGACCAAGGCATTCAAAATTAAAGTCACACAATACAATCAACACAATTTTATTCTGATTCACATTCTCATCAAATCTTATTAAGGAATCTCAACATTGAAATCACCACTCTTCAGGAATCATCAGTTTTCGAAACAATTCATGAAAACTTCTAAGCAAATCTAGTATGCAATGCTCTGTTCGGAACTCAACTTCGTCACATACAACACATTGCCTCCATCCGGCAAACCAGCGGGACCTCCATCCGGTACCCGACTTCCACACACAACACATCACATTGCCTCCATCCGGCAAACCAGCGGGACCTCCATCCGGTACCCGACTTCCAAACACAACACATCACATTGCCTCCATCCGGCAAACCAGCGGGACCTCCATCCGGTACCCAACCTCAAGAGACAATACATTGCTTTTATTAAGCACCTTTGGCGATTACTTACATCGCTATGCTGGACAAGTCACGAACAGCATTGGGATGCATGCAATCTGAGTCACTTGCATACTACATTTGCATCCCCTCACTAAGGAGTGACACCATCGCCATCATGTTACTCATAAGGTACGGTCTAACAGACCCACCGCCACGTGTTATTCACGGGTGCGGTCTAAAGTCTCGAGTATGAGTGTACAAGCCTTTCCTTATCAGATTTGGTCTCACTACCACTGTCATCAACTATGACATTTAACTCTCGAGGAACTTGGTGATCGGGGATCTTTCTCACAAAAGCTAGGGATCTTTCTCACAAAAGCTAAAATCTTCGAATTAGCTTTACTGAACCTTGTTCTATACTAGTTGTAGTAATGACAGCATCAATATGCTCACTCTTGAGTCCAGACAAAACTGAATTGGTACTCTGCAGTCATAACAAAATGAAAACGACTCACCAGAGTGACGAAAAATCCCAGTAGATGCTCATGCGGTAATCACACACATGTCCACGCGAACGTTGCTTATGAGCTGCGCTCGCTGCATCACCGCTGCTAGTACCGCCATTCAAATTGGGGTAGCTTCATGTCCTTACTTGAACCTCCTGGTATGTCCTCGTGTGATGGTTACCCTGCAAACAAATACTCCACGACAGAATTTTGTTCCACTCGGTCAGTCCTGACTAAACTCTAGATTCACCGGGTCAGTGAAAATAAAGAACTCTGTTTTATTTTAACCCAATCCTATTCTAATAAAATCAAACTTCATAACATAACGCCTGAACTCCCCAAAGGGTTAAACAGAGGTGCACCTAATAGTACACTCACACTCCGGTAGTTATGTCCAAGTCCCATGTACCATCAACTGGGCACTAATCCAGACTCCGTGGCTTCACTGAGAAATTCTTGATGGAAAAACCCAATAGCACTTTGCCCGATCTGGGAATCGAACCCAGGACCTCATGCTCAGCAGTCGTGTTTGCCACCACTAGACCAACGACGTAGTTTATTAAATCAAACACGGTTAAATTGGTAATACTTGAAAATAGGTCAACCCTTGGGCCATGTACCACAGTCGTTCAAATCAACCTTTATAACTCAACTGCAATAATAACTACTGGTACGGTCAAACACACTACTAAACCGATAGGGTACTAAAACAGTGGTACACAACGTATGCAACGCACACACTACGCATGTAACGCACACACTACGCAAGCCACGCACGGACTACGTCTGCAACGCACACACTACGCAAGCTACGCATGGACTACGTATGTATCACATACACTACGCATCCACTACGCACGCACTACGCATGTACTACGTCTACACCACGCATCCACTACGTACGCACTACGCTTACACTACGTATGCACTACGTATACACTACGTATGCACACCGTTAAAAGTCTCAGCCCTACAGGTGCCACACAGGCTCAGGTTGCTACACAGGCTCAGGTTGCCACACAGGCACAGGTTGCCACCACTTAAGCTTACTCATCATCATCAAAATCCTTATCAACATCGACTGGTATGTGACCCACTGGTACATTCCTTAGCCTACCCTGTGCATATTTGTACGCACGCCTAAAATTCAAATCTTTTAGTGAATGACGATCACCGTCCAATATCTCTCATCACTAAATTTACAAGCAACATTAAAATTTACTCTTTCATTAAGGAACATTCAGTTCAAGAATCAAAATCGAAACACTCACCAAAGTACTTTCATATTCCGACTCGACGGTGCAAAGGTCGACTCGCTTCTCCACCAGTACAGCAGCACTCGAACAACGCTGTCCTGCTGCGCAGCGACTAGCAATGTGCCCCGGCGTGCCACACTTGGAGCACACCAGTGAACTGCTGCAGGCCTGCGGTCGCTGCCCAACGCCTGTAGCAGCCGTCACAGGCAACCGCTTCTTGATGGGGCGGTCGTCTTCGTCCGAAAATCCGCTTGTTTGTGTCGTTGTTTGCCGCATTCGCGACACTTGATTGGTGGTACTGATGAAAATATCAGACGTGTCTCGCTCCCTGACGACGGGCTCATATTTTACTTTGTTTATTTTTGTTTTTCACTATTCACGTAAATGACGAAAATGTCTCGACGTACACGAATCTGGCCTTGAACAATTCTTTAAACTGGTCCCACGACATACTCTAAACGATACAAAGTCTTTGTTTTGCATTTCAAATAGTAACCGTCACTGATTGTCATTAACACTAAAAAACGATGTGTATCCCGTTTTTTTTCACTTGGTAAATAACACTTGTTTACTGTCTGTTTTGAGTTTCTGGTATTTTGGCGCTGTTGCAAGCACTATGATCACGGATAAACTAAAGTTATTGCGGGTGGGTGTTTATGCAGACAATTCGATCTACCCTCTTTCTTGTCCATTTTTTTGCACTCAGTAACCGACACACGAAATTTATCACGAACAAATTTTTTTTTTTCGACACTTTTTTTTCTGTTTTTACACAGTTGACATTGACACTGATTGTTATTAATACTGTCCCCGCAGCATGATTTCATTAGCACGATTTTATCCCAATTCTGATGTCGGGTTTGTCAGGATTTATTTCGTTAGGCTCGAGCATTATGTGGGCAGAAGACGGGTCTCGTGCTATGAAAACTCACTAAATGCGATACTTTGTTTATTGTCAGGTGCTCGGTTCGGGCTGGTTGTTTCCATGGAGAAGAACCGGCAAGAAACTCCATGGTTACTCTTTTCAAACAGATCTACACTGAGTAAACTAACGAATTACTTGACATTACACTTTCACACTAACACTCACTAAATGGGCAAACCGACAGTTTCGTTCTGGAGGAGTGATTTGGTTGTAGACTCGAGCAAAAGTGAGCTCAGCACAATCCCCACTCTCCAAGACGACTCTGTCCACGTGCCGCCAGTAAATCAACATCTGACGTCACGGCGTTTACCCCTACTGCAATAGTCAAATCAGCAACTTGATATTGAAAAGTTATCGCTTTCTCCGACATATTTTTGTTTACTATTTATTAGCGTTAAAAGCAATCTGAAGTAGTAAGAAGTTCGTAAATAGCACCAGTCAATCATTTGTCATCATGTACGATGTCATGACTACCATTCGATGCCATTTCTTTCAATGGGATGTCAGTGGTTGACCATTGGAAAGTCATAATGATGCCATTGTGTTAGTAGATTACCAAACTTGTCAAAATCAACAATTACGAAGTCAGTCATAGACTATTCTGACACTATTGTCCCTGAGGCCCTGGACAATAATACAGGGTGGCGCAGACAATCCTACTTCCTACTAATAGTATAAATGCGAATGTTTGTGAAAATCGATGTATGGACGGATGTTTGTTACTCTTTCACGCAAAAACTACTGAACGGATTTGGGTAAAAAAATGTTCACAGATAGTTTATACCCTGGATTAAAACATAGGATATTTTTGATCCCGGTAGTAAGATCCTATGGGACATAAAATGGTGTTCTATTTGTTAATTATTTTATGCTATTGAGTTGGCTTCTTTTTTTAATTCGTTGATAGGTGGTACTTATACAAGGCGGCGCCGACAATAGAAATAAATGAATCACTGATTAATAGGATTATTTTAAAACTACCAAATAAATCCTAAGAAGTAAACGATACCGTGATGTCTGACAGGGGCCAACGGAAGAGTAAGACGGGTTGCGCCGACCCCAAATAGAAGGGGCAGAAAGGTGATGATGAAATAAATTACACATAGTAATGCGCCTGTCTGGGTTTGAACCCACGACTGACTGTTCGTAAGTCGAGACCGCCACCACAGGGCCATAGCTGCTCTCCGGCCACAGCTGCTAATATTACATCACGAGTTAAAATTTGCACCCCGTTGAATTTAATGCTTCTTCTCTTGTACTTACGCCGCACCATAAAATCATCTAGTTTCTGTACCACACATAACCGAATTACTACAGATAATACAGCAAACCAATATTCACATGAGTAGGTAAGATTTATCTTGCTACAAATCCCGTTATTGACTTAACTGTAGGAGTAGAATATCACGCCTCTAAACATGCGGGTTTGATGTGGTTACGTAATAATATTGTTTCCACCCGATAAACACTCAAGGAACTTATTGCTTAGCTTTGGAACATTGTTAACCAAATTAATGTAAGACATGTAGCCACCTACATATTTGCACTCAGATTTCCTGTTACAAAGTACTGAAATTTGCTTATGATGTCGCTCGCGTGTAGGTCGAAAATGATCCTTTAGACGGGAACCGACTACCGGGATGATAAGTATCCTATGTCCCACGTACTGGTCTACCTCTGTGCCCAGTGTTATCTAAATACGTTCAGTCGTTTAGGTTTGCAAACAGAAAGTAGTTCGTTTTTTAGCGTGGAAAATACATTTTTTTCCTACCCGCTCTGTCCCACTTCTGGGCAAAGGCCCGCTCCTTCCAGTTCCGACGGAACCAGTCTAGTTCGTCCTGCCACATAATATTATCACAGTCTAAAAATTATTATGTCTTGATTAATATTTGCTATAATAAAGCAGTACTCTTAGTAGCTGCGCCTGATTTTAGCAACAACCAACATTTCTTGGAAAATTAGAAATGGTTCTAGTGCCGACTTCACCTTAATTCTTTGAGGTAAAAGGTCTTTTAAAATAGAAACAACTTTTAATTATCTTGGATACGTCGAGAGTAAACGTTTTTTTTATTCCAAACAGAAAAAGAAAGGTAATTATGAATATGTTGGCGCATAGTAACGCTTTATACAAAAAAAACCCCTAGTTCTCAACAAAAATAACGACTTAATCCAGATCAGTGAGTATCCGTCTAAGACCTGCTCTTTGTTGTTTTGCTTACCTTTTGTACTTGCTCATTGCTCAGTGCGTTTTGGCACGACTCCAAGACTCCAACCAGTTCATTTACCTTACAGCCGATCTTCCGGATGCATCGCTGTGCGAGTATATCTGTGTTTATATGTGAAGTGTTATTCTGATGATTTGTTAAACGTTTATTATGTTTCATTCAAGCCGGTTTGCACCACATAAACGAGTTATTCTTCGTTCGTCCTGAAGTTTAGTCCCACATTCCAAAATATTCATTGTTTGTCCCATGTACGTATTTGGACCTTATCAAACATAGAACTGTCGCTGCCAAATTCTAACGTTTGAAACGGAAGATTGTGAATTCGTTGATTAAACTCGCTTAGCGCTAATTATTTGTGGTTCATGTAAACCTTAAAAACTTAATAATTGAGTGTGAGAACTATTTGTTGATTTCTTCTCTGATCCCACTGCGAGAACTGCTTATAATTATGATGAGATAGTTAATGCTGTGGAAAGCATTAGTTATTCAGTACCAACATTAGGTTTGCCGAGACAATTAAGGCGCAGACACATGACTTTTAGTGATTTTAAATTGATCATCACGTCTTAACTGCTAGTCTAATTTCTTAGAAAAAAATATATGTTATACTAGACCATTTCTTTCATAATTTGATATGTGAAAATGTGAAAAAATATTTTTATAACTTAGTGTAATTAATTTGTAAAGTAATGTCTAACGCGGCAAAAAAACGATAATCACGCAAAAACTATCTGGCGTATTTGCATGAAACTTAGATCATCCCAAAGACAATTTAATGCCCTTTATATTAATATACGGTTTTTATCCGTAGTGTGTTTGATAAATCAAGGTGGGTTATTTTTTCGAATAATCTTGGTGCGCATTGAAGCGGGGCTCCTCGGGGCGAACGGGCGGCAGTGTATCGCTGACCACTCTCACGCACGGGTATACGCTATTGCTAAACTTCTCCCACTCGCTCAAGGTCGTTGGCGTGAGGTAGCCCCTTAATGCACCCCTATTAGAAGTCAATACTACGCTCGGGTTTTTTTTGAATATATTTATAGTCTAAAATCGTGCCTTCTAAGTACATGTAAGTTAAACTTTCGGAGTAATTGAGGATACATGTTAAAATAGGTAACAAATATGTTTACCAGTATGTGACGAACTCGGCTCAAAAATTTAAAAGAACGTTTTGGGCTATGCTTCCCGAATTTTAAATCGAGACTTATTGAATTTCAATACCCCAAATACTCCAGGGATCGGATAATTTACGTCGAAAACGTTTTAAATGTTCGGACCGATTTTAATCTCACGATTAAACTCCGATTTGCGGATTACTTCGAGGTTTCATGTTTTTACATTTCTGGCCAATTTGGGAACATTTTAGCACTTTAGTTGCGGTGAGCGGTGAGACCCATGAATCTGATTCAGATTCTAGGTTCGATAAATATTGATTTCCTTTTTGTTATTTACTTTGGTCTTATTGGTCCGATTTGTAACAGTTTATTTCTGTTGAATTTCCTTTACCTCAATTGTATTCACTTCTTCAGTCAATTCTTGCAAATTCAATTATTTCAATTATAGACATATTCAAGAATTGACATTCAATGTGACAATGCTGTCACTCGTTTTGGTATTTTTTTTTGGCATTTTTGGTGGTGATGCGAAAGGAATTGATGGACGCTTGTGTGAGACTTACATTTATGTAAAACTGCCGTCAAAAATTCGACTGCCGTTAAAATTCACGATAAATAACCGTTTCCTATGTTTGTATGTGCCGTCAAGACGCTTAGAAAAATAATAATTACGCATTGCAACAAACATGTTGGTTCTCTAAATTCTCTTAACCGTTTACCCCAGACTACGTCAAATATGTACCCAAAACCTACTTACACTCAAAAGCAAACACATTTCTTGTGCGATTGCTTTCACAGAGCTTGTCAAAGTTAATTTCTCGTCCACTTTACGAGCATCGAGCTAACAGAATACTCCTGTTGAGTACAAAGTACACAGGAGAGTGCTCTGACGGATTTCTAAAATTGGATTCGACATTTAGTTTACTAGGTCTTACTGGAGTAGTACTGTTGCGTATCAACGGGACTACGGATATCGATTTCTCTTTGACAGGACGGTTAGGTAAACTATTGATGTAGATAGATCATTTTAGAGTATCTATACTAATACTCGTATTATAAAGCAGAAGAGTTTGTTTGTTTGTTTGGTTGAACGCTTTAATCTCGTGAACTACCGGCTCGAATTGAAAAAATATTTTTGCGTTGGATAGTCCATTTATCGAGAAAGGCTATAGGTTATAATTAACATCACGCTATGACCAATAGGAGCGGAGCAGCAATAAGAAATGTTGCAAGCGGGAAAAAAGCAGGCGATGCGTTGCGAGATCAAAACTTCACGCGAACGAATTCGCGGGCAGAAGCTAGTATTAAATATAGTAATCTCCAAAATTACCTATCACCCTAAAGCTCGAAAGCAATAAATAATAAATAAATAAATATCGCTGGACATTAACACGCAGCGCCACCTAGTGCCACACTAAGCAAAGCTTGTGTCGTGGACACTAGATAGTTGATATACTACATATTATATACTTTTTTTGTTTGTAAATACATACTTATTATACATAATTATAAACATCCATACTCGGAAACAAAATATGTCCATGCTCATCACAGAAATATTTGCTCCTACCGGGATTCGAACCCAGGACTCTAAGAACGTGAGGCAGCCTCACTACCACTATACGCCATTCGGGTCGTCACAAATAGCCACGATGACTACCAAGATTAGCAATCAAAAAATTGCAAATCTATTTAGTCCGTCAGATAGAGTATTGGAAGATAATGGACACTATTTTTTTGCTTTTGTAAATAAGTGAATATTGACAAAGATAATGACTATAGGCATGACCACATTATCAATCAAAAAATTGCAAATCTATTTAGTCCGTCAGATAGAGTATTGGAAGATAATGAACACATTTTTTTTTTGCATTTGTCAATCAGTGAATATTGACAAAGATAAAACGCATCTAAACTCGGGAGTTGGGGCTCGTGGCGTCAGAACTCGCTAAAAATTATACCCAGACGTGACGTATTGAGAATTTTAAAATCGTCGTATCTTCGTCAATTTTTGTTTATGCAACAAAAGAAAAAATACGGGTCAAATATTTGTTGATAATCTAACTGATGGAATAATTATTATTATTTGTATTGTCGTCTCCCCCATTGGCTTATAAAACTTTCATGTTGTTTCTGAATCTTCATAAGCTTATTATTGGTAATGTACATGATTGGACTTGAAATTACGTATTTCAATATCTGGATTAAAATATAATGAAAATGCTCCTTATATTACAATACCTACGAATAGTGTAGGTATTTTTATGGCAGGATTACTGAAAATAGGTATCCCATTTGAACCCCAGAAACAGCACAATGCTTTTAATATAAATAGAATATTATACTTCGTGATTTACTTTGATTTCTATACAATCTAAAAGTACATATTGAAAAGGGTGCTTTGAATACACTCTACATACGAGTATCATTGTATTTTCTATAGCGTATCCATTGTATTATTTTTCTTTAACAATAACGTACTAAGTAATGACTTTTCAAATCCAGTATTTTTTCTACCCTTTTGTTAAAATTAATAAGAGTACTTTTGCAGATTAGGGATGAATGATAATTTAATAGAATTCTTTTTATAATAATGTTACAATTTTACGATACCTTCAAGTTAAATTATGTTGTTTTACATAATATAGGGTGTAAAACACCTCTTAACGAAGCCGAGCACTTGCTCTCCCTGTCATTGCAATATTTTTTTTGTTCTACACCATACCGGGGCAATAAAAACTTGTATTTAAAAAAAAACTAGTCAAAAACTGTTAACTTTGACCCCCAATATCTCCGTAACTAGAAGGTTACCAGGTACCTATGGTGTAGAACAAAAAAATTATTGAAAAAAGTATCTTTTGGCTTCGTTAAAAGATTTTTTACACCCTTTATGCAAGATTACAAACTTCTAGTTTGTTTTGCATGCGGTAATCAGTTGAGACTTGTTCAAGTGAGATTTTCTATGATTAATGCAGAAGTAACAACTGGGAATAGCTGAAGTTTTGTTCGGTTTAAAAAGTCGTCTGTTTACAGTTTTAAAGTTGGAAGCGCTAGTGACTTCAGTTGGCAACGGCGAGATAGATTTATCTTGGCTTGGAATCGGTATTGAATACAACGTGCTATTTTTTCTACATAAGTGATTATTATTGTTGGTTCAACTACCCACCTGTTACCAAAACTATGGCAGATGATATAGGATAAAAGGATGCCTTTTTTATTAAATTATTTCCTTATGTTGCGAGTAATTACTTCATATTACAATTGTCTTTTTAACCGTCAAACCTCAAAACCAAAACCAACTACATCTTGCCATCCACTTCATTTCTGAATTCATCCAAGCGAATATTAATTCCATCTACACAGTTAACACTATCTCTGTACCCAAACACACTTCTAAAGGGCAACGTACACTTACACAACGCAAAAACCTGGGCGTCCACCAAACATTAACACGTGACCGTATCGGCTCCGCATCCCCGGTTTGATGATGTGCTTGAGTCTATATTTATTCTGCAGAAAAGAGCCATCAGAGCCATATATAATCTTCGTAGGCGCGATTCTCTAAGGGAACTGTTTAAGGATATTGGCATTATGACGGTACATTGTCAATACATCTACGAAAACATAATGTACGTTAGGAAAAATTTGCATCTTTTTGGTAAAAGAGGTGACAGACATAATTACAGTACTAGAAATAGGGACCAATTAGTTCAGCCAGGCTTTAGACTCGCTAAAGTAGACTCATCTTTCATGGGGTACTGTTTGAGATGCTATAATAAAATTCCACAAAGTATTCTTGAACTGAATGAGACGAAATTTAAAGCATGCATTAAACGCACACTATGTAAAAAAGCATATTACAAGTTGAGCGATTATATCGCTGATAAAAATGCTTGGCTTAATGCTGGTCCTGCTCCACATGGACAGGGGCGCAAAAATTGATAGCATTAAATGGTATAGTTGGAGCTGCTGACGATCGTACTTAATTAGCCTTGCATTGTATAGATTCAATGTTAGTATTATATAATCGCATAGCCCATATTGTGTGAGTACTATGTACTAGTAAGCTATCATTCACTGGAAACCTACGGCAGTTCTTGACTTGAATGTGCCCTGGTGGTTGAGAGTATGTCATGCTCACTCAAATGTCTCGCTGATGGTGGCGCGTGTGTCGGACCATTTAGTTCCCTTCAAAATGGTTGAGCTGAATGGTGCTGATCCATGCGTCATGTGCGTGAACGGGCGCTGTCAGTTGTGACTGGTCATCTCTTAGTCGCCATGGTTTATTTGAATTAATTATTTTGTTTTTGAGTTGTATTTTGTTTTGGTTTTGCTATGGACACTTTTAACGTGCACATCTTGCTACATTGTTCTCACATAATATACCATCTCAACATGAATGATGTAACCAAGTTTTTGTAACAATATATTTTGATTTAAAAGAGTGTCCATGGAGTTTCTTGCCCGTTCTTCTCCATAGAGATCTACGCTAGGGAATGGGCAACTACAGTACTTTCACAGTTTTTATGTCTTGTGACTGGGACTGTAGCTACTTTAAATGTTAATTTTTGTTTCGACAATTCAAAAGTGCCTGTAACTGGCCTACTTGAAATAAATGCTTTGATTTTGATTTTGATTTTGATTTTGACTTGTGGCTAGTCGTCACCCTGATTACGTCACTGATGCTGACCGCTGATTGAAGACCAACCGGCCTAGAGTGAGGCGACGGCTGATAGCAAGTTGATAACTACTGTTTACTAGCTGATGTCAACTTTGAGTTGAACCAAGATGATGCCGTTTCGTTGCTAAAAGTGTATGCGTTGCACTCAGATCATATAAAAAACCATGAAATAACGCTGCAAACAATAAAATGATGCCGGTTTCGTTAACATGTGTACATTTTTTGAACATAGTATTTTGATGTAAATGTGTGCGTGTTAGCGTGTACGCACAGAGCGGAGCGTAGTTTTGCGCTGGCTTCAGTTTATTGTTCGCAGCGCTATGTCTTGGTTTTTTATTTTGTCAGAGGCGTTGCAGGTCACAAAAGCGGTGGTGCACGGGTCGAGTCAGGTTGGCGATGCTGACCACTTTTTTTCCGGATGGAAAATCATCAAATGACCCCTCCCACTGGGCGGAGCGGGAGGGATTGTCAGACTTTTACTGACTAAAACCCATCCATGTTCCTTCCTCGCCCTTTACGTTCTGGGGCCGCGGTATCTCTTTCGAACAGTCCCGCAGCCCCGGGCAGCGAAGCTGACCCCGCGCCTTAATTGTAGCTGTACGCTGACCTTTAGCTTAAGCCTTAAAACAATAGCTATTATCAAACTAATGCCGGTATCATGTTTGTGCAGAGCCCCCGAGGACTTCGCCCCAACAGGACGGAGGGCTGGTTGGGGCTACGCCTCGGTCGTCCGTCTCGCCGCCCGATCCTTCGCCGACGTTTCCAACGGTAATGTAATATTCTGTGGTAAGAATACTTGTAAATTGTACTATGATTTTGAATGGATTGTTGAGGGGGAAATTTCCGAAACTTCACTTAATAGGAAATGAATGGCAACATTTATATGAAATTAATAATATACCTCAATTGCAATCTTGATCCCGATCTTTGTATTCAATCAACGCAACGGCCAAGTTTGCCAATCTGGGTTGAGAGAGCGAATCATAATTAACCGTCAAAGACCACGTATCAAGATTCGAGACAAAGTTGATGCAACCGCAATTGGTGCGAGATTGCAGTTTGGTGTTTTTAGTTATATTATTATGTTACCACTTGTAAGTATATTCCTTCATCATCAACCTTATCAATTCAGTTTATAATAATTAAAGCATTGTTTGTAATTGTTATGTAATTTAGTTGTAGGTGTAGTTTGCGTAACCTTTTCTATTTACTCTGATTCTATTGCTTAGAGTAATGTGATTTAAATTATAACTAAGGTTGACGTACTATTACTCACGTAGGTGACATAAGTCTGACATAGGTCTGATTTAACAGGTGGTCAAAGTGACCTGTGACACGAGTTTGAACTCGACCAGTTCATAGTAAATTAGATACTTACGTTGTGCAATCAGACATAGTACTTAATTTGGTTTTAAACGTATTACGTACTTATTTGAATTTTTGGACCTGTCTCTTCCAATTACCTGAAGTGGAAATAGCGTTAAAGTCAAGCATCGACAAATCTTGACTTAATTCAGGGGTCAAATGACAAGGATCGTCTTTAAATAGTTCATTAACTTTTTGTACCTAGCAACGAATTTATTGTCACACAACTACCACTTCACCCGGGACTTAGTCCGCAAAAAGTGACAGCTCGGCTAATATGCATGATTTATAACAAATTTTAGCCCATACACTCACGAATAATGTAGCTTTCTATCCGTGAAAAACCTTTTAGACTTGGATCATATTATCAGTAATTAATCGGGGTTACATACAAACTTACAAAGAATTTTACCTCTTTATAATAGTAGAGAAAACATTGACGACATAAAATTTGTTCCTAATATCCTTCGTCGTATCAAGAGTACCAATATCAACACCACTGAGAAGAGCTTGGTATTGATACACCAGTATCAATACCAAGCTCTTCTCAGTTATATTTCAATAGTCGAGTGTAGGAACTGAGCCTAGTATTTGAACGGTCAGTTAATGTTCATTAAATTTACTTACTGTCCGGTTGGATTTGGTTATCTCGGTCTGTTTGATATTTTGCTTAGAGGTTAGAAACAAGATGTCACAGAAAATCTGTGAATCAAATAGGTATAGGTGAAGGTAGGTGACGAAATTAATATATTTTAACTTTGTTTGAAACACCGATAGCTGCGAGACGTGGCAAATTAGCTGACAGTTATACGTAAGTAAGATAAAGAAAACGGGCCTCAGTTAACTTTGACAATGGTGACGATTCTGACTGCATTCATGACGAAAACTAGCAATTTATAAATTATTATTATTTTATTATTATTAAACCTTGTTTCTCTAAGATCATGATTTTCTTCTCACCACGTGTTTTTTTTTGCGATATTTTGATTGATGTGTAGAATTTTGTTGATGTGATTTTTTCAACTTACCTATTTAAATAAAGGTTTAAGTTTTGTTTTGTCCATTTTGCCTGCTTACAAAGGTTAGTTAATCAAACTGTTATTTTTAATATTTTCTTTGATGAATATTCTATTAAAAAGATATTGTCAGTAATTAAAGAAGACTTTGAGAGATGGAAAGTCGTTGATTAATTTCTTTCATAGGTCTCCCACTTTATCTAAAACCCGACCTCTACTAAAATGATGAAATACGAACGTTCATATTAAAGGAATTGACAAATCCAATTTCCGGTTCAGTAGAATCAAGAGTCTTTTCATTGATGTGCGCAATCTAAATACGGTAATTTGCAATTTTCCCTAAAAAGGCTTCCATTTCTCTTACCCAATTTTTGTTTTTTATTAACTTACTTTTGCTGTGTCCTGTTATTTTTAGTGTAATTTTCAGTTATATCATGATCTTATTTATCTGGATGAAGAAGAAAAAGAAGATGATGTTAATGAAAATGATGATATTCAAATCAATGTGTTTAAAACAGATACGGGGCGTGGAGATCGGCATAGTAGTTTTGGTGCTAATCGTATGGATCGGGGCGATAGCACTGTTCTTCAACAGATGGGGGAAGATCAGGATGCTGCTGCCGTACCAGCCTGACTACAAACAGGAGCAGCTGAAGGTAATAATAATCATATTGTTGATAATGCTGTAAAAATTGAGATAGATAATGAGTGAACAGTCATTCATGACAATGATTCAGAATTTGTGGTAGAGAAGTAACGAGTTTATATTATCACTGTTGTTCAGTCTGATTTAAAACTTGGAAAAGAGTATTAAGGAGGTCTGAATATACGTGATGATGTGACTTTTCTTAGAAAAGTGCCAAAGAAATTGAAACACTTCACTTGCATCAAAAGTTTTTAAGGACAATTAAATAGACATTCTAGAAGTTAACAATTTAATTATTAAAAGATTAGTGCAGATGAATTTGGTTATTTGTTATCTTAATTTAGTTCAATAATTTAAATTAAGAATTGTACCTAATTAATTAGAAATAAAGGATCATATTATATTGATTATTGGTACCTACTGTAGATTTTATGTGTTTTTTTTTTAATTTCTAGATCACTTTCTTTATATTTAAGAATCGTACAAGCAAATATAATTTCTACAGGTGGATCAGTGTACTTCTCATGTACCAACGTCGCTATAGGAATTCAATATGGTTTGTTCATGGCCCACGAAATTGCTACTTTATTAATATTCCCAGTAAGCTTAGATTCCTCTACCGTAGTTTTTATGACAAAGTATTTAGAAATAATCGCAGTGAATGGTTCAATTGTTACCCAACTTTTATCTTTTATGAAATCTTTTTTGATAAATTTTCTTTTACTTTTTCCTCCATGTAAAAGATCTAATACTTAAGTAATTATTTAGTTTTATACCCTTCTTGAGAAAGTTGGACATTCAATTATTGTAATAGTAGCTAGGTACTTCTAGACTCGATTTCCATTCAGCTTTGCTTGCAGTAAGCAAACTATCCTCTTTTGTGTTCATAGGAATGTTACTAGGTAGGTACATTTTTTTAACGTTTAGCTTATGCAGTATTGCCAATTGCAAACTTATGCATTTCAATAAGACTTTAAATCGTTTTGCCAAATACTTTTATGCCAACAAACAGAATTTAAGTATTTAACTTGCTAGACATTTTGCAATAAGATGGCTATGCCAGATTATCCAGGACTTCAAGGGCTATGAAAGAATAAACGTTTGTTGATAATTTCAAAAACAAACTTTTAAAATGTTTATTACCAAACCATCTTGGTCTCTTAAAGACAATCAAGGAATTTTCGGGGTAATTCTGAAACAGATTTTAAGATTGAGATTTTAAAATACTTTTTCGCTTGTCAGGTTCCTGGAAGCAGCGCATTAGCAGCTGCAGCGGCGGGTGGTACTTGTGGGGCTCATTCCGCGCCATCGGCGTGTTCGGTAAATGTAATTTCATTTTTGTGTTTATTTGTAGATATTTGATTGATTTTGCAATCATTATTGAGCTCTGATGCTTTCATTTCAGAATCGAATTCCTTGAAATTTAAAAAAAACGAATTTATTGTCTCCTCAAAATTGATTGCAAAATGTCTTGTAGAATTTGTAGTTTTAAAAGTAATTTTAAATTTTAAACCTAAGCTCTTTCCAAATACTTCTCTCATCTAAACTTATATTATCATCCTTTTATGTAAATCACATTTAAATTGTACAGAACTTACTATACTTATTTAAACTTATTTTTTAACGAAATCCAATTTAGGTATTTTGGTTTTGATACTTGGAATGAAATTGCAAATTGGAATAGTTTATGTTACGTCTAAGGCAGATTTATCAGACTTTATACTTATCTGCAATTTACGTTTGAAGAGAAAATTGTCTTTTATATTATATTTGGTACTGAACATTTGTATTTCCAAGAACAAATAAACTTTTACCATCCATCAGATTAATGTTAGTCAAAATATTGAACATACATTCACTTAGTGGTTTAAGTTAATGTACACGAACCTGCATTCTTATTCTACAATACACCATAAAACAAAATATATATACCCTACATAAAAATATTAATCTGATACAACGTCAAGATACTTCAAGTAATATCACAATTCTCCATCTCTCAAGGCTTTGTACATTGTTGTAGTGTACTATATTATGAAAAAGGAAAAATCTTTTCTACATAAATCTCTAGCTGTTTTATGCTTAAAATGTCAATAAGTAGAGCTTGAATTAAAACATATTTATTTCATCATCATCATCATCAGCCTATAATGTTCCCACTGCTGGGACACGGCCTCCTCTCAATGAGAGGGTAATAATATTTATTTATCTAAACATAATTTTATTTGTTTAAAAGAAACTCTTCACATCAAACTATTCCAATATTCAAGTAAAAAAACATTCGAGCAAAGAAATTTGGTATAAATAATTTACCTGTAAAGATCAAAAATCATTTCAACTACGGAAAATGTAAGATTTATGTGGGTTGGGACTCTTTAGTACAAATAAGGCACAATTTTATCGTCTAATTACAATTCGGTATGTAAAGTATTTTTCAGGTATTTTTTTTTACATTTTTATTTCGTAAAACATTTAATTTTATGCAACTAATTTTAAGCTTTTTTTTTTCCAAGTAACATTTTCTTTTTTATTATTTTTTAAAGTATTATTCGTGATGACGTCATTTCATAGCCTGAATAGCTTTAAGTCTTTGCCACGTTTTCAGTACATACAAAAAACACTAATAGATAACTTCAAAGTTGACATTGATGACAGTTGACGCTTGACAGATACGTGTTTTTATTTTGTTGTGAAATGTGAATGCTGTGATCGTGACTCTGATGTGAACTTTTTGTTTGAGTTTCTTTTCCTACGATTTTTAGCAAATTTTAATTTCTATCCATTATCCGTGCTGCGTATCCGTGCAATGAATCTGTCATCGACAACTAGTGCTAAATGCTTCGTACCGTCATGTAAACACACTACAAGAAATAGCCGACACAAATTGTTCGTAAATGTGAAAGAAACGCTAAAAAAGAAGTGGTGCAAGGAAGTAAATATGGAATACAAGCCTGGGCGTCGTCTTTTTTGTTGCGAAGATCATTTGAACGCGAAATTATCAGCGCGCGATGCATTCAAATAAATAACACAGTAACTAGCATTGACAGTTTTGATTTGACACTGACGGTATGACAAACAAATGTTTTTTTTTTATTTATCTTGAAAAGCACGAAGGAAGTAGTCTATTCAGGCTACGTTATGACGTAATTTAGAGGTCAAATGAAAGTCAAATGATTACAAGTATTATTGTGAAAATAAACACAATCTTGTGATATAGAAAGCTAAAAATAGAAAAATAAGGCATAAGACCCTAAAATCTCCAAATGGTTTTGGAATCAGCGTAGGTTAATTTTTACTTTACATACCGAATTGGCTTGTCGCCCACAAACATAAAGTCAATTGACTATGTAATTTGACTTTAATAACCGCGGTAGTACCGCCACTAGACATTTCAGTTATTTTAGATTTAAAACAAATGTCAAAACCCACGCTAATTTTACAGTTTACCACCGTATATTACTTAGCCTGGACCTACCTCAAACATTATAAGTAATGATTCTAGGAAACTTTTACTATTTACCTAAATGGTGTGGGAAATTTTTGTTGAAATACGAAATATCACGATGACGATAGAGTAAATACTACCTACTTCTACTTTTTCTCATAAAAACCATAGTGCGTCAGTCCAAACCAAAGCTTTTGTGCCTATTTAAATGCTATAAATTCTACAGTCATTAGGTAAGGGATGACCTTGACCTAAAGTAATGAACAAAGTATCTTATACTTGTATTACTAGAGTTGATATTGTAATAACAAATAATTGAAACGAAAATAAAGTAATTAAGTCAAGACGATATTTTGAAGTTTCAGTTGGATAAGCGTGTGTTATAAGGGCGCTATAAAGTTATCCTCCAATAATTTTACGCCATCTTGTCAAATTGAGAATAATCTTGTTGTTATTACAAGACCTGATTCAAAGCGAAGTTAAAGTAACATTACTTAGACTAGTAATCTCTTGAAAAGTTTGAGGAAATACGCGAATACCCCTGGGAAGTCTTGATGGCGCGAAAAAAGACTTCTAGAAAAACTTGTAGGAGGCCTTTTCAACAGCGGGACAGAATGAGTCAATGAAATAAAAAGTCGTAGTAGTGGCAGAAAAATCAATCTAAGGCCTGAATTTTTGTCGCGCTGGCAGTGGGTCGCGCACGGTCGGTCGGTCGATACGAGTATACATTGTGTGACGCTGACGTCAGCGGCGACCGACAGCAGTATTTTTTTCTCGCTGACGTCACGACCAACCATAAGCGCGACAAGAATTCAGACCTAAAATTAATACCAATACCAAGCACAACGACAGAAAAGAAACCAAATTAAAATAATACGAAGTTTAAATCAGTTAAGTCTACTATCTTAACACTACCATTGGCTGCCAAGGTTAGTGAATTACATGGCTTGCAGCAAAACGAAGTAGCGTGATTCCTAACCGCAATGCAGCATTACTTTTCTGAAGGTCAAAGCTAATCCTGCAGCTTGAAAAATTGAAACTTATGTGTAGCGCTACACGGCTCATTGTTTTTAGGCGTTGCCTGCCCTACGATCTGATAAGGTGAGATTTGATTGATTATTTTTTGTTAATTATTTTTTAGGAAACATAACACAAATTAATGAGTAATTAATTTGGGTAGGACTTCAAAAGAGACCATGACCTCTGGGTTCGGTTCGGATCTCTTTTCATGGATCAGTCAGGAAATGCCCGCGCTCTATAGAGTCATACTATTGACCAACAAAGTCATTTGTGACGAAAAAATTCGGATTAAATTTTCTTGGAAGCTCTTTTATAAGATAAGAAATAAACAATGATCAGTTATTCAATTTGTCTTCCTACAAAAAGGTCGTTATGTTTCACATAATTTATTTTGTGCATACAGTATGAACGAGGTCACTGTTCTCAGTGTAAATAAACCCTTTTTCGCGCGACAAAATCTAATTGAACGAATTACAAAGTTTTTTCAGTGACTGGTAATAATGATTATGGAACAAGTTACATTAAATTAAAAATTAAATAAAAAAGCGGCCAAGTGCGAGTCGGACTCGCTCATGAAGGGTTCCGTAGCAGATTGAATGAAAAGTAAATTGCTGTTTTCGATTTATGACGTATTATACTTACCAAGTTTCAACAGCATAGTTCTTAAAGTTTCGGAAAAAGTGGCTGTGACATACGGACGGACAGACAGACAGACAGACATGACGAATCTTTATGGGAAAATATTTTTTTTTCAATTATAATTTAAAAAAAAACTGCTGTTTCCTTCAAAAGTATAATGCCTCTGCGTTTAAAATGCATGAAATAACTGTTTTTTTTTTTAATTACAGATGAAATTTTCTTTTTAGGGCATAGATGTACAACTACACTCTACCAACGACATACCATAATGAAATCTCTGATGCAGGTGGGCTTTAGTTCGCAAGCTCAACGATTAAACGTACTTCCAGGAAAGCCCTATACACCGTGCTCTAGGCTCCAACGAGTTCTAACAGCTTTTAGTGCGAAGCGATGAAGTTATTAGAATAAGAGGTTCTAGGAATTTAGCTTTGCAGGCAATATTTGAAAGGACCTCGAAAACTGTTATGAATATAATATACAGGATGTACACTATCCTCATCACGAAGCCGTCAACCAAGCATTCTGTACGTCAAACTAAGCAACTTTACGCTAAAATAATTGCTAGGAAACGACTTTTTTATTTGGGGTGAAAAATCATGTTTTGTGGTAGAACTCAATGTAACGCACTTTAAACATTATGCTGATGGATGGATTGAATAGGGGTCGTGGAGGTGTATAAAGTAGATCTTACAATAAAAACTTGTATGCAAAAATAAAATTTGACAAAAATTTGGAAATTTGGCCTCCGAATATCTCCGTAACTAGAAGGTTCCTTGGTATGGTGTTGAACAAAAAAATGATCGAATGACGGGGAGAACAAGTGCCTCACGGTTTCGTTAAGAAGTTTTTTACACCCGTTACTTGTTGGAGCTTAAATATTAAATGTCAACTTTATACACTTGACTACGCCGAAGCCCAGAAGGAGGGTTGATGGTGTGATTTTAGTTATGGGAATAATTTATTAGGTTATTAAAAAAACATACTTACTGTTATCATACAGTTATTGCTTATATTCGTTGAATATTCTTGTGATAAGACCGTTTTCTACATAACCAAAGAAAAGTAATTCGGTGATCATAAAATCACTGATGAAAAAAAAAAGTGAAAATCGATCACTGAAAATATAAATACTGACAAGACGATAGTACCTACATCAAAATACTTCACCGTCAGAAACTTCTCAACGTGATCTTATTCGTTTTATTGAGTGACGCCGATGCCATGGTAAAGAACCGACTTTATAGCTTCAAGCTCTTTAAAGCTTTTACGAACTCGAACGCCAATATCTTTATAAACTTGGATGGAAAACGTGAGAAAATGTTTGCCTTGGTTGGTATGTCAATATTTCATGGAAATCATGTTGTGCCGGATTATTAGCATTTACTAAAATTAAATAAAATAAATAATAAATATGGCTGTACATTGCACACAGCGCCACCTAGTGCCACACTAAGCAAGGCTTGTGTCGTGGTCACCAGACAGTTGATATACTACATACTTTTTGTTTGTAAATACATACTTATTATACATATAAACATCCATGACTCGGAAACAAATGTCCATGCTCATCACACAAACAGTTGCTCCTACCGGGATTCGAACCCGGGACCCTAAGAACGTAAGGCAGCCTCACTACCGCTGCGCCATTCGGGTCGTCTTATTATGATCTTATATTTAGGTTGTTGGATTAACAATAAGTCCCTGATCACAGAGTGAAATAAGTCACTGATCTACATGGGTAGATCAGTGCATAAATGTGAGCAAAACGATCTTCGATTTACTGTCTCCATTACTAAGCCATTACCGCCTGACACTAGGCAGATCTTTTTGCTTAATTCCAAATAGGTATAACCTCTACATAATGAGTGGGAGAAGACCCTTAAAGAATCCGAAAGGCACTTGTTGCGAAATATTTGAGGTAGAAACTTCTTTAAGAGCGTTGAGCACTTTTTAGGTGAACAAAAATCATGGAACTCGCGTGACCGTCACTAAACGCTTCGTAGCACTCGTAGCTAGCGGCGTAGCATCACTTAGAAGTGCACTTGGCACAACCCGTAGCAGATTTTAGTTTTCAGTGTCGGCTTTCACGATCGACAGTCCCTAAAGCAGCCCCGCATGTTTTTTTTTTGTTCTGAACCATACTTGGAACCCTTTTACTTTCTGATCTACAGGGTGTAAACCACCTCATCACAAAGCCGTTAACCAAGCATTCTGTACATCAAACTAAGTAACTTTACGCAAAAATTATTGCTGGGAAACAACTTTTTTTTTGAGGTTATAAATCATGTTTTGAGGTAGAACTGAATGTAACGCACTTAAAACATTGTGCTGATGGATGGATTGAATAGTACGGGGGTCGTGGAGGTGTTTACAGTCAAAATATTACAAAAATAACTTGTGTTTAAAAAAAAACTTGTCAAACAGTTGTAACTTTGACCCTCCATATTTCCGTAACTAGAAGGTTCCTAGGTATGGTGTAGAACAAAAAAAATATCGCAATGATAGGGAGAACAAGTGCCTTTTGGCTTCGTGAAGAGCACACCCTTTATTGGTGGATATGCTTAGTTGACGGCGGTTGGGCGTATTACCCAGTATTAACTGGGTTGTGGAGGTCAGATAGGCAGTCGCTCCATGTAAAATACTGGTATTCAGGTGCATCCTGTTAGACTGGAAGCGATCCTAACATAGTTGGGAAAAGGCAAGGCCGATGATGATGATGATGATGATGATGATGATGATGATGCTTAGTTGACGGCCTCATGACGGGTCTGTTGTGCACACATTGTGCCAAGATCAAAGAAGATAAAGAATATAAGTTTACTTTCAACGCCATTCACATTCAAGTAAACCAAATGCATCGCACGATACCAATAGCTATTCAGTAGTTCAACCAACCACCATACATAAATGGCTACGAACAAAGTCGTTGAATCAATAATAGCCAATAAAATCTGTCGTTTCCATCCAGTACGTAAAATTGCGAATAAAACATTATTCTTATTACAATTCCTTTTAGCGGAGACGGAAGTGAGCCTTAGTACTTTTAGTGGTCGTAAGCAAAACATGATAGGTCTTTACAATCACGCTCTCCTTGTTCCATCTTTACCACTTTAGGACTCGTCCAGATAGGAAATGTCGCGGCAAAGAAAATCGCTTGTAAACGACGAGCGATTTTCTCTGCCGCGACTTGCAATCTATTGTTCCTTTACCTCCTCCTAAGGTCGTGCTCCTCATAACTGGGGCTCGTGATCCCCTCCTATCATTTTTTTCCTGACGATGTTTCGCCGTCTGCATCCTTGGCCAAGTGAAGCGCGTCATGAAATTTCGTTTTGAGAGAAGAGCTTATCTGGTCGGACCATCGCAAAGTGGAATCTATTGTTACATTTGAGATATTCCAGACCGTTATAATGGTAATAATAATTATTATATTAAGTAGTGTCATTTAAAAGAAAATCGCTTGTAAACGACGAGCGTTTTTCTCTGCCGCGACTTGCAATCTATTGTTCCTTTACCTCCTCCTAAGGTCGTGCTCCTCATTACTGGGGGTCGTGATCCCCCCCTATCATTTTTTTCCTGACGATGTTTCGCCGTCTGCATCCTTGGCCAAGTGAAGCGCGTCATGAAATTTCGTTTTGAGAGAAGAGCTTATCTGGTCGGACCATCGCAAAGTGGAATCTATTGTTACACTTGAGATATTCCAGACCGTTATAATTGTAATAATAATTATTATATTAAGTAGTGTCATTTAAAAGTTTTACGCATATAAAAGACATGAAGTTGTCATCTAATAAATTGTTTATTATTCAGACAGTTGACATAACAAATGTCAGTAATTTAATTCATTTTTTTTTATGGGCATCGGATGCTATCTATCATCTGAAACAAATACAGTGTAATTATATTAAATTTTCGATTTGGACATACGAATGCTACCCGACAAACGAGCGCATGACCCTTGACAGAAGAATTTGTTACTAAGCAGTAACAAGTATTTGGATTACGATTTTCTTCGTCTTGTCCAGTCTGTCGCTTGTAAATATTTGAATGTCTTTGATCTGAAAACATAAAAATTGCAACTCTTTTTTCTTTCGGGAACAGGAGACACAGCAGACGCTACTGTCTGGAGAGTTATGGGCTTAAACTCGTAGCTTGGATACATTCTCAACCGAATCAAGACAAATAAGTAGACGCCCCCTGAATGCCATATCGCCTCTATCTGCAAAAGCCCTTAGGAGTACGATAAACTCAGTTATAAAACGTGTTTTATACCGCATTATACTGCACCAAGCTTCTCGTTTCAAATAAAACAAGCTTGGCAGATGTGTCTTTTTTCATTACTCCAGTCTGATGTGATTTGCAGTTTCTATTTTATTAGGGAGCCATAAAGTCGGTGTTGATAGGGCCGTTTGATTAGATTGTTAGTACTCTGATTTGGAAAGATCTGGATGGTAAGTTTAAGAGGTAGTTTTATTTTACTAGTTTAATTAATTAAATTTATTTATTTAACAATTTATTTTTTTATTTTTTTAATATCGCTGGACATTACACACAGCGCCATCTAGTGCCATACTAAGCAAGGCTTGTGTCGTGGTCACCAGATAGTTGATGTACTACATACATACTTTTTTTTTGTAAATACATACTTATTATACCTACATATAATGAAAAAAAATGAATGAATGAATGTAAATGTGTTCTATAATGTATGTCTTATAGCATGGTATTGGAATAGTCTGTAAGAATGTTTTAATTTATTGGTGGTAAATAAATAAATATGAACATCCATGACTTGGAAACAAATGTCCATGCTCATCACACAAACATTTGCTCCTACCGGGATTCGAACCCGGGACCCTAAGAACGTAAGACAGCTTCACTACCGCTGCCTAATTTGGGTCGTCAAAGATTTATGTACACACTAAACATAGAAAAGAAGAAAGGAACAGAAAATGTATAGTTTTATATATAGATCTTGTTTCGTCTGTTGAGGTTCTGCATTGTGGTGTCTTTTGAACAACATTTTTTTTTCTAATTCAACTGCCTTGTTTGTCTACTGATTGCAAGAGTGACTGCTGAGCATGAGGTCCTGCATTCGATTCCCGGATTGGGAAAAGTGTTATTAAGTTTTACCATCGGGAATTTCTCAGTAGCAGAGGCCCTACTCCCTAACGCTTCGTCCGTCTATTCGGATCTATCCGTCTCTATCGCGCACGTATGCAGATGCGAGTGAGAGAGACGGATGGATACGAATATACGGACGAAGCGTTAGAGAGTAGGGCCTCAGCCACGGAGTCTCTGGACTTGTGCCCCGTTGATGGGAATAGGCTCGCTCTATTAGATGGTACTTATAATAGACGAAATATGGGTGTACCATTAGGCTCCTCTGGCTAACTCTTCAGGTATTACAGGCGTGATGTTATGTTATATTTGGTCATAAACTCAAGTGATACTGACTGTTTGAGATTGAGTATAGTTAGTATTTCATGATCCTTGTCAATATCTACCCGTAATAAAAGCTTTATTCATGACCACTACAATCTAGAAATTAAGACCTTACAAAAAAAGGTATTGTAAGGTCCACTGAGGTATTAGGTGAATATTTCATTCCAAAAATTACCGTCATCATCTGCCTAGACTTTTCCCAACTATGTTGGGGTCGGCTTCCAGTCTAACCAGATGCAGCTGAATACCAGTATTTTACATGGAGCGACTGCCTATCTGATCTCCACAACCTAGTTAATACTGGGTAATACGATACCACTTGGTAACATTGGTTGTCAGACTTTTGGGCCACTGACTACCTGTAACGACTGCCAAAGATGGAGAAATGACAGCCGGGACTTAACGTGCTTTCCGAGGCACGGAGGAAACCCGGTATGTAATTCCTCTACCTAATTTCGCTGTTTCTAGAATCATCATTATCATCGGTCTATTAATGTTTCCACTGTTGGGTCACAGGCCTCCTCTCTATGAGAGGGAATGGGCTCTAATCCACCAAGCGGGCCCAGTGCGGATTGATAGATGTCACATGTCTTTGAATGTTTGGTTCTAGGACATGCCGGTTTCCTCACGATGTTTTCTTTCACCGTTTTGGGAGCAGTGGTGATGAAATAAATTACACAAAGTAATGCGTTTGTCTGGGTTCGAATTCACAACTTACTGTTCGTAAGTCGGTCGGACCACCACCACGGGGCCACCGCTGCTGGTTTCTGGAATACATTACAACAAAGTTAAGAAAACACTCTTAAACTTACCTTATAAACATTTTAAATCAGAAGATCTATATTAGGGCCTCTCCTAGTATGTAACATTACGCTATCCATAATTGAGTGAAAAGTTAAATGTACCTCAAAGTTCTCCGCGCTAGTAATGATAGCATCAATTAGAACTTTCTCGAACTTCAGTTGTTACCGTTGTTCGGGACATGATATAATTATTAGTTGAAGCAGCTACTTTGTTTGTAGGGGTTCATGTAGAAAGGTATTGTGTGTGGATCAAATGGCATTTAGCGGTGAGGGCCCTAAAATGTAGCATAGAATTTACCTGCGGGTTTTCCAAGAAGGGATCTTTTGTGGAGGTTTTAACGTCCTGAGGTCATTTGTTAAGGTACTGGTAGTATATTAGTTTAGTTAGAAAACAGAAATGGAGAGAAAAGAAAAACAGCTTTAGCTAAGATGGCTGGCTAGTTACGGAGGTCGTGGTAGTCAAAGTTCCAACTTTTTTATGCGCATGTTTTTAATGTAAGAACTTTACTTTATAAATCTTCACGACCCCCGTAATATTCAATCCATCCACCAACACAATGTTTTGAGTGCGTTACATTGAGTTCTACCACAAAACATGATTTTTCACCCCAAGAAATAGTCGTTTCCCAGTAATCATTTTAGCGTAAAGTTACTTAGTTTGATGTACATTCTGTATGATTATAATTGCGGGTCGTGGAGGTGTTTTAAGTAAAATCTTACATTAAAAACTTGAATTAAAAAAAAAAAAACTTTTAAACGTTGTAACTTTGACCCAAATGTCTACAAGGTGCCCAGGTATGGTGTAAAACAAAAAATTATTGCAATGACGGGAAGAATAAGTGCCGTTCGGTTTCGTTAAGAGGTTTATTACACCCGCTATATAAATGATGTTATATATGTCACCGTAAAATTGTCAAACACGTTATATTGTAATCTCTCTAGCGATATTGTAAACTCTCGAATGATTGTCAAACGAACATACTGCTTACAATAAAACGCATTATTTTTCGTGAAATGCATGCGATGGTAGTCAAGTCACGCGGTGTAACTCAAGCATTTTTATTAGCGATATAATCGGTCAACTTGTAATATGCTTGCTTACATAGTGTGCGTTTAATGCATGTTTTAAATTTCGTCTCATTCAGTTCAAGAATACTTTGTGGAATTTTATTATAGCATCTCAAACAGTACCCCATGAAAGATGAGTCTACTTTAGCGAGTCTAAAGCCTAGCTGAACTAGTTGGTCCCTATTTCTAGTACTGTAATTGTGTCTGTCGCCTCTTTTACCGAAAAATATTTTATTTTATCTTCATAACTTACAGTAAGTTCCGCTTCTGTAAAAAAAAAACGGTCGTCAGATTGTCTATTTTTTTTAAAGTATCTATGTATAGTCCGCGCCACCCAAAGCTATAATTTTTTGTAAACTAAGAATTTCTACCAAGTTACGGAGTGACAATGCTGACAATTCAATCAATAACAAATAATCCCAAATTCAATCAACATCAAATACTCCCAAATTCACAATCAACTCAAAATTTCACACGTATAATACAAAACTAACGAGCAATTTCACTCGGTCGGGTTATATTTCGGCGATATAAAGCACTGTCGTCTAATGTTTTGTGGTACTGGTACGCATCTGAAATCATGGAACGTAAATATTGGGCCGCCATTTTGAAGTAAGTTCACGCTGACGTGACGCTGTCATTTTTTAATTTGATCCAAAGGTGGCGAACCCGAATTAAGCTCCTCGTGGCGGGGACTATAGATACTTTTTTATTTCACAAGTCTCTCGTTCAATGAAAAAGCATTGATTCCAACAATATTCCATGTATCGGGTTTCATTATAAACGCACGTCATTATTATGATAAGTCTATTAATATGCTCATAATGGTTTAATACCGTTTTAATCACGTTCATGTTTCTGACCTACTGTTGAATTGATCGATGATGACAACTGGGTAGGTATCTGGTAAATAGCCAGCGTGCTGTATTAACATAAAACAATATAATTGAGAACCTAATCGATTACATTATGGTTCAATGACAATATTTTCAGTAGTGTGTTGTTTTTTTATTTAACATTAGACCCTGTTTTTAACCCCAGACGCAAAAACAACGGGGTGTTATAAGTTTGACGTGTGTGTCTCTGTCTATGGCATCGTAGCTCCCGAACGAATGAACCGATTTTGATGTTGTTTTTTTTTTTGTTTAAAAGGTGAATAAGTCGGGAGTGCTCTTAGCTATGTTTGATAAAATCAGTCCAAGATGGCCGCCGCCACAAAATGACGTATTTCATATTTGTTCAACAACTCCCTCAATATGGGTGTCAAATAAAAGTGCTTGACTAATAGAATACTATACGATACGCTATATTAAATTTCAAATCCAAGATGGCCACCACCAAAAAATGGTGAGTTACATTTTTTTTCACCACTCCCTCAATAATAATGGGAAATACCTTGAAATTACGACCCTACGTGTCGGGGGTTTTTTTTAATTTTAATTTGTTACTTCTGCTACATGCAGACGTAATTAAAACTTCTCATAAAATATCAAGCACGTACCCCGCATACCTTTTCCCTCAAGCTCTAAAGGTTAATTGCCTATACTTGCAACTGGCGGTCGAGATTCCCGTTACTTGAAAATGGCGCGATTTAATTGAGCACATCAATCTGCTGAATTGTTTTGTAGACTGCACATTCTTAAAGAAAATCTGGGTATGTAGTTGTACAATTTTCTTTCATTCGTAGTTGAATAAAATTGAAAATAATAAACTATTTTGTTTATGACCTTGGAAACTTTGTTCATAATTTGTTAGACTCTAACACCGTATTGTATTGGTTTTCAATTTTGCAAACCATATAATATTGTTAGGTAGGTAAGAACATAATGTGTAGGTATGTTCCTATTTGAAATACTGTAACTACACTGAATGATGTTTCTAATCAACATCTTTACGCAAAATGCCTGGCACTTTGGACGGGTCGGGGGGCTTTTGGGTCCGGGACATCACATTTTACTGTAGGAATCAATGTAACGCCCCTGAAAATATTGTCCTGATGTATGATTTGAATAGTATGGGGGTAATGGAGGTATTTAATGTAAAAGCACAACATTAAAAATGGATGATACCCATGCACAGACCAGCCTAGGCAAGCGCGGTTTAACCTGAGCGGATATTATTATTTAGGCACAAGCTCAAACACTGCTCACGCTATAATAACCCTTAAAACCAAATACCCAACAATATTGAACGAATGAGAAATCATTAGTATTCGTAGCCATTACTGTCAGTCGCTAACGTACTAATTAGCATGTCACTCACTGATTGATCGTAATGGGTTTAGTTCGCTTGATTGAATAATTCAATGTCTCCGAGAACTTAAATATCAAATAAACATTAGTTTCCACAGAATTCTGCAATGTAATCGGGTTTTCAGAATCTTTTAGTTTGTTCTTGAAATTGTGGAACATTCTGGAAATGGTTTAATTTCATTTTAACGAGCTTATAACTGGAGAATAATTTGGCATCTTAGAATTGAAAGGACGAAAGTAAAAGGCAGTCGATTATTGGATTTGGACCCTTCTTTACAGTCTTCGAATCTCAAGATGATATCGAATTTCACGTCTTGTTTGGAATCTAAAAATAGACTTCAATCAACGTTTTCCCTCATCGTGTTGATCAAAGATAAAAAGGTTTAGGTTCACGTGGAAGTGGATGAAACAAAGTGAAAAGCTTTTATACGAAATTATTATTATTTTGAGTCTACGTTAGAAAAGTCTACAATTAAAAAAAAAAAAAAACAAAAAAGAGACTTTATTCCGTCTTCTGAAACTACAGAACACAAAAAAAGAAAAGTTTTTTGTATCTGTCTGACATAGCTATTGTATCCCGAAGATTTACATAGATGACTGCCGCGCTGGTCCAGGGGTGCAAGCGCGACTGCTGATGGGCAAAGGGTTTATCCATTAGGATTTTTTTTGTAGCATGCGCGGCGTCTAGATTTCTACCCCGTCGATGGCAATAAACTCGCCCCTAAACTAGCAAAATTGGGATGTACTAATGGGTACACGTTCGGGGGTTACATGGGTAATGATATGTTATTGACAGAAGTGTCAAAACTTATATACAACCCTGAGGGTCTAAAATAGCCGCTTTTGCAGAATCGTGCTGCAAAAGTGGAAATTTTAGACCCCAAGAATTACGTTTTGCCAGGGGTAGGTATTGCAAACAAGACTCCAGCGCCTTAGTCCTACTAATTTATTATAAATGCGAAAGATATTGTGAGTAGGTATAGATGTATATTTGTTACTCTGTTACGCAAAAACTACTGTACGGATTTGAATAAAATTTTGCAAACATATAGTTTATAACTTGAATTAAAATATAAGATACTTTTTATCTGAGTAGTAAGATCCCATGGGAGAATTATCAAACAACACGCAGTCAAAGCCGCTGTCAGGAGCTAGTATTAAATAATAAAAAAATTCACCAGCCCACTAAAACTCAACATCCTATGAGAATAATAAATTAATTTTGTTTACCCCACGTCACTTACATCTCGGTCCGATAGGTTTTCTAAATAGTAGAGAGGTTTTCCCCCGAGATCAGCGGTCAAGGGACCCGGTATCGGTATCTGTCAAGTGTAACAGCCTACTGTCCATCTCTATTTGCTTAACTAAGCAATTGTTAGGGCCATTCTGTTTATTTTGCGAGCTTTTTGGCAATTTGTTGTGTTGAGATTGTTGAGGAGTTTTGTATGGCAATAGAATACGGATGGTTGGAATTAGAGTTTTGGGTTTTTTTCCGTTTGACGAAAGAAAGAGAATAAAAATAATGTTTAGTTGTGGCAGTGTCCTGATTTGCATAATAAGTAACAAAAAAATAAATATAGCAAATAATAATAAATATTTAACATTGTTTTTTTTTTTTTTTTTTATAATAATTTAGCTTGCAAGGAGTTACTGCAACAAGCGGGTTACCGCTGAGCACGATGCTGTGCCTATGGCTCCTCATACCACAGCACTGGTTTTCAGTGGTGACCCGAGAAAAAAAACATGAGGGCTAGACCTTGGGGACGATAGAAGTGAAAACTAAGTAATCTGTATCTGCTACGGGTTGTGCCCCGCGCACGCCTAAGTGGTGCTACGCCGTAGCGGATCGGCTACGAGTGCTACGAAGCGTTAGATGACGGTCACGCGAGTTCCATGATTTAGTTCACCCAAAAAGTGCTCAACGCGCTTAAAGGAGTTTTCACTTCAAAATCTACATTATTTGCTGCTGGTATATCTACAACAGCAACAACTTATTAAATTAATGGAAGTTTGCACGCGCGACAAGTAAGTCCCGAAAATAATGGAATTGTCTTTGTCAAATCTTCCATTCGTCGTTTTATTCGATTAGCCAAATCCATTCCTCGGCAAACCTTCAATTTAGAAGTCCATCAGGCTTCGCAATTTAGATCACAGATTCCAATCAACGAAAAAAAATCCAGCCACTATTCTCACGAACCTAAATTCCTGTTCAAAAATGGAGAAATATTCGAACCTATAAAACTAGCGACCTTTTACAAATGAAGTAATACTTCTCGAAGGCTGAAGGTTTTCGCACTAACGGAAAACACTGGGGGTTGGGCTTCGTAGGGTTCTGTGGCTCGAAACAATATTATAATTGAGAAAAAATTACGAAAACCAATTTCTTTTTAAGTTAAATTATTATTATTGCGCACCCTGTGACAGACGGACGGAAAAATGGACAGACTGAGAAATAGACGAACAGACAAACTCACCAAAAGACAAACTAACAATCAGACAAACTGACTAACAGATGGACTGCAAATACTTAATAATGGGGTCCTGTTCGCACAGTTTCAGTTTGAGTAATTCAGCAACTCGTCCCACATGCCTACGGTCCATTTGGGACGAGTTGATGAAAATCTTTGTGTACAGAACCCTAAAAACACAATTTAATTCCGAATTCAAATAGCCTTGTAAGTAGCAACGCAATGAAAGTGTTCGATGGCCACTCACATTTTGATATTTATATCAGTACCATTTTATCTTTATAAAAGGATTGACTGTCGATACCTTTTGATTTATATTGATACTTTGCGATATACATTGAGATACTTGACTTCGTGAATGTGAATTTTATTACAGAGAACTGAGATTGAACAAGAATGTCCGAGTAAAAATTGAAGTGAAAATATTGAATCGTTGGGTAGACAGCTTATTGTATTAAAAATAAGCCAAACTCTGTATAAAATCGCCGTTTTATTTATTATATGTTTTACCTAAACTAGAGAATGAAATACATAGTTTTATACATTTAAATAAATATGACAGCCAAAAAGAATAAGTATTGAAATGGAAAGGCAATAAGTCTCTACAATCATTCCTTCAGCTGATTTTTTGGTTTGAAAAGTCTAGCTTTTCGTAAGTTTTATTTGACAAAAATCTTTAACCTGCTGGTGATAGACTGATATGAGCTTGTTAAGATGATGACTTTGAACAAGTTTTATTATGTATGACCAAACCGTTGTGGAAAAAGAACAAGATTTAAGTTTTGATGTGTAGATTATTACAGTGAATCAACTTAGTTCAGACAAGCCATTTTGCTTGTTACTGTAAGTACTTAATTATGTCTTGTTAATACCAGACACCAATACCTACGCTATTGCACTTGATCTGCACTACACATGATGTGCAACGTCTACTTATTACGCAGGAAACAAAATGAAGGTAGACAGACATTTTTTTTGTATCATTATTGCAGTCTAAAGACGTTCACTGCTGGACATAGGCCTCCCCCAAGTGTCTGTGTACTGACTCAACTAGACCGCTTGTCCCAGGTAGACATAATCCGATCTTGATAGGGGTGGGTGTTACATGGGTATTCAACATGACTTTGGTTTTGTTTATGTTTATTTTAAGAACCAGTCTTTCGGAAGCTCTACTGAGGCCATCTAGCAGAGCAACAATGCTATGAATGGAGGATCTCAGTACGAACAGGTTGTCCATGGTCTGAGCCATGACCACGGCAAACCAATGGCGAGTGACGTACTCGCCATTGACGTTGATACATAGGGTTCCTTTAGGAATAAAATAATGTATTTTATTCATAAAGGAACCCATTATTTGAGTTTTGATTCCAATTCCAACGAATAAAAATACAGTTTGTTAAAAATAACGCAAAATAAGGAAGAAACGAAATTTTCCACCTTTTTAGGGTTCCGTAGCCAAATGGCAAAAACGGAACCCTTATAGATTCGTCATGTCTGTCTGTCGGTCTGTCTGTCTGTCTGTCTGTCTGTATGTCCGTCCGTATGTCACAGCCACTTTTTTCCGAAACTATAAGAACTAGGCTGTTGAAACTTGGTAATTAGATGTATTCTGTGAACCGCATTAAGATTTTCATTCAAAAATAGAAAAAAAAAAATTTGGGGGTTCCCCATACTTAGAACTGAAAGTCAACATTTTTTTTTCGTCAAACCCATACGTGTGGGTATCTATGGATAGGTCTTTAAAAATGATATTGAGGTTTCTATTATAACATCATTTTTTACTCAACTGAATAGTTTGCGCAAGAGACACTTCCAAAGAGCTAAAATGTGTGTCCCTCCCCCCTGTAACTTCTAAAAGAAGAGAATGATAAAACTAAAAAAAAAATGTGATGTACATTACCATGTAAACTTCCACCGAAAATTTGTTTGAATGAGATCTAGTAAGTAGTTTTTTTTAATACGTCTTAAATCGTAAACAGTAATTTACCTTTCATTCAATCTGCTACGGAACCCTTCATGGGCGAGTCCGACTCGCACTTGGCCCGTTTTTTAATATTGTAACAGTCCAAACTCAGCTGTTATGTTAAATTCGCGTGACAGGAACTACTAAAATTAAGTCAAATCTGTCGAAATGGCACCTTGAATCCAATACAAAGCTTAATTAAGGCGACTCACAAAATATTCAGAATAATTCACCAGAAATATTAGGGAAGAACTGTTTAAAAATAGCGATGTAAGCAGTGTAGTTTAAAAAATAATCTTTCAAAGAAAACGAGAAATCATATATCCATCCACCAAAGTAAAACCTTGCAAATCACACTGAAATACTCGGTGTAAAACTACTTATGATTTTCACAAACAGAAACCATATTCTTTGATACAAAATTCTCAAACCGTATCATAATATTCAAACACTAAAAATAATCTATACCCACACCGAGCACTCTCAAGCAACCCCTCTCAAAGAATGACCCTCTTTTCATTTCACAACTTCATTCACACATTCACAAGAGTCCCTACAGGGCGCTACAATTTTACTGACCCCATTTTGTTCATCGGATGTAGTCGAAGGGATGTCTCTCAAGACAGCTATTAACTCGGCTAACTTTTATTTGCTTAGATCACGTGATTCATGCCCCGATTAATTTAGCGGTGGACGTGCCCGCTTGACCCCTTGACCCCAGTCAGGGGTTGGTACTGTTATGGTGACTTCGTTTCTTGTATCGGTGACGTCAGGAGATTTATTGTGACGTGTGAGGTTGTGATGACATCACCAACGCCATAATATATACTCGTACAATCTACGTTGGGCCCACTAGACAAAACACTGGTAAAATAGAAGGAGACTGGAGAGGTTTCCTGTAACCTCCTTTAAATTAGTATTATTTTTTTCTGAACCATGCCACATCGTGCATATAAATGCACCTTCTAGAAATCAATTATCATCATCATTTCAGCTGAAATAGGTCCACTGCTGGACGTAAGCCTCCCCAAGTGTCGCCACATTGACCGGTCCAGTGGGACTAACTTCCAGCGGATTCCCGCAACCTTCACCTCTAAGCATATTTTTTAAAACAAAACTATATTATTAAAGGGCCATCTTTTCTTATAGCAAACTTTTGTGATGGTGAAATAATCAAATCATGCTGTGAAATCACCATTTGCGTTGCAGAAGCTTTATCCAGATATCAATTTTCTTAATTAATAAGTCAAAGCGTAGCAAATCTTAATTGGGAAGCTGAAGCAGTGCTAACTTAATTGTAGAACTTTAATAACGGCAACAAGTTACGTCATACTGAAATAAAATATGGAGCAAGGCTAGATTTAATTAAAAAATATGAAAACCGGTTCTAGGAAGAAATGTGCTTGTAACTTTTCACGTACTTTTTTATTACTAGGTTTACACTCGTATGTTTCACTTCACAAATTGTAATTTAATGTGATGCTCATGATTTGAAAATTTATTACCTACTCATCTTTATTTTCACGTCCATTTTCTTTCTAGTTGCATAATATACCTATTATAAAACTAATGGTGCCAATAAACAAAACTGTGTCAACTCTTCATTTATTGAGACGAATTGACGTATTTGATAAGAAATAATGTATACCTATGTGCTATCTATATTCTGGCAACGCTGTGTCATTTCTCAGACATTGTTTCGAATCCGTGCGAACGATCGATCAAACAGTTTGATTTTCCCAACGGAGAGTACCTTCGTTGTCAAATCAAATCAAGTTAAGAAAAAGTGCTGCGGGACTGTTCGAAAGAGACAGCGCGGCCCCGGAACGTAAAGGGCGAGGTAGGAACATGGATGGTTTTTAGTCAGTAAAGGTCTGACACTCCCTCCCGCTCCACCCTGAGTGATGTCATTCGATGAGTTCCCAACCAAAAAAAAAAAATAAATAAATAAAAGGAAATGAAAAAGTAGGCGATATTTTTTATCATCAAAATAAAAAAACGAAAAATATATGTAGCCTACCTGTTCTTATACAAGTGCTAAGGTATTATACACCTGTTTAAGTCAATCTATTCTGCGTTTTCTTTATATTTAGATCAAGGAGATTTAGATCAAGGAGATACAAAACCCTTTGTGTGCTTACATAAATTGCAGGTCTATTGACGCGATTACAAAGCAAGGTGCATATATTTTCTTAATACCTATTGTTTTTTTTTTTTTTTCAAGTGTTTTGTTTTTTTAATATGTTTGACTGTTTCTGTCAATCTACGAGTATTTTTTGAAGATGATACAGCCAGATGGATGATTTAAATAGGTGTACGCAATTTCAGATCTATACCATATTAATATTAATATATTAATTAATATTTAATATATTTAATATTTAATATTTTAATATAATATTATAAAACAGAAGAGTTTGTTTGGTTGAACGCGCTAATCTCAAGAACTACTGGTTCAAATTGAAAAAATATTTTTGTGTTGAATAGTCCATTTATCGAGGAAGGCTTTAGGCTATATAATATCACGCTACGACCATTAGGAGCGGAGCAGGAATGAAAAATGTTGCAAAAACGGGGATTTTTTTTTCCTTTCGTTTTTCTCTCGTAAGTGACGCAGACGAAGTTGCATGGGTCAGCTAGTTAAGGCGCGTCCCCGAGCAAAAGCCGTTTTTTTTGGTTTTTTTAGGAGCCAACTACTCTATAACCAAAAGAAATACCAAGTAATAACAAATACATTCAATTTCTACATATTCTTGACTGCAAAATGGTAGTTTTTTTTTTTAAGTCTCATAATATTTAATAAATCCATCCCCTCACAATGAAACGACAAAAATGAGAAAAAAATATTTGTAACATGCTTCTTCTCGTAAAGTTAACATTATTTTGATTTCCTTCTTATACTAATGGATAGGCAACTTAATAATGAACACAATGCTAGTTGTTTTTTTCGTAAAGACGGAAATTTGATTTTATAAAGAATAAAAACCACTAATTTCGCAATATTCGACCCGCAGTGACTGACGTAAAAACCACTTCGTAGTGCAAGCTGATCAGAACTGTATTCTAACAGTGGTGATTCAAACTTCGTTTGAATCACCACAAATAGAGTTGCTAATTTCGCGTGGGGTAGCGCCTTAAGGATAAGCTGCTGCCAGCGAACCTTGAATAATAAAATAAACTGACGTAGCCATTTTTCATTGAATTACGTAATGGTTTTTGATTTTTATTTCATCTAGTAACAGGTTTGGAAAAAAATTGTGATGTTTACCCATATCTGAACGTTATTTTTGGTCAACCTTTCTCTAAAACTTTCTATTTTAAATAAAAGCAATCATTGCATGTAAAAAATTTCAAATTCCTTCATTTCAAATCTTCCTCGTGTTGGTACAAGAAAATTCTCATATCACAATGTTCCAGTCCAATATCTAAGAACATAAAATTCAACCATTTTTAATAAGACCTATATTACATGCATGATAGGGTGTACCCGACCGTTCATGTGAACCTTGGTTCTAAGCCGTCCATAGTGTACAAAGAACGTGGTTGGCTTAGGATTTTCATTTTACTAAGACTACAGACAATATTAGAAGGTAGCAGGTCCCGAGATTTTTCACCCGCGTGATTCTTGGTGATGGTTCAACGAAATCGTCAAAACATTGTCCTGGTAAATGGATTGAATAGTGTAGGGGTCGTGGAGGTTTAAGAGTTCCGTAAGCCGCGTTAAAGTTCTTACCTTAACAAGTAACCTTAAAAAAAAAATTTGAAAAACCCCCCGACACATAGGGTCATAATTTTATGGTTTTTTTTTGGAACGAAGTTCCTTAACGTGGTTTACAGGTGTCAAGCCCATTCATGTGATACCCATATTGAGGAAGTTGTGAAAAAAATGTTATTCATCATTTAGTGGTGGCGGCCATTTTGGATTTGAAATTTATTACACCGCATAGTATTCTACTAGTCAAGCCCTTTCATTTAATAATCATATTGTAGAGGGAGTTGTTGAATAAATATGTAATCCGCCATTTCGTGGCGGCGGCCATCTTGGACAGATTTTTATAAAACATAGCTAAGAACACTCCCGACTAATTCACCTTTCAAACAAAAAAAAAATCAAAATCGCTTCATCCGTTCAGCTGCTACAATGCCACAGACAGGCACACACACAGACACGTCAAACTTATGACACCCCGTCGTTTTTGCATCGGGGTTTAAAAACATGTATTCTTTGACCCCAATATCTCCGCAAATAGAAGGTCGCAATGATGGAGAAAACAAAGCTCTTTTCGGCTTCGTTTAGAGTCTTTTTTCACCCCTTATACTTTTGGATTCAAGTGCCAATAGATTGAACCCAGCTGCGTTGTGTGTTTGGCATTTAAGTGCATTACCTACGCAGTAAATGTCATAGCTTGTCGAAAAATGCAAAGTGATAAGTTGGTTAACCATGACCGCAACAATTATGTACTATAAATGTACTTCTACCTAACACTAAACAGATCTATTCTGACATTTCAAAAATTGAAAAATGTATAAACCGGCTATCATTCTATACCTAGATATAATATCAATGCTCTAACTGTAATTATCTTCTTCAAAAATTTCAAAACTCAAACTGTTTCATCTTATCTTTTATTGCCCCAAATCCCTTACTCGTGTAAACTAAGCCTTGCCTTTGTGTAACCATTTAAGGATTAGAGGCTTCTTGCTATACCAATCGTTACTAAAATGTAACAATCTATACAGGCGAAGTTCTTAAAATTGAAATGAAATACAGAAACTTGGTTTTAGTACCCATGAAATTGGCTTGACTGATATATGCCTCTAAAAACACCCGTTATTTCCTTCTCGATCGGCCACGCGAATATAACGATATGGCTTTTATATATGTTATCTATTTCTTGTGACCTTTCGCTGAACCAATGGATACCACAGGGGACGATCGAGTATTCGGGTAACAATCGCTCCGATTACGAGCCCTAACACTGCCTTGAAGAGTTAGTAATCTATACTAAAATTATAAAGCTGAAGAGTTTGTTTGTTTGTTTGAATGCGCTCATCTCAGGAACTACTGATTGAAATTGAAAAAAAAATTGTGTTGGATAGTCCATTTATCGAGGAAGGTTATAAGCTATATAACATTACGCTACAACCAATAGGAGCGGAGCATAAATGAAAATTGTTGCAGAAACGGGGAATATTTATTCCTTTTGTGTTTGTTACCTCAGAACTTTCGACTACGTGAACCAATTTTGATGATTCTCTTTTTATTTGAAAGCTGGTGAATTTCAATTTTGTTAAGATCTGATGCTGATCTTCGGAGATATTAATGGAACTCTTCAAAATTAGACGGCAAATCTGCAGTGATTGCTGCAATCGATTGGATGTTTAATGTTTATACAACATCATGACAGATCATCACGCCTGTATGCTCTGAGGCGGTATGCAGATATGTACAATACTCCCAGATTTCGACAGTTAGGTGTGTTAAGTTCCATTTATTGGGGATAAGCCTGTTACCGTAGTACTAGTTTTTTATTTTATCGGAAAGGGTGTACGTCAAGGGTAGTTTGATGAGTGTTCGGTTAGGTTCCGATTATGGGATCTATGACAAAGTAACGGAACTGTTCAATTCTTAGGAGCAAATTTACGATACTCGGCCAAATCTTTTATAGGCTACCCGGATATTTGAGTCACTTGCCATAACGTCGTTATTAACCGACTTCAAAAAGGAGGGGGTTCTCAATTCAATGTTTCCCGATTACTCGAAGATGGCTGGACCAATTTTGTTTTTTTGTATTGTTTGAAAGGGTATACTTCCCAGGTAGTTCCATAATCATCAAGTCAGGATACTTATGATGGGATCCTGTAAAAATAGAGGTAACTCTTTAAATTTTATAGGCACACAGGAAGCGATTTGGGTAGTTTTAGGAAAAGTACTTTCTCGGAGTGATCCCGTCTTAATTTGGTACAGATCTGATAAAAAACTTAAGAGAACAAATGATAGCAAATGTACCGGGATTGCTAAAATCTCATGTCTGTCTATTGTTTACACCAGTTCATAACAAAAAATCACGCCGGTACGCTGTGAAAGGTGTAACGTTACATTTTCCTAGATAGGAAAACATAAGGTCGCATTAGGAGAAGTTTGAAAGAAAAATGGCATAGGAAAGATGAAGAAGATGGATGGTTTATTAAGACTAGGGAAGCCGGTAAGATAATGATCAAGGTCCAAAGCTGGCAGCTGGCAGAAACCGCTCGCCGCTGTGTCAGGCTCGCTCGCAGACGCCAATCTCTCAGGGTATATTTGCTACCCGAGGGCTGAGGGTTTGAGGGTCGAAGTTTACCCGCAGTCAGTGTCTAGGTTCTCAGTAGTTAGAAGTAGTAAATGCCTTAGTAGTAAACTAAATCAATCAAACAGGTCCTTATCTCTTTATGTGACGCAGACGAAGTTTCTTGGATCAGCTAGTAATTTTCATAAAACGAATATTCTCAAAATTTAGTCTTCACTCAGGGGGGCTAAAATTACCGCTTTAGCAGAAACATAATAAGATTATAATATTAATCAGGATCAAATTCTTAAAGTGGTCGTTGTAAATAAAGAATTATTGTTACTTTTTGACTATTTTACGAATAATTTTTTCATATCCTATAAATGGATGTTTACTGTCGTCTAAATAACTAAACACGATTGAGGTTACGATTCAGATTGAATTCTAGACCTATTATTTTCAACCTAATCACTCGTAAAGACCATTTGACCTAAAAATATAAAAGCGGCTTAGGGCGCAGTATAAAACATAAAAAAGAAACGTGACGTCATAACTGTGGTCGGCAACACATAAGGTGTTTACTTAAAGACTTTTGATAAATATGCTGACATGTTTACGGTGAAACTGATTTTAGGGAGATTTGTTACCGTTTGTTGATTTCATTTTGTAACTGTTCAGCGATTCCCTTTCGTCTTTACGTCTGTGAAGTGATCGGTTGATCACAACACGCATTGGAGCAAGAGTTTTTTTTTAATTCTAAAATAGACTTGAGTTTGATGCGACCTACGGTGGAGCATGCTCGCATAAAAGAAACCGATTCACTCGAGCTTTGAAGAGATTCAGATTATAATGATCAGGAAACAGAGAAACTGGCGGTGGCTCGTTTTTCAGCACACTATCGACGTCAAAGTAATCGCATCTTTGACTATAGTAGTCTTAGGAGCTGATCCATTATTAAAGATCCAGGATACAAAACACAAAGCTGATCCGATAGAACATCTCACAAACGAACATACAAACATAACGAAGATTCAAATCCCTTTGACATTTGATCACATTTTGTCTTTGAAGCTCGATATAGCTCGACTTGCAACTAGCTTTGTCCATTCAATCCAAATGCTGCGTTCGTGGATCGTGGCGTCATTATTTAGTAGCAAAATCCTAGCTTCAGAAGACAGAGTTTTATATGTCAAGCTTTGCGATCTTTGTATTTACGGAATACGGGACAAATATCTGTGATGTTATTCGATTTGTTAGTCCAAAGTTTGGATGAATTTTTTACTTGAAACCGTGTGTCCCAGTGAATCAGATTTAAGATTAGAAAGGCCAATAGAAGTAATTTCACAGAAAAAATATGTCACCTTGTCTCAAGGTGGCCATGTCTGCAAAATTACTTGGCTAGTTTGACATGTTACTGGTACTGACGCCAGCCAGTTGGCTATTGCAAACAAGTAGACTACGAATTGGTCCGCGGTTGGAGCATTAAAATATGTAACGCTTACAAAAGAATGTGGTGGTGTTTTGATTCGATAACAAAATAATAATAGGCAATTGTGGGGTAATTTGAAAAATTCTTTTGAGAATCTTTAATTTTTTGATGGCCATTCATCATCACATGCAGGATGTATCGACCTCACCACAAAGCCGTTAACCAAGCATTCTGAACATCAAACTAAGTAACTTTATGCAAAAAATGTTGCTGGAAAACGGCCTTTTTTTGGGGTGGAAAATCTAGTTTTGTGGTAGAATTCAATGTAACGCACTCAAAACATTATGCTGATGAATGTAGTAAAATCTCACAGTAAAAACTTGTACTTTAAAAAAAAAATTGACAGAAGTTGAAATTTTGACAACCAATATCTCCGTAACTAGGTGTAGAACAAAAAAAAAATATCACAATGACGTGGGGGTGAACAAGTGCCTTTTGGCTTCGTTTAAAGGTTTTTTAGGGTCCGTACCAGACCCCCATCACCAAAAATAAACTTTTATGCAAAACGCTGGTTTTGGATAAAAGTTTTATTTTTTTAACAAAAAAGCACAAGACGATAACCGTCTACTTCAGCAGCTCCCGCTGTTGTGATTTTCCTTTCACAATTTTCCTTTATCATCCATATTTTCTAGTCAACCGCAACGTCACTTGTAGGGACGAACACTTCAGAGTTCAACCGTTGTGAATTATACTCAATTTTTTAATTTATTGTTTGACATCTTAATGAGATTGAGTCGTCAACATTCGCGGTCTTTCAACTTGTTAGTGAATGCAATTTACGTCTGTTTGTTTAATATGATTCAGTTTTTGGATATTTGCTGTTTTGTTTATTAAAGAAAATGTCTTATCATCTCCTGAATCTTTTTTTTTGAGTTTGTTGTCTTATGAGTTTTGTGTAACAATTAATATCGTGCTAAGAAAAGGCCCAATCATGAAAAAAAAAATTAGCTATAACAGATTTTTCTTCGGTTATTTTTGGCCAAGCCCGGATGTACTGACGAACTTTATAATGTAACTGGAACAGACTAGATGTGGAAATCACAAGGCATCGCACCACACCTTTAGGGAGGCCTAATTCAGCATTAAACTGAGTTGTTCGTACAAGTATACTACATTAAGGAATATATGCACACATTTTTAACCGACTTCTTTTATTTCGATACTGAATGTAAAAGTACTTCAAAAATAGTGAAAGAGTAAAAACAAGGCCAAAAAAAATCGAAGATAAACGGAATTTATTACGGATTTTGTATGTTGAATGACTCCATGAAAGGTATCGGATCTCTCTGTCCAATCATCAGTTTCAAATGTCTTTTTTTTATAAATATTTAAAAAATACATCATGCTGATTTCTACGTACTCAAATTCAATTTTCTCAATTGCACCTATCGCGGTCGTCTCCGCATGACCCAAAGGTCCACTGGAAGAGATTGCCATTGTCAATTAAGGCCGGCTCTGTACATTTTGCGTGCATAAAGTATAAAATTATAGACCATCACCATGACCTGATGAAGGTTGCGGCAATCCGCTGGATGTCGAGTCGCACGGGACGGTCAATGTGGCGACACTTGGGGGAGGCCTATGTCCAGCAGTGGACGGCTTTTGACTGAAATGATGATGATGATGGTCCATCATCAAGGGTCATTAAAGTTAACGTTTCAAATTCAAGCAAAATTCCACAAATCACTCAGCTACAAGAAGTTTCATGTGACACAATTTTTCTAACATACATATTTAATTCGCTCGCATATCTAACCTAACGTAACGATAGGTTATAACTTAACAAGCCGATATTCTACATAGCTGGACTCTGTCATCAAGTTTTTAAATCTTATTGTGGTTATAATGTTTAAATTGTTATGTGTTGCCGTGTTCCAGGTAAGCGTTACAGGTAGTCAGTGGCACAAAAAGTCTGACAACCAGTCTTACCAAGGGGTATCGTATTACCCAGTAATAAGTGGGTTGTGGAGGTAAAATAGGCAGTCGATCCATGCAAAATACTGGTATTCAGCTGCATCCGGTTAGACTGGAAGCCGACCCCAACATGGTTGAGAAAAGGCTTGGCAGATGATGATGATGACCGCGCTCTTTGTTTTTTTGTTCCAGACCATACCGAGGAACCTTTTAGTTACTGAGATATTTGATGTAAAAGTAAATTTTGGCTTACTCAGTTTGATGTACAGAATACTTGGTTGATGGTTTCATACAGGGTCTGTTTACACCCTGTATACCCCAACACTGTAGCTACATGCAAACTATATTTTACAAAACGAAGATGAAATAATAGTGGTTTACAACTCTATTAATGTGTACGCAGAGTAAAATGAGACTTAAAATAACGAAAGTTCCATTAATTACCATTATATTGGGCATGTAATTAACGATGCACCAGATTTAACAAAATGGAACGGCAAAAAAATCACTTTTGATTGCTAAAATTAGTAAATGATCACCAAAAATTGATCCCCATTTTATCATGAAATTAGAACCAAAAATTTATTTTTTTAGTTAATGACCACCAGGAATTGAACTGATATGCTCTTGCATACGAGTCGAGGGAGAACTGGTCGACGGAGCCCCGCTTCGCGGGGCTCCTACTTCTGAATGGTTTAAAGAAAAATAACCACTTCTAACCTAATCTATCCGTGTCGGGGTGCCCCAAGTCGGCCTAGGCAAAACTAGTTTGTCATCAAACACCTCATTATAATTTGGTGCTCAATTTACTAAATTTGGTGATCAATTGATATTTTAGGTGATAGATGTTAGTGGTCACAAAGTAATTTTTGGTGGTCATTATATTTTCCCCCATTATATTGTAATCTATCTAGCGAGATTGTGAATTATCGAAAAATTGTCAAACGAACGAATAACGAACGACAGACGAATTTTTCGGTAGATTACAATCTATCGAAGTGAAACCGACATCATTATTATGATCATTTCAGCCGAAAGCCGTCCACTGCTGGACATAGGCCACCTCCAAGTGTCGCCACATTGACCGATCCCGTGCGACTCACTCGTATCCAACGGATTCCCGCAACATTTACCACGTCATCGGTCCACCTAGTGGGAAGTCTTCCAGTTCGCAGTCGCCCCTCCAGAACTTTTCAGCCCGATCGGCCATCCGTTCTACGAGCAATGTGCCGTGCCTACTGCCACATAAGTTTGGCAATTCTTTCGGGATACGTCGGTGACCTTGGTTCTCTTCCGGAGTCTTCATTTCTGATTCGATCACGCAAGGAAACTCTGAGCATAGCCCTCTCCATTGCCTTTTGATAAGGCCCATTGTGAGCGACCACGTTTCGGTCCCGTAACCGAAGAGAAACCGTAATATTGAGAAATCCATGCGACAAAAGTATCTCTGCCCCCATGATCGAATCTTGGGGCACCCCAACGTTAGGTTAGTAAGGTTCCTTTAAACCCTGCAGACATAAATAGGCTACGCTTTTTAGGCGAATATAAAGTGTTTTGTGGTTAGGTTACATTAATCGGTTATTGTCAGGAATGCTCGAATGGTGCATTGTCTTTTCATGGGAGTAGTACCATGGGGCAAGAGGAACCCCACCTTCCCTCCCCCTCCAAACCGCGAGGGTTGAGTTCCGTCGCATACATTTCTTAATATTACGGTTTCACTTCGACACCTTATAATCTACCGAAAAATAATGCATCATGTTGTAAGCAGTATGTTCAGTTGACAATATTTCGACAGTTTACAATCTCTCTAGTTATATAACAATCTAACGGTGTTTATAATGTGACGCTGACACATCCATTTCTCCCTCAAAATTGTAACTCAACTTTAGGAAACATCATTCATAACACAATATTTACTTGTCGTAGAACACAACTCATCTCCACACGAACGTTGAAATAAATCCAAACTGTACCAGATTTAACTGTAAAACCCCATTTAATCGTAAGTGTCTCCTTTTATTTCAAACAGTTAAACATTACGATTATGGAGGACAGAAATAGAACTATGAATGCATTGGGGAACAGTTACGGCTTTTCAAATCGTATGAGATAAACTCCGTTGTTCTAGTTTGTATGTTGTTCGTGTTTTCCGGGAAATAGCTTATTTTATTACTTTTAGTGAAAAAAAACACAGGGTGCAAACATCAACCAAGCATTCTATACATCAAGCTAAGTAACTTTACGCAAAAAAATATTGCTGGGAAACGACTTTTTTTTGGGGTGAAAAATCATGTTTTTGATAGAACTCAATGTATTGCACTTAAAATATTGTTCTGATGGGTGGATTGAATAGTACAGGGGTCATGGGGGTATTTAAAATAAGAAAAAATACAATTAAAACTAAAAAAATCCCTCCGGCAAGCCGCAGGAGGAGGTAGATTTCGAAGAAGGTGCTGGAGCGTCCGACTATTGAAAATTTGTATAAAGAGTTGTACTTATGTGTACAATCTACAAAAAAAAAATATGATTTCAAAATCGTTGTCCTGTAATGGAAAGTTTACCCTTTTTAAATTCTCTCATAAGAGTTTAGCATGGAAACGCCCTCAAATGTTTAGTTATAATTTTTTATTTCGAAAACCATAAGTTTTATCGCTAAACTTTGAAGGTAACAATTGTAAAGTAAACAATTTGCTTTAAAAAAAAAATATTTGCGACGCTCAATATGTTTACTGTTTCGGAGATATGATTTTTTTTTGCAAAAAATTTGGAATTTTCAACCCCCTCCCCAATTTAGGGGTTGCATCAAAAAAGTTTTAATTTAACGATGTCTGTATTCGTACTCAAAATGATAAAAATGAGAAACGGTTCAAAAATTTTCCATAGGAAAAAAGTTATGGCCAAAAAACTGATTTTAGAAAAACCGCCCCCCCGCCGCCCCCCATTGACGAATTCCGCCCATTCACGAACTTAGCCTAAGTTCTGACCGTTTCGATTTTTTGGCCAAGTTTGAAAGCAATCGGTTCATAATTGCGACCTGTAGAGTGTGGCTAAATTTTGCTTGTCACCCATATACATACGTATTCATATAAATCCCCGTAGGTGAGAGACCAATAGGTAGATTTTTTTTTTTTCAAAAAAAGGAAATCTACCTAATTAGAAAAAAAAACTTGTCAAAAAGTTGGAACTTCGACCGACAATATCTCCGTAACAAGGTTTCTAGGTATGGTGTAGATCAAAAAAAAATATCGCAATAGCGGGGAAAACAAGTGCCTTTTGGCTTCGATAAATGGTGTTTTACACCCTTTATACATTATGTGTGTTTGAGGAGCTCGTGGCTAAATAATACCTGCCGCTCGGTCCGATCTTTTGGTTAAGCCATGCTTGCCTAGGTTGGTCTGTGGATGGGTGACCACCCTTTCCGAGTTTCCTCCGTGCCTCGGAAAGCACGTTAAGCTGTTGGTCCCGGCGCTCATTTGTCCATCTTTGGCAGTCTTTACAGGTAGTCAGTAGCCCAAAAAGTCTGACAAGCAGTCTTACCAAGTGGTATCGTATTACCCAGTATTAACCGGGTTGTGGAGGTCAGATAGGCAGTCGCACCATGTAATTACTGGTATTTAGCTGCATCCGGTTAGACTGGAAGCCGACCCCAAAACAGTTGGGAAAACAGTTGGCAGATGATGATGATGATGATGATGATGATGATAGATTCTGTGTTTATGAATGAAGCAGGATTCTTTACTCGTATTGTAATATCGATTTACGTTTCGAGAAATAACTATCATACATAACATCACGCCTGTAATCCATCAGGTGTCAGGCAGAGGTGTACCATAAACATAGTACACCCATTTTACCAGTCATGTTTGAAGTCCCACGTACAATGGGGTGAACCTATTGCCATCACCCGGAAACAAATCCAGACACCGTGGCAACTGATAAACCCAATAACTCTTTGCCCAGGAATCGAAGCCAGGACGTAATGCTCAATAGTCGCGTTTGCAACCACAAATCCAACGTAGCCGACAGTTGGCAGTTATAGTTTTCGGGTATTATTGGTATTTAGCTGGTCGTGTATTTTCGATGAGTTTTTTTAAGGAAGCAAACACAAATGATTAGTTTCAGTTTATTTTTTTCAAAAATAGCGTTTTCATTTGAGAAAATTGTTTGGGGAAAATATTTTCAAAGCACTGTTTTAGAATTCACGGTTTTTCACTAAACTTAAAGTACTTATGGGGATACTTTTCGTCCTACCCGCATATCTCTACAGTATTCCCGCGATCATAAAGCTTGCAACAGCGTCGAAATATCGGGAGCTCATAGAATTGAAAGAAAATCACGTATATAATCCCGTTGTTAGTGTGGTCGTCTTGTGTGGAGTATTCGTATAGGCACGGTTCTATTGCCCTGAAGTGTAGTCACCGCAGTACAGCAGGAGGATCATGGATCTTGACTTGAGAATTTGTGTGGGTGTCGGAGGCGTTGAAATAAAAGCGATGCTTCTGGTTGTGAAGAATGGCGTATAATGATAATTAAGAAAAAATTACATAGATAAAAAACTCTAGTTTTTATACAGATAAAACAAAAACGATTATAGTGGCTGTGAAAGGAAAAAAGTGACGCCATCTACCGGGCAGTCGCGATGACATGAGCTACATCTGTGGTAGTGCACTCGTCCGATACGAGATGGCGCTGCGTTAACATACTGGCCCCCCTTGAGAGCCATTGCTCTCAACTTGGGCTGAATTTTCTCCATCTTCTGGCACCGATGAGGGTACTGGGAGAGGGCAGATCTTCGAGAACGCCCTCTCGACGACGCCAGCTGCTGTCTTGATACGAGCAACTCTGGAGACCTTGTCACCTCCCGGGTACGTCAGCAGGATTCGTCCTAACCGCCATTTGAGGGGCGGCAAGTTGTCCTCTTTGATGAGCACCAAGGAACCGGGGATGAGTGCACCCTGATTCTCCTTCCATTTGATACGTCTTTGAAGCTCGGAGATGTAGTCCGTGGCCCAGCGCTTCCAAAAGTGCTGCCTGAGCTGCTCGACACGTAGGTAGCGGGATAAGGCGTGTGAAGGCCTCGCGGTGATGTCTGCCCCGGCAGGAGCCGTCAGAGGCCGGCCGATGAGGAAGTGACCCGGCGTCAGGGGCGCAAGGTCATCAGGGTCTACGGACATTGGGTGCATAGGACGGGAGTTCAGGACAGCCTCTATTTGTACTAAAACCGTGTTGAACTCCTCATAAGTTAAATGAGCCTTCCCTATTACGCGCGTTATGTGGTGCTTGCAGGATTTGACTCCAGCTTCCCACAAACCGCCAAAATGAGGGGCGTAAGGAGGGATAAATTTAAATTCTATTTGATTGTTTGAAGCATAATCAATAATACCTTGACAGCTGTTTTGCAAAAAATCTGAAAACTCCCTAGCTGCACCTACAAAGTTTCTACCATGATCAGAGTAAATGAGGGAAGGTTTCCCTCTACGGGAAATAAATCTTTTTAAAGCTAAGATATTGTGCACGACACAAAAATAATATAGGTACCTATAGAACTTACTAATAAGATAATAGAATAGAATACCTTGTTCCGTAAGTGTTAAATAAATCATTATTTTTATGGTGTTTTATTGCCTAGTCCATAGACCTATAAGTGTATAAATTATGTTAAAAGGTGTGTCTATTTTTTCTGCCCATTATGTCAAACTGACAATCTAATTAGAATAAGAAATCAATTAGAAAACGTAGAAATATGTAAAATAATTATAACTGTTGTGCATTCCTGCCGCTAGAGGCACCACTTGTACCATAGTAATAAAAGCTTAGCTATAAGGAAACGTTACCGTAATGAGGACCGTTTTTATAAATCGATTAATATTAGGTGTAAATTAATAACTATGAGTCTGAATATTATATAATAAATAGAGATAAGCTTACCCCATAATTAAATAGATAAAATATCATTGTAAGGGGTGTCCTACCACCGAAAAAATGCATAGGTCAAGTTTCCCATACAAAAGAGCACCTGCGCTCTGATTGGTCAGGGGGCGTGACCTTAGTGCCGTGTGCATAAATTTGGCCTATAAAAAGGGGGCATTTTCGGTGGTCGGACATTCCGAATCCAGCAACCAAATGAAGAAGTTCAATAAATGAAGACATGAATCCAGTACAAGTTTTTATTTAGAAGAAATCTAGGAATCCTGCCACCCCTCACTACTCAATTCAGCTGCCTCCAGCCCCCAAAAGAAAGGTCTTCAGCCCCATAAATAATCTTCCCTGCCGACGTTTCCACGCCCGCCAACAACGACCACGTATTAGGGCTAAGCTCCACTGAGGGTCCTGTACATTATTGGTCCTTCGCAAGCCGGATCGTCAGCCAGCATCAAGATGGTTCTAACACGCAGTCAAGACGGAGAACGAACGAAACGCCGGCAGGAAGAGCTGAAGACACCTACGGCCATAGAAGAGGCCGCACCGGGCAACCCCTCGACAAGTGGCACGCCGAACACCGCTACCGACGCGTCGGGCACTAGCAGCGGAACTTATGGTTCGACCACCACCACGACGGGAACAGAAGAAACGAGTGCCACGTCCCATCAAGAGAAGGACAAGGCATCGCAGCGCACATTGAGAAAAAAGGGCGAGCGGTCATGTTGTTCCGTAGTTTCACACAAAAAGAAACTAGCAGAACTAAAAGCAAAAGAAAAACTCGCTGAACTAAAACTCGAGCAAACAAGAGCCGAGATGGAGCTACAACAAGTACGGGTCCAGCGACTTCAAGCAGAAGAAGACTCCTCAGAAGATGAAGAAGAAGTGGAAGACGACCTAGCTTCAGTCCGCATCAACACTTGGCTGAAAGAACCTGAAGCAGGCCACCCACAGTCATCACAAGAGGCGGAGAAGAAGCAAGAAGATCCCGTTGAAGTGACATCAAGAAAAGAAGATACACGTCAACCATTAATAGACGTGACAACCCTCGCCGCCGCTCTCTCGCAAGCGGTACGAAGCACAAGGGAACCACCAAAGTACATTCAAGAACTACCACCATTCAACGGAAACTGTGCAGACTGGCTCGGTTTCAAGGCGGCGTATGAAGAAACATTGAAATACTTCACAAGAACAGAAAACCTAGCACGTATACGTCGTAGTCTGCGTGGAACAGCAAAAGAAGCGGTTGGCTGTTTAATAGTAAGCCAACCAGATCCAGAAATCGTCATCGACGCCCTACAAAGAAGGTTCGGAAGACCAGAAGCACTCATCCACGTCGAAATAGAGAAGCTTAAGTCACTGAACCGGGTCACAGACAATCCAAGAGATCTGTGCATCTTCGCCGGTCGAATAACAAACATAGTGGGCACCATCGAAGCACTCAAGAAACCTCAATACCTACACAGTCCTGAGATGGCGCGAATAGTAAACGAGAAGCTCACGCCTATACTGAAAAACAAGTGGTACGACTACGCCGCGTTGAAGAAAGGAGATATACCTGAACTAAAGAAAATCTCCATGTTTTTAAATGAAGAAGCAGACAAGTGCGGCGCCTACGCTCTACCAGAGATGACCAACGACGATTCTACTGGAAAAGAGCGCAAGAACAGAAGAACAGAACGCACTTTCGCCACAGAGAAGAGAACATCATCAGACGACAACTGCCCGCAGTGTAAACAAAATCACAAACTACCTGACTGCCAGCAGTTCACCGCTCTCGACACCAACGCAAGATGGGAAATAGCAAAGAAGAATAACATCTGCTACCGCTGTCTACGAGGTAAACATCGCCGTCTCCAATGCAGAGCTCCGCCGTGTGGGAAACATGGGTGCCCCATGAGACATCACAAGTTACTGCATCATGAGAAGAATCAAGACACAATAAGCGACGTTACGAAGAAAGAAACGGCAGCACCAGCAGTAGAAATCACCTCAACAGCCAAGCCATGCGACCAGCGACGTGCCTACCTCAAGATTGCACCCGTCATATTAAAGGGGCCGCACTCCAGCATTGAAACATACGCATTATTAGACGAAGGCAGCACAGTCACACTGGTCGACGCATCAATAGCTGACGTCATCGGAGCCGACGGACCCACCAACACTATGTGGATCCAAGGAATCGGCAATGAAACAAAACACGACACCAGCAAGGTCATCAACCTCACAATAAGAGGAAAATACTCAGAAGAAGAACACCGAATAGAAGCCGCGCGCACTGTCGAGAGATTAAACTTCACGCCAGAGACAGTGTACGACCGCCACCTGGAAGACTGCGAGCACCTGAACGACATCAAAGATCAGATCGCATACGAACACGCCTCGCCCAAGCTGTTAATTGGTCAAGATAATTGGCACCTCATAGTGTCAAGAAAACTACGCACCGGTCGTCGCAACCAGCCAGTTGCCTCCCTAACGCAACTCGGTTGGGTGCTGCATGGCTGTCACAGCTCACTCTCAGCCACTGTAGCTTTCTGCGGAAAACTCAAAGAGAAGCAAGAAGAATCTTCGATTGAAGAAAAAATCAAGGATTATTTCAAACTTGAATCCTTGTGCATCGAACCAAAGAAACCAAGAGAAGATCCTGAACAGAGAGCCATACAGATATTAGAAGAAACGAGCAAGAGACTGCCTGACGGGAGATTCGAAACCGGCCTGCTGTGGAAAGATAAGAACTTCCACATACCAAACAACTACAACGAAGCTGAGCGACGCCTGCGTTCACTAGAGAAAAAACTAGATAAAGATGAAGACCTGAAAACAAAATATGAAGAAAGAATGAACAACCTGTTCAAGTCCGGTTACGCAGAACGAGCACCCATCCCAGCACCAGAGGGAAAGACCTGGTACTTACCTCACTTCCCGGTCATTAACCCAGCGAAGCCACACAAGCCGCCTCGACTGGTTCACGACGCGTCTGCCAAAGGCACCGGCATGTGTCTCAACGACATGCTGTACTCAGGGCCAGACCTGCTACAGTCCCTGCCTGGAGTGATTATGCGATTCAGACAACACGCATACGCCGTCAGTGGAGACATCAAAGAAATGTTTATGCAGGTGAAAATCAGACAAGAAGACAGAGACGCCCTCAGATTCCTGTGGAGAGGCGAACGGCGGGAGGGCAAACCGGAAGAATATCGCATGACGTCAGTCATATTCGGATCCACGTCATCACCATGCACCGCTCTCTACATAAAGAACAAAAACGCGAGCGAGTTTGCATCCACTTACCCAGAAGCAGCAGCAGCAATACAGAAGAACCACTACATGGACGACTACCTACAGAGCTTCCCCACTATTATGGAAGCGAAGGAAACTACAAAAACAGTCGACTTCATACACAAGAAAGCAGGGTTCGTGCTAGATGGGTGGACATCAAACGACGTGAGAACCATAGAAGAGTTCAACCCACCAGAACAAAACAAGTCAGCCACAGTAAGCCTAGGTGGCACAGAAACAGAGAAGACACTCGGACTACTCTGGTATGTGAAAGAAGATCACATCGGGTTCAACACCAACACTATCAAGATACCAGCAGAAGTCAAAGACAACCAGCGCTCTCCGACAAAAAGAGAAGCCCTGAGCATCATAATGGCACTCTTCGACCCACTGGGGCTAATATCACCCATCACCACTCCAGCCAAGAGAATATTCCAAGACACCTGGAGCTACAAAACCGACTGGGATGACCCCATACCTACAGAACTCGAAGAAAGATGGAAGAAATGGATGACGTCACTCAGCACAATCAAGCAGCTGAGAGTGCCACGATGTTATGACGTCGAACCCAGCATCTCGCGACAGCTGCACACCTTCGTCGACGCAAGCGAGCAAGCCTACACCGCCGCCACATACTGGAGAACAGAACGAGCCGACGGCAGCGTGCACGTAGCCTTAGCAGCAGCCAAAAGCCGTGTGACACCACTAAAACCAGTGTCCATGCCCAGGCTTGAACTACAGGCCGCCTTGCTGGGTGCACGCCTCGCACAAACAGTCCGAAGAGAACACGAGTACAAGATAGCAAGTCAAACATACTGGTCAGACTCACGCACAGCACTAGTGTGGATCCGCTCAGAGCCACGCACCTACAAGTCGTTCGTGGCCCATCGCCTTGCTGAAATAGAGGAAACAACAAAGAAAAACGAGTGGCGATGGCTGTCAACAAAAGACAACGTAGCTGACGACGCGACAAGAGAGACGCCAGACAACTTCACTGCCACTCACAGATGGTTTCAAGGGCCCTCATTCCTAAGAAACCCAGAATCCCAGTGGCCACAAGAAGAAAAAGCTGTGAACTACGACACCGGAGAAGAAAAAGAAAAATGTAACCTGCAACAGCTGACGAGCGACCCAGGTCAACGCCCTCTCCCCAACATAGAAAAATTTTCAAAGTGGCTTCGACTTATAAGAACGACGGCAAGAGTGTTACAATTCATCGAACTCTGCCGACCCCACAGAAGTATAGTCGCAGCTGCAAGAAAACGCACTATGAAAACAAAGGTCGACGACCCCGACTGGCGAAAAACAAAGAAGAAACCGGCCCCAGAGCGAGTGACAAGAGATCCGCCCCGCGCCACCACTCGCTACCACGAGATACCCGCCTCGCACCTAATGAGAGCGGAACGCCTGTGGATAAAAGCAAGTCAAGAGGAAAGCTTCGCAACAGAGATCGACCGCATCACAAAAGGTCACCCACCCAGCAACAACGATCGTCTATGCCAACTCAGCGTGTACATCGACGAAGAAGGCATCATACGCCTGAGGGGACGAGTGACCGCGGCCCAAGACATACAAGAAGACACCTCCAATCCTCCTATATTGGAAGGTAAACAAGCCTACACTCGCCTGTACATAGGCTATGTACATGAAAAACTACATCACGGCGGTGTGGAAATGGTCGTAAACGAATTACGACAACGACTGTGGATATTGAAGCTACGTCCAGCAGTAAGGAACATAGTGAAAAGCTGCCTACCGTGTCGCATCAAGAAAGCGAAGCCAGCTGTTCCCCTCACGGGCGACCTACCAGCTGCACGCCTGGCACACCACGCGCGGCCATTCACCTTCACGGGACTCGACTACTTCGGACCAATCGAAGTAACAGTCGCCCGCCACCACGAGAAAAGGTACGGCGCGCTCTTCACCTGCATGACCTCCAGAGCGATCCATATAGAAGTCGCACACTCACTGAGCGCCGACTCGGCGATATCAGCGCTAAGAAGATTCATGGCCAGACGAGGCTGCCCCAAGGAGATGTGGAGCGACAACGCCACCTGCTTCAAAGCAGCAGAAAAGGAACTCGCCGAGGCCGCACTCGAAGCCGTGCGCCACGAGACTACGTGCCACCCCATCAAGTGGAGATATATTCCTCCCTCAGCACCGTTTATGGGAGGAACCTGGGAAAGAATGGTACGGTCAGTGAAGGAAGCACTACGCGTCACATTGAACGAGCGATACCCGAGCGACGAGACGCTGGCCACACTACTGGTTGAGGTCGAGAACACCGTCAACTCACGACCCCTAACCCACGTCTCTGTCGACCCCCTGGAACCAGAAGCCTTGACACCAAACCACATACTCATCGGGCCTAATTCCCACGTCCCGGTGCCCGGTCACTTCGAAGAAAGCGACGTAACAGCTCGCCAGCAATGGAAGCGAGCCCAGGTGTTGGCAGATATGTTCTGGAGAAGATGGGTCAAGGAGTACTTGCCACTACTGCAGCAGCGGCGGGAGCCCACTAGCACCGGTACCCAACCTAAACTGGGTGACCTAGTCATCATCTGCGACAGCAACCTGCCCCGCAATATATGGCCACGAGGACGCATCAGCCAACTGTACCCGGGAGCCGACGGAGAGGTTCGAGTTGTGGACGTCACCACCAGCAGCGGCCACATCCTGCGTCGCCCCACCAGGAAGATCGTCGTGCTACCAACAGAGTCGCGGCTTCGCGACGGCGGGAGAATGTGCACGACACAAAAATAATATAGGTACCTATAGAACTTACTAATAAGATAATAGAATAGAATACCTTGTTCCGTAAGTGTTAAATAAATCATTATTTTTATGGTGTTTTATTGCCTAGTCCATAGACCTATAAGTGTATAAATTATGTTAAAAGGTGTGTCTATTTTTTCTGCCCATTATGTCAAACTGACAATCTAATTAGAATAAGAAATCAATTAGAAAACGTAGAAATATGTAAAATAATTATAACTGTTGTGCATTCCTGCCGCTAGAGGCACCACTTGTACCATAGTAATAAAAGCTTAGCTATAAGGAAACGTTACCGTAATGAGGACCGTTTTTATAAATCGATTAATATTAGGTGTAAATTAATAACTATGAGTCTGAATATTATATAATAAATAGAGATAAGCTTACCCCATAATTAAATAGATAAGGGTCCTGTACAGATATAACCTTCTGATGACAGTGACGTCACAAGTTCTAAGTGCAAAGCTCGTGTTGATAAACAAACGAATAAACATAGGTAACATTTCTCTAATCTAGAACCTCTACCCTTTTTATTTAAAACATACATAGGCCCTGCGTAATCAACACCACATTTAATGAATGGAAAACCAGATTGGAAACGTTCACTGGGTAGATTACCCATCATAGGTTGTATGGACTTTGCCTTCATTCGACAACACCTGACACACTGATGCACAACCTTCTTAGCTAGATTCCTACCACCTATTATCCACCACCTTTGTCTTATATGTGATAACAAAAGCTGTGGACCGGCGTGCAACATATCATCATGATTATGCCTAAATAGTAGTATAGTGAACGGATGTTTACTACACAATAACATGGGATGTTTTTGATCGAAGGGTAAGTCTGAATTGCATAACCTGCCCCCTACTCTCATTATATTGTTTTCATCAACAAATATATTTAATGAACTCAGTTTACCAGACGATTTAATTTTATGTTTATTAATTAGGGCACTGTATTCAATTGGAAAGGCTTCTAATTGCGAAATTCTAGTAAGAAACATTAGAGACCCATTTAATTCCGTCACTGATAACGTACCTAGACTACGCTCAGACTTATTTTTTACACGTAGATTGTTTACAAATCGAAACACATATGCATAAACGCGTTGTATTTTTATGAATGAAGAATATCGATTAAAATTAACTATATCACAATTAGGATTATTGAACATACAAACTGTATTCGATTTAAGTTCTGGCAAGTTATCACAAAGTGGAACATCACCTTGTTGATTCCAGTTGGCAACCGCATTCAATAAAAATTCTGGTCCGTTCCACCACAGACTTGAACTACTGAGTTCAGTCAAAGAAGTACCACGCGATAACAAATCCGCAGGATTGGATTTGCCATCAACGTGACACCAGATTACCTTACCTGCCATCAGGTCATTTATTTCCACTATTCGGTTTTGGACGAAAACCTTTAAGGAATGCGGTGACATTCTTAACCAACCTAAGACTATTGTTGAATCAGTCCACATTACGATCCTGTCAAAGTCAATGTGCATAGATTTTGTTATTTTAGATTGTAATCTAGCACCTATTAGTGCACCGCACAATTCCAAACGTGGAATGGTAACCGGTTTTATTGGAGCGACGCGAGTTTTAGAACATAACAGCCTAACTGTTACGTCATCGTTACTATTTACTGAACGTATGAATGCGCATGCACCGTAGGCCGTTTGACTAGCATCGGTAAATACGTGTAACTCTATACGATCTGGGGAATTTCCTATCACGTGACGAGGAATCCGCAGTTTATGCAGATCGATTAATGAATGAACGAACTTATGCCACGATACCAAAACATCTGGCGGTAATGAGTCATCCCAACCAGTTTTACTTAGCCAGAGTTTTTGCAATAGCGCCTTTGCTACTATTACAATAGGGCTTAACAAACCTAATGGGTCGTATATCTGAGACACAACTGATAAGATAAAACGTTTAGTTATTTTACATGTGTCAGATTTAATTTTGGTAGTGAAATGAAATTGATCACTATAGTTTAACCAGCCCAATCCTAATGTTTTATTAGGTTGGTTCTCGTCTAACATTAATTCTTTAGAATTTTCATTCTGTATGGAATCTGAAGCCACTTCAGGGGAATTAAATACCCACTTACGCAGTGGAAAACAAGCCGAGTTGAAAACATCGGAAACTTTTTTACAAAGGTAAGCTAGATGCGATTTATTGTCGTCGCCCATTAGTAAATCGTCGACGTACATATTTTCTAAAATTATTCCTGATATTTCAGGATCCTCACAGTCTAGTGCACACTGACGGACGCAACGTATGCTTAGGTAGGGCGCGGAGGCCGTCCCGTATGTTACTGTGTTAAGTTGATACACACTGAGTGGATCAGACACATTCTCTCGCCACAAGATCAACTGTAACACACGTTGGTCTTCGTGTATGGAGATCTGCCTAAACATTTTTTCAATATCGGCACATGCGACATACCGATATTGCCGAAATCTCAATAGAATGACAAATAAATCATTTTGAAGAGGAGGACCTGTCCACTGGATGTCGTTGAGAGATTTGCCGGACGACGTTTTCTGGCTTGCATTGAAGACCACCCTCAACTTGGTTGTAGTACTGTGCTCACGGAAGACTCCGTGATGAGGAAGAAAGTAACATGGCATAGGGTAATCTTCAACGCGAGTCATATGTCCAAGCCTCTCGTACTCTCGCATAAACTCAACGTACATAGTCCTATAATGCGGTTGACGTTGTAATTTACTTTCCAGGGACATAAACCTACCTTTAGCTACATTATAGCTATCACCAAGAGTATTTGGTGACTCCTTAAGCGGTATTCTAACAGAGAAGCGACCGTTGTCGTCTCGCTTAGTAGTATCGATGAATAATTTTTCACATAAACGATCCTCATAACAAAGTGATTTTATACCTGGCGAAATTTCTTCTATTTCCCAAAACCTTTTTAACTGATCGTTTACTTCTAATTCTGAAATTTGGCCGAAATTACACTGCACCTGATTTATGCGCAAGCTCTCAGTGTGTACCGGACCTGAAACTATCCATCCTAGCTTCGTATTATTCAAATACGGACCACTAGGTAACCGAATTCTACCCTCAAGCAATAAATCCCAAAAATAGTTAGCACCGATTAAAATATCTACTTGAGAAGGTGTGCAAAACGAAGGATCAGCAAGCTCAATATTTTCGGGTATATTTAAATCACTGGCTACTCTAGAAGCGGGTAGCGTGGAAGTTATTTGTGGTATGGTCAAACAATGCATGCGTATTGCGTGATTATTCTTTAAAGAACGTAATTTAATGTAACAAGTTTCGTTCGTCTTTGTAACTGTTTGACCTATCCCACTGATTTTATAAGTGGACTGTAATTTCTCAGCGCGAATTTTTTTACACAATGTACTTGATATGAGGCAGTGCTGGCTACCGCTGTCCAATAAAGCACGGGCTCTGATATACTGTGTATTATCACCTGCAGCGACTTCTACTATAGCAGTTGATAACAAAACCGGTTCTAAAGTTGTGTGTATAATACTAGAGTGCAAACTAGCTGAAGAATTCTCAACCATTGGTTGTGACTGCAAATCAGAGGCAGCATGAGATACGGCAGAAACTATGTCCTCATTGTTGACAACCCCATGCAACAAGGAGTTGTGTTTTTCATTACACTGTCTACAAGGTCCGAAGAAACAGTCTTTAGTAGAATGACCCACACGTAAACAGTTAACGCACAGATTTTTACATTCAACTAAGTTTAATTTATCTTGTGGAGATAAACTTAAGAATTGACTACAAGTATAAACAGGATGATTACCCTCACACTTAGCACATACACGCTTAGATCTGTTTTTATTAGTCTTATTTGATGATTGATTACTTTGTGTAGAGACAAAAGTTTGAACCTTTGATGTCTGTTTTCTATTGTTATCTTGAGATACCCTACCATTCAAATTATTGGAATGACTTGCTTTAACTAAGTCTAAGACTTCAGCCTTTTCCTTTAAAAAGGTAATCAATGTGTCAAATTGAACGGATTTCTTAGTAGTTTTAATAAAATTGATTTTATACTGCTGCCACTCCTTATCTATGGCTGCATCAAACTTAGACACAATGATATAAATTAGCAAAGTATCCCAATACTCAATAGGTTCCCCTAAAGTTTTAAGAGCGCGTAGATTTTTAACAATTGAATCAATCATTTTACGAATATAAGCTGCTGAATCCTTTGTAAGGGGCTGTACAGAAAAAATAGATCTAACATAATTATGTACCAGCAAATTTTTATTATCATACCTACCCTCGATCAGATCCCAAGCTATTTTGTAATTACTCGCGGAGAATTCTAGAGATTTTATTACCTGAAGGGCATTACCCGTAAGAGCAGATCTTAAATAGTGAAATTTCTGTATATCATCAAGCTCTTCAGAGTTGTGAATCATTGACAAGTATGTGTCTCTAAATTCTAGCCAATTTTCATAGGATCCATCGAATGAGGGCAACGTTATGGTGGGCAATTTAACCAGTAACTTGTTTTTGCAGCTATGAGAATTATCATTGTCACTAATAGTATTATTAACGTTTTGATTGTCTAACAAACACTCAATAGTAGCCATAGCACTATAATAAGAATTCTCAAACATTTCACGTTCTAACAATTGTTTATCATATTCCTTTTCATCTACTAATTCCTCAATAGCATATTGAACAGAATTAAAGTTTTGTAATAAATTAGCTGCCGACCGTTGTCGTAGCTTTAATTCATTTATTTGCTTGACAGTTAACTCAGTAGAATTTGACAAGGAATCTACATTTTTCACAAACAGCGTCAAACCTCCCTTAATAGGGCCTCGTTTTCTAATTAATTCCTTAAACGCCTCACTCATGATGACGATCAATGGAAAGAAAGAGTACTCACTATTATCCTGCAACCACGTGGTGAATCATGCGCACCACACACCGTTGTTCCTATAAAGAATAAGGCGATTTTAGTACAAATAGGGCAAAGGTGTACGTGGGGTAAGGATGTGGAAAGGTCTTACGCCCCTGAGCCAAGGCACTCCTCCCGGCCGGCCGCTAGTGCTCCAGTTTCTTCAGGTTTTTCTTCATTCCCGTCGCTGGTGATCTTGTATATTTGGCTCGTAGGATCATGTTAGTGTGGTCGTCTTGTGTGGAGTATTCGTATAGGCACGGTTCTATTGCCCTGAAGTGTAGTCACCGCAGTACAGCAGGAGGATCATGGATCTTGACTTGAGAATTTGTGTGGGTGTCGGAGGCGTTGAAATAAAAGCGATGCTTCTGGTTGTGAAGAATGGCGTATAATGATAATTAAGAAAAAATTACATAGATAAAAAACTCTAGTTTTTATACAGATAAAACAAAAACGATTATAGTGGCTGTGAAAGGAAAAAAGTGACGCCATCTACCGGGCAGTCGCGATGACATGAGCTACATCTGTGGTAGTGCACTCGTCCGATACGAGATGGCGCTGCGTTAACACCCGTAAATACTTTAAACATTTTTCAAATCCCAAGTAGGTACAATTACGATCGTGTAAGGAAATTAAACTTTTAAAGCCAAAGAGTAAAGGCATTTTTGATTTACCTAATTTGAATAAAATTTGAATTTACATTCTTTGATCGGAATCAAGACGTTTTTGAAGTTTCAGCGCAGTGCTTAAGAATTTGTAAACGGTTTGACAAAGGGATTTTTTGAATTTTCACTGCCAAGTTTTGCAGCAGTCGCTACTTCAACCTTTTATCGTCAAACGATTGCCTACAATCCGCCATCTACCTCGTAAGAGCTGTATGTTTTTAACATTGATTGTTTTTTTTTCGAGTACATTACTCTTGTGCAGTTATACATATTGTTTCATACAAAATTTCTACCGTGTAGCGAGCAACTGGAAAGAAAGAAATAAAATTCGCTGGACATTACACACAGCGCCATCTAGCGCCACACTAAGCAACTAGGCTTGTGTCGTGGACACCAGATAGTATACTACGTACATACGTTTTTTGTTCTGTTTTAGATTTTCACGGTGCTTACGGGACAAACTTACAACACAACACAACGGTACTTTGTTTGTTTTTTGTAAATACATACTTATTACACATGTAAACATCCATGACTCGGAAACAAAATAAATGTCCATGCTCATCACACAAACATTTGCTCCTACCGGGATTCGAACCCAGGCCAGGACACTAAGAACGCAAGGCCTCACTACCGCTGCGCCATTCGGGTCGTCGGTAATAAAGGAATATATCGTTTAAAATGCAACAGCATGCACACGAACACAAGCAGAGCAAAAATATACCTAAGTTACGTACTTTTTCAATAATTGTAACGTAACCGCCTCCATCACCTCAGCCTAACCCCTCAGGATAACAAGCGTAATGGTATGTGTTGTAAGTGCAGTACAATAACCTTTACAACTTAATACTTTTACAGCAACATAAATTCCACTTAAGTGCAATTACTCATATTAATCATTTAAGTAGGTACCTAAGTTAATTAAGTTAATTTGTCTAGCGCTTGATTAAGCCTTTTTTATTACAACGACGCAACACTGTATGAAACGGGTAATTTTTCATTAAAACTAAGTAAGGGCACGCCTTTTTACTTTTCATGAATCAAAGTTTTCACCAAAGACTTTGAATCGAAATTGAAACTGAAAATCGAAGGATTGGAAGATTCATTTGATTCGGTATTAAGTCATCATTTTGTTCAAAGAATTTCTTGGAAGATTGAGGAAAAATGGACATTAACGAAATGAGTTTGCGAAATTACAAAAATAAATATAAAAGCCGCGTTTCAGAATTCGTAATTGTGATTCTTATTTCGTATTATTTCATTGATGTTTTCCGTATATTATTATTGTTTTCATAACGTTTATTAAACAAATACTTTGTTCGAATGAAACGAAAGCAGTATCTACTAGAGATGACGCAAAGAAAAATACAAGCCAAGCAAGTCAATGTCACTTCAATTTTATTTACATTTCAGTTTTCAAAAGCAATCAACACTGCAAGGCAAAGTTTAATTTTAATAAATAATTAGCATGTGCATACAACACACGCCAACCATTCATTAAATATCAAGCCTTATCAATTTTTACATCTATGATTATATGTTCCATTATTCATACTTTGATCTGTTATCAGTGTTGATAGAGACTATTTTCGAATGAACACTTTGGTGCGATAAGGTAAAAAGTAATGATAATGCATTTCTATCCTAGTTAGGATTTCGTACCTAAATGTTTAAAAATAATGGAAATTGTTACCACCTTCTGCTGGTCCGTTCATCTGTCAATTTGTCAACCACAGGTGTCCTAAAAAAAAAAAAAAAAAAAAAAAAAAAAAAAAAAGGTGTCCTAATGAAGGTCAATTTGTGGCCCAAGCCAAAGCCGAATATTCAGCAACTGCCCAACCATCGCCCAAGCCGAATTCGAAGGTTTAATAACCCTGAGAAGCGCGTTGAGCACCTTTTGAGTGAACAAAAATCATGGAACTCGCGTGACCGTCACCTAACTCTTCGTAGCACTCTTATCCGATCCACTACGGCCATGCCGTATCGGCTACTAGTTTTCACTTATATCGGCAATTCCCAAAGACTGCCCCTTTTTTGTAATCAAATTAAGATTTAACGAACGACTTAATTGGCACAATCGAATCATGATTGAAATGACCTTGCACTTGACAAAAATAATAACACTTGAATTTGTGCATCTATTTTTTCGAAACCGAAGGTTTTGCTCCGAAGGTGGCCGAAGTCATAGCCGAAGCTTCGGTCGGACACTATTCACAGAACTGTATCGGATTAAGAAGGTTATCACAGTTTTTGGGTTATCGAACACTCCCGAGAGAAATAATCAAGGTTTCTCGGACAAAATTAAAAAAAAAACATGCCCGAGAAAGCTTGATTATTTCTCTACTAGACTCTTAGAACACTCAAATATAAGAAAAATTGTGTTAGCACTCTTAAACGAAATAGTTAGACAGCGGGGTACCTACTTGCGTAAGTGTAACACACTAACAATCCTATGCTGTTCATTTCGACAGTTCATTTACAATCATTGCGTGGTCGAGCTAACCAATTTTTCAAACTTGCAAAGCAATGGATTCTGAATTTCCTTAAAATCCTCCGAATTCCGGCAAAGAAATAGTTAGGAGCATAGTTAAATCTCATACACAATACAAAGTATTTGTAATTAATTTATTATTGTAGTTGGTGGGAAATGACACGAAATAATCAAATAGAATCTGAATAATCGGGAGTTCAATTTCTACAATTTACAGATACAAACGTTTTATCATTACAAAGAGTATTGCATACTTTTTAAACATTAGTATGTTTTAATCAAAGCGAAAATAATAATAGCCTGTACCCTGTGTTCATACTGATTTGCAATTAAATGACTGACAAATAATATTATTATGAAACCCACGGCTTGGAGTGTAAATATAAATGAAAATAGAAAATTCATTTCAATGTAACCATCGGATTAACTACCACAGAAATGATTGATTATGATTAAAGGTAGCCTTTGTGTTTATAATGAGTATAATATTTTTGCTACATTTTGTAAAATCTTTTTACCTATTGTCACTATCTATTATAAAACAAAGTCCAACTGTTTTGACCAATAGATAAGAATGGTTCTCGAGAAAGGTTTGAATATAGGGTGTAAAACACCTCTTCACGAAGCCGAATGCTCTACCCATCATTGCCATCATTTTTTTGTTCTACACCATACCTGGGAACCTTCTAGTTACGGAGATATGGGGGGTCAAAGTTACAACTTTATGACAAGTATTTTTTTAAATACAAGTTTTTTTTGTAAGATTTTGACTTTGAACACCTCCACGACCCCCGTACTATTCAATCCATCCATCAGCACAATGTTTTAAGTGCGTTACATTGAGTTCTACCACAAAACATGACTTATAACCTCAAAAAAAAAAAGTTGTTTCCCAGCAATATTTTTTGCGTAAAGTTACTTAGTTTGATGTACAGAATGCTTGGTTAACGGCTTTGTGATGAAGTGGTTTACACCCTGTATATTATTTGTACGTAGGCAAAGTCGCAGGCATCGGCTAGTTAAAGATAAATTCTTGAAATAAACTCCCAGTTAGTGATGTTTTATCACAAACTACTGAAGTGATACACCTTATTTCAGTTCAATAACACACTTTAATAAACTTTATCTAAGCACCACAATGATTATAAGTTGTAGACAAAGAGCGATATGCCACTGTTTTTACATTGGTTCTCAACTCGACCTCTCAATAGCACCGTTAACAAAGTAGTGTCCAAGCGACTATACTTCGTTCGCCGCGCCACTTCCCCGCCATTCAGTTCTTTTTACGTTTACCCTCTAATATTTTATATTAAAATTCAATGGCGGTGAAGTGCCGTTCAGAATACCTACTTATTGATTTGATACATAATCAAATTACAGTTTTTAAAAAATCAAAATCACAACACTCGGTCATCCGACTGCGTGCTATCTCCGGAGCACGCGTAAATCACAACACAATACTTCAGTAAGTCCTTATTCCATAATTTGAAAAAAAAAAACATACAGGAAAAGTGAGAAAAAAAAAAACAAAAAGGTGAAGGACAACAAACATACTAATAAATCCTAACAGACCCAATGTTACTCTCATTTAAACTGTATCAGTCGCTAGCATTAGCATATTACCTTAACTACATTTATTATAGATCACAGAATTATGTTACTCATTATTCATATTACCCATTATATATTGTTAATATTACACATTATATAAACCATTCTGACTCATGTCATTAAAAATATCAATCATCAATCCTTTACATATCGTTATACATAATTTCGTGAAACAAAAGTAATTTCAATATCTGGTAATTTTCACCTCCTTCCACTACCTACCCTTTTACAAAGCCTATTAAGAACCTGAATCAGAGTCCGATGACTCGGACCCAGATGACCTGTTTACTTGCAGTGCTTGTATACCGATCCAGGGACGCATTCTATCAGATGCTATCACACTATCATATTTTCTCGTGTTAAACCCTGGTACATTAGCCACCCTATAACGATCGTTACCTAGACAACTAGTAACTCTATACGGGCCGATGAACTTAGGTAACAGCTTTTTACTCTTTCCAGTGTTGGAAAAGCTGGTCTTCGTAAGCTTCACCAGGTCACCGACCGAGTACGAAACTGCTGGAGCTCTCTTTGCGTCATACGCTTCCTTCTGCCTTGCTTGACTATGTTCAATGTTGGCCGATGCCTCTTTCCTAATTTCATCGACCCGTCTACCCGACTCTTCTACGACAGACGCAGATTCGTCTGCTCCGCCAGCAAGTGAAGGCGAGATGTTGCCATGACCTTCATCCAAAATCTCGTTAACTACAGGGGAACGCTGTGAAAGCACTTCTTCACCTCCCATGCCCTCTGTTACAGCCGAAACCGTGCCTTCACAACCCGCTACGTCATTATGACCCGTTGTTAACTTATTATCAATGGGACAGTTCGACTTAATCCCAAAAAGTAATTCGGAAGCACTCCTTTTTGTTGTGGTATTAATTGTATTGTTAATACCCCATTGTACTTGACCCAGTCGCTTGTCCCAGTCGCGTTCATCACTTTCGAAATTCTGTGTAGACAAGGCGGTGAGGATAGTTTGATTATATCTCTCAGCCTGCCCATTTGCTCTGGGGCAAGCGACAGCGTTAAGCACATGTTTGACACCTTTGTTCACACAGAAGTCTTTAAATTGGGCTGACGTAAATGCAGTCCCGCGGTCCGTAATAATTCTGTGCGGTATCATAAAGTCGTGAAATAAACTATCTAGAACTTTAACTACGTTCTTCGTTTTGGTATCCTTAACCGGCCTAGCAAAAACATATTTTGTAAAGCCGTCCACTATAGTCAAAATATAGCTGTTGCCAGTTTTACTTTTGACAAAAGGTCCCAAATGGTCCAAGTGCAAGGTATGAAACGGTTGAGCCACTTTTTCTATCGGGTGTAAGAAGCCACTACTCGTCCGAGCCGCATTGTCTTTATTGTACGCGCAATCTATACAAGCTGCTACGTATTTTTTGACAAAACGTCTTATCTTGGAGAACCAGTAGCGGCTTTGAATGCGTTCCAAAGTCTTGGCAAACCCAAAATGCCCGATTTCGTCGTGGTTCGCCCTACAAATCTGCCACCTGGCATCTTTGGGAACTACCAACCGCAACCCGTCCTCCAATATCCTATGTAGTGCATGATTCTTAACAACAAAGTTGTTTTTAACGTCTGTAACCTCACGATCTAAACCCGGTTTCAAAATTTTAAAAATTCTTTCAAGTTTAGGGTCAGCCATTTGCAGGGCAAGAATCCAATCGTCAGTACTTATGTGTAAAACACTTGCCGGCAGCGACGGTTCCCTATTTCCCTGAGGATTGCGGCTAAGGGCGTCTACATGACTCATCCGACATCCCGGTCGGTATTCGATGTTAAAGGTAAATTCACTTATAGTCAGCCACCAGCGCGCAATCCTCGGGATCAGGTCACGCTTTGTAAGTGTGGTACGTAGTGCATTACAATCCGTGTAGACCGTGAAAGCCAGTCCCACAAGATAGGGACGAAACTTTTTTAACGAGCAGACCACCGCCAAAGTCTCTAATTCGTACGAGTGATACTGTCGTTCCTCGGGGGTGGTCTGCCGGCTAAAGTATGCCACGGGTTTCAATACCCTGGGACTTAGCTGCCACTGCATGAGGATTCCACCCAATCCCAGCGAACTGGCATCCGTGTGCACCTCAGTGTCTAATTCCGGATTATATAATGCAAGCAAAGGACGTCTAACCAGGCATTCTTTTAACGTTTCAAATGCTTTGACCTCCTCTACACTCCACTGCCACTGAGCATTCTTCTTAAGGAGCGAAGTTAGTGGTCTAGCAATTCCACCGAACCCTTTCACAAAGCGACGAAAATAGCTCGCCAGGCCCAAGAACTGTCGGACTTCGTGGATATTACGAGGCTCGGGAAAATCTCGCACCGCCGATATTTTCCTTCCACTTGGTTTGATACCCTCGGCGCATATCTCATACCCCAAATACTCGATGCTTGTGTCAAAGAAACTGCACTTTGACAATTTGAGAGTTAACCCAGCATCCTGAAGGAGCTTGAGGACGTCCTCTAATCTCTCAAACCCTTCCTTGATGGACGCCGCGGGAATGAGGAGATCGTCCATATATGCTAAAGCGCTCTTGAACCTCCGCGTACCCAATAGCCCATTCATCATCTTTTGGAACACGGCTGGAGCGTTTGCTAACCCAAAGGGCATGCGTTTGAATTCATAATGCCCATCTGGGGTGACAAACGCTGTCAGGCGTCGACTGCCTTCTCCCATCGGGATCTGGTAATAGCCAGAGGCTAGATCCAGAGTGATGAAATATTTATTCCCGCTCAAGTTCGTCAACTGGTCGTCAATTAAAGGTAGGGGATATTTATCTTTGATCGTTTTATTATTAAGGGCTCTGTAGTCTACACAGAGTCGAGACTCTCCATTTTTTTTCTTGACCAATAATATGGGACTAGCATAATTAGAGTTCGACTCCTGGACAATATCATTTGCTACCAACTCATCGACAATATCCCTCACCTTTTGACGTTCCTGGTGCGATAATCGGTAAGGTCTGTAGACCACCGGCGTTTCATCGTGCAAGCCTATGTCCATCGTCGCACCTTTGGCACAACCTAACTCTCCAAGGTTTTCAGCAAAGCAAGATCTATACTTTTGGAGAAGCTGGTGTAGTCTTTCGCGGGTTTTCTCGTCGACTTTCTCGCCTACTTTTATTTCTGACTTGTCAACTGGCGGCATCTGCCTATCGCCTGCCTCAGTCTGCACCAGCAGAGCCTTAACTTCTCCTATAGGGTTGACTCTAGCTATTAACACCCCTGCCTTGAAGGTAAGTGGCATCCTAGTCAACGACGTAATGAACACTGCTGCCTTATTCTCGGTCACCTCGTAACAACCCTGATGGAGGTGATACTCCTGAAGAGGACTCATCCTGGTACCTCCATCCGAATAAACACTACCCGTGTAGGCCTCTTTGGTGCACACTTCCACTAATCCTCCCCTAATTATAGTAACGTCTTTGGAAACATAAAGACCAACGGTCCGACTTGGGCTCAAGGAGGGATCGGTGGGAGTATGATAAAAGAACAACCTCTCGTTGTCCTTTAGTACGGTAACTGACGTCATTTCGGTGAAATTTTGTCCTATCAACAATGGAACCTGCAAATACGTGTCGTCAACCGCCAAAACATCTAAGTTAGTATCGATTTCGTCGATTCTAACACGCACAGTAGCCCTATATTTCGGGGTGACTATAGAATTGCCGAAGCCTCTTATTGTGGGCAATGGCGTGCTTTCACCTTCCACTAACCCCAAAGCGACTGCATCCGAATGCCGAATTAGGCTGCAGTCACTCCCGAAGTCAATGTAGGCGTTTAGCATTTTTCCATTAGCACTAATAATTTTATGGAACTTATTATTTGCCTCATTGACTGTGGCATCGCAAAGTGGAAAAGTATGGCTAGAGTGACCTTCTAGAACCACTGGTTTGTAAGTCTGGTTTGTCTTGGCTCCATCGGACAATAAATTGTCCGCATCTACTACAATTTTTAACACCTTCCTGTCAGCTGCCTGATTGTCTTTGCTGCTGGTTTCACGTGTTTGTTGTTGTACCGGTCTCCTATTGCAATTCTCAGTATTATGCCCTACTCTATGGCACTTCGCGCACTTGACAATGGGCTTGGTGCAATTTACATAAATGTGACCCGGCTCGTTGCAATTAAAACAAGTAGAACCTGTTCCCCTGCTACTTGTGGCTCCCCTACCGTTACCGCGAAAGTCGCGTCTCTTTACCAAGCTTGACGAGCCTCGAGTTGCGTCCCTAAATTGCGAGGGTTGTTGCGACGCTAGGTAATTCAACAGGTCTTCTGGTTCCTCACATGTGAGAGCTTGCGCACCGTTTCTAACTGAACTATCAGTAATCCCATAAATTATACAGTCAACTGCCTTCCGACCGACAATCTCGCACCTACTTAATAGCGATAATTTGTCGTAAAAATAGTCTCTAAGGGTTTCGTCCGTGCGAGATTTTCGGTTCAGCATTTCATCTAATAATTTACCATAATTTACGTCATTCGGAAAAGCTTTCATCAATTTACTTTGCCACACCTCCCATGAGTAACTAAGCGACGGAAGGGACTCGTACCAACTTTTGGCTAAACCGCGTAACTTTTGCAATGCGTAGTGAATTATCTGCTTCTCATCCCAAGAATAGATTTCTGCGCACTCATTCACCTTTCTCAGCCAGCGTTCGACATCCTGTGCTTTGTTGTTGGGGTCGAATTCCGGAACTACGTTATTGGATGAAGTACTCTTACTTGGTACGCCTTGCAGCGCCGCCACTATCTTCAGTAGCTCATCGGCAGTTAGTCCCGTTCGGCTCCGTCGTGCAGGAGTCTCGTCGCCTTCCTCTGATGTCGAGCGCTGCCTTCGTTTGCGCCTGGGGCGTTTCGGGGTGTAACTCGCCTCATCTGAAATTGTTAAGCGCATTTTATGCTCTTTCCTAAGAACCACGCGCTCAATTGACTTTGACTTTGACTTTGACTTTGACTTTGACTTTGACTTTGACTTTGACTTTGACTTTGACTTTGACTTTGACTTTGACTTTGACTTTGACTTTGACTTTGACTTTGACTTTGACTTTGACTTTGACTTTGACTTTGACTTTGACTTTGACTTTGACTTCGACTTTAGACAGCACACATTCGTGGCCGTTAGCTCAGTTTATAAGCAGCAGACCTACGCGGCCGCACTCTGAACAGCACACCTTCGTGGCCGTTAGCTCGCTTTATAAGCAGCACGCCTACGCGGCCGCACTCTGAACAGCACACCTTCGTGGCCGTTAGCTCGCTTTATAAGCAGCACGCCTACGCGGCCGCACTCTGAACAGCACACCTTCGTGGCCGTTAGCTCGCTTTATAAGCAGCACGCCTACGCGGCCGCACTCACGGACAGCACACCTTCGTGGCCGTTAGCTCAGTTTATAAGCAGCACACCTACGCGGCCGCACTCTGAACAGCACACCTTCGTGGCCGTTAGCTCGCTTTATAAGCAGCACGCCTACGCGGCCGCACTCTGAACAGCACACCTTCGTGGCCGTTAGCTCGCTTTATAAGCAGCACGCCTACGCGGCCGCACTCACGGACAGCACACCTTCGTGGCCGTTAGCTCACTCTATAAGCAGCACGCCTACGCGGCCGCACTCTGAACAGCACACCTACGTGGCCGTTAGGTCACTTTATAGGCAGCACACCTACGTGGCCGCCTTCGCTCTGAACAGCACACCTACGTGGCCGTTAGATAGTTCTATAAGCAGCACACCCACGTGGCCGCACTGACGCATAACAGCACACCTCCATGGCAGTTAGCTTATTCCAAAGGCTACACATGTACATACGTGGCTGCACTATTCTGAACAGCACACTTACATGGCTATTAGCTCACTATATGTGCTGCCCACGGACATACAAGGTCGCACATTAATTTTATCTCATGAAGTAGGTACACGTATAATATAACTTCCACAATTCGTTAAGTTACAAGTAATCATACAATTGCTTTAATGCTCTAACCAAGCGCAACGTTACCGTTACCGCTAGCTTTTTCGTGTACCTACTTAGACGATCACTAAATTTAATATTTGCCATGTAACTGTCTAATAACAAGTATATTCAAAATTACTTACTATTTTCATCTGACATGGCGCGCGGGCTATCCCACTTCTGAATTGAAGTGATACACCTTATTTCAGTTCAATAACACACTTTAATAAACTTTATCTAAGCACCACAATGATTATAAGTTGTAGACAAAGAGCGATATGCCACTGTTTTTACATTGGTTCTCAACTCGACCTCTCAATAGCACCGTTAACAAAGTAGTGTCCAAGCGACTATACTTCGTTCGCCGCGCCACTTCCCCGCCATTCAGTTCTTTTTACGTTTACCCTCTAATATTTTATATTAAAATTCAATGGCGGTGAAGTGCCGTTCAGAATACCTACTTATTGATTTGATACATAATCAAATTACAGTTTTTAAAAAATCAAAATCACAACACTACCGTGCTAAAATGACAGTTGCTCGCGGCTGCATTATGTACGAAAATAAAGGGCCTTATCACAGTAGCGAGTTGCCGTAGCTAGCGAGTTGTTGAGAGTTAAGTTCGACGCGCACACGTTTCGAACTCGCGGCGAGCTCGCTGCGCACTCGCCCCGCTTTCCATTCGCTCGCAACTCGCTAGTGTGATAAGGCTCTAACCCACTGGAACCATTGAGCTATTACTACCACGTATAGAGAAGACAGCGCGAACAGTAGCTTGCTCGCCACAGCATCTACAATACGGGGTTGGCTGCCCCCGCGCGCCCCGCACTGCCGCGCTTGTTGCATAGATTTTATTTACGCTGTCTTCTCTATACGTAGTAGTAAATCACTGGAACGTTTAAAATGTAGCCTGAGACACTCGGATATAACGTAGCTTCCTGTTATTTAAAGAATTTTCGGAATTGGATCACTAACTAGTTCTGACCCTTTTTTTTTTTTTTTTTTTTTTTTTTTTTTTTTTTAGGATGGGAAATCATCAAATGACTTCTCCCACTCTGGGCGGAGCGGGAGGGAGTGTCAGACTCGTACTGACTAAAACCCATCCATGTTCCTTCCTCGCCCTTTACGTTCCGGGGCTGCGGTATCTCTTTCGAACAGTCCCGCAACCCCGGCAGGCTTCGGCCCTTGCGAGCCCCTCTCTACTGCTGACATCTCTTTGAGGCGCGCGTGGAACACGAACGCGCCGTCGACACGGCCTGTCGTCACTAGACGGACGGACGGCTAGCTAGCCCATAGCTAACCGTCCACAGGCCCGCATCTACGGTGGCCGGTAGCCACCACGTGGCCCCCGACGCCCGGTGCGTCTCCCGCGGCGGCCGGGAAGAGAGGCTCTCTCCCTCTCTCGTTCCGCCACCTCCTTCGCTAGCATGACTGCTTCGCAGAAGGAGGTGACGGCTTCCCATTCCGTCTCGCTCCGGACCATGGATTGAACCAGGGCCGGACGCGAGAGGTCGCCGCCGCCGATCGCCGCTACGAGGACACGGCGGTGCTCCGCCCACGCAGGGCAGACCTCCACCGTGTGCTCCACCGTGTCCTCCGGTCGATCCTCGCAGTGGAGACACCCGGGCGTTTCCTCCCGCCCGATTCGGTGCAGGTACCTCCCGAAACATCCGTGTCCGGTGAGGACCTGCGTCAGGCGGAAGGTGAGGACGCCGTGGCGCCTCTCTAGCCACTCCTCAAAGAGGGGACTTACCGCCACTATCGTGGCGTGCCCTGCACGGGGTTGCGACAGTCGCTCTCTCCATGTCGCCATGAGATCGCGCCGGAGGTCAGTCCGCTGAGCGGCAATTTGCCGCGGCAGCGGAGTTTCCCCCCGGCGTAGTACCTCCGCGCGCCATTCGTGTAGGCGCGCGAGGACTATCGCCTCCAGATCCCATGGCGGCAATCCGGCAAGCAGGCCCGCCGCCTCGCGGGAGATCGTGCGGTACCCACGGACCATCCTTACGGCCACCACTTTTTGGGGCGCGTTCAGATAGTGAGCGCTTCAGGCGGCTCCTGCCCAACCTTGGGGGGCCAAACGCCTCCTGCCGCAGGCTCTATGCGGGGGTCGTGCGGTCCATGGCCCTCTACGGGGCCCCAGTGTGGGCGCGTTCCTTGAACTAGTTCTGACCCTGAGGTCTAGTTCTGGTGAGTCCCTTTATACGAGTACTAACTTACAAACAAATTTTATCTTTTTTTGATATGAATATAGACAAACAAACCATGAGTAATTTCAAATCCATCAAGGACCTAAGAAAGAAAGAAAAATAATATATAATCATCTAAAAGCCAAGTTTTTTAAACCACATTTATTTTCATGAATGTAGTCCTACTACAGAAATCCCGCTCCAGTACAATTTTAATCCAATAAGCTTAAACAAATTCAAAGAACCTTCACATACAAGGACAGGCTTGATCTTCATAGAAATTCTAAAGAAAATCTCGAAGATTAAGGCGACATATTGTGACAAAGGCGAGGACTACAATAGGATTTTAGTATACCCTTTGTAGTACCTACACTTACTTGACTGAAGCCCTACATAATGATATGACGACACTGTTGTGAAGTTAGAATAAGAATTTTGCTACTGATACTGTTGTTTGGTACAGTCTACATGTTTATTCAAATATCTATACTTGAATAAACATGAAGACCGTACCAAAGAAATAATAATTGTGGTATAATTTATAGTTAGATACGGTACTTAAATTATTATACCACTAGCTTCTGCCAGCGGCTTCGCCCGCGTCAAGTTTGATAATTGTCACATGGTATCTTACTACCGAGATAAAAAAGTATCCTATGTGTTAATCCAGGATATAAACGATATGTGTGCAAATTTTCATCCAAATCCGTTCAGTAGTTTTTGCGTAAAGAGTAACAAACATCCTTACATCCATACTCACAAACTTTCGCATTTATAATATTAGTAGGAAGTAGGATATTCCTAGTTATAATATTTAAATAAAACAACATTTTCTTGGTCCTGTAAATTTTACAAAAAAAATTACAATGTTCAACAATTGCGTTTAATCCCTCAGAATTTCCAAGATTTAATAACTGCAATAAGTTAGTGATCGTATAGTGAGTCTTATCTCCATCGCATCGTTCAAACGATACGTTCAATCAGTAGGTATAAAGATACGAGTCTGGGAAGGATCTTGAAGATATTATACTGATAATATTCGAACTGTTGTGAGCTTTATCGTTGAAAAAATATAGTTTTTGAAACTGGAAAGAAGTGTTTGAGTTTAGGAGCTAAATATCTACAGTACCCAAATATTTATAATCGGGCTAAGCAGAAACCTCTCAAGGTTTAACTGCGAAATGCCATTACTAAAAAAGTATCCAAATATTTAGCTGAATGCAAATACATTCCTTTTTCAGAAGCAAGTGACTGGTTAGCAGACAAATTAATACTTTGAATGATTTAATATCATTTAACATTATCAAATAGTACGAAGATAGTAATAATTTTCAAAAATAGAAGAACGCTAAAGACTACTGTATAAAATAACAGGCCTACTACAAACATAAAGCCACAAACATTTGCATGCCCCAGATAATGTAATTTAAACATAAAATTTTGCTGATTTTTGCCCACTACGAAGGATTTGTAAAAAGGATTGTAAAATACGAGTAGATCATACCACGTGTCACGACAAGCTCATAGGATTTAAAATGTCAGTTGATATGTAAACTGGGAGCTGCCGTTAGGTTCGCTTCTGTACTTGTACTTGGAGTGTTTACCAGTAATAAATAAACCAAGAGCTAGGGTTGCAAAAACACAACATGAGCTACTAAACCATTTTATACGTTATTTATGGTTTTATTTTTGATTTCACCTTATTTATTTTTGTTTTCTAGTGAGTGAATGGCCTATTTGTTTTTATATAAATTGAATGTAAGGGCAGATTCTTGGCTTTAACCACACTATTCAAACATACATATACATACCTTATAAGCAAGATAACAGATACCCCTATTGTTTGCCAAATCACACGATAGTATTTGTATTTTGAAAATAGTGATGGTTTTTGAAAACCAATTCTGTTTTATTTAAATAATCTTCCTACAGCTATATTATTATTCTTATACTGATATTTTGTATACTTAAATAAAAACATGCGATGAGGTTAAATACAATACAATTGATCATGTTTTACCGTACGAAAAACACATTTGTGCCTTCATTTCTCAGTATTGCTGTTAATGTTTTTTCAATTATTCTAATCTATTCCGAGAACCCAATCAATCGACCCAATCCATTACTTACTAAACAATACTGTGAAAACAGATCTCTAACATATCAGTTACTGAACAAATAGTACATCGTAGATTGCTATTGTATTGTTCTATGAAGCTTAGAATTATTTGACAAGTATTATGAAAGAGTTCGAATACATAAATAGATTTTTTTGGTGAGGATTTGTCTGGTTAACCAGCCTGTATTCTAACGCTTACAAAATTCATGTCAAATATATTCCCATCCCACTACTGAATGTATGACGTCCCCTATATGTTATAGGTAGCGGGCATATAATAGTTGCCATATGTGCGTGTTGCTTAAATCATGTCGTGCGCAGGACGTATGCTGTCTCCTGGATCGTTGCTTCCAATACCCGCGGAGGAGCGCCCGCGACTGTGGCTGTCAATTTGCATTGCTGCATGCCGTGCCAGACGACCAAACCCATGGTAGCTAGCGGAGCCCTGCCCGCGCTAGATCGCGGGCATGCCCCCACTGCCAGTGCCGATGTGCCGGTTGCGACCACCAAGTAAGCAGTAGCACGCTTACTAGTGTGTTACAAAGTCGCGTTCAGTTCACACGTATTTCTGCTAAGCACGCTACTCACGGTCTCACGACGTCAACACTTGCACCGGTTTCATTCATTTTCTTTACGTCTTTCAGACGTCACTTCCAAATGTAGCTCCATATCACCAAAACAGGGTTCTCAATCACAGATATGATGTTATTTCACAGGAAGATGCTGCTACTTCGTCTGACATAATTACTCAGAGACCCACTGAGGCATCCAGCGAAACAAATGTGGTGGCCCTATTTGCTACCGAGACATACACAAAGGTTTGATGACCCTTGGACCCAAATCCAAATATTTTTCAGCACATTTAGGTGACACGTCACTTGTAAGGGTTGTCACGAGGTCACATTGGAGTTGTCCGTTTGAAGATAGAAGTGTATAATAATAATATTGTTTAGCGTCAAAGGTATACACGTGTTAAAGTCACTTTGATCGACCTGTCTAGTGTTTTAACCTTTATTACCTTTGGCTCCGAAAATGACGTTTCATGAAGGAACAAATAATGTTATTATACAAATAATTCACAATCGCACTTGCAGTGTTTTTAGGTGTTCCAACACATTTTTTCACTAAAGCCCCAATTAAGCACGCTAGCATTTAAACAGTTAAAATGTTGCGAAATGTTCAATGATATTTTTGCAAGCAGTCTTTTGCACCATTTTCCCGTTCTGTTAAGTGATTTTTTGTGTCCACTTGCTTTTGTTAAGCTCCCCACCACTAGAGCTATAATAACGTTACTCTAGGGTCACGTCTAACCTCTTTCCGCGAGTGGTTTATCGTTCAGGTTTGTCTCAAGCTTCTGTGTTTAAAGCTAAGAAACACAGATTTAAAACAATTGAGGAGAAACTGCTAAATATTGAAGACTAGGCTTTGGTATTTAAGCGGTAGGTACAGGAAGCAATAAAGTATATTAACCACAATCTTGATACCAATCTTTGACTGTAACTAATTAATTAATTAATTATAGGTAATCACAAACAATCTTCAAAGACTGTTGATCAAAATTGAGATTGAAATATCTTATTGCCTTACCTTACTAATATAAAAACTGTAGCCAGGCAAAATTATGAACCAAACAACATCCGAAATCAGGTCATCCAAATAGAAACAGCACAGAAAATGGAAACCAAACAAAAGACTCTAAACTAACAGACGCTTAACTATCCAAAAACACATAAGCAGAACTACAATAACCATTAGAATGCGGCCTACCGTCCTAAATTGCATTTAACCGCTTTAAACCGTGCTTTAACAGTCGCCATTTGCTGGACAAAGGAAATATTACCAGCGTAATAAGCCTGCCTCATTTTCTGTGGTAAATCACGTCTCACGTCATGATCGATTTCCAAGTCCGTAAAGCCACCGTTCCATAGCACCTCATGACCGTGGATAAACCACAGATGGGCGAACATATGCAGCGAAGAATATACAGTCGCCAGCGCATAGAGTTACTACAAACTGAAATTTTCTCATTCGATTTTGAACTTAACCGTCAACATTTTACAGTTAAAAACAAATAGGCGTTTGTGGTAACTTGATGCTCTGGCGACTGTACGTAAAACTAATAACATAGCTACCTAAGCTAAATCTTATAAAAGGAGGTTAGTTGTACACACAGCATCCTATCCCACTATTCCAGCTACCTAACACGCCGAAACGCAAACTTAGAAACGCAGTTTTTCTTAGCTTCGCTTCGTATAAAGAGCGCGATGCAGTCCACTGCGACCCACAGCCATGCCACACACGGATGCGTAATGGTAAGCAACTAAGACAGCTAGTAACGTAGCTGACTTGCCTCTCCGTGCATATCCCACATTGGACGACTAACTTAATAATTTGTTTGTAAATCAAGTTTGAAGCCGACTAAGTTCATAATGGGGAGCGAAATTGCAAACCGTTTTGTGTTGACGGCAATGAGTGATGGATCAAAAAGAAATGTTTTGTTAAGTTCCTGTAATCTTCCTTTGTGTTCATTCAAGTTTTTCTGGCTTTTTGCCAGCGTCTGCTGCTTTGTTTACAAGGCTGTGTACATTAGGGAGCGCATGGGTGGGTTTTCCGTTTTGTTGATTTTCGGGTTTGAAGATTTTGAAATGAGAGATTATTTCCTGAATCTTTTGTCTCTATTTGAATCTTTATCTTTCATCGAGGTCAAGCGTAAACTTCTTAAAATGTCATTTGTTTCACGAGTCGACTAGCGGGACCTGACATAGAGGGAATGATTCCTTAATAAATCAAACTCAGAATTTCTATCTATATATGGCGCTTAGCATAATTTTCATTAAAATCCCTCCTTTTATTATGATTGCGCAACGAAAATAGCCGTTAGCCCAAAAAAAATAAAACCTTAACTTCATCTGCAAACGACGAGATATCCCAATTCCCACAAATATTCACCTGTCAAATTATATAACACCGGTCCGCGTAGTTTGCAATATGCATGTCAGTTGCAGCCCTTCCTGTACGTGCCCATTACACAATGAAAGCACAGTATATTTATAAACAGTAGATCAACTAGGAACAATTGTTGAAATCGAGGCTCTCGCAAAAGCGCACCGTTACTCGATATTATAAGCTAGTTATGACTGCAGACGGTTTTGTGTAGTAAGCCCCGTCAATTGCAGAATGTACAAACAAAACATAACATATGTTATGTAGGTACTCACCCTTTTTTTACATCAAATATAGACAAAACACAATCGGTATTTTCTACGACTTTTTCAAACAACTCCTTCAACTTTCACGGACTCTTCACAATCTTTGGGAAATTCCTTCGCTTTGTTGCTAAAAAAATTGCCAAGTTTAGCTACTGTGTTAGGTATGTTCCAACTGTAACCAAAAGCTTGATACGGAACCCTCTAAAGTTAGTAATTGAATTTCCTGTAAACTCCAAACAATGAACTAATAAGCGTGCTGGATCTATTTTAGAATAAGTTAGACAGCTCTTGTGGTGTACCTACATGAAATTATGAACGGTAAATTAAGATCTGTTTTCGATTAGGTTTTGTAAATTGAGTTTTACATTGTTTTAGTCTGGTATATGATAAACCTTGTTAGGTTAAAATGAGAGAGAAACTTGATCTAGATTTAGAAAATATGAAATTATTATACAGGAATGTTTACCGCGATAAAATTTACACGCGCGATAAGGTGTACTATGTTCTAAACTGTTTCTCCATATGAACTCATTTTCAGTGAGCCACGTCTGGCTAGAAATGTGAAAAGATCACGATTTTTTACTGCAAGCATATTTATAGCCACAATAGTCATCAGAAATTGGTTTTTAAAAGTTAATATAGTATGTAAAAAAAATGCCGTTTGACACGGAATCAAAATGTTGGCCCACCTTGAAAATAAGTTGAGCAGAGAGAAGAGTGTCCATGGAGTTTCTTGCCCGTTCTTCTCCATAGAGATCTACGCTGGGGAATGGGCAACTACAGTACTTTTACAAGTTATTATTGTCTTGTGACTGTGACTGTAGCTTTGCTTTTTTGTATTTTTGACATTCAAAAGTGCCGTAATGGTCTAATTGAAATAAATGATTTGAGTTTGAGTTTGAGCTTTTTCTAAACCAACTCCAGCTGGTCTATTCACCTACCAAAACACTGACGGCGCAGTGGACTGCTGCGCTGCGTGTCGTGGTTTCGATTCCCGTAGAGGCCAAATATTTCTATGTCCTACAGGTAAGTTGTTTCGGGTCTGTTTGTATATGTGAGTTTAAGTGTTTGTAAATGCAGTCACGATACTGGAGAAATTCCTAGTGTGCGACAACGTTAAAAAAATATCCACATACGTTAAACCGTTAAAAGTTATAGACCTGGATTATAAGCTAGATAATGTAAATGCAACTTAATTTAGGTACCTACCTATCTATAAAGACAAAACGCTATTTCGTTACCAATTATTATTATGACGACATTTTCCTGAAGCGTAAAATCCATTAATTAGTTTAATTACCTACTCCTAAAAGTTTGCAGCCAAAATACGTGCGCTGTAAAATCATTTACCGAGATATCTTAATAACGTTAATAAAGAATGCATAATTACATTATTTAATACACTTATAAAAGTACATATTTTCTCTGAAATTCTCGGCTTCCGACAATTTGTTGAATAATTTATTGACGGAAGTAAAACTTTAATGAGTCGTTTGAAACGTCCTTTATCGTCTGTAAAATTTTAATATTCATTTAGAATTCGGTTCGTGATTCTTAAACCCTTTGTCTTAAGGCGACTACAGGAGCTAAACACGAGTTGTATAATTCCTAAAAGTATATGATTCACTGTAATAAACAAAACCAGAAAAATATATGATATTTTTCAGGATATACTATGCCAGTATGATAGTGTTTTGAAAACATAATACAATAAATTTTACTCCATAAAAAAATCACGAACTTATCTCTAAAGAAACCTTTTAACGAGTAAAAACCATACTAAAATACATGCGATCATTCTGATTTTTTGGCAAATAACTTTATGAGCAACGTCTTATTAGCATCATAATGTTTTATATTGTTTTATTTTTTTTGTGAATTTTAAAATAATTGGCGAGATGTGGGTGAACTGGTACATACACCTCTACCTACCCCTTTAGTGACTACTGGCGTGAGATTAGGTAAAAATGGCACTGCTTTAAACAATGGTTAATTTTAAATTAGAAATAGACTGTTATTTGGTTTAATTCCAATGTAAGTTAATAAAAGCTTAGCTTTTATTTTTAGTAAATTGTAAATAATGCACAGTTATATTACTTATTCCTCATAAATTATAAATTACTTAATCTAAAAAACAAGCTACGTTTTGCTGGAAACAATGTTGGAAAAAAAAACCATCAATTTAACACGTTATGTGACATTCCAGTGTGCAATTAATAATAATAATAATAGTACTTTATTGATACAAATCCTTACACACAAATGCTTAGTATTTTTTTTTTTTTTTTTTTTTGGTTAGGGCATCTCGCAGTTCAGTCTACGAAGACTGGCTTCTGCTTAACCGGGCTAATCCTGTGGATGCCTTGAATTTAAGGCCTCCAGCCAGGGCAAAAATGATTAAAAACTAAGCGACAGCGCTCTAAGGGCACCCCCTGTGGGGTACGGACCTCGGCTTAGGGCGTCGCTGGGGGCAGCAAAGGGACAGGCTGGATCTGATTGTCTTTATTTAGGGACTGTTTTATTGCTAAAGGCTCAGCATCGCGGGCTGGCTCAGGCAAGGGTCGGGGAGGGATTGACTTGGGATTACGCGCCGGACCTCGGCGGCGAGGTCGGAAGGTCTTCGGTTTGTATTTGTACAATCTACGAACTGTACTGGTATCTTTCCTACTCTCTTGCAAGATAGTGATCGGATCGTCGGGGGTGACTAAGGTGTGACGCGGACGTTGGACTGAGCTAATACGCGATGGGTCGTACCGGGTGGCCGATGCGATTAGGGGGTTCCTATGTTTGATGGCAGTGTCGAAGTAACGCTTGGAAAGGCGTTTCATGAACTGCTTAACGGTAGGGATTCTAAGGTCTACGTGTAGACTGTCGTTACGGACGTACGGGGGGGCACCGGTGATCTTACGGAGGAATCGGTTCTGCAAGGTCTGCATCGTGTGGATATGACGCGGGTGGGCATGAGCGAATACGATACAAGCGTATGTCATGATGGGACGGATGACTGCGGTGTAAAGACGCAACTTGCGCTTGAGTGACAACTTGCTCTTCCTAGTGATCATGAAATGGAGTCGGCCCATAGCAAAGGCAGCTCGGTCACGAGCTGCTTTGATATGAGCCTTGAATGACAGATGGTCGTCAAGAATAACTCCAAGATATTTGGCTTGCTTCTCCCAAGGGATAGGCTTGCCAAACATAGTGACGGGGGGACCTGGCGAACGCTTAAGGCGTGCCTTATAATACAGAACTGCCTGGCTCTTGTCAGGGTTAACCTCAATCCTCCACTTACGGAACCAAGCGCCGAGCGAGTCGACAGCTGTTTGGAGGATGCGACGGATGTTAGTCTGAGAACGGCCGGTGTAGTAAATTGCCGTGTCGTCGGCAAATAGGGCTAACTGAACCTTCTTGTTCTTGGGGATGTCACTAGTATACAACGTGAACGCGAGGGGAGAGATAACGGAGCCCTGAGGGACTCCGACACGGATAGGATGGGGAGAGGATAACGTCTTACCCACACGGTAGCGGAAGGTACGGTTTGACAGAAAGTCTCGTAAGATGAGCACGAGACACCGAGTTGGTATAGCTTATATAATAAGCCATTGTGCCAGACCTTGTCAAAGGCTTTCGCTATATCGAAATACATCACGCCCGTCATCGCTCCGCGCTGGAAACCAGCGCTAACGTGTTCAACGATGCGGTGGACTTGATGTATGCAAGAATGTTCGGTCCTGAAGCCGAACTGTTCTTTAGGGATGAGGCCCTTTGTCTCGGCATAATCTCTGAGACGCTTATAAATAAGCCTTTCATAGATTTTGCCGAGAGCACTCAGGAGACTGATCGGCCTGTAGCTCGAAGGCTGGGCTTTCGGTTTCCCAGGTTTGGGAATACCTATAACAGTGGCCTCTTTCCACGCTTGGGGGAACATATTGTTGCTCAGGGCGCCATTGAAGATGGCAGCCAAAAGGACTATGAGCCGGGCGGGGAGGGCTTTAAAAACTCTATTAGTGAAGCCATCGGCGCCTGGGGCTTTCCGAGGCTGTAACTTATCTATGATATCTTTGACCTCTTCCGGGGTGATGACGGGGAGAGGGTCATCGGGGTCTTCTACAGGGGGAAGCGAAGCTCTACGTTCGACTTCTGCATCCACCTCATCAAGGTGCTGCTTGTCTACTGGTAGAGTGCTCGGTGAACATTGGGATTCCAAACTGTCGGCCAGACATTCTGCTTTTTCAGAGTCGTCAAAAGCGACGCTCTTATCGGGACGGATGAGGGGTGGAGAAGAAACCTCTTCCGAGGTGCGCAACTTCTTCTGAAGCTGCCAGAAAGCTAGGTGAGTGGGCTCAAGTTCGCTGAGCGTTTTGTCCCATTGACTCGAACGAAACTCACTGGTGCGTTTCTTTACAGCACGCTGTAAGGAACGCATGTGAATCTTGTTCGCTTCGCAGGGCCAAGAGCTGTAGGCACGTATGGCCGCATTCTTCTCGTTTATCAGTTCACGAATTTCGTCGGGAAGTATCCAGCGTTGATCGCTCATCGCTGGTACTTCTCGAGAACAATCCTTCAGTACGGATTGTACGTGTTCTGTAAACGAGTTGATTGCGGCCTCGGTGTCTGCGACAGAGACAATATGGTCGGGAATACCATCAAGAAGCGGTGACGTTTCAGATTTCAGCATATCGCTTACTTTCCTCCAGTCAGTGGTGAGAGTGGTGGGAGGGGGTTGGCTGGGGTCAATGATACCCGAGCGAGGAATCAAGTGCATGAGCACTGGACGATGGTCGGAATGGAGCTCGTGTAACGTCTCAATCAAGTGTAACCGAAGGTTCACGTTCTTGAGCAGCGCTATGTCGAGCACGTCAGGATGATAGCTGGGAGTGTCGGGATAATAGGTGTGCTCGATAGGAGCGATCGGGTCAAAGTTGAGAGACAGACCTAGATCGTAGAGGACTTTCCCTCTCGGGTTCGTCATTCTACTGTTCCAGGCTGGGTGTTTGGCATTAAGATCGCCCGCGATGATCACGGAGTCACTTAAGCCGAAAAGGAGGGTGAGATCATTAACCAGGAGGTTGTGATCTTCCGACGTGTTAGAAGGGGCCAAATAAGCAGACACTAAGTGGATCGGTTGATGACCGGTCATAGCTAGCCGACAGATTGAAACCTCAAGTAAGGACTTTAAAGGAGGGGGGTCGATAGGGATGCAGTGCAGTTCCTTGCGAAAATAAATGAGAGTACCACCCTTGTGGCAACGTAACCTATCATTGCGAACTAAACGGTAGTTCGCAATCTTGGGGTCGCGGTGGCTGGGTTTAAGGAAGGTCTCCTGGATGAGGAGTACATCAACGTTGTGGTCACGGAGGAAAGAGGCGATCTCGTCGCGTTGACCTCTCATGCCGTTGGCGTTAAAGTAACCTAATCTAAGGGACCGGGGTTGGGTGCAAGAGATTCCGGGTGTAATATCCATTACGGCGCGAAACTAAGGTTGCTTAAGGCTGACTTGATGACCGGATAGGCATCAATGATATCAACTACTTGCTGAAGGTCCGTTGCAGCCCTGAGTTCGGCCACCATGCGGTCGGCCTCAGGGGTGCAAAGGGGCTGATACTTCATCAAGTATTTGAGGTTAGATTCCTGTGAAGCAGGAGCGCGGGTTGGAGCGACGGGAGCGCGGGTTTGAGTGACGGGAGCGCGGGTTTTAGGAAGGACCTGAGGGGCGACCACTGGAGTGGGCGCTGGTACAGGGTTTTCCATTAGGCCGGGCATGGGGGGGTTGGGTTGGGACTTCGCGAGGGCTGGGAACGCTTGCTGATGGTTCAGCATGTTCCATGGGGAGGGCCTCTGCGGGCTGAGACGCTCGGGGAGGACCTTGGAGGGGACTTGAAAAGAAGAGGGAGCTTCCCTCTGCTGGCGTTGGTTGGCGCGATTGGCCAACTTACCAGCGGACTGTTTGGGGGCTTTGGGACAGCCCCTGTAGTTAGCCGGGTGGCCAGACTGACCGCACAGGACGCAACTAGGCGGCTCTGTGCAGAGATTCCTGTCCTTAGGACGGGTGCAGTCTGCCGTGGCATGATCGCCGAGGCACTTTACGCACCTATGCGGTGCGTAGCAGTGCTTTTGGCTGTGGCCATAAAGCTGGCAGCGATGACACTGCCCGACGACTTTAAGCTTTTTAGGCCTCTCAATGATGATGCCCGAGAGCGAGCATACTGATCGGACTTTGAAGATGGGGTGGTGCCCTTCAACTGGGTCACATATTACGAGTACCATGTCGTACTCGTCACCCCCTTGGGACCTATTCTTGTGAAGGCGGTGGACCGCCGAAACGGGGATACCCTGGGAGGTGAGATCCTCCAGGATGTCTTGGGAGGGAATCTCCTTGGGGATCCGCTTGATGACCACACGGGTCGGCTTCTCCTCAGGGAGACTATACGTGTGAAAGGCGACGTTCCTTCCACGAAGCGCGTGGACGAGACTTCTAAAGTCCGTGGACGTGGGGGTCTTCACCTTGATACCCTGAAGGGTAGAGGTGGCGTTGGTGTAGTTGATCTTGCGATCAACACACATCTTGGAGATTTCTGTCCATCTGGATTTCTCCTGGATGTACAGAGCCGGGGGTTTTAACTGCTTCTTTGAAGAAGGAGCAGCTGAAGAGGGGGCTGGCTGAGAAGCAGCCAAAGGGCTTGCAGGGCGGCTGACAGGAGCCGCACCTTGCGGTGAGGAAATAGCCATAGGGCTGGACGGGCGGCTGCCCTGGGAGGCAGCTGGGGGTGCAGTAACACCGGACGGGGGCGGGGAGGCTAGGGGAGCAAGGGGAGGCGCAGTGAAGTCCGTGACGGCCTTCTTGGCCTTACCGGCCTTCGCTTGCCTTCCCTTCTTCCTCTTGCCCTTCTGCACCAACTGAAAGTCCTCAGATTCTGAGGACGAGGAGTTGGTGCCCGAGGTCTCCGGAGAGCTCTCAGGGGCTGGCTGGGACTCTACAATCTCCATGTCGGAGGATTGAGCTAACGGGTCGGGGGAGCGCGTGGGCGACCTAGAAGGAAATTCCTTCCTGAGGGCTCTATAACTATCCTTTTTAAAAGGAGTCAAGAGGTTCGCGTATTTTTCCTGGATATAGGGACTGTCATCAGCTAACAGTACCTGTATCAGGTCGTCAAAATGCGCGTTTAGTGGTACGTTGCGGTAAGCCATATTGGCAGGGGGAGCCTAACAGCCTAAAATCCTAATAGTGAGCTAACTAAGAGCTAACTACCTAGTCCCGAGGAGACACGTGAAACGTGAACTCCCCGGGCAGACAGTTCCCCGTAAAAACGAACCCACCCTTGTGTTTTTCCTAGTGTTACTGGCAAGAAGAAAAACACAAACAAACTTGCCAGCGACACGACTGTCTGAGAATTGCCTGAAGGGCCTATTCTGTTTGCCTATCTAGCGATACCAGTACCTAACTCCCCGGGTGGGATAACCCGGGGATGTGTTCTCTCCCTGTCGGTGACACAGGGAGGTGAGTACCTAAGGTGTGCCCTAAGCTTGTAAACCTGTCGCCAGTCTTATTGTGCGACAGGGCCCTATGGGTCTTGCGACCGATCCGGGCCGCTGGGGTAGAGACACCCAGACGTCCCGGGTGCAGCTGTGGACAAACGGGGGTTAGGTGCTACCAGACTGCGACTAGGAGATCCCCCAAGGCCGCAGTCAGAGCCCTTCCAACGGATTGCCTTCCCTTGAAGAGGGTCAGCGGGTGTGTCGGGTCAACACCCACTTGGGATCGTTAGCACCGTTAGGTATCCACCCAAGTACCACTAAACCGTGGATTTCCCTGAAGGGGCAAAAAACGTTTTTGACGATGAAGGAATTTGTCTTGAAAAAGACAGTTTTACGCAGCGGACCAACTACTAAGAGCGCAAGCACTCGTCGTAGCTAGCTCGCTAAGGCGCAACACACTATGGTTGTGAACGAGTCACAAACCGTAGTAGTGCTACGACTGAACGTAGACTCGGTGAGATCGCAGGGCTACGACGTAGCACTGCAGCTGACCGGAACGGGGGCGCGGGGGCGCGGAGAGACGACGGAGCGGAGCGTAGCGCACGTCTGCACGCTGCGGCGGCCGAGCGTCGAATGTTTTTGTGACAAATGCTTAGTATCTAGCAAAAGGTCACAAATAGTTAAGGCGTACAAAAGATGAAACCCTGACTCCTAAACTAGGAAAACCTGTGACTTAGGAGTCAGTGTTCTACTGCCACTTGGACACTATGTACCTTATGGAAATTGAGAGCTGGTAAGCTGATATTATTTTTAAAGAGTACCTACATTATTATGTAGTGTTTTAGAGAAAAAAGAAAACAAATTTGTAATCCATAATAAAAGTTAAAAAAAATTGACAAAGAAACTTAAATTTAAAGTGACATTTAAAAGTTAAATTTGAAAAGTATAAAATGACTGTGTGGTGGATTCTGTATGTATAATGATTCTGTAAATATAATTACAATATTTGTAAAGTTTTATCAGATTAATTCCAGTGTTTGTGGTTATCGTTTGCAAAAAAGTTATATGTAACAGTTCCACATAACATTGCTCGTAGTTTATTCAAATAAACGTCAGTATTTTTTCTTTTAATTGAATTTAAGAGTGTAACGTTTATATCCAGAAAAGCTTGTTTCAAGTTAGAAAATAATATTTTTTTTATGAATGCACAGTAAAACAAAATGCAAGCTTCTTTTTTACGATAAGATTATAAGGCAGGTCTTGTAGGTTTTAAAGTTCATAATTATCTTTTACTGAAACCAAAAATTAAAAGATAAACCCCTTACTATAAACAAAATAAACAACACATACTTTCATACTAAAAATACACCTGCGTTTATTCACACATAAATTCTCATTCACAAAACACGCTACACGCTATAAATCTAAAGAAAACACTTATAGAACTTAATAAAAACTTCTAACGTTTATTTTAAAAAGCGTAAAGGTTCGAAGAACAGAAATAACATACCGTAAACCCAGGTCAACCAACATTCGATGTAAATAGCTAGGTCACAGTAGACATAGTATCATTAACAACCAGTAAGTCAACTAGGAACAAATGGTTGGGAACACCTCACACACACAAATGCAAAATGCTTACACGAATTTTAAGCAAGCTTCAGGGGCCTAAAATGGCCGCTTTAACAGAATCATAATAAGATAATTATGTAGTCAAAAAGTGGCATGTATGAGCATTTTAAGAATGGTAACGTGATAATTCCAGTTTAGGTCTTCTTCGTGAGTGGTATTTCATCCAGATTAAAACAATTCACACGCATAATTACCTACTTTATAAATATACACATTACCAAATAAATTAATCATTCCACAATTAACAAGTTGTGTTGACATCTGCATTTGTTCCACCAATCAGGACCTAGTTTTCTTAAATAAATAAATAAATTCTTTATTGCACCAAAAGCCATCACAACAATAACCAAAAAATTATTTGAATGCAACTTGCTCTAGTAATTTCTCCTGTATCGTGGGTGCGTCAACAAGCATTTAAATTCACGTACACAAACAGTCAGACCCGAAACAACTACAACCTAACTTATATTATTATATCATCATCATCTGCCTAGCCTTTTCCCAGCTATGTTGTGGTCAGCTTCCAGTCTAACCGGATGCAGCTGAATCCCTATATTTTACATGGAGCGACTGCCTATCTGACCTCCACAACCCAGTTAATACTGGGTAATACGATACCACTTGGTAAGACTGGTTGCCAGACTTTTTGGGCCACTGACTACCGGTAACGACTGCCAAAGATGGATAAATGACAGCCGGGACCAACAGCTTAACGTGCTTTCCGAGGCACGGAGGAAACTCGGTATGTAAGGGTTGTCACCCATCCACAGACCAACCTAGGCAAGCACGGCTTAACCTAAATATCGACCCGAGCGGCTGTTATCATTTAGCCACGACCTCCTCGAACATATTATTGTTATATATTATATAAGTCATTCAAATATTTTTTCCGTGCGGGAACTGAACCCGCGATACGCAGCACAGCTGACGAGTTAGTTTACTGGTCATCTTAATGCCAGGTGAACGGTGTTCAGTAAAAAATTTAAACAAAACCATGGCCCACATTTCCATTGCCGAAGCCTGCACGCGACGGTAATAGGCAAAGAATAAAAGTTTAAAGCACCCTGTAGCGTTTAGGACGTGTCAGGTATTGTAGATTTTCTTTTTACTTTTTAATAGTGAAAGTGGAAAAGTTTTCACGTTTACATGTTACGGTTGGGTTGTTAAGCTTTTTATTAAAAACTTTTTACTAACTGAAAATTTTCATTTTACATTTTTGCATTCTATGATATAGGAACTTCAACTGAAATTTTAATTAAGGTTCATGGAAAATAGAAGAGGGTTTAAATGGTAATAAAAGATGATTAAACGATATTTCGTCTGTACGTATTGTGAATTTTTCTATAGTCCCCGCCACGAGAAGTTATAAATTTTGTAAACACACATTCGGGTTCGCAACCTTTGGATCAAATTAAAAAATGACAGCGTCAGCGTGATCTTACTTCAAAATGGCGGCCCAAATGTTTACATTCCATGATTTCAGAGGTGTTCCAGTACCACAAAACATTAGACGACAGCGCTTTATATCGCCAAAGTATAACCCGACCACGTGAAAGTTAGTTTCCAATTAAACGTATGGTAATTTGAGTGGATTGAATTTGGCAGTATTTCTTGTTGATTGAATTGTCGCTACGTATCTTGGTGGAAATTGTTTGCATACAAAAACTATCGCTTCTCGTGGCACGGACTATATTTATAATCAACACACTGAACTTAAAGGTAGATGTTAGTTCGATTAAAGTTAGTTTTTTCTTTTGTTGTGTTGTTTGTTCTTTTGTGATTTTTCTATCTTAATAGCTTGTTTATTATATTTCAGTAGCACAGAATTTACTTTAAGTAAGGTGATTAAATACAAACACCAAATTTAAGGTGAACGTACACTTATCCGCGTCGAATTGGACGAATAGATGACGTTATACGAATGAGAAAAAAATCTTTCGGCGTGCTCGATTCTTTCGACGCGGATAAGTGTGCGTCCACCTTTATAGTAGTAAAGTCAGAGGCTAATGACCGGCATAACAACTCAGACACCGGGTTCTATTCTAGGCACTAACCACACAATAAAGAAGAAAGATCGTAGTCTAATCTTCCATTATATTCAAAATACAACTGTCAATGTTGACATGTTTGACAGTTGCATGACGTGGCAATAGTACAAATTGACGCAGGTTGCAAATTGATGCAAGCTATTGCAGCTACGAAATTCGCGGTCTATAGGTGGCGCTTTTTGAAACTCGTGGCTAAATAATACCGCTCGGGTCGATCTTTAGGTTGCGCCGTGATTGCCTAGGTTGGTCTGTGGATGGATAACCACCCTTTCTTACCGAGTTTTCTCCGTGTTTCGAAAAACACGTAAGGTGTGGGTCCTGGCTGTCATTTGTCTATCTTTTACAGTCGTTGCGGGTAGTCAGTGGCCCAAAAAGTCAGACAACCAGTCTTATCAAGTGGTATCGTATTACCCAGTATTAACTGGGTGGTGGAGGTCAGATAGGCAGTCGCTCCATGTTAAATACTGGTATTTAGCTGTACCGGTTACACTTGAAGCCGACCCCAAGATGGTTGGGAAAAGGCTTGGTAGATGATGATGAGGTGTCGCCTTTACGCGTATGATAATGTCTGGGACCACCTCAATAGGTACGATGTTTTTTTTTATCTTTATCTTTTCTTACTTGTCATCACCGCTACTCTCATTGAAAAACATAAAAAACGATTTTCCTTTAACTGTCAAGCTGCTTTCAGACTACGCTTTAATATAACAGCATATAGTATATAGCTCATAGCACAACAATATCGCGCACCATACATTGTTAAGGACACGTTCACACTGTACTGTACTATAATATTATTGGCTTACTATACGCTATAAAAGGGTGCGATGCGCTGAGTTCATGCTATGCTATATCAGGCGCCACCCTCTTCCTCCTTCTTTACCCCCGACGGTACCGCAAGACTCTTCAAAGATCGCGGTCAAATGATCTTGACTATAAATGCTTGCGATAATATCGCGTAATGTGAACGCCATGCTATATAGTATACCATTAGGTCCTTCTTTGCTATACTATATAGTACAATAGTATATGGCGTAGTCTGAAAGCAGCTGTACGAATGTAAATTCATTTATTTCTTTAGAAAAACACGTTTATGTGCACAGAACTTTACCTTCCAAAACTCTTGAATCGCGTGTCTTACAATGGCAAGTAATCTCAAGGTTTAAAAATATTGCTATGCAAAATGGAACCTTACGTGTTTCAGTTAAGGATAATTAAATTTGTGTTTTTGAATTATTTGAATGCGGAGTGTGTTTTCACTTTCAGTTGTGGATTTGTTGATGGCACAAGTACCTATTTGATATTTTTGTTATGATGTTCTGATGTTACGCGAAAAAGAGCACTCAATAATACATGTTACGGTTGTTTTTCGCTTTAGCGATAACTTTGAGCTCAAAAATTCTTTAATTCTGAATAGTTATTACTGTTTTGGCGACAGTAGAAAGGGCGTAGGTATGTTGTGCTCCAGCTCTTCGTAAAATTGTAGCTATTCATATATGCTTAGATATAAACTGAGAGACATTTCAAAAAGCTAGAAGATGTCATTAATTTTAGGGCCGTCTCCACTAATATTATAAAGAGGAAAGATTTTTGTTTGTTTGTTTGTTACGATTTAATTCAAGAACTGCACAACCGATTTAAAAAAAAATCTTTTACCATTCGAAAGTTCGGTCTCGGTAAAGTTGTATCTCCTCTCGCGTGTCTTAAGTTACACATTTCGACATAAGCAATTGTCTTTCTATTGTGTCTCTAATTAAATGAGTTAAAGCTTTCGAATGATGAATGAGTAACATAATTATGCTTAGGTAGGTATAGGTACATTATATTGATATCGCGCAAATTTGCCGAGCTCTCACAATTTTTGCGATCAAAGTCCCCGACGAAGTCTCGTGTGGACGAATAGCTAGTCGCTACATACTATAAAACAAAGTTCTCCGCCGCGTTTTTCTGCCTGTCAGTCTTTATTTCACTGATTTTCATGTTGTTTTCACTAATGGATAGACTGGTTCTTGAGGAAGGTTTTAGTATATAATTTTTTACGCAGGCAAAGCCGCGGGCGTCTGCTAGTCTTAAATTACATAGTGCTAAGTGAATGGATGATATTGAACTTTCTGAACTGCATGTAACAAGCGTCTGCCTTACAGACATAAAACCAAACGTATTCAAGCATTTATGGAGTCTAGACTACAAGACAATTTATGTAGAATTGAGAAATAATGAAAACGTTCGAATAGTTACTATCAACTTTCAAAACCTTTGTTTTACACCTTTTTTCAATTTGATCAATTATCATTTATTTAAAGAATACAAAATATTAGGCTATATTTAACACTTAATAAATTGCCAGTGACCCGAATCTGACGATCCAGTCTGACCAAAGCGTAGTCCGAAAAGCAGTCGCTTTGTATAAAATATTTAGCTGCTTAGCATGCATTGACTGGAAACCGAACCCATCATCATAGTAGAGAAGAGGCTAAGCAGATGATGATTATCAATAAATTATGTTACACTGAATTTGTAATTTTCTGCAAAATAAATATACTTACCCACTACCAAGGATTAGTGCACACCAAGAGCAGAACATTTTTGAAGACTACTGAAAAATTCTCTGCTCTTGGTGTGCGCTGACCCTAATTCATAAATTACATTACCAGATAGATACAAGAATTACTGCAGTGCTATTCCGTGAAAATCGCTTTTAACTTTCTTTTTAGCCAAAAATGTGTTATTTTAGCTAATAGTTTGTTTTCTCGATTCTATGGTCAAAAACGTGCACCTGACCTCTCTGAAGATAGAACACGTACCTACCAATAGTATCAGTTTATAAAGTGTCAAAAGTCGAAGATATCGCGAATTCACACCAAGTCTCACCAGTTTAAACATCGCTTTGCATCTCCTTCAAGTTGCAAAGCGATGTTTAGAGAATAGCACTACTATACAGAGATTGAATTTATCTTGGTAAGTATTATGCGGGCCAACTTTAAACTTTCCTCTTGAAGTTATACCGCATCGGTAAAAGGAAATTGTTCAAAACTTGTTATCTAAATGCAAGACTTCAGTTTGTTTTCACAATTTGTACAATCCTTTTTCCATGTATTTTATTCATCACTTTCACTTTTGTTCTATTTTCCACAAATCACATTTTTATTACATCACATTTTCTTTAATGCAGATTTGACCATCAAATCTACATTTATGTGCTAAAACTATGTATATTGACAAACTAAGTAACTCCACGCAAAAATATTGCTGGGAAACAACTTTCTTTTTGGGTGAGAAATTACATTTTAAAGTAAAACTCAATGTAATGCACTCAAAACATTGTGCTGAAATATGCTTTGAATAGTGAACGGTTTATGAAGGTTATTAAAGTTAAGTTATAACCTTAAAAAGTAGTATTTAAAAAAAGACTTTCCCTTCCATTATCTTCGTAACTAACACTGTTTTAAGCTTTCACGGTTCACAACTAAACTTAAAATGTCACTTACGGGATATCTTCCGTGATTGTAGTTATATCCCGGTACCGATATTTCGACGCTGTCGCTAGTTTGATCGCTGGCAATTTTTTCCATCCACCCACATTCTCCAGTCAACCCGCGATCATGGCGCTTGCAACAGCGTCGAAATATCGGGACCTCAGTATAAATAACAATCACTGAAGATATCCCGTAAGTGACATTTTAATAATAAGTTCCTCCGTAAGAACTCCGAACTAAAAAAAAAATTCGCATTTACTGCGAGAACAAGTGCTTTTCGGTTTCGTTGAGGGTTTATTTACACCCTCTGTAACACAAAAACCTTACAAAGTTAATTTTGTGGCTATCTTATGTAGATATTACTAAAAAATGTATTCTTATTTTTTCATAGAATTAAAGTAACTTCAAATCTTTTTTTTTCTATTTAGGCCCACTCAAACTACAGATTTTTGAATTTGTTTAGCCTTCAACAAATTTATAACAGCTTTCTGTTTCTGTGAATCACTTGAATTTCCCTAAACGCATACTGTTGAGTTGCGAAATTGATTATAAATTCTGAACTTTTTTTTTTTTCTTTTTTTTTTTTTTTTTTGGCAACACTGGTTGAGTGACATGTCTAAATTTCGCTCTGTAATTTAAAATTAGTTTTAATTATTTTTTAAGTGTTAAAATCTTGTATTATTGTAATTAAATGACTACTAAGCGTGCAAATACCCAGGATTATTGTTTTCACGGAAAAATACGCCATAAAACATAGTGTTTGGTTGCCTACCTCAACCGGTAACATATATCACGAACAGCTGATGTTCCTGTGGATCAATCTGGGGAGTATAATTGTTTCCTTTTAATGTATAAGCTCACTTTGGTTAAACTAAAATCATTATTCTGATTAATCTGGCACTCCTTTATAGTTGAACACAGGTTCAGTGTCAGTTATCACTTGTTAAATAATAAGTAGTTGTGCAGTTTGTAATAAGTTAATGAAGTAACTTTCTATCTATTTAAAACTAAAAACAAAACAATAGAGAAAATTGCTTTTTCTTTATTAATTTTTAGCATTATTTAGTCAATTAGGTCCAATAATTTTAAGCAAAGAGACCTACCCACAATAAGAAAAAGTAAAAGACTTATGTAAATCAATGTAAATTTCAACTTGATCTAATCTTCTTATTGAAGTATTTTGTGTAAGACTCATAAGCCTACTTCAGTTACTAGTCTATTAATCACATATTCTACTCTATTCTCACTTTCACCTTTCATTTCTAGCTTTCCTGATTTTGTCCATCCAATTAGTTCTCACCATTCTTTGTACTTCTACTTTCAGTTCATTTGCCTGAAACCATGCCTGTGATGACCCGTAAGGCTACTACCCAGGAGTTGCAGGCTAAGTTGAGAACGGCCCTTGATGAACTTAAGGCATCTAACAGCAAATGTCAACAGCTGTTATTGGATAGAGAGGAACATGAGATCGAAATTGAGAAGGTCATTCTCAAAAACACAAGCTTGAAACGTGAGCTAGTGGACCTGCACCAACAATACATGGATGTTGTCGATGAACGGGACAAACTGCGGGTGGTCACAGATGGTTTCAACGACTGCAGTAACTATTATGAAACGGCTTTATGTAAGGTTAGGGACTTAGAAGATGAACTGCTTCATGCCAATAAACAAATTATTGAGTTTCAGAAACAAAGAGAATGTACTCAGTTTAGGGAAACAGATCACCTATATAATCAATTATTAAATTCAAATTGCAACCCACATTCCTTAACAACAATAGATCTTACTGAAGATTCTATTCTGAAATATAACTGCAGCAGTTATAAAGTAAGCCAAAATAAAATAAAAAAATATGCAAAACTGAATAGAATAATAAAGAAATGCAATAAATTTAAAAAACAACAAAAACATAGTTCCAACAATATAAAACTAAGAAAAGAACGTGTTTTTCTGATTAAAAAGTTAAATAATTATCAAATTAAATTAGAGGACAGTAAGAAGTTTTATGAAACAGACACTCAACACTTACAGTCAGAAATTCAAGTTTTAGAGTGTCAACTAAAATTATGTTATTCTAAGTATGTAAATTCACAGAAACAAATTAAGGAACATATACTTGCTGCAAACGAGTTAGTAAATGGTAATGCAGACTATGTAGACATGATGACCATCGAAAACACTCAATGTACATCACAAGGGGAATCCAGCCCGGGCACTGTCCTGCCTGAGGTAACGGAGGACCCGACCCGGTTGGGCAGTGTTCCGGGCTGTATCCCCATTGAAAATTCACCGCTCATTGTACAAGGTTCTATACCTATAGGACAAACAGAAAGTAGTTCTCCCCTTTCTAGTAGTTCACAGTGTGGTTGCTCCATTATGTTTACAGACAGTATCGGAATAGGATTAGGAAAATTAATAAGTAACAATCTGAGTCATTCTTCCCAAAATTATTGTGCACCTCAGGCTTCTTACAACCAAATAATGACATCCATAACTCGGAAGGAATTAGATCCTAATGCTATATTAACTGTATTTGTTGGGAATAGTCTTAACGTAAAAATTGATGATATCACTGACAATGTCACTCAACTGTTGCAACTAAATTGTAGGAAAATAATTCTTTGTACCTTTCCATACTTTGAGAAGTTGTCAAGCAGGCAAAATCATTATATTCATAAACTTAATAATCACATGCATTTACTAAGTCACTATTGTGACAAGTTGGTATTTTTTGACACCAACAGTTTCGTTCAGAAATTAAAGTCAACGAGGAATAATGCATATCTACCGATTAGTTTTAGACGTCAAATAGCGAGGCTATTAGCTTTTAATATAAACTCAGACATAAGTTGTATGTCGCAGTCTTTTGTAAATAGTTCCACGGAAATTAGTAATTATACTAATTGTAATTATACACATTTTAGCTTAGATTTAAACTAGTCAGTAAGACAATAGAAGGTACTAGAGATAATTTAGTTAAACCGGTATCTTCTAGCTCTCCATCAACTATTTGTAAAAAAGGGGCTGAGCAGAATACCTTGAAATTATTTCACCAGAATATTCAGGGATTTTCATCCAAACAATTAGAGATAGAATTGTTTTTAGAAAAAACCAAGTTTGATGTTATTTGTTTTACCGAACATTGGATGAAAGATTATGAATCAATGCAAATAAATTGTGATAACTACAACGTCGGAAGTTGCTTTAACCGAAAATCTAAGATGCGAGGGGGTTCCTTAATCTTAGTTAACAAGTGTATTAAATCTAAGTCTCGAAATGATATAGTCGATCTATCGGTCGAACATAGCATTGAATTGTCTTGTGTTGAGCTTGATAAGCATATAATAGTGTGCGTTTACAGACCCCCAAATTATCTGAACTACTCTATCTTTGAGTCAGTAATGGAAGATGCTTTAGCAAAACTTGTAACTGGTAATAAACCAATAATTATCTGTGGTGACTTCAATGTTAATATCTTAGAGAATAATGTAAATAGCAGTAGATTTTTAAGTCTTTTTAAATCATTTAATTTGTCAAACGTTTTTTCAGAACCAACCCGAATTACTACAAATACTGCTACATGTATTGATAATGTGTTTTGTTGCTGCGACTACATAGATAAATCTATCGTAAATTACCTTCCTTCAGATCACAGCGGGCAGACAGTTGCTTTCGCGTACAATAAACAATTACAAAAAATTCAGATTCAAACCAGACAAATAACACCCAGCAATTTAGAAAAGTTTAATAATAATTTAATTATCAAGCTAAATATACCAGGCCATATTAGAAACAATGTAAATGAATTGTATGAAGAATTCTTTTCGGTAGTGCACACTGAGTTCAATAACACTTTAAAAAAGAAAACTAAAACTATAGGCCCAAAGTTTATTTTCAGTGACTGGGCAACACAGGGTATTAGGAAAAGTAGGGAACGATTGTTTGAGTTGTACGGCCTTAAGCCTTACATCAAAACAGAATCTTTTAATAAATATGTAGCTACTTACTCGAACATTTTTAAAACCACTTGCAAGGTAGCCAAATCTTTATTCATTAGCAAAAAGATTAAATCAGCCGAAAATAAAATAAAGACGGTTTGGAAAATAATCAACAGCGAAACAAATAGAAATAAAAAACAAAGTAATGACTTAACACTAGAGACCTCACGTGGCCTTGTCAGCTCCAACAGTGAAGTTGCTCATGAATTTGTAAATTTCTTTACTAGTATCCCAATTAAAACTACAGAAACCTTAAACTCTTGTCCCTTGCTTTCTATTGATTTACTGAAAGCAAACGTTTCAGCCTGTCCAAATGAATTTAAATTTCAGCATATTAACCCCATAACAGTCTTAAAAGCTTTTAAGCAAATCAAGATCAAATTAACTGAAGATCTATGGGGTTTGTCTATCAAAGTTTGTACCTCAATTATTGAGACTGTAGCTCCGTATTTAGCCTTAATATTTAATTTGTGCGTGGATCAAGGGGTCTTTCCGGATCTAATGAAGTTCAGTAAGGTAATACCGCTTTTTAAATCCGGGGACAGTAAAGACACGAATAACTATAGGCCCGTATCCGTGTTGCCAGTTTTCAGCAAGGTGTTTGAAAAGATAATGCTCAATCAAATGCTTCACCATTTTAACAACAATAAAATATTACACGAGCAACAGTATGGTTTCACCAAAGGACGTTGTACAACTGACGCCGGTGTCACTTTATTAAAACACATATTTACTGCGTGGGAAGAGGCACAAGATGCCATAGGAATCTTCTGTGACCTTTCGAAGGCATTTGATTGCGTAAATCACGAAACCCTGATCTTGAAACTTGAGCATTACGGTTTAGGTAAACTTGCGCTCAGCTTAGTAAAATCGTATTTGAGTGATAGACAGCAGCAGGTACAAATCAATGGTGTCAATTCAATGGGTTTAAAAGTAGAAATGGGTGTACCACAAGGTTCGATATTGGGTCCCTTCCTCTTTTTAGTTTATATTAATGACTTACCCCATTTATTTAACAATCACCCGCAAATGGTGTTGTTTGCAGACGATACTTCTTTAATATTTAGGATAAACAGACGTGCCACTAATCTTGACGACGTAAATAACGCCCTACTGCAGGTTCATAATTGGTTTACTGTAAATAATTTAGTTCTAAATGGGAATAAAACTAAGTGCATCAGATTTGCTCTACCAAATGTCAAAAGTAGTGATTGTGACATAGTATTAAATCAAGAGAAACTAGAATTTGTCGATAAAACGATTTTCTTGGGAATCGCGCTCGATTCAAGGCTACAATGGGGCCCTCATTTAACATCTCTTGCAGGACGCCTAAGCTCAGCAGCATATGCTGTTAGAAAAATCCGTCAATTTACCGATGTTGATACCGCGAGGATAGTTTATTTTAGTTATTTTCATAGTATTATGTCATACGGTATTTTACTATGGGGACGGGCTGCAGACATCGAGTCTATATTTATTCTGCAGAAAAGAGCCATCAGAGCCATATATGATTTACGTAGACGCGACTCTCTAAGAGAGCTGTTTAAGGAAATTAATATCATGACAGTACCTTGTCAATACATCTATGAAAACATCATGTACGTTAGGAAAAATCTGCATTTATTCAGTAAAAGAGGTGACAGACACCACTATAATACTAGAAATAGGGACCAACTAGTTCAGCCAGGTTTCAGGCTTGCTAAAGTAGATTCCTCTTTCATGGGGTACTGCTTAAAATGTTACAATAAAATACCTCTCCACATTCTACAACTGAATGAGACGAAATTTAAATCTTGTGTAAAACGCACACTATGTAGTCAAGCGTATTATAAGTTGGTGGATTACATTGATGATAAAAATGCTTGGCTCAATGCCAGTCCTGCTCCACAACCATAGGAGCAAACTAATTGATTCCCAGTCAAGTTATTGTGGAAGCTGCAGAAGATTGTAAAAAAGATCCTTGCATTGTATAGATTCCATATATTAGTATTATATAACTTCATAGCGCATGTGTGAGTACTATGTACTGTAAAGCCACCATTTACATCTAGTTATTTTATTTTTTCTGACTTGAATAAGCCTTGGCGGCTGAGAGAATGTCATGCTCACTCAAATGTCTCGGTGATGGTGGCGGGTGTGTCGGGTCATTTAGTTCCCTTCAATATGGTTGAGCTGAATGGTGCTGATCCATGCGTCATGTTCGTGAACGGGCGCTGTCAATTGAGACTGGTCAACTCTCGGCTGCCACGGTTAATTTTAATTTATTTATTTTTTAATTTGTTGGTTTCATCTTTTCTCTGGACGCTCTTAATGTGCACGTCTGTCTACATCGTTCTCACATATATGTATAATCACAACATGAATGATGTAACCAAGATTTTGTAACAATATTTTGATTTAAAAGAGTGTCCATGGAGTTTCTTGCCCGTTCTTCTCCATAGAGATCTACGCTAGGGAATGGGCAACTACAGTACTTTCTCAAGTTATTATGCCTTGTGACTGTGACTGTAGCTTTGATTTAGTTTTGTATTTTTGACATTCAAAAGTGCCGTAATGGTCTAATTGAAATAAATGATTTGAGTTTGAGTTTTGAGTTTTGAATATTTAATTGTAACTTCCAATAAAACACTTGTGCAGCAAATTACTAAAATACCCACAACACTTTAAACTTTCACTCACAGCGGATTGTGTATTTTTATACAATTGGAATGCTTTTAATTTTAAGCACTATCTTTTCGAAATTCAAAAATATTCACTTTTTCTTGTTGTTTTTTTTACCTAGTTTTAGAAATTATAGATCACGAAGTTGGACCAATCACAACACAGAGTTGTTTTTTTTCTACGTAGAAAAGGATTTTTCCGAAGTTTCAACAAATTCTAAATGTTTTTTTCTCTGTTGCAGCATATGCGGTGGTCGCATACGCATACTCAGAGCTTGGAGTGTGAGGAGCGGTTATTAGCCCGATGTAGCCGTCCTCGGGTGAATTCGGCAATCTTCGTGTCGGCCGAGCCGGCTGGCGGCTTCCCAGGCTTTGATGCTGGTGAATTTCTGAGACGACACGGCTCTCAGTCCAAACTTTGTCGCAAAGCCAGGTAAGTAGACAATGTTCACAAGCTTGTTTTTTATAGGAAGATACTTATAATAAATATTGTTCTACTGTATAATCCACTAAATTGGTAGCAAGCAAACTAATCCACATTTTGGTGGACAATATATTTACCGAAATATCAACTTACAGATCAGCGGACAACATACCCTTAACAGCATTAAGCGACTCATCAGAGCGGCTGTGCAAGGGCAAACATCCCATAGAGGACACCATCAATGAAGAAGCCAAATCAGATGACAGCATTAGTGGCAGTGTTGAAACTGTCAAACACTTCGGTCTACCGATCCTCTCGGTATCTGGTCCCTCACCCCCAGACGAGGACTACGACCAGATAGATGAGTATCTGTAGCATTTTCACACCAGTTTCCAGCTGAAATACGTGCTGGAAAAGGTTAGGCCACCATGGCCCAGCCCTGCACAAAGTCCCTAAGCTGGTGACTAGACTAGCATCGCACTGCACTGGACTATAAACTTTTTCCTTTTGTGATAGTGTGTGTTTTTGAATGAATGGTTCAGACTCTTCGGCATCGCAACGAATTTCAAAGACTTTCCGCTGAAGTTCTATTTGTGTGTCTTGTTGAGGGACCATAGCTTAGCGTGGTGTGTTTTTATTGATCCTAACATTGATATTTTTGTAACTAATCTCCTGTGTCTATTGAGTGTTAAGTTCGCGATTAGACTTTTAATTCACCTTGATAGTGTAAGGACTGCACAATAACTTTACTAATAATATAACAGTGCCACTTTTAACTTTATTGGAAGTGTCTATATGATTATTGTAAGCAATCCCGATGTAAGTATCGTCTTAATCTAAATTAATATGATGTATAAAATATTAATCTGCAGTGTCTTAGACTTCTTCATTTAATTTAGTTACTAGTTCACTGTGAGTGTAAATTATTATAATGCATAAAATTTTGTATTGTATGTAGGTATGAAATTGCATGTATCTAGTATAATTATGTAGCGGTAGAATCTATGAAATGATTTGAAGGTTGAACTTTGGTCCAATGAAATGTATTACCTGCACATGGTGTGTTAGCGAGTAAGTATGTATTGGTAAGGGGATTCTGTGTGATGGGAAGTTACTATAGCAGAGTTCTGTGTCATACTTACTTAGTATAATTGTGTGTAAAATATTATATCAAGTAAATAGTCTTTTGTATTTATTAATCCTTCGACTCCGCCCACGATTTAGTTTTCTAAAACGTATACGAATCCAAATACAGCGCAAATCTAGAATTGCAATTTTCTGAGCACCTGTACCTAAATATGTTTTTATTTTCAGACTCGTATCAAAATCACCAACTTAAATATATATTTTTAAATGTCAATTAAATTTCGAAACGAAAACCTATTTTGTTATTATAAATTCATGTTTTTGTAAATAATTAGGAATATTGAAGGCACTAATTAAAGAATCGATAAACTTAGTCTATATTGTACTTAAATAACTGTTTATTTCCTAAATGTATGAATCTGTACTGGTGATTGGGGACCAGATGGACAGATATGTCACAGTAGGCCTTATATCCAAATCACGGAGTTTTTCCAAATCCTATAATTAAAATTTTGAAATAGTAATACCTATTTCAAAGCTAAGACTATATTAATCCCTCCACTATTTATAGATTTTATCCTTCATCAATTTTGAAAAGTAGTGTGATGCACAAATGTTAGGACTTATGATTTGAAGTTGTTTTAAAATTACAAAATTTTTCAGAGATCGTTCATGTTAACTGAACTGCGTCTCTACTGCAACCGATTCGATTATAAAAAATAGGAGAGCCATTTTAAATACTTTCTACCCAAAATCTAATATCTAATCTAATCTTGCTACCGCATCATCTCCCTAACCTACTTTTATTTTGATTACCCTTGAAACCCGCTTGCACCACACGTGTTAAACAAATTCAATTCTAGTTCTACTTCTTTCAAAAGTATAAAGTTTACATAGAGACAGCATAATGTGTTTCAATTACATTTAGCACTAAACTCATTTAGTGATTTTATGTGCAATTGGGCATTAGTATTGCAGTACTTAAAAAACCTTCTTTAAAACAGTTAAAGTAATAATCGTAATTACATTACATAGTCGTCAATTTTAATCCCAAAATCGTAGAAATTACACGAAAATTTAAAGTTACTGATAGCTAACGTAGATTAAAATACTCGTAAATGTACAGAGCTTAATTTTGTATTGGTTTCCGTTAGTCAATAATAATATAACTGTAGCAGGTATCATAAGAGTATAATCTAGCATATTTTGTATTCGCAAAAAAAAAAACATAAAAATAAAGGTATGAAAAATCTTAGGAATAAATTTAATTTCTTAGTTCGTCTTCGTAAACCAATAAAGCATACATATTACATAGATAGTAAATACATTAAAATATTATAAAGAAAGATGCCGGCGGTGGAAATTTGGAATGTTTTAAAGAAAATTTTAAGACCTGTATATAACTACACAAACACTTTGATCGGAAATCGGAATCGGAAAGTTGTATTTCTATCTCGCTCGCTTTCGTAATGCCAAAAAAGATAGACATACGACTTGTCGAATAGAAGCGTTTGTGGATAGCCATGCAGGTGCACCACGCGGTCATGACCACGTTTGTCGTATGACCGGCCGCTATCTTGAACAAAGCAGGGGGTCTATACAAAACAAACAAAACAAAAAACATGGACTTTATAGTCATAACCATAAAGTCCATTTTAATCATTTAAAATTTGAACGTGATTCAAATTATGATTCTTCTAAAGCGGCCATTTTAGGCTCGCTGATCGGACGCCCGGTCGTGCGACCAAAATTTCATCCTGGTTCCAACGAAAAGTCGCTTCTGTCGGCAAAAGCCGAAGCCATGGTTATAATAATATACTTCGCCTGGTATTCTCTTCCTATGATGGCCTAAGACTACGTCACGGTAAGTGTTGACTTTGATTGTCCTTTTCAGTATACTTAGAACCGCATCGCAACTGACAACATATTCTTGGGCCAATTACGTGACCCAGGTGTCACGGAAGGAGAATACTACAGCAGGGCCAATTGAATAGATCATATAAGACACTTCATCAAAATACAACAACGTAACCTTGGAAGCGCTGGTGCAAAATATTAATTATTTTTTCGTTAGTAAGTTAGAAATGCACAATTGCGTAACTTATTTCAATTACAATTACGTATTTATTGTAATATTTACTTTGAACAGACCGATGTGAAATGTGATATATTAAATTGGCCCTACTGTAGGCGAAGTATAGGACCTATATTATTATATCATGGTTGTAGCCGTGTGTCCGCGTAGTGCGCGAGGTTCCATCTAAGTGACCTGACGTTTTTTCAAATTTCGGTGCTGATTCGAATTTCAAAAATCCACCGCCAATGTATCTTATGAATCGATTTCATAAATTCTAAAGAGTGTCATATCGCAAATCGATTCTGGTGTGTAGTTTAAATTAAAATTTAAGACCGATCATCCAGCGATATTTATTTATTTATTTATTTATTGTTTTCATAATTCCGACTTGTTTACATATAAACAGGATTCTTCTGATGTTTTCAATAAAATCGGTGTATGATCGAAGTTGTCTTGTGCCAATATATTATCGATGTTTCTCTATTCCTCTATAGTCTTAATTTTCTTTTCACCATTATTATCATATTTGCTAATATTAAAACGCTTGCGAATGAATTTTGAGCCCGTTTACAGATGTTATGATCCATTATGTGAAAAGAGAAAACAAATTCGATACCTACATCTTGTAATCAGACCCAAAATTGAACCGATTTTCTTTTCTTATATTGTCACTTACGGGATATTTTCCGTGATTATTAATTATTTTGAGCTTCCGATATTTCGACGCTGTTGCAAGCGCCATGATCGCGGGTTGATTGGAGAATGCGGGTAGAACTGTGAGTCGTGACTTAGTGTCGAGTTCCATAGTGCGCGCAGCAAAAGGCAAAGAAAGAGGGTAGACAGATTTGTCTGCTCCTAACATTTTATTTTCCTTCCACACGCATTCTCCAGTCAACCCGCGATCATGGCGCTTGCAACAGCGTCGAAATATCGGGAGCTGAAAATAATAAATAATCACGGAATATTCCCCTAAGTGACAATATAAGTTTAGTTTTAAACCGTGAAAGCTTAAAACAGTGTTCGATTTTCTTTTCATTTAATCGATTCGACAATGTTCTAAAATTATAAGATACTTATTATAAAGCTAAAGTTTTAGATGTTACACCACTAAAATTATTTTGTAATTTAAAATACTAGCGTAGCTTTTACATGATATTAGAATGCATACCGTAAATAGAGTTTTACTAATTAAAATTGTACATATCTCTGAATGGTCACGATTGTTATAATTATAAATGCTCATAATTTTAATGTACATTATGAAAGGTCTATTAAGTATATTGTACAATTACTATTTACATCCTTACGTCTATTTACTATCACGATGAAATAAAATTTTAAAAATCTTATTTTGTTTGTTTTATTTACTTTATTAATTTAGCGACCTATAATGCCATTGATGGCGATCTCTTTATTAGAAAGTTGCAATGGCTTTAGAAAATAGTCTGAATATACGTCATTGGCAGAGAACATACACGAATTCTTGTGAGAACGGTAATTTAAAAAGGAGGAGGTTCTCAATTCGTGGGAATCTTTTTTTATTTATGTTCCCCGATTACTCGAAGATGGCTGTAACGATTTGGATTTTTTTTTTTGTTTGAAACGGCATACTTTCCAAGTGATCTTATGATCATCAAGTCAGGATCTAATGAAGAGATCCTGGAGAAATAGAGAGCTCTTCAAATTTTATAAGCACACTTGAAGCGATTTGGGTAGTTTTTGGAAGAATACTTTCTCGGAGTGGTCCCATTTCAATTTGGTAAAGATCTGATGAAGAATTTGGGAGATAGGTAACCGAACTCCGCAATAATTGATAGCAAATAGACTGGGATTGCTGAAGTCTGTCTATTGTTTACACCAGTTCATAACATAACACCACGCTGGTACGCTGCGAAGGGGTAAGCACGGCTCTTTAATAAATTGATCACGCTCATTTGGGTCCCGCGGGATGAGTTTACTAAATTATAAGTTACATGTGAACCACTAAAAAGTGAAAAATAATAATTTTTTTGCAAAAAATAAAACCGACCTCAAAAAAACACGAAAAAGTGAAAAGTAACAATAGCTTCAGAAGTCGGTGACAAAAATCTAAATCAATCAAACAAAGGTCAATCAAAGGTTTCCAAAAAAGTTTTTTTAATAACACATTTTCCATTTGCTGATGCTGAAAAATGAAAGCAAAATATTCATGATAAATAGATCTTTAGGATTTCCCAGCAAAACATTAGTCTTCCATACACTATGCTATATTACTACTTACAATAAAACTATGTAGTAAGAATTAAATAAAAAAGTCCGTAAAAATAAAAGCCAATTCAACACTTTCAATTTACCTCCGAAATGTTTTAAAGGTAATTTTTAAACTCGCAACACCTGCAATTGTTTTATCTTTGTGCAACACATTTTAAGCCGACAAAATGTTGGCAACATTTTCACGAGAAACTGCTGTTTTATCTGACCACAATTTTAACAATGCTGAATTTTTAATGGGTGGTCTTTTCCACAGTAAAGAATTATTTATTGGACCATTTATAATCCCTAGTAAAGTGTTTATTTGAGAATATTACTGTGACTGGTTCATAATTAAAAAATAAACATAGATGATTATGGCGAGAAAGATGAAAAATACTGAAGATAGCAGAAAAAAATGTAGTACTATGTACGAGTATGTAAGACGTCATTTTTAGAGTAGCGACATTTTAAGAGGGCGACTCAAAATACAACTTTATTTACTACACGATAGATACACGTTTCATTGTGAGAATTCAGAATACGTTGTACCATGCAGCACTGCTCAGCAAGACGCCGTGCGGCGCAGCTCGAAATCACTGGCTTCTTTCAGTTCCGTAGCGCCGCGTCGCGTCGCGTTTCGGACTGAACTAACGCTTAGTAGGTAACACATTTTTTAATTAGAGAAATGTTTCTGAACTTCAAGCAATGTTTATAAAATGTTTACTTTTACTTTTGTTTCGTCATTAGTAGTATGTAAGACGTCATTTTTTTTTAACTTCAGTCAATTCGGCTCCTGTCCTCTCCTGATATACTTACGTATGTAAGTGGCTGTTACTACTTCATAATAAGGTGGAAAGCTTCTCACTACTGAACTATACTATACTTAGTTTGTAAGGATGTTAACTGCTCTTTCACGCAAAAACAACCTAACGGATTTAGATGAAATTAGACAGACAGTGTATAACCACCATGAAAATACATCATCATCATCATCAGCCTATTAATGTTCCCACTGCTGGGACACAGGCCTCCTCTCTACGAGAAGGAATGGGCGTATAATCCACCACACGGGCCCATTGCGGATTGGTAAATGTCACATATGTCTTCGATTTTTTTTTTTAGATCTAGGGCAATGGCCATTCGTCACAATGTTTTCCTGTACCGTTTAGAGAGCAGTGGTAATGAAATAAATTACACAAAGTAATGCACCTGTCTGGGTTCGAACCCATGACTTTACTGTTCGTAATTCGGGGCCGCTACCACTTGGCCACCGATGCTCACTGGGCCACAGCTTCCATTAAGATACAGGATACTTTTGACGACCCGAATGGTTTAGTGGTAGTGAGGCCGCCTTACGTTCGCAGGGTCCTGGGTTCGAATCCCGGTAGGAGCAAATGTTTGTGGGATGAGCATGGACATTTGTTTCCGAGTCATGGATGTTTATATGTATAATAAGTATGTATTTACAAACAGAAAAGTACATATGTAGTATATCAACTATCTGGTGTCCACGACACAAGCCTTGCTTAGTGTGGCACTAGATGGCGCTGTGTGTTAATGTCCAGCGATATTTAATTATTTATTATCTCCGTTGTATGATCTTTTCTCAGTTTATCTTGGACATTACAGACATCGGTGAAGGAAAACATCGTGAGGAAACCTGTACTTATAATTTTAATGTTGGTCTGAAACCCGTCTTGAGCAAGCGTGGTGATCAATGCTCGTGCCTTCTCTGTATAAGAAGAGGCGTTTTGGCCAGTGGGACAATAAAAGGCTGATATTATTACAATAACATTATAGTACAACCTCATGGATCAATTATTAAACTCAAAACAAGCGAAATTTCCAACATTTCCAATCCAATCAACAACATTGTTCTACACAGTGTTGCTTGCAAAATTCACATGGACTTGTCCCATTCGCATGACACTGTAACACATTGTTTGATGAGGTACTGTCGACAGCGATGTCTTCCATACTTTATGAGGCAAAGTATTGGTATTGAGTTACAGAAATGGTTCCATTATGGAGTATAGTTAGCTACAAAAGTGGGGTTCCACTTCTGTTCTATGAAGAAGGAGTAAAAGTGTGCAGCAAAGGATTGAAGTCTTTGATTTAGTGTGGATTTCTTCCAAATTTCACCATTTTTGACGGGTTTGTGGCATGGCTTTCCATTGTCTTCCGGCCACTTGTGATTGCCTTTCCACCTAGTCAGTTGTTGGGTTTAAACTATGTACAGCTAAACAAGATGGAAACGTGAACAGGAACATGTCAAGTGTGCGAACACCATGCTACGTAAATCACGTTAAGCTGTTGGTCTCGGCTGTATTTCGTAGACTTGGATGGCCCCTACGTATAGCACTAAAGTCTGACACCTGGACTGAATCGAGCAGGTGAGGTAAACAGTCGCTTCATTAAATGGTATTCAGCTGAATCCGGATACATTGGAAACCGACCGCAACGTACCTAGTTGGATTATAGCTAGGCAGATGATGTCCAAAAATATAGGTATCAGGAGACGGCTATGCTCAGAGTTTCCTTGCGTGATTGAATAAAAAATGAAGACATCTGCAAGAGAACCAAGGTTACCGACGTAGCCCGAAGAATTGTCAAACTTAAGAGGCAATGGGCAGGGCACATTGCTCGTAGAACGGATGGCCGATGGGGCTGAAAAGTTCTGGAGTGGCAACCGCGAACCGAAAGACTTTGCGTTAAAAGGCTTACCACTAGGTGGTCAGATGAACTGGTGAAGGCTGCGGGAGTCCGCTGGATGCGAGTCGCACGGGAACGGTCAATGTGGCGACACTTGGGGGAGGCCTATGTCCAGCAGTGGACGTCTTTCGGCTGAAATGATGATGACGATGATGAAATGACTCTCATTCGATTTGTACCATGAAAGGTACTAACAACACAAACAATCTCCACTTTCAAGCTCGTTTCAACTTCGAAACTTCAACCATAATATGTCAACGTAAAATTGTCTATTACGTTATATTGTAATATCTCTAGCGATATTGTAAAATCTCGAAATATTGTCAAATGAACATACTGCTTACAACAAAACGCATTATTTTTCGTGAAATGCATGCGATGTTAGTCAACTCACGCGGTGTGGAGGGAAGGAGGGGTCCTCCTTGCCCAGTGGTACAACTCTCATGAAAAGATATTGTACCATTCCTGAGAAATACCGATTATTATAACCTAACCTTAAAACACTTTATATTCCCCTAAAAAGCGTAGTCGACGGAGCCCCGCTTCGCGGGGCCCCTATTTCCGAGTGCAGGGTTTAAAGGAACCTAACTAACCTAACGGGGGTGCCCCAAGTCCCGATTATGGGGGCAGAGATACTTCCGTATGTTCAGTTGACAATATTTCGAGAGTTTACAATATCACTAGAGAGAAACACATTATATTGTAATATAACGTGTTTGACAATTTTACGGTGACATATACATATGTTATATTAAAATTCTGAAACGGTCATCGACTTTTGTCGCTATCAGTCAAGAATCAAACATACAGTGTTTCCTATTCCTTTGTTTGAGCAACATTCGATGAAGTCGATTGCCGTGAAGGTTTTATTAGCACGTTAACACTTCATTAATATCGATCTCACTTCTCGTCACTCGTCACCCTTCACGGCGTATCTTCAGAAGATCTTGATTCAGCAATCGCTCAGGCATGAACTAGTGATGGGATTCCCGAATCGGGTAGTGTTTTTGGGTTTTTTCATTAGGAATTTCTCAGCAGCAACCACGGAGGCCGGATTTGTGCCCAGATGATGGCAATAGGTTTACTCCCTAATACTATTATTATGGGACTTAAACATTACTCGCAAAATTTGGAGGTACATCTGCTTTATCTTCATTATGTTTTTTGAACCAATATTCAAGATCGTCTCTTCATACATTGAAATCTGGTATCAATTTCGTAGAGTATACTATACATAGGAAAAATATACGAGTCGCATTGTACTTCAGTGACATTATACCCACAATGTGCGTAAGTTGTCGACACGATGACCTATTTATACCAGTCTACAACTTGAACGGAATGACAGTTGTAAAGTACCTACATTGTACGTTTATCTTTTGTTTATTTATCAGACTGGCAAGTGGGTGGCGACATGGAAAGCGTTTCAGTTCAATATTAGAAAAAACTTTATAGTTTCTTGAATCGTTTGGTATGGATTTATCGTATTATATGATAAACGTATGAAAGTAAAATGTAAACGAAACGGACAAAAGTTAGTAGGTACTTTATTTTGAAAGCTAACAAGACAAGATAGAAGGCCGGGCATTGTTTTCGACACAGCTCCACACTCACATTCCACGGCTGTTCCGTTGTGGTTGTCCCGCTATGGAGGTTGGAGTTTCATCTTTCCACTTTCAGAGATGGTTAAGAGGCTTCCACGTGGTCCATGGTGAGCATCTGCTCACCTTACTATTCTGCCCACTTTGCAAAGAATAAAAGAAGAGTCCAGAAAAAAGCATCATACCACCCGTAACCGAAACGCGACTTGCAAAGCAACGCAACGAGAAAAAATTACGCAAGTTGCGTCGCCCAAGGTAGTGAACGAGGCCATAATACTAGTACACCTTTAAGAGTAGCACCCTGCTTTATAAGTACTTTTAGGTAACTTCACATATTTGGCTACTTACAAAGCTGTAAGTAGCCAGATATAAAAAGTTGTTATTAAAGGTTATTAGATTTTATATGCCTCTGTCCACCCCATACCACTGTCCACCCCATAGATCATTAATTACCTAAATCCCACATAACAATCACTCGTACAAAAATAACAAATTATCTAATAAAAATATATGTAACATTTATTTTAAAAGCGTTATAAGGAAGCGTTCGGACTATAAACTACTCTTAATGGTTCCGTAACAACGCGTTTTAGTAATATAAGTCTGAAACTATAAGAGACCACCGATTTATGAGTTCTGTCACGAAGCTCTTGCAAACGATGTTATCAGTGTTGGAATCTGAACAAATTATACTGCATTGCGGTTGAATCAATTATATTAAACTTTGTTTGCACTATTCATTACGGGAACCATACAGGGTGAATTTTTCAAGTGGGCGTTGGCCATTAAGGTCCGGAATTATAAGGAATAGCGTATATAAAATACTCAAAGGAGTCTCAGATCCGATTTTAAGGGGAGTGATATACTTCAAATCTTCAACGGGTTCAATTCCTAGCTAGGTATATTGATTTTTCAGAAAATTCAATGATGCAGCTTCAGTTATCATCAAAATCGGGCCCGAGCTTCCTTTGCATGGTTTGGCTCGCACATCCCAGAGAAGAATGACATGAAAGGGAGAAGGGCTATACTCCACATGCTAAAACAAGGTGATTGATGAAGAACATTTTGTAGGTCAGCAAAAACCTGAATGTTACATAAAGTATAAGGCGCGGTCCAACTATTGACTGCCACTTGATTTACCATGCACCTGATGGTCGGTTCCCGTAGATAATACATACAAGCAGGTACTAGAAAACGAGAGAATTTTTGCTAAGATCCTTACGGCGCTCCTTCACCGCGAGCATTCACCTATACAGCAATGTAACTGTTCAGATTCACTTGTTTCTGTACAAGATTGAACGTAAGATTGTAACATTACAGGCGAATGTGGTAAGGGAACACCTTTACACATTTAATTACGTTCAAAATCTAGTCACTATCTCATCTTAGCTACTGTCATTGTAAAAACTCATTAAAACTGTGTGTTTGAGTGAAAATTACAGTACAGACAGAAATTAGGCTGTGTACGTTCATGAAAATACTTGAATGGATTCTACGATTAATAAATTACAAATACTCGTACATGGGTATGTTTAATTTAATAATCGTAGAAATGTGGTGCATAAACTACGTTATTTCTACCTCTTGGTCTTGATTGGCACAAACTTTGAAAAGTTTCAAAGTTTGTGCCAATCAAGACCAAGAGGTAGAAATAAAATCATATGTTGCACGTTCTAAATTCATTGCCTCGTGTTTGTCAACTGCAGAAAGCTAGTTATAAAGTTTCACATACGCCAACGTCTGTATTGTGTAATTAATAGACTTCAGTCTGTACTCTCTAGTTACTATTTTTCACGCAATGTTTGAACCAGCTTTCATGGTTGCTACCTACTGCTATCCATCAAATGACGTCCTCATGCATCGACTTCGAAGTGGTTGTCTATGTGTTGTCTGTGCTGTGACTGTCCCCACAGCACAGCATCATGCTGAGTGGTAACCTGTTTGTCGCACTCACGACGTACAACAATTTTTGTATTTTTGTTCAGTTCGTTTTACAATTGTTATAATGTGGTTCTGTTGTAATTCTAAGGGCCTGCGCAGACGACAGACTTTTTGTGCGCGATGGACAAAAAGTCTGCGACAAATTTTGCGTGATTAATGTATTTGACTACTTATTTGACCATTTTTGTGGACTAAAAGGCGATCAATAGGAGCCTTTCCATCAGTAGATCCTTATAGTGGACAAAAACGTAGTGAAACATAATTAATCACGCAAAAATTTGTCGCAGACTTTTTGTCTGTCGCGCACAATAAGTCTGTCGTCTGCGCAGGCCCTAAATGTTTGTGTTTGTATAAATGCGTTGTATGTTTATTGTTTATTTTTCCTAGTACTTATTTTATTTATTATTTTATTTTATTATCTTAGGAGAACTTACAGCTAGGATACAGGTAGTTGAAAAATAAAGTAAGAAGGCCAATTACAAGTTCTCACTGACAACATTAGGTTAGAATAATAGACAGTAGACAGATAAAATAAATTAAAAGAACTCGGAGTGAATTTAAAAAAGAACATTTGAAGTGTCAGTGAATATTGAAGAAATGGTTACATAATGTTTTTTTTAGTTTAGTAACACTGGTTTTGAATAAATCAAAATCATCAACACTTTGACAGACTGAGTTGTATGATCTGCAAGCTCTTATCATATAAGAATTTTGTCTATAAATACACCGTACCGAAGGAACTTAGAGAGGTTGGTGATTCCTAAGGCTAATGGATGGAACACGTAACCATTAGCTATATTAAACAAGAATGCCATGTCAGCAATTTTTCTCCGCTCAATTAGTGGAAGAATATGGAACTTTGTGCAGCGACTGTGATAGTTATGTAAATAAATATTAGATCTAAATTGAACGTACCTCAGAAACTTCTTTTGAATACTTTCAATGCGATTAATGTAAGTATTAGTAAGTATTAGTAAGTATTAGTAAGTATTAGTAAGTATTAGTAAGTATTAGTAAGTATTAGTAAGTATTAGTAAGTATTAGTAAGTATATGTAAGTATAATATAACAATATTCGAGGTGACTGCGCACAATAGCACAATAAAGAATTTTAACCGTTTTTATATTTTTTAAATCGGCGGATATTCTCAAGACGAAACCCAATGCTTTAGAAGCTTTCTTAATAATGTTGTCGATGTGTGTGTCAAAAAGAAGTTTCGAGTCAAAAGTGACGCCTAAGTCCTTGATGATATTAACTCTGGCTATTGAAGAGTTGGTTAGCTTGTAACCGAATATTATTGTATGCACGTCATGTCCTTGCGACAAATAAATATTTTTTCTTTATTTCTTTTCTTATTTACGGTCGATTGTTGTAGCCTCCACCCGTCTTATTGCAACCTAATAGGTGACAGTAAAATAAAAGACGGGTGTGTACCATTAAAACAATTTAATAAAGGCAAACCTAGCCGGAGGCACACGAATTTGTAGGGTCGAAGGTTACATATGTCTGTGGTCACTGCTGCAGGGATCGGTACTCCCCTGTAGTTGCAGGCGATATCCCGCAGCTGGCCGGAGGTGGTCGTAGGCCGAAGAACTGTGTAGCGCGGTACGGTGATGTTGCACGAGGGTAGCAGGTGTACTCGGCGCGCCGGCGACGATGCGTCGAGGAATCTTCCCGAAGGACTCGCTAGGTCGGGGTGTAGTACACGAGCGTGGTTGCTCGGAGAATTATCCAACCCGAAGCGTAGACTCGGAGTGTGAAACTCCGTGCATAAAACCTGGAACCACCGTACGAGTACCAGCTGATCAGAACTCAGCCTAAAACCTCCGTGCTGGGGTACCACCGACGTCCACCAGGAGGTAATACCCACCCTGTAGTAGAAGTATTGACGGGGGTGGTACAGACCAGAACGGAGTTTACATAAAAAACAGCTGAGCAAAGTAGGATTGGCAGTAATATTGCAGTTACTAATCGGTTAGGCGTTTAGAATTTGAATAGAAATAAAATTATTGTGAAACTTGAGGGTGGTAAATTTGATAGCATGAATTTACTGTTAAAACTTGTAACAAAGGAAATTTTGCAATCGTAAAATTGTGCTTATTTATAGCAATGAAATAAGCAACAGCAAATGAGTTACACATGAAATATCGAAGACACAGAATAATGTTTAGCAATAAAATGATGATGATGTGCGTAATTTTTGTGTGCTATTCAAAACTTACCCTAAATCGGGATTATACACTGAATTTACGTTTAGATGAAGCAACTTGGCAATTATCCGGTCGGATGGAATTTTCCAGAGAGATTTTAAATCAACGGCCGTGTCTGCTAAAGCGCTAGACAGGCCTAGGCGATATGTATTCCCTCTGAACAGCCTAAAGACGACTGTCCGACTGGCGGCGCGCTCTGCGAGACGAACGGGGCGAACTAGTTCGTTCACTGCCGTCGTCCCGCGCCCGCACATGCCCCCCGCACATCCAAAGTCGTACATGACAGAACTAGACACTATTTGTTATCTGTGCAATTGAATACAGACGGCATAAAGCTAACCGAAAATGTCAAATTTTGTGGGTTGAAATAAAAAAAAACAACGACTTACTAACTTCGATACTATTTCGTAACTCAATAAATAAAATGTTTAATTAAAAGCAAAATTTTGCTCCTTTTTCACCCCTTAAGGGTTGAAATTCTAATAAAGCCGTTGTGTTGGCTTCCAACATAATTATAGAACCAGATAACAAATTGCTCTTTACGTTGAAAATTAAGGATTTTCCATACACAATTTTATCCCCCTTTTTGAGCCTTCGGGGTGGAATTATCAAAAACTCTGAAACACGTATAAATTAATTTTCAATTGTCAGCCTAAACACAAAATTTGAAGTTCCTAACTACGAGTATAAATCATATAAACTTCCATCCCCTATTTAACCCCTTTAGGGGTGGAGTTCCCAAAGTTCTTTTTCAATAATAGTTTGTTATTTCATCTTCCCGGTCTTCCCGTTCTAATTCCCATTCTTCCCGGTCTTTTCCCGGTCTTCCCGTTCTTCCCGTTCTTTCCAGTCATCTTCCCGTTCTTCCCAGTCATCTTTCCGGTCTTCCCGGTATTACCGGTCTACCCCACCCCAAAAAAAAAGTTGTGTCCCAGCTTGTTGGTCGAATAAGAATAAGAATAAGAATAAGAATAAGAATAAGAATAAGAATAAGAATAAGAATAAGAATAAGAATAAGAATAAGAATAAGAATAAGAATAAGAATAAGAATAAGAATAAGAATAAGAATAAGAATAAGAATAAGAATAAGAATAAGAATAAGAATAAGAATAAGAATAAGAATAAGAATAAGAATAAGAATAAGAATAAGAATAAGAATAAGAATAAGAATAAGAATAAGAATAAGACTAAGAATAAGAATAAGAATAAGAATAAGAATAAGAATAAGAATAAGAATAAGAATAAGAATAAGAAAAAGAATAAGAAAAAGAATAAGAATAAGAATAAGAATAAGAATGAGAATGGGAATGAGAGCGAGAACGAGAACGAGAACGAGAACGAAAACGAGAACGAGAACCAGAACAAGAACAAGAACAAGAACAAGAACAAGAATAATGTATTTGAAAAGAAGATATTACAAAAGTATACATTTAAGTGCAGTAGAGTTATTTTTTAACAATTGTATAATAATAGTTGCTGCCGTTGCTGGTAACGATATTGTCAAATACAAAAAACTGGTACAAAAACAATAAACATTATAACTAACTTTAGGAGATGTGTACAAATTAGATACGATGGCATAACATAATCAAACTAGGACTTCTAGAAATTTTTCCGTGTCCGTGAAATTAAGTGTCGCTAAATAATCTGATATTACAAAACTACATTTCCTATAACTTGGACAATAGAAGTTTAGTTTCTTGTTGAGTCTATTCACGGAAAAGTCACGGTGTTTTCAATTCACAATTTTAACCGCACCCTAACGTTCTCATTTCAAATCTCTGTTTCATTCTGTTACCCTAGTGTTAATAGTCAGCTCGCGTTTATGAAGTCTATTTGTAAGCATGAGCAACTCGGATTCAAGGGTTCGTAGATTCTGAACGTGTGTTTGTTTAAAACGATCTTATACATATAAAAGGGAGAGGGCGAATATATTTGAAGACCCAGACTACTGCTAAAACCTGTTATTTCCACGAAGAAGCCATTTTCTTGCATAATAAATGAACAAATTTTGTTGAGATCTTAGCAACAGCAAATTTGAGATATAAAAGTGTTTTTTTAGCGTCGACGATAGTATCAGAACATTGCAAATCTATTTAGTACGTCAGTTCCAGTATTGAAAAATATGGACACATGTTTTGTTTTTGTAAATCAATGAATATTGTCATAAATAAAACGCATCAAAACTTGGTAGTGGGGGCTCGTGACGTCAGAACACACTAAAATTATACCAAGGCGTGACGTATTGAGAATTTTAAAAGCCTCATATCTTCGTCAATTTTGGTTTACGTAACAAAAGAAAAAATACGCGTTAAATCTAAATGACGGACTAATTAGATTTTTTTGTCGTCTAATGATCTAATTGGTTATGATTTTGTCCACTAAGTAGATTGTTACCTAAGTAGGTACCTACTGTTTGATAGGTAACAGCTAGGTATTCAGATTCAGAGACAGGATTAACAATAATAATCAATTCCTTCTTAACTCAACCACCAAATACCATGTCCCAAATATAAATAATAAAATAAAATAAAAATGCAATACTCAATCGGTCAAATTCCTTTTATTTATAAATCGACAAAAGATGGTAAATATTAAGACTATTGAAATTTAGACCTTATCACGTTTTAACACATCTTATTACGTCTAGGCAATGTTATTGGACCATTTGTTGTACATCTCAATGAAACGTGACGCGAAAACCAATTGACATTCAGCAAATAAATTGAGACAAACTTCTTTTAAAGCTATAAATCCTTCGTTTACTAGGTAGGTCCTACGTTTTTTGGATTTCTAAGTAATAAAATAAAAACATTCAGGTGTGTTGTCAGGTATAGAGATAAAATACAGACAAATGGGAGGATGTTCTAGAAAGAAAGAAAGAAACAATATTTATTTGTCGGAGGGACATGACGAAGTCGACATAAGGCGATTACATGAGCTAAACGCGAGTTTTATAATTACTGTAAGTATTACTATTCACTGCTATAAACAAGACCAGAAAAATATATGATATTCTTCAGGATACATGCTAGCATGATAGTGTTTTGAAAACAATACAATTAATTTGACTTGATAAAAAAATCACGTTTATCTCTAAAAATATCTTTCAAACAAAAAAAAAACATACTAATATGTATGCGATCATTCTGATTTTTTGGCAAATAATTCTACAAGCAATATATTAGCATGACAGTGTTTTAGTTTTTGAATCCAATCAATAGTTTTTTTGTAAATCGATCAAAAGAACTCATTTCGCGCTATTTGGCCCACAGTGACTGACGTAACAACCACTTTGTAGTGCAAGCTGATTAGAACTTAATTCTAAGAATATCTATTTAAATAAGTTTTGCTGACATTATAGTTGCTGCCAGTTAAAATGACAATGGCGGTCATTACCAAAGAGCAATGACCGCCATGGTTTGGTTTTGGTACGTGCGAAGAGATATGGGAAAGCCCCGTAGCCGTTCTCTTCGCACGAACCAAAACGAATGAACCATGTAACGTGTTTCATTCAATATTAATGACGATTCAAGATTTGAACAGGCTTTTTTTTGGTTTTCAAAGTTAAGAACTTTAATAAATGTAGGCGGGTCAAAAACCTCTATTGTCATTTTAACGAGCAACTATAGTAGCTCTTATGTTATTTATAACGAGGGCGAGGTTGACCGCAGCGAAGCTGGTGTGATGATCGGATCATGTTCGCGGGGTTAGCGATACCAGAAATTGCACAAAACAGAGAAGTTTAAAGAAAGAAGGAGAAGGAATTTGCCCAGCAGTGGGACACAAAGTAATAACAATAAATATCGCTGGAAATTAACACACAGCGCCATCTAGCGCCACACTAAGCCTGGCTTGTGTCGTGGACACCTCATATTTAATATACTACATGTATACTTTTTTGTTTGTAAATACATACTTATTTTACATTTATACAACCATGACTCGGAAAAAAATGTCCGTGCTCATCACACAAACATTTGTTCATACCGGGATTGGAACCCAGGACCCTAAGAACGTAAGGTAGGCCTCACTACCACTACGCCATTCGGAACGTTAAATAATAATAATACCAGCCTATAATAGTGTCCCACTGGTTAGCAAAGGCGTTTTCTCAACAGAGAAAGCTCGAGCATTGATCACCACGCTTACGCTTGCTCAAAACACAAAATACACTATATGAACAAAAAAACAAAACAATTTGCAGCCCTCTTCATATAATACGCAATTTACACAATTATAGATAATACTTACACTCAAATACCAAAAAAATAACACGATAAGGGTTACTGGCCTTTAAAATAACAATATTTGTTTTGTCATTTTTTTACCAGGGCCCATTACAATCCCTGATAAAACCAAAAAAACACTAAAACATATTATATAATTAAAAGGGATGCCCTTTCAAAATATACCAACGCCATACGGTATACGAAGTCTACCCAAATTCAGATATCGTATTCAAATCAACACAAACTCATTGTTTGTAAAAGGGTCTGTCCCACAGATGTAGAAAAACTAGATACAGCAAGAGCATCTATTTTGCGTGCCCGGCTTAAAGTGAAATTCAAATATTCTTACGTATTTCCCAATTTGCAGACTAGTTCTAGGTTGTATGTTGATTCAAATATTGTTCGCTACTGTAAGACGCTTAAAGTTACGGAAATATAACCATCAAAATTATAAATACAACCCTCCCAGTTTATAAATGTCGAGAAACTGCTTTTTCAAGGTCAAAATCGTTCCATCACCTTCATGAACTTGGCTGTATTGCTGATCTTTTTTCTGTCGTTTTTTTTTGCTTATGCTTAGTTTAGACTCTAGATCTCCCACAAATAAAAAAAAAAACAAAATAAAAAAAAAATCTAAATCAAAATCTGTCAAAATAATAATTGTGAGACACTCCAAAAAAAAAAAATTTAAATCTGTCAAAATTTCTGTTAGTAGGTAGAAAAAAATGGCACGCACTTTCTTTTTTTGGGAATCTTTAACACTTGCGTTATCTAGGTATTCTATTCCGTGGTCCGTTCGCTGAATTTCAACCGTCATCCGGTTTCCTGACCACCATATCTGTTGTATTTACCTTTTATTTGTCCGTCAGTTATAGGTACTCGTATTTGGGACATTTGCAGACAATATGGACTTTTGAATACCCGTGTGTGCGTTGGACATCTGAAATACAAATATACATAACATCACGCCTGTAATCCCAGAACGGTTAGGCAGAGGAGTACCTGACTAGTACACCCAAATTTCGCCAGTCATATTTTAAGTCCCATGTCATAAGAGAGCGAGCCTATTGCCATCAACCGGACAAATCCAGACGCCATGACTGCTATTGAGAAATTCCTGATGGAAAAACTTAATAACACTTTCCCTGATTCGGGAATTGAACCCAGGTACTTATGCTCAGCAGTTTTACCGCTTTCGACTACAAGACCTACGTGGGAATTATTTATATTCCAGGTAAAAAGTAACCCAACAAACAAAAAATTGATGGAGACATTTTGTATATCGTTTTGAGTTGTGTATGGTCCACATTTCCGATGGGAAAACATGGCATTTGTAAATTGGTACATCTGTTACTCAAATAACTTTCTTTGGAATTTCCTGCCAGGAATTGTGAGCAAACAAACGTGGAACCGTTAAAGTGAATAGCTATAATATCTATGAAAAGTATAACATGTAATTGTGAGTATATGAGTGTGTTTATGTGTGGTGTTTGTTTAAATCTACTTTAATTTTACAATCTAATTAATTTAATCGTTGAGATACAACCTGACACTGACCTTCAAATAGCAAAAACCATAAGAAAATTTGGCGCTTTCCTCTTCTTCTTTTTTACGGATGGGAAATCATCAAATAACTTCTCCCACTCTGGGCGGAGCGGGAAGGAGTGTCAGACTTTTACTGACTAAAACCCATCCATGTTCCTTCCTCGCTCTTTATGTTCCAGGGCCACGGTATCTCTTTCGAACAGTCCCGCAGCCCCGGCTGGGCGTTTCCCCCATATGCCCGGTTTCCACCAAAGCGGAGAGGAGCGGAGCGGAAAAATGTGCAAAATTCGACCAATCACAGGAAAGCCGAGAGATGCGATATAGACTTCAACCAATGTGATTGGTCGGTTTCCACACATCTCTCCACTCCGCCCCTCTACATTTTTGATTAAATTGTAAATTGTGTTTATATTTTTTTAAACTTTTATATGAATTCATATTCATCATATTTTCCATCATAGTTAACGCAAATAGAACGTCACTTTGTCGGCCCTTAAATAATTAATATAATATTAGGTCTCCAGCTGTCAATTAAAGACTAAATCAACTCAGAAGATTACATTGTCATCCCCTTTTGCATAGCGTGTAAAGATGAGTAGGCATTTAGTACGTCTTTACCTATCATTCAGAGATTCAGTGCAGAATACTGCATAAGCCCTGAAAATTGGTATTGTAAAATGTAAATTGTATGGACAAAAGAGCTTTCATTAAATGTACTAATAGGCATGACGACTTTGTTCTATTATTTGTGGTAATAATATATACTTCTACGTGTCTAGTTTTTGGGGTGTAGCTATGTGTTATAGTATCGTAAATTTCGTTTTGGATATAGAATAAGAATAATAAGAATTTAGAAGAATTACATTTATTTATTAAGAATTGCCAAAGAATGATAGATGCTTTCCTCTTCTCAACATTCATATTCAAATTGCATATTCATTTCGTATGCAATAATTATTTAATAAAATATACCATGCACATATGTCATAATAAAATATGTAATCATAATTTCAGCCGAAAGATGTCCACTGCTGGACATAGGCCTCCCCCAAGTGTTGCCACATTGACCGGTCCCGTGAGATTCGCATCCAGCGGATACCCACAGCCCTCACTAGATCATCTGTCCACCTAGTGGGAGGCCTTCTAACACAAAGTCTTCCGGTTCGCGGTCACCACTCTGGCGATTCCTCGGGCTACGTCGCTAACCTTGGTTTTCTTGCGGATGTCTTCATTTCTGAATCGGTCACGCAAGGAAACTACGAACATAGCCCTCTCCATTGTTCTTTGTGTGAGTTTAAGCCTTCTGATGAGGCCAATTGTGAGCGATCACGTTTTGGGTCCGTATGTAATAATTATAATATATCTATTCTGTATTTTATAGAAAAATCACTATCAAACTCGATCACATAACTATACGCTGTGAAGTTAATACACCTATTATCTGGATCTTTATTTTTATATTATACAAAAAAAGGCTTGTGTTTGGCCGCAACTCGTAACACAAATTAGAAAAAATATAGTAAACACCTATTTTAATAGAATACAATACGAACACTTCTAAGTTAGTACGACGAGTTTAAATCGACGCAAAAATTAAAAAGTTTTTAAGAGGCCTGCTGAGCATACGAATTTCATACAAACGTAATACCAAAATAATTTGTAAATCAAACATATTCATAAGGTAGTGTGTATTTATTTTATATTGTATTACATAATATATAGCTTCCCAAATACATATTTTGAATGTACACCGATTTAAAAAGAGTTATGAGAAAAATAATTTTTCTGTAAAAAAATTAAATTCCTCATTCTTCCTTCCTTCCTTCCTCATTCAAGTCTTTATATCATTGTCCTTTCAAAATATTTATTTGGGAACATAGATATTCTATAATACAATCGAAATAGATACACAATTACACACTACCTAAAGAATGTTTCATTTTCTTTTGGTATTACGTTTGTATGAAAAAAACGGATGCTCCGCCGGCCCCTTAAAGACAGGATTCAAGTGAGTATTGCCAATAAATAATAAGAACTGAGAAATAGAAGAAAATAAAATATCTCGATTTGGCACACCAGGTGTTGTCGACATGTGGAATATGTACTCGGTTATTCTTGTGCCGACAGCCGTTACGGCCAATGGCCTGATGGCCATCAACTTGGCTCGGCTCTTGGCTTTTACGAATATCTTTCGAGGCTCTCGCTTGGAGGTTAGATCCAGGGCCTGATTCAGAAGGCAGTTCTTCTCGATATGTCTTTCACTGTAAGGAAGTTCCGGTCCCTGGGGCCCTAATAACCGGTAGCTTGGACCTGGACCCGACACTGGCGGACCAGTTTTTTATGTATTTTTTAAAATAAATATTATAAAATGGAAGAAATAAACAACAAAACGAATACCCGAGATAATCGCAGTTCTCATCTTTATCATTTTCATGGTTCATCTCAGTTTTATTTTTACGTTTTGTAATCATTATTATTTACGAAAAATAGAAGAAGACACAGTGCGCCGAGCAAGGGCGAGGGCAAGAGAGTGATAATGATGACTATGGCCACACGATGCTCTCTATCCAGGGTACATAGTGGATGACCCTGGTGTAAATCCCGGGTCTGTTAGAGATACCACAGCGCCTGCCATATGACGTCACGCCGACTACTGTCTTGAAGCAATATACTGAATCAGAATACGAGTATATTTTGCTCACGGATTCCTGAAGAGGTCCACCGCTGTCGCCCTAGATATTAAAAATAATTTCATTATTATCAAAACATCACACACGTACTTCCAGAGTAAACTTTTGAAAAACTTAATAGAAAGGACATAGACAAATCCTGCCCCAACTGAACAAAAATAAAAGTATTACAAAAATAAAAATATTAATGAAAACTGCTGCAAAAACGGGGAAAAAATCCTTTTGTGAGCTCTTTCTCTCATAAGTGACGCAGACGAAATTGTATGGCCTAGCTATCAAAGATAGGATTATACAATAACAAAATCATAGTGTACAGTTCTAACAATCAAAACTATGATTTAAATGCTAATTTATGATACATCTGAAGCGAAAAATTGCAACTAACTTTTGAAGGCTGTACCTTTAAGCTACGTGCCAAATATCAAATTAACGTACCTCACATGTGTCTCTTAGTACTTCTTTATCACCGTAGCACATTTGCGTGGTGTGATTATATCCGTTCTTCAGAAGTCTGTGAGTGGGATAGTACTTCGAACAATCGTCTTTTTCGTATCGAGTAACCTCTACCTGCAAGAAATCGTATATGTACAGCGTGTTTCGATCATGAAACGGAACCATTTTTTCCGTGAAGCCAGCATCGTAATTGTGAAGAACTAACCATCTGTTCCGTACATTTGGGTTGGGAGTGTAATAACGTTTGAAATAATAACAAAAGTTCTAATGATTACATGACCTAATTTCATTTAACATACTTTTTTTTTAATAGCAATTAATTGAAATAAATTTCATTTTTACTTAGTTTTGATGTACATTTCAGCTATGGCACAGAATCCATAATAGAACAAGTGCTATTGAGGCTCCTAACAAGTCCATACATAGTACTTTGTGTGTGAGTTATAAGCCCAATCCTATGATATATAATTATATATTTTTTGTGTTATTTTTGCAATGATCGCGTGACATAACAACACGTTGAAAGTCATCGAAGGGTCAGGCAAAGATGTACACCCGCATTTCACCAGTTATGTTTCAGTCCCAAGTTATAGGGGGGCGAAGAAATTGTAATCAAAATGGCCAAAAAAATGGAGATGGGCTGGGGATAATAGTATCTCGCACACCTGCACGAATGGCGCGCGGAGGCGCTACGTCGGGGGGAAACTCCGCTGCCGCGGCAAACCGCTGCTCAGCGGACAAACCTCCGGCGCGATCTCATGGCGACATGGAGAGAGCGACTGTTGCAACCCCGTGCAGGGCATGCCACGATAGTGGCGATAAGTCCCCTCTTTGAGGAGTGGCTTGAGAGACGGCACGGCGTCCTCACCCTACGCCTGACGCAGGTCCTCACCGGACACGAATGTTTCGGGAGATTTCTGTATCGGAACGGGCGGGAGGAAAGGCCCGGGTGTTTCCATTGCAAGGATCGACCGAGGGACACGGTGGAGCACACGGTGAAGGTTTTCTCCGCGAGCACCGCCGTGTCCTCGAAGCGACGATCGGCGGCGTCGACCTCTTGCGTCCGGCCCTGGTTATATCCATGGTCTGGAGCGAGACGGAACGGGAAGCCGTCACCTCCTTCTGCGCAGCAGTCATGCTAGCGGACGAGGTGGAGGAACGTGAAAGGGAGAGAACCTTGCGCTCTAGCCGCCGCGGGAAACGTACCGGGCGTCGAGGGCCACGTGGTGGCCCCGGCCACTGAAGCGCGGGCCCGTGGACGGTAAGCTATGGAATAGCTTGCCGTCCGTCCTTCTTATTAGACGACAGGCCGTATCGACGGCGCGTTCGTGTTCCACGCGCGCCTCAAAGAGATGTCAGCATAATGAAGGGGCCGAAGCCTGCCGGGGCTGCGGGACTGTTCGAAAGAGATACCGTGGTCCCGGAACATTAAGGGCGATGAAGGAACATGGATGGGTTTTAGTCAGTAAAAGTCTGACACTCCCTCCCGCTCCGCCCAGAGTGGGAGAAGTCATTTGATGATTTCCCATCCGGAAAAAAAGGCCATAATAATATGAGACCAAAGCAGGAGAAGTGGTGTCAAATAATAAGAGTCTGGTAACCCAGAAATAGTAAAAGGAGCATGGGAAAACAACAAAGGAAATGGGAACACGAACTTAACCTCATTGCAGGACCTGACTTGTAGAGTACCTCGTAAGAGATTTATATAAAGACAAAACCTTACTTCTTGTAATGTATCAGAAAGCTCTTTTCTGTACCCTAGTGATCCCCAACCAGTGGCGAACAATTTCTCTTCTGTCTCACCAGTTGCGTGAAGACAGGCTGGTTTCACATCAAATAAGCTAAAGATGATTCTGAAACACAAAAAAAAAGTTTAGCAACCAGATAGCCATGTTCAAGCCATGCATTACTTTAGAGGTATACAGATCATTAAAAGTTAGAGTTTCACAGTTCAGCATCACATAGGTCCCTACGGTGAGTGCGTGACGTAAACATAACATAAATCCGAACGATTTTTCAATCGAAAATCATTTATTTTGATTTTTCATTCTAAGCCATATTTGCTTTAAATTTTGGAAAAAAAAATCACAAAGTACCAATGGTAAGTAAATTATTTAATGGCCATTATATCCTGCATTTTTTTACCACGTTTACTCTATAATTACGTTGGTGCTAGGCCCACACAGTAAGGCCACAAAAGGCACTTCCAGTAAGTTTTCTGCCATACAACTACATTCTTTTTAACCGACTTCTAAAAAAGGAGGAGGTTCTCAATTCGGATGTTTCTATTTTTTTTTTTTTTTTTTTTTAACCGACTTCTAAAAAAGGAGGAGGTTCTCAATTCGGATGTTTCTATTTTTTTTTTTTTTTTTTTTTATGTTTGTTCGGGCATAACTCCGTTGCTTGCCAACCGATTTGGAAAATTCTTTTTTTGTTGGAAAGGGTATTCTTTCCAAATGGTCCCATATCCACCAAGTCGGGATCTGATGATGGAATCTTGGCGAAATCGAGAGAACTCTTCAAATTTTATATGAAAACGTGTTGCGATTTTGGTATTGTCTACAACAAGTGAAGCATTTGCGTTTGATAAGAACCATTCTACCATCAGATCTGATGATGAAGCCAAGAGTCACGGAACTCCATAATGAGACAATGTACCCTAGTCGTGTTTGGGCTTGTTGTAATTGTAACGGTATGCACTTTCCATGTATATCAAGCACATGTGAACCACTAAAAAGTGAAAAATAAAAACTTTTTTTGCAAAAAATAAAACCGACTTCAAAAAAAAAACAAAAAAGTGAAAAATAACTTTAGCTTCTGAAGTCGGTGACAAAAAAACTAAATCAATCAAACAAAGGTCACCGACTTCAGAAGCTAAAGTTATTTTTCACTTTTTTGTTTTTTTTTTGAAGTCGGTTTTATTTTTTGTTGTGTCCCTTCTGATTAAAACCTTTCACCACACCTTTTTTTTGGGTGGGAAATCATCAAATGACCCCTCTCGCTCTGGGTGCAGCGGAAGTGGGTGTCAGACTGTTACTGACTAAAACCCATCCATGTTCCTTCATCGCCCTTAATGTTCCGGGACCACGGTATCTCTTTCGAACAGTCCCGCAGCCTCGGCAGGCTTCGGCCCCTTCATTATGCTGACATCTCTTTGAGGCGTGCGTGGAACACGAACGCGCCGTCGACACGGCCTGTCGTCTAATAAGAAGGACGGACGGCAAGCTATTCCATAGCTTACCGTCCACGGGCCCGCGCTTCGGTGGCCGGGGCCACCACGTGGCCCTCGACGCCCGGTACGTTTCCCGCGGCGGCTGGAGCACAAGGTTCTCTCCCTTAACTTAACTTACTAACAGTTTCACAGCCCCGACGCCCGGTGCGTCGTCTGCAGCAGCAGGGACGTGAGGTTCTTTCCCTCTCACTTTCTGCCACCTCCTTTACTATAATGACTGCTTCGCAGGTGGCGCCAATCACCACTACAAAGACACGGCAGTGTTTCGTTCAAGGGGCAAACCTCCACATGGATATGCTAGAGACTCTTGACGGAGATCCAGGCGCCCTTACAAGATGGTGCGGGATAAACTCCGCACCCAGGCCCGGGGACTGACGCAGTCTCCGGCGTCGACTTGTGGAGGACGTGGTGACCATTTTTTTCCCTTCACAAGGGAACATCTTCCGCGCGTATGGCTTGGCCGCCTGTGATATCGGAAGCGGACCTGAATGACGACGACCCTTCACCATAACTGAGCTGAGAAAATGCTTTCAAATCAGTAATAAATATCAAATAGGAACCGAATGTTGCCAATTTTAAAATGGTCCAAATTAACGCCACGTTTACTCCGTACACTCGTGCTAGGCCCACACAGTAAGGCCACAAAAAGCTCGTGCAGCTACTTTTTTCTGATGCAAGTTCGTTTTTTTTTGTGTCTCTTCTGACTAAAACCTTTCACCACACCTCAATTTCAAAACTCACTCAGTATCAGTCTCGAGCAGTGCGATGTCGTTGTACTTGGAGGGTGGCTTGTACTCCGGGTGAGGGATCCTCCTCTTCACGTTGTATATCTGCCACAGCTCAGGAGGGTCCGAGCGTTTTAGTATACCTAGTGCTACATATTTCACCGGACCTCTGAAAATAACGAAAAGTGTGAAGGTACCACGGAATCCAATGTCTCCAAATATCCAAGTCATCGTTAAGTCTATAAAATAAAATAAAGGGTCTGTTTTTAATTTCATAATAACACCTTTTTACTGTACCTATGCTTAGGAAAGAATATTAAAAAAACAATTTTTAAATTATATTTTACGTTTTAGTTGACAAAATGGGATTCAATGTAAGACGATTACGTCTCTCACTTCTTCTTTACTTGTTTATCACGTATTTTGTTTAGCTGACAAAAGGGGAAAGTTACGAGATGGACATACCCGTCCCGGGCAACAGTTAACCATATTTTTTAACAATAAAATAAATAAAATAGTATAAACTTAAAATGTCACTTACGGGATATCTTCCGTGAGTGATATTTTAAGTTTAGTTGTGAACCGTGATAGCATAAAACAGTGTTTAAAATAGTATAGTCCGGGAGGTACCGTTACAAATAAAAAAGTCATAGTAAGCCGGCTGATATTGTCATCGAAGGTTGATCTTATATTACCGATAAGTGAACCAACCGTCAGCTGCTCAAGTAGCGGTGGGTGTAGGATTGGGAGGTTCCGAAAGTAGTAAAAAATAAATAATGTTGTGATTTCCGATATTTGATTTAAAAAATATTAGTTTTTACTGTAGAATTATCTTATTCAGTGTGGCAACACTGTCAGAATTTGAATTATAATTGTAACTGTAACTTTTTAAACTAATTTTTAAATGCAATTTCAATTAAGACAATAAATATTTTTACTTTGACAACACTTTGAAGTGACCTCATCGTTATTTATAGGTGGGGTGAATGTCACTTGAATTTGTAAGCTCCAATGCAGAGGCAGACGTTGTTCGATAGTCAAACAGTGCAGTTGTCAGAATAAAACGTACCCATAAGCAAGCAAAAGGTGTTTTCTTCACAATAAGTCATAGTACGCTGGCTGAAACTTTCTTAAATAGTTTACATCATAATGAGCTTAAAAAAAATCGTCAGCTGCATGGTGGAGAGGGAATTATGCGTCAGCCGCTCGAATGAACTTGTAAATGATACAGGTCTGATGAAAAACTAAAAGCAATCTACCATCAAGTAGAGAGTGTGCACTATGCAGCTGACGATTTTTTTTAAGTTCAGCATGATGTAAACTATTTATGAAACAAGTTTCAGCCGGCGTACTGTGACATTATTTTTATTTTTTTCTAACCTAACCTAACCGGTGAGTCAGCTGACGTTGGGTTTACTTATCAATCATTCGAGATCTATTGAAAAAGATGGCAACTGATAGGCGTAAAACACTCCCTAAAATGTAAAGGTACCTCCCGGACTAGTAGGAAGAAAAGATTAATTTTTCTATTAGCAGCAAACAAACTTACAAGGTGGGACTAGACATGCAGTGACCGGCAGTGAGAATGAACCTTTCACTAATGACAGTGCCTCCGCAGACCCATTCAGCTGTTGTGATATTGCCACCATATCCCAGTAAACCCTGATGAAAGACACACAAAGTACATCACCATTATAATCCATGAAGGGTTAATTATAGGTGTATGTACACCCATACCCTATTGTTAAATAAATATAAAAATTATTGGTTTATCTCTTGATCATCGAGTATAGTGTCCCTTTTAATTTCCTTCATATACAACTATACTTACGTGTGAAGTGTGGCCCATCTTCATAGCAAACATGTTGCGAGTTTTAGTTCGATGTTTTTTCCCCAAAGAAGGTGGCACCGTGTGTTTTAAATTGTTAACTGGTTTTAATATTTGCACCTCGAGAGTAAATACTAACTTAATATTCCCTCGATTTCATTGATTTCCTTGCACGCGTGGGAGTCAAACCCCTCTGATAAATTATGGCTTCGTTTAGTTCCTCAATATAAATTATACTATATTTTATTACTTAGTTTGGTAGCTCATAGAAATCTCTTTTAATATCAAAACGAACCATGAAATTATGAAACCCAAACATTAATTATTATGCATTGTGTCCTTCTTTCATGGGTAGTACAAATTATTTTTCGTGCATTCCAATATTTCTTCCCATACCCCTCCACTATTTTGTTTATGTATATTGCAAAAAAGGAATACTGAAAGTCGCCCTTTTAAAAATTTCGAGAATACGAGTAATAGAACAAAATGCCATATAAGTTCAGTTTACCTAACGTTGACACGTAATATCTGTCAGAGCTTCACCCGAAAAAGTAACTTTTTACCATGTGTGGAAAATCTCCTCTTGAAGTATCAGTGCCTCCAGCTGGACTTACGGCGAAACCACGTACTGACATATTGACTTCATTGCAGTTTGTGTCAGGTTTGTAAAGTTTAGTAATTTTTACATAGTAACTGCTTTGACATGAGAAGTTGAGCATTTGTAAGTATTCAATGCATTCTGTAATAAAGAAGAATAAGCACAAAGGTGAAAAGTGGTGTCATTGACTGATGTATGGTAAAGTCAGTGTCCAAAATATTTGGATGTGTCAGCGTAACATTGTAAAAACCGTTACATTTTAATCTATGTAGCGAGATTGTAAACTGTCGAAATTATTGTCAACTGAATTTAGTGCTTACAATATGACGCCTTCTTTTTCGGTAGTTGAAGTTTGCCAAAGAGCTATGGAACGCAGCGTTTTGGGTGTCGAAAGACAAGATTGGATTCAAAACACCACGCTGCGTTCCAAAACGGGTATAGTGGACGTTAGCATGTAAGCTGCTAGGCTAAAATGGGATTGGGCGGGTCACGTCAGTCGCATGCACGATGACCGCGGCTGGGCAAAGGTCTCCACACGATGCACGCGATGGTTGCCGGAAGACGGACGGCGCGGCGCCGCCGAGGCCGACCCAGAAAAAGGTGGAGAGACGATTTGGACGCGCATCGCGAGGGTTGGACCGAGGCGGCACAGGAAAAGAGCACATGGAAGGAATTGGGGGAGGCCTTTGCCCAGCAGTGGGACAGTACAGGCTGAATAAAAAAAAAACGTCGAAACACTTACATATTTGCCTAAAAAGCGTAGTTGACTGAGCCCCGCGTCGGTCTGCTGTTTAAAGGAACCTAAGTAACCTAACGTCGGGGTGCCCCAAGCCCCGATTACGGGGGTAGATATAATAATTATGATGACATGCATTTCACAATTTCATGGTTTTCACTTTGACAGATAGCAATCTACCGAAAAATAATGCGTCATATTGTAAGCAGTATGTTCTGTTGATAATATTTCGACAGTTTACAATCTCGCTAGACAGATTACAATCTAAAGGTTTTTTAACAATTTTACGGTGACACATACATAGACCAAAATTTATTTATTTGCCTCCAATCTTTGTAACATAATATTTTTTCAAAACGAAGGTACTTCTGTACGTTTATTCAGTAAAACGTTATCAATGACGTTTTACTGAACAAACATTAGACAGCCAAATGAATTCTAGTTGATCTTTATTATAGCAACTCTCGCGGGTTAGTGGCGTCGATCCATGTAAAATGTTAATTGCATTTAGCAGCATCTGGTAAGACTTTCGACAAAGTCTCAACTTTTTAGCGGACAAAGCAAACTTATAGGTCTAAACTGCATGCGCCTCTTTAAACAGTAAATACACTTACTGTCCTGAGCTTTCTGTCCAGTCTTGCGTAGATAAGTTTGATTTAAATATGTTAATAGATTGTACATGTATTCTGAATTCCTGTAAAAGAAAATATTTTGTAATTTGTGCCAACTTCTGATAACAAGATTTTTTCTTCAGATACTCGTAAAATGTACTGACACAAAAAAAACGACAAATCTCAGAGACAAGGTATGGCCACGTGGCATACTTGTCTCTGAGATTTGTCGTTTTTTAGACAGCGGAAATCTAAAATACTATAAAGGGTGTAAAACACCTCTTCATGAAGCCGAAAGGCACTTGTACTGCCCATCATTGCGATAATTTTTTTGTTCTACACCATACCTGGGAAATTTCTAGTTACGGAGATATGGGGGGTCAAAGTTACAACTTTTTGACAACTTTTTTTTTAAATACAAGTTTTTTTTTGTAAGATTTTAACTTTTCACACCTCCACGACCCCCGTACTATTCATTCCATCCATCAGCACAATGTTTTAAGTGCGTTACATTGAGTTCTACCACAAAACATGATTTATAACCTCAAAAAAAAAAGTTGTTTCCCAGCAATATATTTTGCGTAAATTTACTTAGTTTGATGTACAGAATGCTTGGTTAACGGCTTCGTGATGAGGTGGTTTACACCCTGTATTATTATACAGCTGAAGAGTTTGTTTGTGTGTGTTTTTTTTGTTAGCTTTTTCTCTCTTATGTGACCATATATTAATTAAATGCCTTAAGTCACCACTTGTTATATCCTTACTACCCTAGATAAAATTTACAATAAAGATTTTATCCCTAGTTTTAAGGCGACTAGATGAGCTAAATTAGCAACTCCATTTGTGGTGGTTTAAACTTCGTTTGAAATGCTGTTAGAATAAAGTTCTAATCAGCTTGCACTACAAAGTGGTTGTTACGTCAGTCACTGCGGGCCAAATAGTGCGAAATTAGTGGTTTCGATCGATTTACAAAAAATGTATTGATTGAACTTTAAAACTAAAACACTATAATGCTAATATGATTTGCTTGTAGAATTATTTGCCAAAAAAATCAGAATGATCGCATGTCATATTATTAGTATGTTTTTTTTGGTTGAAAGAATTTTTTAGAGATAAGTTCGTGATTTTTTTTATTGAGTCAAATTAATTGTATTGTGTTTTCAAAACACTATCATACTAGCATATATCCTGAAGAATATCATATATTTTTCTTATTGCAGTGAATCATATACTTTTAGTTATTATAAAACTCGCGTTTCGCTCATGTAGTCGCCTTAATAAATACATATAAATGGGAATACAGAAATCACCCAAAAATGTATTCCCACCTTCGCACCTTTTTTTTGGTCACTTTACCTGGTATCAACGAAGGTACAATCTGTGCAGCATATGATTGGCTCTTTGCCTCGAAAGGAACATATCTGCAAATAAAACAGTGATTATACTTATAGATATAAGTAATTGCTTAGTATAAAATGGCTCATTGTGTCAATTTCATTCTCAGGTAACTCCTACATACACACCATAATAAATGTATTAATTAAAGTGTTGAACTTTCAACTCTCGCCTTAGCGGAAAAAGTTGAAAATGAAAACAGCCCCCATTTTTATTGTATTTTAGATATCAGTTGTGACTTGAAAACTTCTCCTTTATTGTCACTGTTCTACTTAATTTATTATGTATTTATTCCCTTAATAAAATGTACTCACCGGTGCATAGTCTTGTAACACAAAATCATGATAACTGCTCAAACAATTGTAAGCGTTGACACACTTTCCGGAGACACCATTCCTCGTACATTTGGATCCTGTAAAATACGAGTACGTCATCTTAAAAGAGTCAATGAATCAACTTATTATATGGCAGTCCACTGCTGGACATAGGTCTCTCCCAGGCAGCGCCACAATTGCAACACATTTTTAATGTCGTCGCCGCGTCGGTCCATTATGTGTGTAATGTCCAGCGTAGTTTATTTGGCTGGTCGAAGGGGTCTAACACCACTCTTGCCCACATGGTGTCTTCAGTTTGCCAACTTTGCAAGCTATGTCGTCCCGTCCTTTTCCTGATATTTTTTTTTTCTATAAAAACACGTATTTTTAAATGATTGACACTCTTTACCTAAGGCGTTCTCACAAGACACCGCGCGACCGCGGTCAAGCAGTGTATGTGATTTAGGCATAAACGGATTTCTTACTAACAAATCGGTGAGATCTGCTTCATCGTCCGACCACGCCGATTGTGAGATTCGCATAAGAGAGAATGGTCATCCAACAGGTTTTGCTATGTAGCATACAGAATCTTGACACATTTGTAAAATGTTATTGATAAAACCAACATTAAACAACTTTAAAAAGGCCCTTCCTCGAACTAGCCTCTCTGAGAAACTGTACAGTTCAGGACCTTTTCGGGTACATTCATTACCTATTACTTTTTAAAGAGCCGTTTTAAACGTCAAAAAAATCAAGACTGAGCTTTACTTTAAGCAGAGCTTATGAATAAATTATATAATGTCTAAAACCCGATTTATAATGGTCAAATGTATTGCGAAGTAGATAAGTTTAGTTAGTAAGGACAGTGGTGTAAACCGGCCGGACAGTAGCGCTTAAACAGTCACTCTCCTTGACCAAGGTATATCGGTACTATGATTATAGAAACAACAATGACACACCTTCACTCAAATTCAACAGTTCACTAGACACACCAGAACAGCTTAAAAACAAAAACATTATTAAATGACGTAACATCACGGTTAAAGGATATGACCATTAGAAATCAAATCAAATAAATAAATAAAATCACGAGCGTTTCACATAATCTTTGAGATACAACAAAAGTCCGGACGCGAAGCAGGAAGAATTTCGTACATTAACCTGTTATTACCTGTCTCTGTCACTCCCGCGTAAATATAATGAGTATCGCTCGCACAGATGCAATGGCCGCCGTCCTCAGTTCAGATTCATTTCTGTCACAAAATTTGTGCTTAAGGAAAACCAAATTCATTTATATTCTTTTTTTTTATGGCTCTATCAATATGTGTAATGTCTTTATTGCAAATGTTATTTTATGAGATAAAGTGAAAAAATAATGAATTGTTTGTAAAATAATAGGTACGTTATTAAATAAAAGTTTATCAGATAATTATTTTGCGAATTGAATTATTTGTTAAACTTGTTGTTGTATAATGATGAAATGACAAATAATGTGTTTGCTAATCGTTGCTTGTCAAGTAAAAGTTTTTGAATTAATGTTTGGTGAACTGACTGGACACCATAAATGGGTGATATAACTTTTGACTGTCTCTTTGGTGGTCAGTAGCAGCTCAAAGTCACATTCGTGCCCGATTGATGGCAATAGGATCGAAATACTTATAAGACGAAATGTGAGTGCATTAAAGGTTTGCAACTGTGGTCTTTCTGTGATTTGGCATGATTTTATGGCATAGCTTTTTTTACTCAGGGTGACAGCGGAGGACCACTTCAGGACCAACATTCTGAAGTATTAGACTGCATTAAGACAGTGGTTGGTGTGACATCCTTTGGCAGGTAGTGTGGTACCTCTGACAGTCCCGGGATCTACACCAGAGTCATCCATTATGTACCCTGGATAGAGAGCATCGTGTGGTAATAGTTAAAAAAAACGTTAAAATCTCAAAAAAAAATATAAGCTATGAAGATGATAAAGATGTGAACAGCTATTATTTCGTTTATTCATTTTATTACTTAAACTACAACTGCCCTGGGTATGAGTATTCAATTGGGTCACAAAACTATGCTCCACCTCCGTTCCTGCCCACTGAGCCCTAAAATTAATTATAAATATAAATATCGCTGGACATTACACACAGCGCCATCTAGTGCTACACTAAGCAACGAGGTTTGTGTCATAATACATGTAAACATCCATGACTCGGACACAAATGTCCATGCTCATCACACAAACATTTGCTCTTACCGGGATTCGAACCCGGGATCCTAAGAACGTATTCAGGTCGTCAAAAATATGCAATCGAGGTGACCTCTGCGCTGCCATCAAACCTGTGGATGTGACAAAGTTTTGGGCAAATAAAATATCATGTCAAGCAAGCGACATGAAGAAGAATATACATACTATAAGAGTTGGTTAGTCAACAGTGTGCAGTGTTATAAATTATACAACTTATGACCTTGATATTATCTAAAACACAGACAGGTTATTATTGTTTGGATTTACGTCAGTGCAAAAAAGGTCAATACGAACATGCGATCTAGTTTTTTGTTCACGTAGGACTCTTAATTGCTGTCGTGGACCAAGGCCTTATCGGAGAAGCCAAAGGCTAAAGAATACAGCCACTCGGGTCAATGTTTTGGTTAAGCCGTGCTTGCCTACGGTGGTCTGTGGATGGGTAACCACCCTTTTTTTTTTTTTTTTTTAGGATGGGAAATCATCAAATGACTTCTCCCACTCTGGGCGGAGCGGGAGGGAGTGTCAGACTCTTACTGACTAAAACCCATCCATGTTCCTTCCTCGCCCTTTACGTTCCGGGGCCGCGGTATCTCTTTCGAACAGTCCCGCAACCCCGGCAGGCTTCGGCCCTTGCGGGCCCCTCTCTTCTGCTGACATCTCTTTGAGGCGCGCGTGGAACACGAACGCGCCGTCGACACGGCCTGTCGTCCCTAGACGGACGGACGGCTAGCTAGCCCATAGCTAACCGTCCACAGGCCCGCATCTACGGTGGCCGGTAGCCACCACGTGGCCCCCGACGCCCGGTGCGTCTCCCGCGGCGGCCGGGAAGAGAGGCTCTCTCCCTCTCTCGTTCCGCCACCTCCTTCGCCAGCATGACTGCTTCGCAGAAGGAGGTGACGGCTTCCCATTCCGTCTCGCTCCGGACCATGGATTGAACCAGGGCCGGACGCGAGAGGTCGCCGCCGCCGATCGCCGCTTCGAGGACACGGCGGTGCTCCGCCCACGCAGGGCAGACCTCCACCGTGTGCTCCACCGTGTCCTCCGGTCGATCCTCGCAGTGGAGACATCCGGGCGTTTCCTCCCGCCCGATTCGGTGCAGGTACCTCCCGAAACATCCGTGTCCGGTGAGGACCTGCGTCAGGCGGAAGGTGAGGACGCCGTGGCGCCTCTCTAGCCACTCCTCAAAGACGGGACTTGCCGCCACTATCGCGGCGTGCCCTATGGGTAACCACCCTTAAATACCGAGTTTCATCCGTCTCGGAAAGCACGTTTAACTGTTTGTTGATCCCAGCTGTCATTTCTAAATCTTTGGCAGTCGTTACAGCTGGTAGTTAGTGGCCCATAAAGTCTGACAACCAGTCTTACCAAGTGGTATCGTGTTGCTTGGTACTAACTGGATTGTGGACGTCAGATAGGCAGTCGCTCCATGTAAGCTACTGGGTATTCTGGAATCTGGTTAGACTAGAAGCTGACCCCAACATAGTTGGGAAAAGGCTAGGCAGATGATGATGACCAAGGCCCTACCAAAAACAAACCAACCAAACAACCAACTACTAATACCAATTCTGGGTTTAGTTCACCGTTTTACATAAGCTATCTATTTTAACTATGTGTATAATTTTTTTCATTATTTTGCGTGCAGTAAAGCATAAGAACGAAAATACGAACGATATTTTAATCGGAAACACCAGTATCCTATTACACAATTATGTTGTTTATCATTATCATCGTCCCCACCAATAGCTGCATTCAGGACTAAAAAATCCTGAATTCACCCACTGGGTCAATTCAGGATTCACCAGTGGGTGAATTCAGGACTTTTTAGTCCTAGATAGACGTCCTCTTTCTTCTACTACACTTCTCGGTCCTGGGCGTCAGTCAAACATCTGTTTCCCGAGCTTTTTGTTATGTTTTTCGTACAGTTTCTAGCAGCATGAATAAATTCTTCAGAATACGTACCTTACATTGTAACAAGAGGTATTCTGAATTTTGAAATCTCATGTTTTACAGTTTTTCTTATAATTATTGTGTACAAGATACGTCACTTGAGGAAATACTGTGATAAATCCCGTGACAGAATCATGAATACGATTAACTATACTCTGTAATTATTATGTTTCAAACCTGTTTGCAAACGCAACTTTTTTTACTTAAACACAGATGATATTATTAGTTATATATTTATTTAGTTAGTCATTCAACAGTCATGTGGAACGCTCGTGTTATTAATATGTCTATCTTGTTTTAATATGATTTTACTTCATTTACTTGTGTTTTTGTTCTTAAGTTGTTCTTGTGTGTCAATTGAGGTGTTGAACTTGCCTGAAGGTGTGTCGTTATTACTGATTATCTTGGTTATCAATTTAAGTGTTTATTACTCTGCCTGGGGTTTTGAGATTAGCAACTATGTTGCAAAAATCGAAGTCTACCAGCCTAGCACGAACCGGTGGAGTATATTTGTCACCATAAAATTGTCAAACACGTTAAATTGTTATCTATCTAGCGATATTGTAAACTCTCGAAATATTGTCAACTGAACATACGGAAGTATCTCTGCCCCATAATCGAGACTTGGGAATAGGGGCCCCGCGAAGCGGGGCTTCGTCGACTACGCTTTTTAGGGGAATGTGAAGTTTTTTAAGGTGAGGTTATATTAATCGGTATTTCTCAGGAATGGTACATTATATTTTCATGAGAGTGGTACCATTGGGCAAGGGAGACCCCTCCTTCCCTCCACACCGCGTGAGTTGACTACCATCGCATGCATTTCACGAAAAATAATGCGTTTTATTGTAAGCAATATGTTCGTTTTCGAGAGTTTACAATCTCTCTAGTTATTTCACAATCTAACGTGTTTGACAATTTTACGGTGACATATATAACGTATATTTTAACGAGTTTGTTATTAAAAATATTTTTTAATCTTTTTGCAATCATGCAAAATTGTCTTATTCTATGCAGACAAGTTCAATGGTTTATAATGTTGTTTGCAGGGTCTCCTTGCATGAACAAGAATGTCTCCGGCAAGTGCGTTAGCATATATAATTGTGTAAGCAGTTACATCGACGACACAAGCAGGAGTAATGTACCGGTGAGGTCCCAAAGATAACACGTTGCAGAAATTTTATCTAAACTCCGGGCCTTATCACACGGCAAATTGCTTCGCCGCGCACACCTTGTGAACTCGTGGCAAACTCGCTGCGCACTCGCCCTGCTTTCCGCTCGCTCTCAACTCGCTAGTGTGATACGGCTAATAGTAGAAAGAGATAGGTAAATCATTTTTTATAAATTCCAAATAAAAAATATAATTTCATCTACCATAATTTAATATTCAAGAAATAACTATTAAAATAAAAACAAGCTTAATTAAATTATTTTACAAAACTCTATAGGGTCTTCTCGTCTATTTTATTTTAACTTTTTAATTAAAAAATTAAATTCTATATTTAATTAAGAGACAGTTTATAAAGTTTGGATGTTGGAAGATATTATCTTCTAAACTATTTATGAAAAAAACTAGTTGAAAATATTAATTAGACAGCACAATTTAATAGAGCGACTCAAAATATAACTTTTTCCTCGAAAACTGGTTCTTATCGCACTATGATTATTTTCAACATGCAATGTATTTCACCCGCGTGCGTTTTTAGAGTGTACCTCAAAAGGTAAAGAAACGAACACTTATACGATCACTTTCATATCCGTCTGTCCGTCTGTCTGTCCGTCTGTCACCACTGATTTTCTCAGGAACGGGTGGACCTAGCCCCTTGAAATTAATTCCAGATACTGAAGTCTATAGTCTCTATTAGATGTACAAAATCAAGGTCCTGAGTCAACATGATAAAAAATGTCTATGTCGATGTCGCGAAAACTTGTAAGTAACAAAATTTACAAAAAAAAAACAACTTTTTTTATTTTACCGAATTGTTCCTTTACTTTGCGAAATTTGGCGAGAAGCAATGTCTTACAGCGCATGTAAAGGAAAGAATCTGAAAACCGTAAATAAGTAGTTTGATAATAAAATAAGTGATTTTACTATTACAAACTTATAATTTGCGGTTGGCAATAGCCGTTCCATGAGATCAAACAGCAAAGTTAAGTTTGTCCGTCAAAAAGGTTGTATGGAACCCTCGGTGCGCGAATACGACTCGCTCTTGACCGGTTTTTTGTCATTTTCCAAGACCAAAATGGCCACAGATAAATATATCGTTAATTAGTAAACGTCATTTGATACAGGTGAACATTTGTTATTGCAGTTATCGGCTCAAAAACACCCTCGCCTACGGCTCGTGTGTCAATTCTGCCTCGAATACAATAATAAACTTTGTCCACTTGTATCAAAATGTAATATTATAATCAACTATTTTTTCATCAAAATATGAAAACAAGTTTGTTTAAGTTATTTTATTTTGCAGATATGTTCACTTCGAGGAAAAGAACCAATCATATGCTGCACAGACTGTACCTTAATTGATACAAGGTACGAACAGAGAGGCATTTGTATCAACTAGTGTCATGTAGGTAAAATAATGTGGGCTTCCCTCTTTTTGAAAGGAGGCATGTATCCCAGCGGTGGGAACATTACAGACTGATTATGAATGTAATGTAGCCTACCTAATGTATGACACCTGGGTCTTAAATAATCAGCCGCATGCTCATGACGACCAGGCGTTCATAACCGATGGGATCCACTATTGACAAGAGGGTGTAGTTGAACTAAGCCGTTAATTAATTAATAATTAACTTAACACCTGAAATTCCTGATAATTATGGTAATAATACTTTTTGTTAACAGAAATATAATAATAAATCCAAATGTGGGTATTATTCATAAGACTGGAAATAAAGCTCAAGACAGTAAGTAAATTATACTATAGTTAAGTATGTTCAGTAGATTACTGTATTGTATTGTATTGTAAACGGGCTGGTGTACGCAACTCCACGTCAAAGCGTGTATATGTCACATCCCAACTAGCACACAAGCTGCTTCAATCACTTCTGTACAACCTGAAGGTTCTACAATAGCCGTTCAAGGGGTTTACAATAATACTTAAGTGGTACAGTAGCGTATTCAATCACTCTTTAACAGGCAGGTGGTACAACAGCCGTAAAACAGGGCTATAATAGTTAAAAGTGTTTAAATGGAGTTACAAGCTTCCTTCAAAGCGCTTTAGGTGGTATCATACAATATCTGCAGTTTATGAAAAATTAACAGGGTAAGTACCAAACAGTTTTTATCCGGCACAGCGCATCAGCATTGCCATACAATGCAACAACAAAATGTAACATTGCAATGCAGCATTTCCTTGTGATAGTGATCAGTTGAGCTATCTGTAGATTGTTTGTTTGTTTGTCTGTAGATTGATTGTTGGGCCCCTATTTCTGTCTGCAGGGTTTTAAGGAACCTAACTAACCTAACGTGGGGGTGTCCCAAGTCCCGATTATGGCGGCAGAGATACTTCCGTCGCGCCTGTATTTCACAATATTACGGTTTCACTTCGATGGATTACAGTCTACCGAAAAATAATGCGTTATATTGTAAGCAGTATGTTCAGTTGACAATATTTCGAGAGTTTACAATCTAACGTGTTTGACAATTTACGGTGACATATATACTACATGAACTTTAAAAAATGATAATTATGGCCAGAAAAGAGGTGACTGCAGGAGAATGATGATGTATTATTTCATTTATTACAGAATGCATTCACTACATACACAGATTAAAATACTGGTGTAAACTAATATATAATGCTACAATGACGCGAGTTTACCAACCCGAAACAAACTGTCATGAAGTAAAAATAAATCTTCAGTCACTTGCGAGTCTGGGCGGAGTTGGAGGCAGAGACGCTCAAAGAGATGAATTTCCGCACATGGTAAGAAATTGTATACATAGTATAAAACTCATTTAGCGCATTTGTTTCCGAGGAGACATACCTACAAAAAAAATGAGGGGCAGTCTGCCTTTAGAAGTGAACTAACGGATCGGCTACGAGTGCTACAAAGCATTAGATGATGGTCACGCGAGTTCTGACTGAACACAGTTCTCACAGAGACTTTCTGTGTGAACAAAAACCATGGTTTTTGTTCACACAGAAAGTTTTCAACGTGCTTAAAGAAATTTTCGCTTAAAAAAGGTAGAGTATCATAAATAGGTAATTTTACCCAAATAATGAGTGATACATGACGAGGTGCGATCAGATAGGTAGCCTAAAAGAGAAAGAACTCTAAACAGTCGCGACGTGATACGTGTACTTCTGTTCAAATAATAAAAAAACTACTGTCATTTCTTCTGTGTGTATAAAAAGCATAAACACAAAAAAAAATCTATTCTCAGGCTTTATTGGGATATGGTGATGACGTAAGAACAGCTGTCTGGCTCTGTGGAGGCTCAGTCATCAGTGAAAGGTTCATCCTCACTGCCGGTCACTGCTTGTCTAGTACCTTGTCGTAAGTACCTACCTTACAAGCTCATTTATTTATTCTATTTTAAACGAATTTACCGTACCTATTTTTTGCTTTGTCTACATCGATTTCTCTGTGATTCCTGAGTATGTGGTCATTGGGTATAGGAAACATGCGCGGTGGTCTCGTCAAAGTCAAAGTATTCATTAATGTGATTTCTGGTGATACTGTAGGTACTATCGTTAGGTTATGGCTGTATCTCATTGGACTACGGTAACCCAAAATATCACCCATCTAACAACATAAAAATTTGTAATCGATCTTGCATACAAATTAACCAAATTTCAATTTTTATAATACGAGTACCAAGCCTATAAATAATCAGAATACAATTAATTATTGAATCAATCATCTTTGATTTTTTAAACATAAATACACAATTATCAGATATACTATTTAACAATCTTTAAACGATATTGCATACAAATTTACAAAATTCTAGTGTTTATAGGATACAATCATTTATTTAAATATATCAGCTACGCAGCCTACGCTGTCCCCTAATGCTGTAACATAATAATATTGTAATACCAAATGATTTGAAAAGAGTAACCATGGAGTTTCTTGCCGGTTCTTCTCCATGGAATCGACCAACGCGAACCGTGCACCTTTTTCAACGTTTTATAAGGCCTATGTGAAATAAAATATATTGTTTTTTTTTTACATTTTCAGAGGTCCCGTGAACTACGCATCGCTAGGTATACTAAAACGCTCGGACCCTCCTGAGCTTTGGCAGATATACAACGTGAAGAGAAGGATCCCCCACCCGCAGTACAAGCCACCCTCCAAGTACCACGACATCGCACTGCTCGAGACTGATACTGAGTGAGTACTGAAGCTCAGTTATGGTGAAAGGTCGTCGACATTCAGGTCCGCTTTCGGTATTTTAGTTCTAAATTTGCGTCATAGATGTTACAAGAGCTTTTCCCGGGGTTTGGTTTGGTTGCTGTTAGGACTGCAGAATGTTGGCCTGGAATTGAGTAGAACCAAAACAGAATACTTGTTTTACGATTTTGGCGATCTCTTCAGTCCTGTGCCTATAACTCCTACCGAAACGCCAATACAAAACTGCTCCGACTTCCAGTAGGCACCTCCAGTCCAAGGAGATGGCAAAATAGGCCGGGACGTAACGCACCGGATCAACTCAAGTCACTTGAACAGCTTCCCACGGATCCCAAGATAAAGGGGAAAAGATACAAGTCCACGATTAGACCAAACTGTATGGATCAGAATGCTGGGCTGTGAAAAAGATGGATGAAAACAACGATTACATGTAGATGTTGATGAGATGGATGTGTAGAGTGACAAGAATGGATAAAATAAGGAATGAGTGACTATATTAGAGGAAGTTTGAAAGAGGCGCTTGTTACAGAAAAAGGGAAAAGAAGTCGTTTGTCATGGTATGGACAATGGACGATTAATGAGCAGGGATGAAACGCATGTGACTAAAAGAGTGATGGATGGAGAGGGAGAGGAAGGCCAAAGAAAAGTTAGATTAATTGTGTGAGGAATGATATGAAAGAGAAAGGTGTAAATGATATAGTGACGCCCGACAAGGGAAAATGGAAGAACAAAACGTGTTGCGCTGACCCCAAATAGAATGAGACAAGTGCAGGAAGATGTTGCTTTGCGCTGCAATGTTATATTTAAGATCCTGTGAAATCAGTTGCATTCGACACCTCTAAGGCGCAAGTTGTACTAGTACTTGGCAGAATTTTGTTTATTAATTGACTTAGTACTATTTAAACCTGGATCCAGTTAAAAACATCTTTTGAACATTTCAGTATCATCTTCAGTAGGCAAGTGCTCCCTGCTTGTCTACACGCAGCTGGGGAGGCAGGGGATTATCCTTCTTCTGCTCTAGGCTGGGGAGCGCTGGGCTACAAACAAGAACCAGCTGACACTTTGCAGTCTGTGAGATTTCTTTTCTTCTTTTGTTTTGTCCCACACCTGATCAAGACTGATCCTGACTTATCTATGAAAAATTAATAGTAATTATACTCTCGTGTCACTGCTTGGACAGGTTCTTCTTTATTCTTCTATATCTTTTCTTGTGTCTCTAATTTACTCATTATCATTATTTGAACCAGAAGATGTCTATGTTCCTCGCTTACAACCACGTGAATTTCACATTCCACAGGTTAAGTTGTTTGTTACTCTCGATTTCAATGCTAAAAGGGTGCAAAAAGACTTGGAAGCCGAAAAGCACTTGTTCTCCCCATTATTGCGATTTATTTTTGTTGTAAATACCTGGGAACCTTTTAGTTATGGAAATATTGGGGGTCAAACTTCCGAATTTTCCACAAGTTTTTTTTTTTAACATGTTTTTAATGTAAGGTTTTTAAACACCTTCATGAACTTCATTATACGATTCAATACACTCATCAGCATAATGTTTTGAGTGCGGGACATTGAGTTTTACAGCAAAATGTGTTCCCCAGCAATAATTTCTGCGTTAAGTTACTTATTAGTATGATGTACAAATTTACAGAATGCTTAGTTGACGGTTTCGTGAAGAGTCTGTTTACACCCTGTATACTCGCTGAAATAGACGATTTCTTGCAGATCGCGGTTAACAAATACGAAAAAGAAGAATGTTTTAAATTCTATGGCCCTCAGAGACTTCTAAGGAAAGGATATAACCACACCACACAAATGTGCTACGGAGATAAAGAAGTGCTAAAAGATACTTGTGAGGTAAAGTCATCATCAAGCTTAAGCATCACTAGCCCCCATGCAAAATACTGGTTTTCAGCTGCATCCGCTAAGACTGAATGCCGACCCCAATATGGTTGGGAAAAGGCTAGGCAGACTATGATGCAGTTGTATCATTATTATTGAGTTTATATCATCATCATCATCATCATCGGCCTATTAATGTTCCCACTGCTGGGACAGGCCTCCTCTTTATGAGAGGGAATGGGCTATATAATCCACAACGCGGGCCCAGTGCGGATTGGTAAATGTCACATGTCTTCGAATTTATGGTTCTAGGACATGCCGGTTTCCTCACGATGTTTTCCTTCACCGTTTTGAGAGCAGCGGTGATGTAATAAATTACACAAAGTAATGCCCCTGCCTGGGTTCGAACCCACGACTTACTGACCGTAAGTCGGAAGTGATAAAAGTGATAAAGTGATAAATGAAAAAATTAAAATATTTCCATGGCTCAAATTGAGGAAGTCAAGTATAACTACTTCGCTAGCTCCTTGCTTGCTTCAGACTGTACTGTTTAACTGACTCGATGCATAAGGTAAAGGCGAGGGATGGGTGGGAGGGCTCCATATTGACGCTCCTCGTCACACCCCACCCTATACACAGCGCGAGGGTACCTTAGACATCATTTGTTAGTGGTTGCCCTGTAATATAGAACACAAACTTCTTTTGTGTCCTAAAATACAGTGATACCTAACATGCGGGACCAAAACGCTCACAATGGGCCTTATCAGAAATCTTTAAGTCACCCAAAGAGAAAAATGGAGAGCAATATGCTCGGAGTTTCCTTGCGTGATAGAATCAGAAATGGAGGCTGTCTTGCGGATGGCAAGAGAACTAAGGTCACCGACGTAGCCCGAAGAATTGCCAAACTTAAGTGACAGTGGGCAGGGCACATTGCTCGCAGAACGGATGGCCGATGGGGCTGAAAAGTTCTAGAGTGGCGACCTCGAACCGGAAGACGATGCGTTGGAAGACCTCTCACTAGGTGGACCGATGGCCTGGTGAAGGTTGCGGGAATCCGTTGGATGCAGTCGCACGGGACCGGTCAGTGTGGTGACACTTGGGCGAGGCCTATGTCTAGCAGTGGACGTCTTTGGGCTGAAATAATGATGATGTAACATCATAACTACTAGTCTTGATTTCATCACTATGTAGGTAGGTACTGATAGTCTTTGTAAAAAAGAAATTAACCTTTTTTTATCATTCAGGGTCACAGCGGTGGACCACTTCAGTACTACCGTAATGATTATGTTGATAAATTATTCTGCATCTACACCATCATTGGAGTGACGTCTTATGGAAGTCAATGCGGCATCGCTCCTAGTCCAGATATTTACACCCGGGTCATCCACTACGTACCTTGGATACAGAGCATCGTGTGGCCGTAATTGGATAAATGGACATGGACAAGCAATGGAGTTTAGTTAAAAGTTTGAATACCTTTACTATACTCCTTTTATATGTGTATTTTCTGACTCCTTTGGCTTGTGAATTAATTATTTATTTAGAACCTATAGATTTGAGTAGACGACAAAACAATCTAATTAGACCGTCAGTTAATCAAAAAATGTCAGACGCGTATTTTTTCTTTTGTTACGTAAATCAAAATTGACAAAGACACGACGATTTTAAAATTCTCGCGTATAATTTTTAGAGTGTACTGACGTGATGAGCCCCCACTCCCGAGTTTTTATGCGTTTTATTTTTGTCAATATTCATTGATTTGTAAATCATTGAATAGAAAAAAAACGAAAAATGGTAATAAGCAGTACCTTTGTACTCATATTTTATAATGTGTTTTCCTGTGTTGTTTACTGTGTGTACATAAATAGTTAAATAAATAAATAAATAAATAAATAAAAAAAATTACGTGTCTATTATTTTCCAATGCTATAGCTGACGGACTGAATAGATTTGTAATTTTTTAATACTATTCGATATTTTATACGTCATGTCTGTTTTATTTTCGCATTTCATTTATTTATGCTACTTAAAAGGTTCTCAAATTCAAATACTTATACCAACACTAATAATTGAGAATCCGACTGATAGCCACAAAATCATTGACAGCATCACCATTAGCATCATTGATCTTGCAACCTCTACGTGTCTTGTCAAACCCTTAGTTGTATGAAATGTATGTTATATGAGTGTTTTTAGGTAATTAAATAAACATTTTACTTACTTAATCGTTTTATTTATCATAAAATTTGTTATGTCCTTATATTAAACCCTCAAATATGAGTCGGAAGTATTTTCAACAAAATTACTATTTTATTAACACATCCTGTTAACCTATACATAAATGCAACTTCTTTTCCATAGAATACATATCCTGAATAAGAACATACCTACAAGGTGTAATAAAAATAACTGAAAACCACAAAATAAACTTTTGAATGTTTGTATGACTCAAATTTCTGAGCAGCAAATTTCAGTATTAGCAGACAATCTCGAAAACAGCTTATGAATGTTGACATAACGCCACATCGTTATTGGACGTATTGACTGGTTTCTTACGTAATTGTCCATCGTCCTCTATTTGTTCGGTTTACAACAAGTCCCGGTTTTTTAATATTTGTCTATGGCCACACGATGCTTTCTATCCAGGGTATGTAGTTAATGACCCTGGTGTAGATACCGGAGCCAGCGGCAATGCCACACTGCCTGCCGTATGATGTCACGCCAATGACTGTGTAGATGCAGCTTAGTTTTTCAACATATTTGGAATCAGAAGTTTGAAGAGGTCCGCCGCTGTCACCCTGTATAATATAATATAGTAAGTAGGTAAGTAGATGATTACCGGTCAATGTGGCGACACTTGGGGGAGGCCTATGTCCAGCAGTGGACGTCTTTCGGCTGAAATGATGATGATGATGAAACGAAATAGAAGCGATTATTTCAAATAGTGTAGACCAAAGACATTGAAATAATTGGTTCCTTATTTGTTACTATTATTTTATTTACTACCATTTACCACATTATGGTTACAACAATACATGATTTTGATCGTAATCCAATACTTGTTAATATTTAGTAACAAGTCTGTCTTTTGTCATAAGCATCTTTGTCAGGTAGCATTTTGAGGGAGTTTTGAGTCAAAATCGAAAATTTTTGTCATGCAAAATTTTTGTTTGACAATACTTCCAATGCCCGAAATCTGTTTAATATACAGTCCCAACCACAAGGTACTGTAAAAATCTTGCCAAAACAAAGCGAAGATCTCTACGGAAAACCAATGAAACTGATTTTTAACCTCACACTTTAGATGTTGATGATTTTTTAATGTAATGAATGTGGATTGCTATCCCGAGTTTCCTCCCTGCCTCAAAAAGCACGTGAAGCCGTTGGTCCCGGCTGTCATTAGTAGATCTTTAACCGTCGTTACAAGTAGTCAGTGGCCCAAAAAGTCTGACAACCAGTCGTATAAGGGGTATCGCATTACTCAGAAACAACTGGATAGCGGAGGTCAGATAGGCAGTCGCTCCATGTAAAATACTGGTATTCAGCTGCATTCGGTTAGACTGGGAGCCGACCCCAACATTGTTGAGAAAAGGTTGGGCAGTTGATGACGATGCTTATGATGTGGATTGCTATCAGAGAAAGAGAAGACTAACTAAAGACACGTTAGATAGTATGATGAATGAAATAGAAAGATAGGAGGTGAGTGCTGATATGAGGAGTAACAGAGAAGTATAGAAGAGGAAGACATTCTGCTCTGACCCCATTAAATTGGAAAAGGGAGAGAGAATGATGACGGAAATGAACTTTATTACCTCACACGTGTCTCTACCAAATTTATCACCGTAACACATTTGCGTAGTGTGGTTATATCCGTTCTTCAAGTGCCTGTGAGGAGGGTAGTAGTTTGAACATTCGTCTTCTTCGTATTTGAATATCAGGAGCTATGGACAATCGTTCTAATTAGATTGTTAATCATTTCAAATAATAATATAATTGTTTCTGCCTGCCAAACACGCGCTTTAGTCGTGGAGTTGCGGACACGAAAAAAAAATCTGCTGTTCCCTACAATATATATGTTCGCAATAACACAACAAAATTTATGGAACTGCTGATTTATTTTTCGCAATTTAGGGTTTAGTCCCGTAGTAAAACTTGTTCATAATGATGACCTGTCGAAGTTTATGGATATAGTCCGAAAACATGACGTGATGGAATGGTTTCTCCGAACACGGTCAAGAAAATTCGTCGTTAGAAAACCGGCATCGGCCATGTACTGGGTCCGAAAATGCACAGACACGTGACATCCACAGATGTACTCGTATTCGACTCATTTAGAGGAGAAGGCTTACTCTCACTCAAATAACCTGAGCCTGAGCCTGTATCACAGAGTTGGGAATGATATGAAGGTGAAGCCGAAAGGCACTTGTTCTCCCCATCATTGCGATCATTGTTTTGTTTTACACCATACCTTGGAACCTTCTAGGCTTCTAGTTACAGAGATATTGAGGGTGAAAGTTTCAACTTTTGACATGTTTTGTTTTAAATGCAAGTTTTTATTGTAAGATTTTTATTTCAAACACCTCCACGACCCCTGCACCATTCAATCCATCCATCAGCACAATGTTTGCGTTACCATTCAGTTCTACCACAAAACATGATTTATCACCCCAAAAAAAAGTAACTTCCCAGCAATAATTTTTGCATTATTTTACTTAGTTTGATGTACAGAATGCTTGGTTAAGGGCTTTGTGATGAGGTTGTTTACATCCTGTAGATAGTCTGCTTATGCGTTTAACTAGTGGTTAACTTAAATAGACTTTTGAAATAAGGATTAAACATAATTTTCTGGTTTTCTCACTTTCTGTAAAGTGTCAGCTAACTCCTTTCTATGACCCAGGGCTCCCCAGCCAGTGGCGTACAACTGATCTCCTGCCTCTCCAGTTGCGTGAAGACAAGCTGGTAGCACTTGTCTACTGAATGTAATCCTGAAAGAATATTTATAAAAAATGGTAACCTATGATTGTAATGATTTTAAGTTACATTTCTCGTTTTTTGAATGACTAAAATTCAGCGGTTAGACTGGACCTTATCATAGTTAGAAAAGACTAGCCAGACGATGTTGGTCGTTCCGTTGATGAATTGGAGACCCTTTTTTTTTTTTTTTATGATGGGACATCATCAAATGACTTCTCCCACTCTGGGCGGAGCGGGAGGGAGTGGCAGACTCTTACTGACTAAAACCCATCCATGTTCCTTCCTCGCCCTTTACGTTCCGGGGCGCGGTATCTCTTTCGAACAGTCCCGCAACCCCGGCAGGCTTCGGCCCTTGCGGGCAGGGCTCTTATGCTGACATCTCATTGAGGCGCGCGTGGAACACGAACGCGCCGTCGTCGACACGGCCTGTCGTCGTTAGACGGACGGACGGATAGCTAGCCCATAGCCAACCGTCCACAGGCCCGCGTCTACGGTGGCCGGTAGCCACCACGTGGCCCCCGACGCCCGGTGCGTCTCCCGCGCCGGGAAGTGAGGATCTCTCCCTCTCTCGTTCCGCCACCTCCTTCGCTAGCATGACTGCTTCGCAGAAGGAGGTGACGGCTTCCCATTCCGTCTCGCTCCGGACCATGGATTGAACCAGGGCCGGACGCGAGAGGTCGCCGCCGCCGATCGCCGCTACGAGGACACGGCGGTGCTCCGCCCACGCAGGGCAGACTTCCACCGTGTGCTCCACCGTGTCCTCCGGTGTATCCTCGCAGTGGAGACACCCGGGCGTTTCCACCCGCCCGATTCGGTGCAGGTACCTCCCGAAACATCCGTGTCCGGTGAAGACCTGCGTCAGGCGGAAGGTAAGGACGCCGTGGCGCCTCTATAGCCACTCCTCAAAGAGGGGACTTACCGCCACTATCGTGGCGTGCCCTGCACGGGGTTGCGACAGTCGCTCTCTCCATGTCGCCATGAGATCGCGCCGGAGGTCTGTCCGCTGAGCGGCAATTTGCCGCGGCAGCGGAGTTTCCCCCCGGCGTAGTGCCTCCGCGCGCCAGTCGTGCAGGCGCGATGAGACCCCTTTATGTCTCGGAAAGAACGTTGGGCGGTTGGCCTTTATTTGGCAGCTTTTACAGGTTTTAGAAACCCGAATGGCTGACGACCTGTCCTAATGGCGGGTATCGTTATACCCCGAAGTCAGATGGACAGAAATTTTAAGATAAGAACTAGCATAATTACAACAATTAACGTAAGGAACATTGCAACACAGTTTCTTAACTCACTCAGTATCAGTTTCGAGCAATGCGATATCGTGGTATTTTGAGGGTGGCTTGTACTCCGGGTGAGGGATGCTCCTTTTCACATTGTAAATCTGCCACAGCTCAGGAGGATCCGTTCGCTTCAGTATACCTAGAGCTACGTACTTCACTGGACCTCTGAAAATATTTTGCGAAATAGATATGCATTGCGAGTTCCGACTCATCATATTGAGACCTTCCTCAAGGAAGAGTTTTAGCCGAAGGGTGTCATATATCGGCGATTCCGCGGAAGGCTACGCAACACCACGCAGCGCAACATGACGCCGTCTCCTCATGTGTAATAGTTAATTAATGTTTAGTAGTTTTTTTATAAATATGTATGGTTAGTCTTTATGGTATATGTACTAAGGGTCTTTTGTTACTTGAATTAAATGATATATTAAATTATTATTATTACTACGGGGCTAATATAAATGCACCGTAAAAGCTGGAAATTCAATGTCACCCATGCGAAAACAGAATTTTCTGAATAATTTTCTGTTTTAAAATAGTATCCTTAACTGCTCAATAATAATCGATCTTCTACATTAAGCAACGTTAATCAAACTCAGGATGGGTAATTATTCGTGACATAGGGAAACCCTCGAAGGTTCGGAAAGCACGTTTATAATTGTATCTCGGCTGCCGTTCAATGACCTCAAGCCATTACGGTAGTCACAAGACTGATAGTCTGACAACCAAATGACGAAGGGCTACGTGTTGCTCATTAGTTGGATTGTGGGGTCGAATAGGAAATCGCTTCATAATGGATGAAAAATTCCCGTAACGAAGCCGAAAGGAACTTGTTATCCCCGTCAGTGCGATATTTTTATTTGTTCCAGACCGTAATTAAGATCCTCTAGCTACTTATCAGAGACATAGGGGGTCCAAGTTCTAAATTTACTCTTTTTTATGTTATAACCTTACTTCATATAGTACTAGAGCTGACCCACGCAACTTCGTCTGCGTCACTTTTATGAGAAGAAGCCCACAAAAGGAATAAATATTCCCCGTTTTTGCGACAATTTTCATTTATGCTCCGCTCCTGTTATTTGTAGCGTGATGATATATAGCCTATAACCTTCCTCGATAAATCGACTATACAAGACAAATAGTATTTTTTTTTTCAATTTTAATTAGTAGTTCCTGAGATTAGCGCGTTCAAACAAAACAAACAAACAAACTAACTCTTCTGATTTATAATATTAAGTATGGATAATAATATTCAGTGCATTCATCAGGACAATGTTTTAAGTTCGTCACTTTGAGTCCTACCGTTAAGGTTATTTTAACAAAAAAAAAAAGTCGTTTCCCAGCATTCATTTTTGCGTAGAGTAACTTAGTTTCATACGCAGAATGCTTAAGTGCCGGCTTCGTGGCGGATGCGTTTACACCTTGTATAAGATATTTAGCAGCATCCAGTAGACTGGAAGCCGAAGCCAACTTAGTATGGAAAAAGCTTGGTAGTAATGTTTCCAAAGTAAGCAACTTACACAGAGGGACTGGACAAACAATGACCGGCAGTTAGAATGAATCTTTCACTGATGACAGAACTCCCGCACAGCCAGTCAGCTGTAGCGACATCTATACCATACCCCAACAAACCCTGATGAAAGAAAAATTATTTATTATTTTGGGACGCCATTTAAATTATAAAAGAAAAGCTCGTTGCTAATAACAGATCGATCGGGTCGATCTTTAGTCAGTAGATAGGTAGTCAGTCCCCGAAAGTCTGGCAATTATTCTAACCTCCACAACTAAGTACTAACTGACTGAGGTCAAGAAGCTCCATGTAAAATACTTATATTCAGCTGCATCCAGTGAGACTGGAAGTCGAACAGAACATAGTTGGGAAAAGGCTTGGCAGATGATGAACTAAATACACAAAACTGTCAAGGGTGAAACTGACAACTGTTTGTGCGTCGAGGTCAGTTCCACCTTGTATATCCCCTTATCAGCCCCTTAACGGCTACGTCCCATCTCGTTACTTACCCATTTCGACAGCTAAATAAAATTGTTAAGTATCGAAGGTCAGTCAACTGACTGTCTTTTGTTTTAAAAAATATAACTACTGCTTACCATGTGTGGAAACTCTTGTCTGATAGCATTGACGCCTCCATACGCTCCGTAAGTACTCACGATTTCAATATCCACTTCATTGCAGTTTTTGTCGGGATTGTGCAGTCTTACCATTGTAGCATTATGATTAGCCTTGCATGAATAATCTAATTTATGTATGTATTCAATGCATTCTGAAAAATGAAAGTGAAACTATTCACATACAGCGTGCAGACCATTTACGAAGCCGTCAACCAAAACTCTCTACATAAAACTAAGTAACTCTACGCAAAAATTATTGCCGCGAAACGACTTTCTTTTTCTCACGAAACAAAATTAAATGTTACGTTTTACGGTAAAAGACAATTAGACGCCCTCAAAATATTTTGTTGATAGATGCATTGACTAACTAGTACGTTGTACGTACGTTGTACGCACGTTGTACGTATGTTGTATTTACTAGTACGTGTACGTTGACTCGTTGGTCATGGAAGTATTCAAAGTAAAGTTACAACCTTAAGGGGCCGGCGGAGCATGCGCTTTTCATACAAACGTAATACCAAAATCAAACATATTCTTAGGGTAGTGTGTATTTATTTCGATTGGATTACAGAATATCTATGTTCCCAAATAAATATTTTGAAAGAACAATAATATAAAGGCGAGATATGAGAAATTTAAAATTTATATAGAAAATTTATTTTTCTCATAACTTGTTTAAATCAGTGTCCATTCTAAATATTATGTGATTTCTCATATCTCGCCTTTATATCATTGTTCTTTCAAAATATTTATTTGGGAACATAGATATTCTGTAATCCAATCGAAATAAATGCACACTACCTAAAGAATATGTTTGATTTACAAATAATTTTGGTATTACGTTTGTATCAAAAACGCATGCTCCGCAGGCCTCTTAAGGGTAGCCTGCGAAATTCAAATTTTCTTACGTTTCTTGCAATTCAAATCTCTGTTAGGTTGTATGTTAATAAAAAATATTTGAATTTTCCTAAAAAAAAAAAAAAAACTTCTCTCTTCTTCAAACTATTTCTGAAACTACAAGGTTCCCAGATATGATAATTATAAAACAAAAAAAAAATTGCAATGAGGAGACACCCGTATGCAGAGTCCTCGACTTGACTCAAAACCGTCTTGACACGCCTACTTTCCACCCCATTCGAGATATTGACAGCTAAAGTTTGTTTATAATTTGACATATCCGCCCACTTTTCTTGTCAAATTCAACCTACAGTAGTACAAGAATCTTTTGACACTTGAATGAAGCCAACAGGGGGGCGCTGATGGTTAACCTTTTGTTAATTGTTTTGTAAGAAATATTTAGAAAAGAAAGAGATGGCTGCATTAGTTTTGATGTTTGCCCCGCGCCAGAAGATTCTTGAAATCGAGAAACTTACGTTGTGGGTGATATATGTACCTACTGAAATTCAAGTTTGACGTGTGTATAATTATTTTCTTGAGATTGTCTAGAAATGGCGAAAGTAAGATGAATTTTGAGGAGTATGTCGATTATGCGAACGATACGTCATATAATTATTTATCGCGACGATATTTACGCGATGCCGATAACCCATTTGACTTTTACAACTACGAACAGTTCCAAAGACGATTTCGGTTTCAGAAGGAAACCGTGCAGAATTTTTTTTTACCCTTGGTATTTGAAAGTGCTAGCGTAGTTCTGATCGTGGACTATCAATTCCGACAACAATCCAGCTACTGCATACTGATCGGGGACAGCGGCTATGCCCAAACATCGTATATGTTCACGCCTATGCTTCATCCACAGACTCCAGCTGAGTTACAATACAATAGGGCTCACATAAAAACAAGAAACGTAATTGAGCGATTCAAAGGGGTCTGGAAAAGGCGATTTGCATGTCTCAGTAGAAAATTACAAAACAAATTACCAAACACCTTGAATATCATTAGTGCCTGTGCCATACTCCACAATATTTCTATCATGGTAAATGGAGACATGCGGACGCCAGAACCCAGAGTGGTCCAACATAATTCTGCTGCCGTTATCCGAATGCAATTAGGCTCGGCGCAGTATGTTTCCATTTTTTTTATCCTATTTCTTTTGACAGAGTACATCCATCGTTTCTTTGGTCTTCCCCTACTCTTATAATAAATATTCGTAATCAAATCTTTCTTCACAACATGTTCCTCATTCATCCGCATCACGAACTCATACCATTACAACCATAGACTTACCACAACTTTTCAGACGTCTTCCTCTTTGTATTACTTTTCTATTATTATTCCATCCATTCACATGACACTACACATCCCCCATTCATCTGAGCATTTTCATAAAAAATTGCCTTTCATTTTGTTTTGTAGCCAAACATTGTGATCCGATGACCTGGTAAAGGTTACGGGAATCCGTTGGATGCGAGTCGCACGGCACCGGTCAATGTGGCAACACTTGGGGGAGGCCTATGTCCGGCGGTGGACGTCTTTCCTTTCGGCTGGAATGATGATGATGATTTTGATCCGTACAAGACAGCAGGTCTTACCATTTATTTGCCTAACCGTGGTGCCTTGATTTTCTTTGAAATCGTCTCTTCACACTATGGAAAACTTTAAAAATCACATTATTTTCGTATGCAGAAACTGTTCGAAAGATTAATAATGTCTATGGGTACTGTCATAACGGATTGGTCGAAGAAAGCAATGTTTAACAAAATTGGAAAGCCATGGGAGAGGCCTTTGCCCAGCTGTGGGACATAGCGGGCTGATATAAAGTAAAATAAATAAATAAATAACCAACCCGTCTTGAGCAAGTTTGGTGATCAATGCTCGTGCCTTCTCAGTATGAGAAGAGGCTATTGCCCAGCAGTGGGACAGTAATAGGCTGGTATTATTTTTGTAAAAGAAAACACGGTTCATTTTTGGTTCCAACGTTCTCGTTCTGAAAACTTTTACCTGCAGCCTGTGCAATGGAAAGCCGGAGACCATAGTTGCTAATACCTATTTTCCGTCGCGTTTAATTTCAAAGCTACCTAGTATGTAGGAGGAATTAGTAATTCATGATTATTACTAAGGTCCATGTTCACCGAAAAGATAACAGCCTGATTAGCTAAAAACAGCTGTCACTGTGACATTTTACCATACAAAAATGTGTTTTAAACAGCTGTTTTAGATAATCAGACTGTCATCTTTTTGGTGAACATGGACCTAAGAATTGCAAGCACTTGCTCCGTGGTAAATATATATTGAGCACAGTTTCTTTCCCAAATCGGTGGGTATTTGGAAATGTTCATTGTCGTGGAATTGTATGAGCTATTTATCAAGATCGCGTAAATAATATAGTCGTGACAAATAATCATAATATGGAGTATCGTACACATAAAAGATGAATACAAGCTTAATTCATTTGGTATTTCTAAAGCATGAGAATGAAAACATCGTGAGGAAACCGGCATGTCCTAGAACCAAAAATTCGAACACATGGGAGCATTAATAGGTTGATGATGATGATGGTGATGAAAATGTTAACGCAGCATTTTGAATCTCAGAGAACAAGAGCGAGCTTGCATAGGTAGCTCGTGAATTCGTGATGTTTGGGAACTAATATTGGTTTATTTTTGAAATTTAGCAAGTTGTATGAGAAACCAATGCGGTACATAAGTTGCTTACCGAACATCATTTATTTTGAATAGTTTTTGGCTAAGGTTGTTTTGTTTTTTTATTTAGCCCCCAACCTACATCTTTAGTATATTTGTGTTGCGGTATTATACATATACTCGTAACTCGTTAATATAGTACATTCCTTGAGTTTAAGAAACTTTAACTTACTACTTTAACTTTATTTATTTTTTTTAATCTACTGAACGGATTTTGATGAAATTTTGCACACAGATACTTCAAAACCTGGATTAAAACGTAGGACACTTTTATCCCGGTAGTAAGATCTCATGGGACAATAATCAAACTTCACGCGGGCGAAGCCGCAGGCAGAAGCTAGTAATAATATAATCAGATCGAATACTTCTAAGCTGCTCGGTTCATCGTTCATCGTCGAAGCCAGTTATGGCAAGAGAGCTTCCCACCACCTTACAAATTGAAGCCCCAAGAACACAACCTGGCTACGGACAGACATTTTTTTTTGTTTCGCATGGGAAATCAAAGAAAACCCATCCCTGTTCCTTCCTCGCCCTTTACCTACAGTGACCTGCAGTGGCCTATTTGGAAAGCTCTGAATCGATTGCGTACACAAGTAGGCCGCAGCAAAACATATTTGGCAAAATGGAGTATTATTGGTTCCTCCAATACCGAGTGCAAGTGCGGCGGTCCGAACCAAACTATGCCGAGGCTATCTGCTGAAGTGTCCAAGGTGTTCGTTTACCTGCACTTGTTACGACCTGAATAGCGCCTCTGCCACTGCAATAAACGTGGCCACCTACTGGGGCCAAACTATGTGCGTGTGGATTGAGGGCGACTTTGTTAAAATTCTTTGAAAAAGTGCTTAGGATTTAGAAACATGCCACGTGGTGGCTACCGGCCACCGTAGATGCGGGCCTGTGGACGGTTAGCTATGGGCTAGCTAGCCGTCCGTCCGTCTAGTGACGACAGGCCGTGTCGACGGCGCGTTCGTGTTCCACGCGCGCCTCAAAGAGATGTCAGCAGAAGAGAGGGGCCCGCAAGGGCCGAAGCCTGCCGGGGTCGCGGGCTGTTCGAAAGAGATACCGCGGCCCCGGAACGTAAAGGGCGAGGAAGGAACATGGATGGGTTTTAGTCAGTAAGAGTCTGACACTCCCTCCCGCTCCGCCCAGAGTGGGAGAAGTCATTTGATGATTTCCCATCCCAAAAAAAAAAAAAAAAAAAAAGGATTTAGAAACATTCCCAAAGAATTGTGAAAGTTGGAATGCCATTTTGTGAAAGTCAATTAAGGGTGTTATGGACTGCAAAGTTAGTATAGAAGTACATCGATACGACAAGCAGAAGAAGGTTCATCTTCCGACTGAATTCTTTGCTCAACTCTGGACGACCGGAACTTGCTAATAGAGCAAACTGGCGAAGAAAAGCTCAGAAGCTGTGAGCTCATAAAGCACAGCTGGGTTGGAGAGACCACCATGAAGCCGCGACGGATTGGAGGCAGCAGGGTACAATTTATTAAAAATTGCGGTTTCAAGGGTGCAAAAATGCAAAATCTGGCACTTCCTTGGATTTTACCCCTATTTTTCTAATTATGTATGTATGTATGCTCCAGTTTTTTAGGGTTCCGTAGCCAAATGGCAAAAAACGGAACCCTTATAGTTTCGCCATGTCTGTCTGTCTGTCTGTCTGTCTGTCTGTCTGTCTGTCCGCGGATAATCTCAGTGACCGTTAGCACCAGAAAGCTGAAATTTGGTACCAATATGTATATCAATCATGCCGACAAAGTGCAAAAATAAAAATTTAAAAAAACATTTTTATTAGGGTACCTCCCCCAGACGTAAAGTGGGGAGCGATTTTTTTTTTAATTTTGACCCTGACGTGTGATATATTGTTGGATAGGTATTTAAAAATGAATAGGGGTTTTGTAAAATCATTTTTTGATAATATTAATATTTTAGGAAATAATCGCTCCGAAAGTCAAAAACAATGTGTCCCCCCCCCTCTAACTTTTGAACCATAAGTTTAAAAAATATGAAAAAAATCACAGAAGTAGACCTTTATATGAACTTTCTAGGAAAATTATTTTCAACTTGATGAGTTGAATAGTTTTTGAGTTATATAGCACTTTTTCAAAAAAACGCAAATGATAACTTTGTTTTTCATACAAATACTATGAAAAACAAAGTTATTTTTGCTGACGAAAAATGTTGGTATTTTTAATGGTCTGGGAAGCTACGGAACCCTACAGTGAGCGTGGCCCGACACGCTCTTGGCCGGTTTTTTATGTTGATAATTGTGTGATGTTTATATTTATATTTTTGCTGTCTCGTAGGTCCACTAGTCATAAACTGCACAGTGTGAGGTTATGGGTTCGATTCCCAGGCCATGCAGTGTTGTTGGGTTTTACTAACCCATAGACTGGATCTAATGTTACGTAGGACTAAATGAAAATGAAAAATCATTTTCTTTGTTTTTCTATGTCTTTAAATGTGTTATGTAGATATTTTACTTATTTGTTATACATACGTGATACTACTTTTATAATAAAAATCAATTGGCTTGCATAATGTGTAATAATTTATTTTTAATTTTTTTCGGCGTCCTCCCTTGCAGCCTCACTGAATTGAAGCAACTGCGCGGCACTTAAACGGTCCAGCTTTGCATTTTAGTAGGCTTCCTCTGCTGCCTTTAATAGCCACTTCCTCTCCTGCATTTTCATCTGGCGCAGTTCTTCCTCTCTTTCTTGAATCCGCTTTAAGTTTTTCACTTTTGATGACAAATGTGATTCTTGATCTCGTTCCTCATTCCCTTTTAAATTTTTTGGCCGTGCCTCAAACTCCATGCCCTCGGACTCACAGCCTACATGTGATTTGGTACTTACGCGGTACTTGCGCGTATTATTTATGGAGTTATATTCTTGGGTCAGGCGAACCCAAGCATTTTTTTTGCTGATGGGCTGCCCGTCCACGTCGTACATAAATGGAGCTTGTACTTGCGCACAAGTTCCAGTAAGCAGGATTTTTCTCCGGAGGTAAAGCAAACCTTGAGGCCATTTTAAATTCTTGAGAATGATTCTTGAATGATGAAAAAATATTTATTTGAAAGTTAATCCGTTGCGGTTTTATGATTTTGTTCTTTGACAGATGATGTCAACCAAGAGCATTCGATCGAACATCAATTTATGACATCTCTAGCATTGTGACGTATTCTATTAAAACATTTTTAGCATATAAAGCAGCTTGCAACCTTCATGCAACATACTTATTTTGAGTTTGATATGGGCAGCATGTTTTGCAGGTAGATTAAGGTGAGTACTCATATGAGCATTTCAACGTATTGTAATGTTTTTACGAAAGCTTGGCACGGTGTTCAACGTATTTACTTGTAACATTCCTTTGGTTTCCGTCAAGAATGTGTGATGTAACATTGGTTGATAATTTTAGGAATAATGATAAAACTACAAGTTTGCGATTGAAAAGATGTAAAAGGACAATAAAATAAAAGAATATGTTTAGATGGTTTAGACATCTTGATAGAACGAGTAAAAGGCGACTAAAAAAAACCGAAAGAGAACGTAGGAGGACATACTTTATTGGTACCTAAAGGTTTCTTAAAAAAAGTCAGGCGGCAGTGCTCGAGTCCTGCGTGCGTGTCGCCGCGTGTTCCCAGATATATGAACGTGAATGAAGCAAAAGTAGTACCTAAATCAAGTTTTAACAAAGTTTTAAGCAGCTTGGTGTCTTCATGACTTGTTGAAAATACATGTTTTAGCTAGTCTGTACTCACCCTATGAACATAATTTTGTAGGCGTGTCGGAGGCGGTGGCCTGCAGTGGTTTCCTTGTTACCATGGCAACAAAGACCGTTTCAAGCAAAAAAATGGTCTTAAGCAAGTTTTTGGAATACGGGTGCAAGAGTGCTTTTTGGATTCGATAAGGGTCAATTTACACCCTTACAAAGAGTGTAAAAAGTATACCAAACCGACTTTGGGGCAACAAGGAGTCCATAATTCCATGCAAAAATTTACTCACTGTCTTGAACTTTCTGTCCAGTTTTGTGTATTATACCCATATTCGGATTTATGAAGAAGTTTCTGTAAAAATGAGAACACATTAAGACAATGTCTGGTGATTTTTGCTAGTGGACAATGAATGATTACAAAACCTAGCCATATCTAGTACTCTGTGACCTTACCTTGTATTATTGAGCTTACAGTCTGTACAACATATTATTGGCTCTTTTCCTCGAAAAGAACATATCTGTAAGTAAAATATAAAGTGATTAAAACAGTTACGCGTACACGTGCAATCGTGAAATATCTTGAAATTGTTATTTTTCCAGAAAACAGATTTGTTAGCTTTAACACATATGGGTAGGTCATTAGCATAGATCGGAATAGGTAGAGCTATTTCATGTACTTGCCATAAGTTAGAATAATATGGATATTCCCCGAATCCCGGGATTTGGTTTTGAAGTCGCCTTCGGGACTAATGAAAGATTACACTTCCTTTCTGACGGTTAAATATAATAAGCACGGGATTAAGGATACCTACCCCCGAATACTGAAACGTCACTCAAAATGTAAGAGCTGCTTAACATTTGAGAAGCTCCTAAACTTACAATTTTGTATGGCCAAACGTCATTTTTGAGTATCTGTTAAATATAAGTGTTACTTAAATTTTGAGTGACGTTTCAGTATTCGGCCGCTAGTATAATAAATAGATTTAAAGTTGATTCAATAAACCACAGAAATGTTTTTTACGTAACAATTTCTTATGCAAGAATCAACAATCATTTAAACATTTCTAGTATGAAGTTGTAGGTACAAAAATATATTACCATACAAGTTATTTGTTCCTCAGAAAATCAAAACATTATCATAGAACAATTTGTATTTACAATAAAATAATCAATACGCTTCAAAAATAATTCACTTATTTAAACAAATAATGTAATAATAAAATCCCGTAGTATCAGTTGGAATCCCGTCGAATATCCATATTGACATCAATGTTTGCGGTCAATGAACCTAAACAGCTCTACCTATTCCGATCACTGGTCATTAGACACATTTGAACGTTGGTACTCACTGGTGCAAAATCCTTGTCCAGAATATCGAGGTAACTGCTCAAACAATCATAAATGCTGACACACTTCCCGGAGACACCATTCCTCGTGCATTTAGATCCTGTAAATCAACACTAATATTATGGTTACTGTAAGTCTGCATCATCCCACAGCTGGACAAAGGCTTATCACCATGCTTTCCACTTTTTTAATACAAGTTGTTGCTTTCAATTCTGGTCAAATTTAAAAATAATCAACGGCTCCATACAAACTTCCAATACCTACTCGACCAAATGTTTGAGACACATGATTATTTTTTTACGATTATGATGGTGGTCCCATGGAGAAAGTTGTTCAGTTTGATGGTCTGTAGCACAATCTTGAATTAAACCAGGACGCAAAGCAATACCTTGTACATAAGTGCTAGTGTGGGCCACTTGTTTTGCACCGTCTGTTTTGTCTAGCTCATCCCGCCATCTTCTACACGGTTAAACGCGTCGCCTTCTGGTTGAGTTAGGGTCTTCCCACGTTTATCGACGCGGAATCGGCTAACTCCGGTCAAAAGAGCCTTTATATCTACGTAATAAGGTGTTACTCGGATGACGCGTCGCGACGCCGGCCGACGGCGAAACGAGCCGTTTGTCGATTAGCCGATCGCATCCGTACGGCGGCGATAGTGTGGTGCGAGCCGAGTGTCGTGATACGCACTCGGCTTAAGCCGATTCCGCGTCGATAAATGTGGGGAGACCCTTAGGGCGCCACACAGTCCAAGTATTAGGAATACGGCATACGTGGCCAACCCAATCCCGCTTCAGCTAAGCGGCTTTTCAAGCATCGTGAGTAATCTGTTTGATACACACCTTCATGTAAATTCAACAGCTCACTGATTGCACCAGTACAACATAAAAACAACAACACAATTAAATGACGTAACATCATGAACCGTGCTAAAACAAGATACACACGAGCGTTTCACACAACTTTAAGATTGAACTAAGTCAGTAACATTAAGTATCGGCCGGGACTAAAACTTGTTTTTTTTTTATTGTTATTTATTTATACACACAGAGTTCAAAACATCGAAATTAACAAGCAATTCCCTTCCATTCTAAGCTGTTGGTTTTTAAGCAATTTTTCCTTGTCGTTCTCTCGCTCTTGTCTTGACTGTACACGGGTGAATCAAACAAGAAATAAGATAAGTTAGATACAATATAAATTAAAATACTTATAATATTATACTTTTCACAAAATGCCAATTAACTATTTTAATAATATTTGTGCACACTAATACATTTACAAAAATATAGTGAAGGGTTTGTGGAGGTCAAATAGGCAGTCGCTCCATTTATAATACCAGCTAGACCGGGCCAGTCGGTTTGACTGGTAGCCAACCCCATCAACGTAGTTGAGAAAAGCTAGGCAGATGATGACATTTACAAAATAGTGATGTAGAAGACGACTTCTGAGCCTTCTAAAGATGCGCTCTAGCCTAGCGGATCAGTCTGCGGCACCGGTCCCAATAGATGATCTGCCAGAACCACACCTTCTAAAGATGCGCTCTAGCCTAGCAGATCAGTCTGCGGCACCGGTCCTAGTAGATGATCTGCCAGAACCACACCTTCTAAAGATGCGCTCTAGCCTAGCGGATCAGTCTGCGGCACCGGTCCCAGTAGATGATCTGCCAGAACCACACCTTCTAAAGATGCGCTCTAGCCTAGCGGATCAGTCTGCGGCACCGGTCCCAATAGATGATCTGCCAGAACCACACCTTCTAAAGATGCGCTCTAGCCTAGCGGATCAGTCTGCGGCACCGGTCCCAATAGATGATCTGCCAGAACCACACCTTCTAAAGATGCGCTCTAGCCTAGCGGATCAGTCTGCGGCACCGGTCCCAATAGATGATCTGCCAGAACCACACCTTCTAAAGATGCGCTCTAGCCTAGCGGATCAGTCTGCGGCACCGGTCCCAATAGATGATCTGCCAGAACCACACCTTCTAAAGATGCGCTCTAGCCTAGCGGATCAGTCTGCGGCACCGGTCCCAGTAGATGATCTGCCAGAACCACACGTCCACAAGATTATACCTAATTTGTAATACCAATAGCAAATGAACTGCCTGTTAATTATCACTTTGGTAGACTATCCCACTTCTGCCATCTTCTGCGGGCCTAAAATGGCCACTTCAGCAGTTCAGAACCATACTGAATCACATTAAAAAAAAATAGGTTTTTTTTTTAAACTGATTTATATTATGATTCTGCTAAAGCGGCCATTTTAGACCCCCGGAACTGGTTTATAATACACTTGTTAAACTGGTTAGTTTTGACCTTGACCACGTTTGCATACTCGTTTATATCACAAGGGCATGACGAATATTGAATACTCTGCCCTGAGCAACACGAAGTAAAGCTCATTTTTCAACGGTTTACTGCGAGAGAAGTCGGTATCGAGTCTTTGTTATGCGCGAAGACCGTAATAGTGATCTCAGATCTGTCTGAATATTCATTTATGTATTTGAGGTAAACTAGGTAAATTTATTTAGCAGGGCATATTTTGGAGAAGCCTTTGACCAGCAATGGTACATTTTAGCTTTTTTTTTTCGGATGGGATATCATAAAGTAACTTTTCCCACTCTGGGCGGACCGACTTATTTACTGAATAAAACCCATCCATGTTCCTTCTTCGCCCTTTATGTTTCGGGGCCATGGTATCTCTTTCGAACAGTCCCGCAGCCCCGGTAGGCTTCGGCTCTTGCGTGCCCCTCCATTATGCTGACATCTCTTTGAGGCGCGGGTGGAATACGAATGCGCCGTCGACACGGCCTGTCGTCATAAGACGAATGAACGTCGAGCTAATCCATAGCTCGTCGCCACCCGGGGGACATTCTATTCTGACACAAAACCGAAAAGAGAGAAATTGGCACCTGCATACAAAATACGAGGTTCATGGTAAATTTTTGATTTAGGGTCAATTTTGTAATGGCTTCCCTACTGGCATAGTGGTGGCAAATGCTACTGCTGACCAGCCCGGAGTTTGGACTTGTGCTTAGTCATTAACAGTAAGCTCGCATTTACGTGAGATCCAAACGAAACTGGGGAAAATGTGAGTGTGACTGCCAGCTATCAGCTTTGGTGAGAGACTCGTGGCCAAATGTGAACAGCCGTAAAAGATAGGTGACCATCCATAACAAACCAAGATCACTCCAAGCCTCGGAAAGTTTGTTAAGACGTCGCTCAGTCCCAGCTGTCATTCCTTCTTTTATTTTAAAAAACGTTGCTTCATATCGTGGGTGCGCTAAACGTTTAAAATCACATACACAAACAGCCAAAATTGGAACCTGACTGAACCTGTAGGTCATACAAATATTTGTTCCGTGCGGGGACCGAACCTTTGACACGCAGCGCAGCAGCCAATCGCTCAACTACTGCGAAAACGATGGCGTCAATTCATTTATTTTTTAATTCATGAATGGAGCTCTCTTCAACGGTTATACAGGAAACTGACAAGTGTAACTACAAGATTATGCATGGTGCGTCATGCAACGGGCCAGAAGCTGCTATTATTTTTGAATTATTCATTAAGGCATTAAGTCGTGTTGTTTCATGTTCCCAGTCTGACAATGTGCACGACACGATGCGGTCTATTGACATGTTTCAGCTATTGAAGAAGTACCGAACTGGAAACATCAACGGTCGTGAGCACCAAACTTTGATTTTTACAGACAGGTGCGTCAACAATTTTCGTACTTGATACGTGTCGGTCGATGACGGAACGGTCTAGTGCGGTATAATAATTTTGTTATTTTGTGCCTGATACGTTCATAGCTCGGTCATGGTACAGAACAGTGTAGTGGGTAGACTCCTCTATAAAATTTTAGTTGCCGTTTTGTCGTAGGTTGCTTTTAGTTTTTAGTACTCAATGCCAGCCCATCCATAATTGTGCGCAATGTGGAGTAAACTTTTTGTGCGGAGTTTTCGTGCGCTGAATAGAATACCCCCCACCAGTCGGCCATCATTAGATATTATGAGATACTAGCTGACCCGCGCAACTTCGTCTGCGTGAAGAACCACTCGACCGATTTTGTGCAAACTTCACATAAACAATCTACTAAATAGTCCGAACAAAGCCTAATTTGGATAGGTGAGCCCGTTGCGATTTATAAAATGACGTCGCAGCACAACGCCATCTATCGAAGAGCTATATTCAATACTGCACGCAGTTGATCTCCAGATATAGTCCATAGATGGCGCTATTTGAATATTTAATTCGGAAACACTTTTTCTATTTCATAATTTAATTATTATTTACATTTTTTGAGTTGTGAACTGATTACGATGAAACCAAAAACTTAATGTTACTTTAATTAATAATTATTAACGTAAATATTGTTGTGTATAAACGTGAAGTTGTGAGACCAAATTCACGTAGTCCTAATTTTACTTCTGGAACACTTTAAATTCAAATATCTTTTAATAGACTGAACCGATTGCGATGAAACAAAAACTAAATGTTACTTCAAGTTACGCTAAATCGTTGAGTATAAAAATTATCTACATTGATTACGTACATTTTACGTGATGCTGGTACAAATAAACATACAAACAGACAAACAGACAAAAAATCGAAAAATGCTGGAAATGGGTTCTATTGGTTGTCCTTTAACACCCTGGCTATATTTTTTTGTTTTTTTTTTTATGTACAAAGACGTCTTTTCTACAGTTTTATTATATGTATATTTATATATATATAGAAGACGTACATAAATGACTATAATAGCTACTTCCTAAAAGTGTTATCCAAGGAATCGTCTAATTCGGGATTAACGAACAAACTTCAAACTTACAAACTCAAACTCAAACTCAAACTCAAATCATTTATTTCAACTAGACCATTACGGCACTTTTGAATGTCGATAAAACGAAAAATAAAGCGAAGCTACAGTCACAGACACAAGGCATAATAACTTGAGAAAGTACTGTAGTTGCCCATTCCCTAACGTAGATCTCTATGGAGAAGAACGGGCAAGAAACTCCATGGACACTCTTTTCAATCAAAAATGTTGTTACAAAATCTTGGTTACATCTTTCATGTTGAGATTATACATATATGTGAGAACGATGTAGAAAGACGTGCACAATAAGAGCGTCCAGAGTAAAAATAAATAAATCAACAATTAAAAATAAAGCAATTCAAATGATCCACGGCAGCTAAGAGATGACCAGTCCCGACTGACAGCGCCCGTTCACGAACATGACGCATGAATCAGCGCCATTCAATTCAACCATATTGTAGGGAACTAAATGACCCGACCCACCCGCCACCATCAGCAAGACATTTAAGCGAGCATGACATTCTCTCAGCCACCAAGGCATATTCAAGTCAATGAAACATAACTAAATGCAAATGGTAGCTTTACTTTACATGGTACTCACACATGTGTTATGCAATTATACAATACTAAGAGATGGAATCTATACAATGCAAGAATATTTTTACAATCTTCTGCAGCTACCACAATAATTGTCCAATAAGTTTGCATCTAAGGTTGCGGAGCAGGACCAGCATTTAGCCAAGCATTTTTATCCTCAATGTAATCCCCCAGCTTATAATATGCTTGCCTACATAGTGTGCGTTTTACACAAGATTTAAATTTCGTCTCATTCAGTTGTAGAATGTGGGGAGGTATTTTATTGTAACATTTTAAACAGTACCCCATGAAAGATGAATCTACTTTAGCAAGCCTGAAACCTGGCTGAACTAGTTGGTCCCTATTTCTAGTATTATAGTGGTGTCTGTCACCTCTTTTACTGAATAAATGCAGATTTTTCCTAACGTACATGATGTTTTCATAGATGTATTGACAAGGTACTGTCATGATATTAATTTCCTTAAACAGTTCTCTTAGAGAATCGCGTCTACGTAATTCATATATGGCTCTGATGGCTCTTTTCTGCAGAATAAAAATAGACTCGATGTCTGCAGCACGTCCCCATAGTAAAATACCGTATGACATAATACTATGAAAATAACTAAAATAGACTATCCTCGCCGTATCAACATCAGTAAATTGACGGATTTTTCTAACAGCATACGCTGCTGAGCTCAGCCGGCCTGCAAGAGATGTTAAATGAGGACCCCATTGTAGCCTGTGGTCAAGCGTAATTCCCAAGAAAACCGTTTTATTGACAAATTCAAGTTTCTCTTGATTCAATACTATGTCACAATCACTACTTTTGACATTTGGTAAAGCAAATCTTATGCACTTAGTTTTTTTCCCATTTAGTACTAAATTATTAGCGGTAAACCAATTATGAACCTGCAGTAGGGCGCTATTTACGTCGTCAAGATTTGTGGCACGTCTGTTTATCCTAAATATTAAAGAAGTATCATCAGCAAACAACACCATTTGCGGATGGTTGTTAAATAAATGGGGTAGGTCATTAATGTATACTAAAAAGAGGAAGGGACCCAATATCGAACCTTGTGGTACACCCATTTTTACTTTTAAACCCATCGAATTTACACCCTTTACTTGTACATGCTGCTGTCTATCATTCAGATATGATTTTACTAAACTGAGCGCAAGTTTACCTAAACCGTAATGCTCAAGCTTCAAAATCAGGGTTTCGTGATTTACGCAATCAAATGCCTTCGAGAGGTCACAGAAGATTCCTATGGCATCTTGTGCCTCTTCCCACGCAGTAAAAATATGTTTTAATAAAGTGACACCGGCGTCAGTCGTACAACGTCCTTTGGTGAAACCATACTGCTGTTCGTGTAAGATTTTATTGGTGTTAAAATGGTTAAGCATTTGATCGAGCATTATCTTTTCAAACACCTTGCTGAAAACCGGCAACACGGATACGGGCCTATAATTGTTGGTGTCTTTACTGTCCCCGGATTTAAAAAGCGGTATTACCTTACTGAATTTCATTAGATCCGGGAAGACCCCTTGATCCACGCACAAATTAAATATTGAGGCTAAATACGGCGCTACAGTCTCAACAATTGAGGTACAAGCTTTGATAGACATACCCCATAGATCTTCGGTTAATTTGATCTTGATTTGCTTAAAAGCTTTTATGATTGTCATGGGGTTTACATGCTGAAATTTAAATTCATTTGAGCAGGCTGAAACGTTCGCCTTCAATAAATCCATAGAGAGCAAGGGAGAGGAATTTAAGGTTTCAGTAGTTTTAAGTGGGATACTGGTAAAGAAATTTACAAATTCTTGAGCGACTTCATTATTAGAACTCAGGAGACCATGTGAGGTCTCTAGTGTTATGTCATTACTTGGTTTTTTAGATCTATTAGTCTCACTGTTGATAATTTTCCAAACCGTCTTTATTTTGTTATCGGCTGATTTTATCTTGTTGCTAATGAAAAGAGACTTGGCTATCTTGCAAGAGTTTTTAAAAATTTTCGAGTAAGTAGCCACATATTTACTAAAAGTTTCTGTGTTGATATAAGGCTTAAGGCCGTACAACTCAAACAATCGTTCCCTACTTTTCCTAATACCCTGTGTTGCCCAGTCACTGAAAATAAACTTTGGGCCAATAGTCTTAGTTTTCTGTTTTAAAGTATTATTGAACTCGGTGTGCACTACCGAAAAGAATTCTTCATACAATTCATTTACATTGTTTCCAATATGGCCTGGTATATTTAACTTACTAATTAAATTATTATTAAACTTTTCTAAATTGCTGGGTGTTATTTGTCTAGTTTGAATCTGAATTCTTTGTAATTGTTTATTAGATGCGAAAGAAACAGTCTGTCCGCTGTGATCTGAAGGAAGGTAATTTACGATGGATTTATCTAAGTAGTCGCAGCAACAAAAAACATTATCAATACAAGTAGCAGTATTTGTAGTAATTCGGGTTGGTTCTGAAAAAACATTTGACAAATTAAATGATTTAAAGAGATTTAAAAATCTACTGCTGTTTACATTATTCTCTAAAATGTTGATATTAAAGTCACCACAGATAATTATTAGTTTACTACCAGTCACAAGTTTTGCCAAAGCATCTTCCATTACTGACTCAAAGATAGAGTAGTTCAGGTAATTAGGGGGTCTGTAAACGCACACTATTACATGCATATCTAGCTCAACACAAGACAATTCTATGCTATGTTCAACCGAAAGATCGACAATATCATTACGAGGCTTAAATTTAACACAATTTTTAACTAAGATTAATGAACCCCCACGCATCTTAGACTTCCGGTTAAAGCAACTGCCCACACTATAATTCTCGTAATTAAATTGCATTTCGTAATCCCTCATCCAATGTTCAGATAGACAGATAATATCAAACTTGGTTTTTTCTAAAAATAGTTCGATTTCTAATTGTTTGGAAGAAAAACCCTGAATATTCTGATGAAATAATGTAAAGGAATTCTGCTTAACCCCTTTTTGACAATTGATTAACTGAGAGCTAGAAGATACCTTAGAGTTGATAAGTTTACCTAAATTATCACTCGTACCTTCCATTGTCTTACTGACTAGTTTAAATCTAAGCTAAAATGTGTATAATTACAATTAGTATAATTACTAATTTCCGTGGAACTATTTACAACAGACTGCGACATACCACATATGTCTGAGTTTAAATTAAAAGCTAATAGCCGAGCTATTTGACGTCTAAAACTAATAGGCAGGTACGCATTATTCCTCGTTGACTTCAATTTCTGGACGAAACTGTTAGTGTCGAAAAACGTCAACTTGTCACAATAGTGACTTACTAGTAAACACATGTGATTATTGAGACTATGAATATAATGATTTTGCCTGCTTGACAACTTTTCAAAGTATGGAAAGGCACACAGAATGATTTTCTTACAATTTAGTTTCAACAGTTGAGTGACATTGTCAGTGATTTCATCAATTTTTACGTTCAAACTATTACCAACAAATATAGTTACAATATCATTAGGATCGAATTCCTTCCGAGTTATGGATGCCATTATCCGGTTGTATGAAGCCTGAGGTGTACAATAATTTTGAGTAGAATGACTCAGATTGTTACTAATCAATTTTCCCAAGCCTTTCCCTAAACTATCAGAAAACATAATAAAGCAACCACAATGTGTACTACAACAAGGGGGAGAACTACATTCTGTTTGACCTACCAGTGATGAACCTTGGACAATGTGTGGTGAATCTATAATGGGGATACAACCCGGAACACTGCCCAACTGGGTCGAGTCCTCCGTTACCTCAGGCAGGAGAGTGTCCGGGCTGGATTCCCTTTGTGATGTACATTGGGTGTTATTGAAGGTCATCATGTCTTCACAGTCTGCATTACTATTATCCTTATTGACTAATTCGTTTGTAGCAAGGATATGTTCCTTTATTTGTTTTTGAGATTTCACATACATGGAATAACATGATTGAAGTTGATGCTCTAATGTTTGAATCTCAGACTGTAAGTTTTGAGTGTCTATTTCATAAAAATGTTTACTATCCTCTAATTTAATTTGATAGTTATTTAACTTTTTAATGAGAAAAACACGTTCTTTTCTTAGTTTATTATTGTTAGAACTATGTTTTTGTTGTTTTTTAAATTTCCTGCATTTCTTTATTATTCTATTAAGTTTTGCATATTTTTTTATTTTATTTTGGCTAACTTTATAACTGCTACAATTATATTTCAGAATAGAATCTTCAGTAAGATCTATTGTTGTTAAAGAATGTGGGTTGCAATTGGAATTTAATAATTGATTATATAGATGATCTGTTTCCCTAATCTGAGTACATTCTCTTTGTTTCTGAAAGTCAATTATTTGTTTATTGGCATTGAGCAGTTCATCTTCTAAGTCCCTAACCTTACATAAAGCTGTTTCATAATAATTACTGCAGTCGTTGAAACCATCTGTGACCACCCGCAGTTTGTCCCGTTCATCGACAACCTCCGTGTATTGTTGGTGCAGCTCCACGAGTTCCCGTTTCAAGCTAGTGTTTTTGTGAACGACTTTCTCGATTTCAACCTCATGTTCCTCTCTATCCAATAACAGCTGCTGACATTTGCTGTTTGATTCCTTAAGTTCATCAAGGGCCGTTCTCAACTTAGCTTGCAACTCCTGGGTAGTAGCTTTACGGGTCATCACAGGCATGGTTTCAGAGAATAGAACTGAAAGTAGAAGTACAAAGAATGGTGAGAACTAATTGGATGGACAAAATTAGAAAAGCTAGAAATGAAAGGAGAAAATGAGAATAGACTGGAATATGTGATTATTAAACTGGTAAATGAGGTAGGCTTATGTGTCTTACAAAAATATTTCAATAAGATGATTAAATGAAGTTGAAATTACACTTATTTATGTCTTTTACTTTTTTTCCTAAAGTGGGTAGGACTCTTGAAATAAAATTACTGGACCTAGCTGACTAAAAACTGCTAAAAATGTATAAAGAATAAGCAATGTTCTCTATTGTTTTGTACTTAGTTGATTAAATAGATAGTTATTATATTAACTTATTACAAACTACACAAATACTTATATATCAAGTGATACCTGACACTGAACCTAAGTTCAACTACAAAAAAAGTGCCAGATTGATCAGAATAATGATTTTAGTGTTCCATGAAAGCTATTAATTAACTAATTTGAGCTATTTAAACAATAAAAGGAAACAATTATACTCCCCAGATTGATCCACAGGAACAACAGCTGATTGTGATATAGGTTGCCGGGTCGGCAACCAAACACTGTTTTATGGCGTATTTTTCCGTGAAAACAATAATCCTGGGTATTTATACACTTAGTAGTATTTTAATTACAATAATACATGTTTTTTACACTTAAAAATTAATTAAAACTTAGTAGTTGTCGATTTCGTGCGTGCGGCTGATATTGCAGCCAACAGCGGGTTAAGAGGACTTTCGTGCGAGCACAATGGAACTTTGCTAGATTGAACTGTATCTGTACATACAAACAGGTATTGAGGACAACTCATTTATTTACTGATAAGCGGACGTCACTCGGTTTCACCCGCGTAGTTCCCGTTCACGTGGGAGTACGGGGATAAAATGTAGCCTATGTTACTTGTGGATAATGTAGCTTTCGAATGGTGAAAGAATTTTTGAAAACGGTCCAGTAATTTTTAAGCCTATTCATTACAAACAAACAAAGTTTTCCTCTTTATAATATTAGTGTAGAATGTAGCCTATGTTACTCGTGGATAATGTAGCTTTCGAATGGTGAAAGAATTTTAAAAAACGGTCCAGTAGTTTTTAAGCCTATTCATTATAAACAAACAAAGTTTTCCTCTTTATAATATTAGTGTAGATAGAGGCAGACCGAAGTTGAATTTCGGTCTCAAATATTGAGCATTATTTTGATAAACTTCTTTGAGATAAATTGAAATTGCTGCACTGGCCAGATACATGTGACCAGCGGCCAGCAAAAGTTGTATGAAAATCCATATTATGTCGTGTTTAGCGGCCAAAAACTCATATCAGTCTGTCGTGTTATTTAAAAATGGAACGATCTTTTACTCTGAAACATGGCAACCAAGAAAGTACCTAACATATCGTAGGTTTTATTTAAAGGAGATAGTTTTTTTTGGGCCCACCAGGTCATTGCATTTATTATTCATAATAACACCAAAAAAAAGTAACCATTTTACTATGGTAGTAAACGAAATATTACGTAGAATTGAAAACGAAATCTTAAAATCATAATAAATAAGCTATGTTATGATATTTTATTGCGAGTCAAATCATTCCTGTTTTGGTCAATGTCATTTGACAGCAAATACTTAAGTGAATAGGGGCGTTTCTTTTCTGTTTACTAAATAAAGTACGGTACCTACCCGTTGGTAATCATATTTGCTATAATTATTATAGAATCAGAAAGAATATAAAAAAAAATATTATTAAATTGTGAGCATTTTTAATGCTATTTTTAAAGGTTTACACTAAAATCGCATAGATGGTTTAAACAATCAACGTGGCACGGAACGTTATGAACCCACTTTTTTAGCGATTGACAGACAACTTCATTATTTTGACGTTTACTTTTTCTGTTTATTTTGATTTTCGCAAGTGTTTTTGCAGATTTTTCGCATTTATTCCGTTTGGACAATGCTTAGCTAATTTAACCACTGGAATTTAGAGGTTATAAGGAACAAATCAATGTAAGTTTCATGATTATATGCTATAATTTATGTGGGTGGCCTAGTCCCCGAACAAGAAAAATTGACTCCTTTCGAATTGGCTTGCAAATAGAGGCGGTTTATTGAAAAACAAATAAACTCTTCCACGCTATTACGTTTGGTATTTTAAAGTGTTGAGATTATGATTATTGATCTAATGTACCAATCCTGTGTGTAACACGGGTAAAAAAAAACTTCCCATCGTACCTGGTTCACTTGGTAGTTTTACGGTTTTTTTATTACCCGTGGTACTACTGGAACACTGGTAACAAACAACAAAAATGTATTGACAGACAACATTTTTTTTTTCAGTATTAATTTCGGTAGAAGTGTTACATTGCATGTAGAGAATGCTGTTATCTATCGACATTTAGCAGGAGTCTCCAGATTCCCACAAATGAGGAATACTTCAAAATCTACCTGCTTTTTTCAAACTATCATGAGATTCGCTTCCAGTTTAACCTAGATGCATCTGAATACCAGTAGTTTACATGGAGAAACTGCCCATCTGACCTCCACAACCCAGTTACTAGGGTTTTCAGGGGTTGAATCCAAAATAAACAAAAAATCAAAATTACCTACCAATCATCACTTACCTAATGACGTCAAAAACTCATTATAACCCTAAACCAATAGGAATAATATTTAATTAGAGAAAGAAAGGTTAATGTACGGTATCGTGTATCGTAAAAAACAGTAGATTAAATGAATAGCATCGTTATTTAATTATTTATTACATGAATGCCCAGCTGCTGTCAAGGCTAATTAGTGGATACCGATCGATTACTGAAGCACTATTTGACCTATTTATCCGTATGTGTGAATGTGCTATTTGGCAGCTATCTATGGTACTTATGTACTGGAGAGTTACTCGTACAAACTACCAATCAAATCAATGAGATTTTTTGTTTTTGTTTTGATCAAGAAAATTGTTCAGTTTGGTTGTCTACTGTACAGAGGAGTTTGTGGCTAACAAATAACAGCTGTTCAGGCCGATCTTAAGGTTAAGCCGTGCTTGCCTAGGTTGTTCTGTGGATGAGTGACGACCCATTGTATACCGAGTTTCCTCCGTGTCTCGGAAAGCACGTTAAGCAGTTGGTCCCGGTGTTATTTGTAGATCTTTCATTACAGTTAGTCTGTGGCCCAAAAAGTCTGACAACCACTCTTACCAAGGGGTATCGTATTACCCAGTACTCAGCTGGGTTGTGGATGTCAGATAGGCAGTAGCTACATGTTAAATACTGGTATTCAGTTGCATCCGGTTAGACTGGAAGCCGACCCCAACATAGCAGGGAAAAGGCTAGGCAGATTATGATGAGTTCCAAAGCTGTGAGGGTAAAAGTACCTAAGGTAATTGGTGTCTTGAGGATGATTACCGTACTTATATTTGGAAATGGTTTTTCAAATGATTTTTAATAATCGAATCACTTTTACACGTTATGTTGCTGAGACTTAGACTCATTAATAAAGGCGCGGCTGCATAGAAATTTGCTTTTAAATTTAAATGAATAAACTGCTTTTCTTCGACCTCCACCAAAGAGCGCTGGAACTAAAAGAGAATAATATTTATTCTACCAGGTACTTCTCTTTTCATTCTTCCACTGAAACATAATGAGACTGTGTCATTATATTTTGTTTTGTGTCGTTTCGTGCCTTTGTCTGCAATACATTGTATATTTGACCAAACTAAGCGCGTAATGAGCTTGATTCCAACACCGCCGCCTAGTATATAAACAACTTTAGAACAGACAGTGTACTCACAACTCGATGTACCTACAGACTAAACGGATGCCAATTATGAAACACGATTGTTGGCTTTGGTGCAGCGCATAAACATTTAAACAATAAAGGAAACGAAAGAGGAAAACTGAAATGTTTTCGATTTGAGGAGGAAAACAATAGTCATTGCAGACAGCAATAGTCGTTCCGCATCCAAGGCTTTAGTTATGAGAAACCGAAGATATTCAATGCTGATACAACAAGTCAAATTAAATTAAAAACACGACGAGACGTAATAATGTAGTAAATAATGTATGAAAATTAATTCGTTAAGACCTAGGTACCAGTCATTACTCCACTTTCTTCATCTCTTTTCGTTACTTAGTATTTCTCATTCCCTTTTAATATGCTTAACGTACATTATTCTACTAGTCAAGCCCTTTTATTTGATACCCATGTTGAGGGGGTTGTGAAAAAAATGTAATCCACCATTTTGTGCCAAATATAGCTAATTACACTTCCGACAAATTCTCCTTTTAAACAAAATAAACTAAACTAAATCGCTTCATTCGCTTGGGAGCTACGATGTCACAGATAGACACACACACACGTCAAACTTATAGCGCCCCGTCGTTTTTGCGAGAGAATGTGTCATAAGAGGTGGAGACGACGGATACGACATAACTTAAATGAAAAGTTCATGAGAATATTTTATACTATCAATCATTATCAAATAAGTTCATGATTTGAAAAAAAAAACAGTTTTTAAATAAACTAAACAGCATAAAACTTTAAATGAATTAGAACACCATTTATATTACTGGTTCCAGGCATCTTTACGTAATTTAAACCAAGTCACTACTAGTTTTAAACTACGCAACAGATTTTAATGCAGTTTTCAGCAATAGATAGAGTGATTTAAAAGGATGTTGCGAAGCCGAAGAAGGTCACTAGAAAGGCATAATTCTCACTAAGACGCACCGGGAAATAATATTTAAGCTTGGGTGAAGGTTTTTGAGGTAACGATTGGGCAACATTTGGTTTAATGTTCATCTACCGTTGTATGTCATTAACCTGTCGGTGCTAACCTATTAACTTTCTATGTTTGACTAGAATCTCACTGACCATATTTTATTTTTTCGTATTTCACTTATTTCTGCGTAGTTATACGTAGCTTGACAAAAGAACAAAAATAAAAACGAATATGTTTTTTCCTTTAACACGTTTATTTTTGTTGTAGCGCGATGCAAAGAGATATACATCCATATACACAAAAACAAAAGCTTTACCCACAACATTGTTATCAAGACACCACATTTGCCACGTAATGCGGGTTGGGTTTCGTCTGCACGATCTGATAACTTCGGTGGCTATAGAAACAGCACTGAAAATAGCTGATAGTCCTCAAAAGCTTACATGCCAAAGAGAACGGTAACTCTAAAGAATAAGAAATTTTATAAACATTTATGGTTTGTGTACCTATATACAGGGTGTAAACAACCTCATCACAAGCCGTCAACCAAGCATTTTTTACACCATATTAAGTAACTTTATTGCTGGGAAACGACTTTTTTTTGGGGAGAAAAATCATCTTTTGTGGTAGAACTGAATGTAACGCACTTAAAACATTGTGCTGATGGATGGATTGAATAGTACGGGGTTTGTAGAGGTGTTTAAAAATCTTTCAAATAAATCTTGTGGTCATAAAAATACTTGTCGAAAAGTTGGAACTTTCACCCCCAATATCTCCATAACTAGAAGGTTCCCAGAAAAAAATTGCAATGATGGGGAGCAAGTACTTTTCGGCTTCGTTAAGGCGATTACACGAGCTAAACGCGAGATTTATAATTACTAAAAGTATATGATTCACTGCTATAAACAAGACCAGAGAAATATATGATATTCTTCAGGATATATGCTAGCATGATAGTATTTTGAAAACATAATACAATTAATTTGGCTCGATAAAAAGAAATCACGAACTTACCTCTAAAAATATCTTTCAAACAATAAAAAACATACTAATATGCATGCGATCATTCTGATTTTTTGGCAAATAATTCTACAAGCAATATATTAGAAATATATAAGTATGTTTATCAGTTGTCTAGTACCCATAACACAAGCTCTGCTTAGCTTGGGACTAGATGGCGTTGTGTGATAGTTGTGGAATATTATATTATATTATATATTATATTATTATTAGCATGTTACTGTTTTAGTTTTTTAATCCAATCAATAGTTTTTTTGTAAATCGATCGAAACCACTCATTTCGTGCTATTTGGCCCGCAGTGGCTGACGTAACAACCACTTTGTAGTGCAAGCTGATTAGAACTTTATTCTAACAGCATTTCAAACGAAGTTTGCACCACCACAAATAGTGTTGCTAATTTAGCTCGTCTAAGCGCCTTAAGAGGTGTTTCAGACCCCATATTTAACATTGTCAAATCCTGACGGGCCGTGTTCTTCTATCTGAAGCGACCGTTACGCGCTTTGGTTCGGTGATTCCAAACGCATGGTCGCGCCGACTGAGAGACAGACACCTTTAAATTTTCTGAAAAAATTGTGAATGTTAGGCGGGTTCAATCAATAAAAATGTTTACATAAACTAATATGAAATTAAAAAAAAAAATGAAACAATGCAGGTACGCTTTTATTTAACAAAAGGTTGAATACCAAAAAAACCTCTGGCTTAAAAATTTGAAGAAAGGCATTTTTTTTTTTTTTTTTAATAATAATCGTTTATTTATCAAAAGGGGCACATTTACAATTAAGTATCATAACAAGTAAAATAGGGCACTGTTGCTTATTGCCTGAACTAGGTGGAACCTGTGTTTCAGGCTAGAAAGTGCATAAATACCTACTTAAAATAAATAAATTAACATTAAAGGAAATATAAAAGTAAATTACTAAAATTACGACTTACATAGAAAACAAAACAAACAAACATGTCAGCTGTTTACTTGCAGACAACAAGTAAATCTTCTGTCTGTGCATAGGTTATGGGTTGTAAAAAAGTAATAATAGTCTTTTTACAGCTAAAATAGTTCAACTTATAAATACTTAGTTTTCTATTTAATCTATTGTACAGAAATGGGCCTAAAAATGTAAAGAATCTTTCCACGAAAACATGTTTGGAGGTTGCTTTAGAAATGCATACCATATCATTCCGTCTCTTGTTAGTATTGTCAGCATTGTACGTGAGCATGGTGTGCTGTTTTAATACTAAGTGCATAATGAATAGCTGGCGCACAGTCAGCACGTTGCAGGATTTATACAGCTGATCTGTGGGAAAGTAAAAGGGATGGAAATTCGCTACCTTTAAAATTGCTCTTTGAGCTCTTTCGAGGGGGAGCAGGATAGTTTTTGATGCGCCTCCCCATGAAATAATACAGTAATTAATTATAGATTGACAGAGCGCGAAATAAACTTGTGTGATTAATTTAGGATCTGCAAAAGTTCGTATTTTTTTAAATACAAATATTAATTTGCGCACTCTTTTAACCAGACTTTCAATATGATACCTAAAAGAGAGTGTGTCGTCTATTATAACCCCTAAGTATTTAATATTACTGGTTTTGAGGATAGAAGGACAATTGCACATGTTGACTGACCGATTATCACATTGATGGGCATATACATGGAAGTTAGCTGTGTGAGGCTTGCGCATGGAGAAGTGGATGTATTTTGTCTTGTCAGCATTTAGTGTTAGTAAATTGCTTTGAAGCCAATTAGTCACAGTATTAAAGCCAAGTTGAGCGTTTTCAAACAGTTCGGTACTGTTTTCAGCAGAAAATATTAGCGCCGTGTCGTCAGCATATGATATGATTTTGCCGTGCTTGATATTTAGGTCACACAGATCGTTAATATAAACCAGGAAAAGGGTAGGGCCCAATATACTCCCCTGGGGAACACCAAATCCAGTATTTTTCTGCTCATCGCTCGTAAAATTGTCGATCCTAACACACTGGTATCGATTGTTTAAATAGTCAGCAAGTAATGTCAGAGGCGTGCCCCTTATCCCTATGGCCTCTAATTTCCTCAGAAGCACAGAAACAGAGACAGTGTCAAAAGCTTTCGCTAAATCAAGGAAGACTCCCATGACCTGGTTGCCTTTGCCCAGCTCTTCTGAGACATAATTGGTAAGGTGATGCACCGCATCGGCTGTGGATAATTTGGCTCTAAAACCAAATTGCGCCGGTGACAAGATGTTGTTTTTTTCCAGGAAGCTAACTAGTCTGCTGTTTATAATTTTCTCTAGTATTTTTGAGATTGAAGGGAGTAATGATATTGGCCTATAGTTATTAACCAAGTCCCGGTCTCCAGATTTATATATAGGGATAACAACAGCCTTTTTTAGACAGTTAGGGAAAATTCCTTTGGAAAGACAGATTCGAAAAATATGCGTTAAGGGAGGTGTCAATACATGCTTAAAGCGTTTAAGGATCCTGTTGCTTATATTATCCCATCCAACTGCACAGTCATCTTTAAGACCAGAAATTATTCGGGATATTTCACTTTCGTCAGTATCCAGCATTGCAAATGACTTCAGGTTGCAGCTGTTGTTCAGTTTTTGGAAAGAATGATGAGCGCAATGTTTCGGAATCTGTTCGGCCAAAGTTTTCCCGACATTAACAAAAAAGTTATTTACTTTGTTAGCTGATAAGAGTGGTGAAGGATTAGTATGCAGCAACCTCGAATTTGATTCACGTGGTTTAGTCATGTATGTAACGTTTTTAATATGCTTCCAGATTTGCTTGGTATTGTTGCCTGCTTTATTTAATTCATTTTTATCGTAATTATTTTTAATCTTTTTTAAGAGATTGTTACAGAAATTCCTGTATCTTTTATAGGTGTTTAGAATGATTAAATTATCAGGGAATTTCTTAGTACTCTGATGAAGTTTATCTCTGTGCCTTATGCACCGAATTAGTCCAGGAGTAATCCAAGGTTTAATATTATGAAGACGTTTATTTATAGACACAACTGACGTATTACGCAATATTGCTTGCTGGACATGTTTTATTAAGTACGATAAAGCCGAATTAGCGTCAGCAGTATTGTAAACTAGGCTATAATCAATGTTGCGTAAATCATATTCGAGTTTCTTAATGTTTAATTTGGATTTTGTTTGGGGGCGATTTTGCTTAGGCAGCGTTGAATTTACGGCTAGTAAGACAGAATGGTGGTCGGTTATTGTTGAGTTAGTAACAAGCGTAATAAATGAATAAGTGGTTTTGATCATCATGTGGTCGAGGCAAGAGCCGCTCTGATGAGTAGGCAATGTGTGAGCAGGCAGTAAACCATGGTATGAGCAGATGTTTAGGTAATCTTGTGTCCCTGCGTCGCAGTTTTCAGAGCTAATGTTAATATTAATGTCACCTGTTAGTATTACATTATTAAATGGGCTAAGTGATTGAAAGATCTGGTTTAGGGAACTGTGGAAAGAGGTTAGGTTTCTTGCGGACGGGGATCTATACAAAGCAATTATCGCTGTGGTTGTACCAATTTTGATGATAAGGCAGTTACTCATACAATTTTGTAGATCAGGTTCTTCGACTTTGACCTTTAATGATTCCTTAGCAAATACAACAACACCATCATTTTGAGTGTGGTTGATTTTAGTGTACAATAAGTTGTATCCTGGTATTACCGGGAGGTTATCGTGGTGCTTCGATAGCCAACATTCTGTTAGAACCATAATATCACAATTAAAGTTAAGTCTATGAAGAAAAATGTTAAAGCTATATATGTTCTTATAAATACTTCGTATGTTTTGGGTTAGTATGGTTAGTGACTTTTGATACTGGGAAAGATATTGATTGCAGTCCTCAACCTCACATGACTTTGAGTCGGTTTCAAGTGAGTTATCTATTTCGGTAATTAAATTAATATCCATTCTACTTAAAAATAACAAACAATAAATTACGTCTAAGATTTAAACAAATATGTGGCGCTCTTAGGCGCCTTCATAATCAATCGAGTTGATATACCTGTATTCGGCTGCAAGTTTAGCTGGACATGCTGCATCTCCCGTCTTATGGTTGGCCTGTTTTTTAAAGCGCATGCATGTAGCACATTTTCGAACATCGGCTTTTTTTGCGCAGTCTTGACTAGAGTGTCCTTCTTCACCGCAATGGCCACAAGTCGAGACAGTGACCTTGCATGTCTTTGATGCATGACCGTACTGCTGGCACTTGTAACATCTCGTTACTAGAGTAAAGTCTCGTACCGGGCAGGACGTCCAATTTATAAATAATCTGTCCTGCGTGATGAGGGCCTTACGAATGATGGCTGAAACTTCTATAATATAATTACAGGTCTCAGCGTCTTTCCTACCAGATTTGTGGCTTAGTTTAATTGATGTCATAAATGTTTCTAGGGTCATAGGCAGTTTGTCCGTTATGTTCTGGTCGTAAATACATTTATAAACCTCATTTTCGGCCATTGATGCGGGAACTCCTAGTACAATAATGCGAGGTTTGCGCTTCCGGGGTTCGTCGACGGTAAGGCCTGACGAAGCGATTTGAACTGTTTGCTTCAGTTTATCTAGGTCATCCTTAGTCTCAGTGCTGATAATAAGTCCTCCTTTTCCTATTTTACGTACGCCTCGTACTTTCAGCTTCATTTCTCCAGGGCATACGATTTTTTGTACCATGTTCTTGGTTTCGTCACTGGTCTTGGTATTGTCGCATTTGGAAAGGCTTCACGGATCAAACTTTTCTGATTCAGTATAAATAACAGACACAAACTTCCAAAGAGAGGTTTCATTGTTATGGATACGTAACGTTGTAGGTTTGTGGATTAAAATGGAATAAAAACTGTAAAAACCTGTTTTACAAACTAGTAGACAGTGATTTCAAATCCACATTACTATTTATTTCTTCCGTTGTAATGGTAATGAAAATTTTCTATGTCATATACAGGGTGTTAAATACATACCTCATCACGAAGCCGTCAACCAAGCACTCTGTACATCAAACTATATATTATATAACTTTACGCAAAAAACATTGCTCGGAAACGACTTAGTTTTGGGGTGAAACATCATGTTTTGTGGTTGAACTCAATGGTACGCACTAAAACATACATTGTGGTGATGGATGTATCGAATAGTATGGCGAATGTGGAGGTGTTTAAAGTAAAAATCACACATTTAAACACTTTTATTAAAAAAAAAAAAAAAAAACTTGGAATTATGACCCCCAATTTCTCCGCAACTAGAAGGTTCCCAGGTATGGTGTAGAAATGTAGAAATACAAAAAATATTGCAATGACGGGGAGAATATCTACCCTTCGGCTTCGTCTTTTTACAGCCTTTTTACACCCTTCATGTAGGTAGCTTTTAGTTTTCTATCTCTTCCACTAAAATAAGTATTTACAAGTAATGAATTTGACAAATTTTCACTTCCCAAAAATTTTTTCGCATAACTTGATTTGCCAAATTATTTTTAGCAAAAAATCTATTCACAAAAAATTGTAACGCAAACCTAATGTTTGGGAAATTAACCTTTAAACTAAAACTTGTTTACCAACTAGCACTTTTAACATTTTTTATTTAGTCAAATATTTCAGTTGGAAAAAGAGTTTTTACACAAAATCAAATAAGCCAAATATTTTGTATCGTCAGTTTTCCATTTTTTTTTTCTTCTATATAATGTAGTCGTTCCTGGTCACAGGTTTAACCTAACCTAACCTACCCATTTTGTTTTAAGACGAAATTAACCTAATCTAAATAGTTGAGTTCCGAGTACTAAAAACAATATCTTTTTTTCTATTAATAAAAGTCGTTTTGCCCAAATTTTTTTTTTCTCAACAAATCATTTCACCAAACGTTTATTGTCTGAATATTGTTTGCTGTAATAAATCATTTGATTAAAGACCAAATGCCATAATGACATTATAAATAAATAAAATAAATAAATAGTATTTTATTTCTGGCATGTACCCATAACAACGACAATGACACGACACAACCATGACAATTTGAGAGATAATTATTTGAAGGATTACAAAAATTATTACCAAATTATTATTATCAATTAGAATTATAATACAAAAAATTAAAATTTACATTCATTATTAAATTAAATTATTAAATTACATTCAGTTTTCTAGCTGGAATATTGATTGCCATATGCGAAGAATTATTATACTTGTTATTATACTTGGTAATATTTTGCCAAGAAAAAATTTGACCAAATAAAAATATGCGTACTAAAATCATTCGAAATATTGCAATGGTATAAAAAAGGTTGCTAAAATTTGTTTGGGTAATGAAATTTTGGCAAAATCTTTTCGGCAAAACGGCAGGATCCCTGTTATTTTACTTCAAACAAATTACCAACCACGCAGCATCCCACCAGAAACCTGATTATCACAAATATTCATGAATAACTGTGATTCTGGCAGAAACACTAACTCGGAGGTAAAATAACTGTAAGAGGACTGTACAATCCCTTCACACGTTTACCTCTTATTTGGCGTCACTTTTAAAATCACCTTTATTGCAATAACTTTATGGTAAGTATTGAGTTGCTTACAGAGACGAAGTGTCTGATGAGATTACAAAATATTGAGAATTATGGAAGATAAATACACGCTGTGCCGACCCCAAATGAAATGGGATAAGGACAAGAGATTTATGATGATTGAATTGCTTACACTGACAAGTCTGTCAAGATGACAGTGCTTTTATACGCGTTGTTATAAAGTTGCTATTTGATTGCAGCTCTCAGACTTAGGTATAATAACTGTGAGATTACTGTAGTGATCCTACTTTTGCTACAAAATCAGTTACATACTGGAACAACCGCTTTATTTCGGTTCGTTAAACAGTGTTTGCTTTGTAATATTTTCCAGCACCTTTTTTGTTCGTACACGACTTTTTTGTAGGTCGGGTGGTGGGAATTTGTTTCCTTGAGGTGTTTAAATCCTTACTAACATAGTCGTAAGTTTTACTAACAGCTTTTGAGTCAATTTATAGAGAAATTCTAATTCTAATTTTTATCCGTAGCTTTAACTGCAAAGTAAGAATCTTTTAAGGTTTCAGTAAGTACCTCAAAGGTTTCACCGCTTATAAAAGATATGGGCAAGCTTACATTTACACGACCACTTGTAAGTACCAAGAGATAACATTTTTTTTTTGGAGTTTTCTCTTTACTTGTGTTTTCAACTAAAATTGTCAATTCTAGGTCAACCGGAAGTAACCTTTAGTTTTTTGGTCGAATACCTATACAGGGTGTAAACAACCTCATCACGAAGCCGTCAACCAAGCATTCTGTACATCAAACTAAGTAACTTTACGCAATAATTATTGCTGGGAAACAACTTTTATTTTTGGGGTCAAAAATCACGTTTTGGGGTATAACTCAAAGTACCGCACTCAAAACATTGTGCTGATGGATGCTTTGAATAGTACGGGGTTCGTGGAGGTATTTAAAGTAAAAATCTTGCAATAAAAACTTGTATATGTCGGAGGAAGAGGAAGTAAACGAAGAGTTGATAGTTCGTTGCATACGAGCAATTGATAAGATTGATTGTTAATTTAAAATAACTTGTTAAACCCTAATTTAATGTGATTTGATTTATCACATTTTAATATTGTGTAAAATCTAACTAATTTCTTTAAAAGTCATTGCACTGTATCATGTCAAATTAGAGCAGAGGATAAAATATCCAGAAAAGGGTCGCGCGCCATCTTTACTGGCTTGATGGGCTTGACAGAGTAAGGGTTCCTTGGAGAATGGTGGTGGATCGCTGGTGATGAAGTTAGATTGGTGTCGCGAACCTGCTGCTCGAATATAATTGCTAAGCAAACTAGTTATTGTGAAATATTGCCATTAAATTGTGTGAAGCAGTGAATACTTTGTTTTGTGCTCGCATTTCACCCAAATGACGCCCACTAGACTCCGTGAACACTGTTGATGTCGAGGAGAATGCTGCTTCTCCGACATTTATATAAAAAAAAACTTGTCAAAAAGTTGTAACTCTAACCCCCAATATCTCCGTAACTAGAAGGTTCCCAGGTATGGTGTAGAAAAAAAAAATGATCGCAAACAAGTGCTTTTCGGCTTCGTTAAGAGGTGTTTTACACCCTATATGGTAGTTCCCGTTTACCTAGAATCACGAAATTTTATCAAGAAGCAATGTCTTACTGCACATGATTTTACTATTACAAACTTATTATTTGCGGTTGGTGCAATAGCCGTTTCATGTGCTCGAACAGCAAGGTTAAGTTTGTCCTTTAAAAGGTTTGTACGGAACCCTCGCGCTGCGTGAGTCCGACTCGCTCTTGGCCGGTTTTTTAATCTAAACATAACATAACTTCACGCCCACCGAGAATAATTATCTGATTATCTAAAAACAGCTGTTTAAAATACATTTTTGTATGGGAACCGGTTACTGTGACAGGTGTTTTTAGATAACCAGACCGTTATCTTTTCGGTGTATATGGTCCTAAGTCCCGAAAGAGGTGACGAGCCGATAGCCGAGTTCGATAGCGTATTCTATCAAACGTTATCTATTAAGTATAAAAAACCCTGTGATATATTTATCTTATCCTTTAACCAGGTATAAAAACAAAACATTACCTAGTATAAATTAAGTAGCATAAAAAATAAAAAAAAACTTTTCCCGTACCGGGAATCGAACCCGAGCCTACTGGGTGAAAGCCAGGTATCCTAGCCACTAGACCATACGGGAGATGTATGAAATAACTGGCAATATAAGGGCATGACTTAAAATATAAACAACATGGCTTAATTGCTCTTTTTAACAGACTTCAAAAAGGAGGAGGTTCTCAATTCGTCGGAACCTTTTTTTATGTAATTATGTTCCCCGATTACTTGAAGATGAGTGGAGCGATTTGAATTTGTATTTTTTGCTTGAAAGGGTATACTTCCCCGGTGGTCCCATAATCATCAAGTTGGGATGTTATGATGGAATCCTGGAGAAATTGGGAGAACTCTTCAAATTTTATAGGCACACTTGATGTGATTTGGGTAGTTTTTGGAAGAGTACTTTCTTAAAGTGGTTCCATTTCAATTTGGTGACGATCTGATAAAGAACTCGAGATCGGAGGTAGGCAACGGAACTCATCAATAAATGATAGCAAATGGACTGGGATTGCTGAAATCTCATGTCTATTGTTTACACCAGTTCATAACATAATATCACGCCACTAGGCTGTGAAGGGGTAAGCACAAGTGAACCACTAAAAAGTGAAAAATAAAAACTTTTTTACAAAAAATAAAACCGACTCCAAAAAACACAAAAAAGTGAAAAATAACTTTAGCTTCAGAAGTCGGTGACAAAAAACTAAGTAAATCAATCAAACAAAGGTCACAGACTTCTGAAGCGAAAGTTATATTTTTCACTTTTTTGTGTTTTTTGGAGTCGGTTTTATTTTTTGTAAAAAGTTTTATAAGTTTTAATAAAATAGATAACGGTTATGAGTCGCTTATTTTATATGTGAACTTGTTTTCTATTCTTCTAATTACAGTTACTTATTTTGTATATTTCAGTGAACTTACATAAAAAATGTTAGAACCGTACTCTGTTATAACGATACTTTATTGACATGTAAGTACTTATCACCTTTTTCATTAACCTCCGTTTTCATTCGGTTTGTCGTTAACTAATCACAAACGGCGCTCATGGTTTAATAATGCCATCACTCAATATGCATAGAGGTGTTCATAGATATTTGCACTTAGATGTGTAGTGTGTTTGTTTCTATTGTTTTTACGCAACAATGCGTAAAAGTTGCACTTTACTGGTGCACAGGGTGTGGGGCAGCACCAACAGTATCTTAAGCATGATTGCCAGTCGCCTGGACTGTGTTTATGTGAGTCGCTGCTGTGCAATTACTCATGGGTTGTCACAGTTAAGTAGTGATCCAACTTTATTTGTTGTCTTATTTGTTTTTATCAGTGCTTACTAACATAGTCGTAAGTTTTACTAACAGTTTTTGAGCCGTGGATACTCGAATAAAGATAAATTCTCTTCTATTCTATTCCATATTGCCTGATTAAAAAGGGAGTAATTCAGCAACTCGTCCCCATCACTTGAGTCAAACTGTCAAAGTAGGTAATTAATGTTGTTGGAGAATTCAAAGACAGTTAATCATAACCAGTTTTAAAATTGTTTTCTCGTCTTTGGATTGTCGAAATCTACACTAATATTATGAAGAGGAAAAATTTGCATTTTTGGAATGAATAAACTCAAAAACTACCTTGCCGATTTCAAAAATTCTTTATCTCCGTACTCCTACGGGAGCCGGAACTACGCGAGTAAAACCACGTGACGTCCGCTAGTGTTGCGATAATTTTGTGACCAGAAGAAGAATGTGGTCCATGTTCACCAAAATGATGACGTTCTGATTATCTAAAAACAGCCGTTTAAAAGACATTTTTGTATGGGAACATGTCACAGTTGTTGGCAACTCCAACAAAATAATATATTTTTTACGACTGAAGGACATGTATCCATGGTCATGAATAAATTAAAAAAAAAAAAAAAAATATTTTTTAATTTTTAAGTTTCCGTTTCTTTATGTCAAATGGTTGTCATTCGGTCGTTCATTAATTCAGTCTACAATAAAAATCCGAACCATTCACGTGTCGCAAAATCCCGCCTTTTATTTGTCTCTACACCTGCAAAACCTCCAAGAACCAGCCCTGCTGCTGCGATACTCCAACATAATTGTGGTCCTTCGAAGGACGAGGAATTGGTGCAGAGATACGATCAAGAAAAAATCGTCGCGTGCTTTTTACGACGTACGGGCGCGGGCCACGTCGCCTGCAACGTGCGTGAGTGCAATTACAATTTCGGATTCTACTCATCAGTCACCGACTGCGAGGAGGTATTTAGAGTACATTTCGTCATAAAACCTCGTTGCAGAGCCTCCCGGGGCCGAGGGTCGCATGACGCGATAACAAGGGTTACTTTAAAACCTTTATTGTGCAAGTTCAAGAGGAAGCCATTTTGCTGTTTCGCGGCGGGCCTATGTTTCCCGCGCGGTGACGCAACTACATGACGCTATAGCTGCGAGCCAATCAGCACTCTCGTCGTGTCAACGTCAAGCAAATTCCTACAACCTTATTGGACGAATCTTCACAGAAGCAATTCAAACTAGTTCAAACGTCAAACTACGTTCATTCGTTTCGTTCGATTCTTCATTCTTCAATCACTCAAGAAAAGTTTCTACGAAGACGCGATCCGCCATCGTGTAACTGCGTATTTTAAGATTATAGTTCAAATTGTTGTAATTTTAAGCAAACAAACATTGTTAGAGCCAGTTTACAGTGTGTATACTGTAGTTTTAACGTATAAAACATGGATGAGGCCGCGTTAAAGTTAATGAAAGCCTCACGGGGCTATATTATAGCCTCAATTACTCGACTGTATCAATTCGTTTCAAACAGCGAAGATGTAAAGCTCAGTAGTGTTACTATATTGCAAGCAAAAAGGGCTAGAATTACTGAATTGTTTTCCGAATACGAATCATACAATAAAAAGATTCTCGCAATAGATGAGAAAGACAATGAAAATGTCGAGGAGTGTGAAGCAAAGTATTTCCATGTTCTAACTGTGCTCAATGAGGCGATACTCAGTAAATCCACACCAAATGTAGATAACGCATCAGCTTTTAAGGCAAAGTTACCTGCAATTCAGGTGCAAATCTTTTCAGGAAAATACTGTGAGTACACGCCATTCATTAACATGTTTCGTGCCATAATACACAAAGACAGGTCCATTGATAAGGTCCAAAAACTATATTACCTAAGGTCCTTTCTTCAAAAGGAACCCTTTGATATTATAAAAAATTTACCACTTTCCCATGATAGTTATGATGAAGCCCTTAGGCTCTTAGATGAAAGATACAATCATAGATTTAAAATTATCATTGATCATAATAATGCACTGCTTGATTTGAATGCTCTGTCCAAATCTACTCCAGTTAACATTCGAGAATTTGTTTCTAGTATTAAACAGTGTTTAGCTGCTCTAAAAAACCTAAAGGTTAATGTTGAGGGATGGGATCCTTTAATCTTATCTATTTTATACCGTAAACTAGATACCTACACATCAAGGGCTTACCAGCTTGAGAGAAGCAATGAGTCTGATCCAACGGTGGTTGAATTCTTGTCGTTCCTGGAAAAAAGGGCCTTGGCATTGGAGAATGCAGAACCTAGCACGTCAACCAAGGCTCACAAGGTAGTGACCAACGTGGCAACAGCATCAGCGACCAACTCATGCGCTTATTGTAAATCTGAACAACATAAATTATTTTCTTGTAATGATTTTAAATTATTGCCTAGTAGTGCTAGATTAGAATTTGTTAAGACTAATAAGTTGTGTGTCATATGTCTTAACAAACATAACGGTAAATGTAAATTTCATTTCCGCTGCAAGACTTGTAAAAAAGACCACAATACATTGCTTCACGAAGAAACAGCTCAAGAACAACCTGTTTCTTTAATTTCAAGGGTTAGCGCTCCCAAAGTTTTATTACCTACTGTGAAGATGAAGCTATATTCCAAGAGTGGTAGGGAAGTGCACATAAAGGCAATATTAGATTCTGCATCACAGATTTCTTTGGTCACCAGCAAGGTGATAGATGTATTAGGTATCACTCCTATTCCAGATAATACAGACATATTGGGTGTCAGCAACTCTAGTAATATTGCTAATTACTCTGTGCCTCTTGAAGTATTTTCTTTAGTTACCCCATACAAGGTCAATATAAACTGTCATGTTTTATCAAAAATTACATGCAAAATTCCACAGTTTAAGGTTGATTTATCATGCATAAATATACCTACAGGAGTAACGTTAGCCGATGTAGACTTTAACATCCCATCAGAAATAAATATGCTGATAGGCGCTGACATATTCTTTCAGGTGTTGCTACCGGAGCCAGTAGAGGTATTGCAGCCAGCTGCTTCGCAATTTACTGAACAAACAGTTCAGCAACAACACCTGCAACCCCGCTTGATCAGTACAAGGTTTGGGCATGTCATAGCTGGCGCTTTAACTGACCATGCAGTCTCCGACAAAAGTAATGTGTCGCTTTTATGTATTCATGATAAAGGTGAGTTAGAAGTTAACAAAACCTTGCAGCAGTTTTGGTCAACTGAATCTGTCCCACAGTATTTTACTGAAAAAGGTTCAGAACATGATTTATGTGAAGGTATTTTCAAAGAAACCACTATACTTAAAGATAAAAAGTTTCAAGTTAATTTACCATTAAAGATTTCCTTAGATGAGGTTAAAGATACCCTAGGAAATTCTTTTGATTTTGCACTATACAGGTTTTTAAGTTTAGAAAGAAAGTTGCATAAAAACCCAAAGTTGCTTGCTGATTATGATAAATTTATAAGTGAATATGTGCAGTTAGGGCATGGGCATTATGTTGAATTTAATTCACTAGATTTTAAAGATAAGCCCTTATACTTTATGCCGCATCATGCTGATAATGAGAATAGTAAAAGTACCAAAACTCGAGTGGTTTTCGATGCATCCATGCAAACTGAAAAAAAGAAGTCACTTAATGACCTCTTACTCAATGGTGCTCCGGTGCAAAAATAACTTTTTGACATCATGCTTTTATTTCGCTTGGGTGACTATACATTTACTACGGATATACGCCGAATGTTTCGTTGCGTTAATGTTAACCCAGAACATTCTGTATTGCAAAACATACTGTGGAGAAATAATGTTAATGATAAAATAAAATGCATTCAATTAGACACTGTTACTTATGGACAAAAGAGCTCAGGTTTTTTAGCTACACGTTGTTTGCATGAACTTGCTGAAACGCATAAACAAGAATATACACTTGCTTCATATATTCTAAATAACTGTACTTATGTTGATGATGCTTGCTATTCCCATTCCGATTTAAATGTTATTAAAAAAGCAAAACAGCAATTGTGTGAATTATTAAGTAAAGGTAGTTTTGAAACCCATAAATGGGCATCTAATTGTCAACAAATTTTAGATGACATATCTCCTGACAATCAACATTTTGATGATTTTGATCTTCAAAAGGATAATTGTTTCATGAAAACTTTAGGATTAACACTTAATGTAAGTAAGGATTGCTTTGTATTTTCATGTCCAGAGCCTTTTAATATTGAAAATCCTACAAAAAGACAAATATTGAGTTACATCTCCAAATTCTTTGACCCATTAGGTTTTATGTCTCCAGTTATAGTAAAAGCCAAGGCGTTCATGCAAAAATTATGGTTAGAAAAGTTAGACTGGGATGATGTTCCTCCAGAGGGGATAAGATTGGAATGGCTTTCATTTGCTAAAAGTTTGATGGACATGCAACCTTTACACATTGATAGAAATATAAGGATCGATAAAAATGCCAATGCAGTGCAATTAATAGGATTTGCTCATGCTTCTAGCTCTACAGGCTATGGCTGCTGTGTTTATCTTCGAGTGGTGAAGGATTCAGGTAAGGCTTCATCTTCCTTACTTTGCTCTAAATCCCGAATTAACCCCCGAAGCAACAATGCACTCACCATACCGCGATTAGAGTTAAATGCAATGCTTTTGCTTACCAAACTAGCCAATAGAGTTTATGACACGTTAAGCCTTAAAATAAAAATAAGCGATGTTTATTTATATTCAGATTCACAAGTTGCACTTGCATGGCTAGCTACAGAGCCAATTAAACTTCAAGCATATGTTGCTAATAGGGTTAAGTTAATTCAGGAGCAGACCTCTAGATGGCGCTGGCTGTATGTGGCGAGCAACGAGAATCCAGCTGACTATGTTAGCAGGGGAGCCGTTCCTGGTGATTTAAGTAACTGTGAGCTCTGGTGGCATGGCCCAGAGTTTATGCTCGACATTAAGTATGATTTTGATAAAAAACTTCCCATACCACTCCTGGAAAACTTACCTGAGATGAAGAAGGGTGCTGCATTCTCTGATCCCAAGGTGGCCTTGTTAACACTAAACAAATCTAATACATATCTGTTTATTATTAAGTATTCTGATTTAAATAAAATGATCCGTGTCATGGCATACATACTTAGGTTTTGTTATAATCGAGATAAGAGGGGTACTCCACTTTCTCCTCTTGAGTTGGAAAAAGCCTTGCATAAAATTATACAGCGTGAACAGAGCATACATTTCAGTCATGAGCTAAATAATTTAAATTCAAAGGATGAAAATATTAAAGGCCCTTTAAAACCCTTACATCCCTTTATTGATAAAGAGCATATGTTAAGGGTAGGTGGTAGAATTGATAATTCTGAAGTCTCATTTTCACAGAAACACCCTATTATTTTACCTAAACAATCTCGTGTTACTGATTTGATTATTTACCAGGAACACATAAGATTATTGCATTCTGGAGCAAGGTCATTGTTAGCTAGCCTTAATGAAAAATATTGGATTGTAAATGGTTACAGACATGTAAAAAAGATTATTCATAAATGCTTACTTTGTTACAGAATGAAAGCCAAATGTGCTAAACAACTAATGGGTTCCTTGCCATCTCATAGAGTCACAGCTTGTCGTCCTTTCCAAAAGATTGGTATAGATTTTGCGGGACCAATACAAGTAAAAAACTCACGTGTTAGACGCGCTATACAAACGAAAGGTTATATATGTGTATTTGTCTGCTTCGTCACGAAGGCAATACACCTCGAGATAGCTTCTGATTTAAGTACTGATTGTTTCCTTGCTTGTTTTAAACGCTTTATAGCGCGACGTGGATTGCCTACTGACGTTTTCTGTGACAACGCAGGTTGTTTTAAGGGGGCAAGGAACGAATTAGTTCAACTATATAATTTGCAAACCTCGCGAGAGCATCAAGCACTGGTGCAAGGCTATGCTGCCAAGGAAGGCATAACTTTTCATTTTGTACCTAGCTATTCGCCTGTGTTTGCTGGTCTTGCTGAGGCGGCAGTTAAAAGTATGAAGTTTCACTTGAAACGTATCATACAAAATTATGTCTTAACATACGAACAGTTAAACACTGTCTTATGTCAAATAGAAGCAGTTTTGAATTCTCGACCATTATTGCCTGTTACAGCTGAGAAGGTTGATGATTTTTCTTATTTAACGCCAGGACATTTCTTGATAGGTACTTCTTTAACCTCTTATCCTGAAAATAATACTAACGATATACCTGTAAACAGATTAAAATTTTGGGAAATTTGTAATAAGGTTAGAACTCATTTTTGGAATGTATGGCATAAGTACTACCTTAATGTACTGCAGTCGAGGCCTAAATGGCGTGACAGTGTAAATAATATAAAAGTAGGAAATTTAGTAATTCTGAGGGAGCCTAACTCTCCCCCATTATCATGGCCTATGGCTAGAATTGTGAAAGTGTACCCAGGCCCAGACGGAAAGGTCCGTGTGGTTGATGTTATGACACCTAACCATAAGTATTATAAACGTTCTTTGTCTGCTATTTCTCTATTGCCTCTAGAAGAGTAAATGTTTTTTATATACTAAGTATATTAAATAAGTTCTATAAGTTAGTTACTATGTTATTGGGTAGGTGATTAGTGTAATTATATCTGATATTACAATATCTATTTAGCTTTAAAAACTTACTAAAAGGTTACATTAAGTTTGTATTCCTATTATATTAATATACTTTACCTAGTACAGTGTAAGAGCTGAATGTTAGCTAATAAGTCTTTGTTTACTTACAATCTGGTATTTCTATGTAGCATTATAGGTTTTGAATATTTAATTAATTTGTATGTACCAAATAGGACATTTGATTTAAAGAGGGGGTTTTTATGTAATAGTTTTATTTTGTTTAACTTAAAATTCAGTAAGTAATTAAAACACTGGTTGTTTCTGGTTGTCCATTCGATTTTGGTTTATCTTCAGTAATGAATGTACTTCTGTAATTGCTAACCCCCCCCCCCCCCCCCCCCAGCATGTTGGCAACTCCAACAAAATAATATATTTTTTAATTTTTAAGTTTCCGTTTCCTTATGTCAAATGGTTGTCATTCGGTCCTTCATTAATTCAGTCTACAATAAAAATCCGAACCATTCACGTGTCGCAAAATCCCGCCTTTTATTTGTCTCTACACCTGCAAAACCTCCAAGAACCAGCCCTGCTGCTGCGATACTCCAACAACAGTGACAGCTGATTTTAAATTATCAGACCGTTATCTCATTGGTGAACATGGACCTTGATTGTGGGTGTAAAGCCTGCGATGTTTATTTTTAAACAAACTGGCTACTAATTTAGATATTCTATTTATGAAATCATAACCTGTCAATTTTGACAGTTATTTGAAATGGTTCGAAATCGATGTAGAGTACGTACCTATTATAATCTTCCCTGAAATAACAACTTGAATTTTTATCAGACAAAAATATATAAACAGTTCCTTAAACTCATTCAATTGAGATCTTTAATAATGTAATTGGTTTAATACACAGGCCAAAATAAATGTGTATCTACTTACTTAGATTGGTCATCCCATTAAATCAAAGTTCGTTCGAATTGAATTGTTTTCTTTTCTCAGAACCCTCTGCAGGTTACCCACTAAAATCTACGACGGACGTTCGGAAGGCTTCCAATTAATGTCAGTAATGATTATTTATTCATTCGTCAGAGTTCTGTGTTCACTCAGTCTATTGTTGGACTAATACAGATATCTAGATTATTGAAAGGTCGATAAGCATCTATTAATACATCACTAGTCTATTTGCTGTTCTGGAAAAGCTCAGTGTACGACACGGCACTTGTTTTCTCCGTCATTGCGATGATTTTTTTGTTCTAGACCATACCTTGGAACTTTCTATTTACGGAGATAGTGGGGGTCACTTTTTGACAAGTTTTTTGACCCGAATAGCGTAGTGGTAGTGAGGCTTCCTTACGTTCTTAGGGTCCTGGGTTCGAATCCCAGTAGGAGCAAATGTTTGTGTGATGAGCATGGACATTTGTTTCCGAGTCATGGATGTTTATATGTATAATAAGTATGTATTTACAAACAAAAAAGTATATATTATGTAGTATATCAACTATCTAGTGTCCACGACACAAGCTTTGCTTAGTGTGGCACTAGGTGGCGCTGTGTGTTAATGTCCAGCGATATTTTTTTTTTTTTTTAACTACAATTTTTATTGCAAGATTTTTACTTTAAACCCATCCATTAGCACAATGTTTTGAGTGCGTTACATTGAGTTCTACCACAAAACATGATTTTACCCCAAAAAAAAAACAATTGTTTCCCGGAAATAACTTTGCGTGAAGTCACTTAGTTTGATGTACAGAATGCTTGGTTGACGGCTTCGTGATGAGGTTGTTTATATACGCAAGAATTTTCACAAGCGCCCTACTAAAATCACGACATAAGCCAAAATAAAGCCGTAGCGCCAGGCATTGAAACATGATTCTCATCACACAGATGCATCGGACAGCTAGAACCACGTCAATAGAGCTGTGTCTGCAACACCAAAGCTGTTACAGCACAGCTGCTCGTATCGGATGTTATCAATAGAGGCTGTCGGCTGCTTTGTTGGAGCTTATCTGTGGGTACTTGTGTATGGAGCTGCGTAGTTACTATTATGGCATGTATTGTTGTGACGTGTCTATATTATTGGTGAGTAGATCAAAGGGATTATTAGTTGAATGTCTGGTGAACTAATGAAATTGAATATCATTCTCGTAACTATTATGTATTATTGATAATAACAGTATTTGAATGAGGACTAGATGTGCTAAAATGTTTAGTTTTATTGGTAGAATCCACCCAAACTAAGTAAAGTAATAATGTTATTCATTGGTGTTATAATGTGCATTATTTCGAAATCGTAGGAAAAGTTTCTTCTAGGTTGACAATTCAACAAGATTTCTTGTATTGTAACTGACCTTTTCTATACTTATAATAAATCTGTAGAGAGGTCAATTCTGTACATGAAATATATTTACAAAATAACTATCGGTGGGTGATTAGTGATCGATACTGATGCCAAAAATGCAATCAGTAAAATTTTTGTCTGTCTGTCTGTCTTTCTGTCTGTCTGTCTGTCTGTCTGTCTGTCTGTATGTTATTTATAGAAAAAAAAACTACTCGACGGATTTTAACGAAACTTGGTACAATTATTCTACATACTCCTGAGCAGGTAATAGTATACTTTTCATCACGCTACCATTAATAGGAGCAGAGCAGTGAAAGGAAATGTTGGGAAAACGGGAGAAGTTACTTGGTTTTTTTAGCTTCCGTCGCGTGTGCAGCCTTAATGGTTAAAGCTACATAGAAATCATGTATAACGGAAATATTCCACATAAAATTATATAAAAAATATCCCACGACAGCATATGTCTATCTTTTATAGTTGACTCACAATAACACGTGTAACTCCCGATAGCTTAGCAGTTCGGAGAATAAATGTGAATGTAAGTTTGTTTGTTGCGCTTTCACGCGACAACTACTGAACGGATTTGGCTGAAATTTTGCACACAGATAGTTTATAACCTGGATTAAAACATAGGATACTTTTTATCCCGGCAGTAAAATTCCATGGGTCAATAATCAAACTTCACGCGGGCGAAGCCGCTGGCAGAAGCTAGTAATAAATAAAAAATGGTTTGAGCAGCTTTTCAGCAGCTGTCCATTCTAACCAAAGAAATCGTCTTGAAATACACTGTCGAGGCACGTTTACGGAAACCGATAGCAGCTGTTTGTATGATGATTGCTTCGTCGGTAAGGATCCCTAACAAAAGTAGGAACCTTGCATAGTCCTCATGCAAAAGCTTTTATTTATTAAACAAAGCTTACAAACAACAGGGACATTTTCATTCAAAAATGACAAAGTCCGACCTTAATTATTCTTTAAAAATACTCGAGGACAGATCATTATTCAACAAAAGCTGGACATTTTTGTTTTATTCAGTGACATCATTCAGAATTGTCACAGTATTTTAATTAAAACAAATTTTTATGTGAGGGAATGAGCAAAGTATATGGAAATGAATTGGTTCTATCTGAGGCCTCTTCATTCAATTGTTTTTCAATAGTGTATTGTGTTACAATACTTTGTAAGTGACATTTTAACAGCGGCAACGATGATGGAAAAATGTATTTGATTGACATAAGCTACCGATAAGCATTTATAAGTATGATATGCTGTCTGCATGAAAAATGAGAGAAATTAAATGTGACCCACTGTTCGGTTTCCAATAGAGATATAATTTTGCATACAAATGTTTAGTTTTAATGACAATGCATGGTGTGACGTCATTTCAAGTTCAATATTCTCATAGATGGCGGCCTATTTTTAATGCACTTTCCATTATAATATGAGTATCAACAGATAGGTAGGGTTTGCTGAGAAGACTACGAGAAACAAAATTATATTATTTTTTTTTACTTTAAATTATTATTTTTATTTGGTTTCGTTGTATTGACACATATTACCATAGATCGGGCATAAATCCAGACCCAGTGGCTCCTACTGAAAAAATCCTGATGAGAAAACCCAACAAAACATTGCCCGACCAGGGAATCGAACCAACCAACGGAAAGAACAGAAATAATTATTTTTTATTATTAGTAAGAGCTATTTTTAATTAAACTATATGTATAATTTGTATCAGGCTACTGGTAGGTTGTCCCATATGCCGAACACTCTTTTGTACAAAAAATTTAGAAAGCCCTTAAATATTTTGCAAAACATTTAAGCATGAGATATTATAATTTAATTAACTGTTATTCGTTTATAACAAGTGGCGAAGGCTATGCCTTACCCCTTGACATAGAAACAAATGCTCGGGGACCGTTCCTCTTTGTTGGAACTATTCTGGAGTCATTCGATAGATTAACAGAGTTACGGCTTCTCGTCATCGAAAAACATCGTGAAGAAACCAAGTCATAGGTCCATGGGTTTCATAGAAACTGACAACACATTGGCACTAAAACCACTCGAAAAAAAAAACGAAAAACAAAAGATCACGATTCACAACTGCTTTAAATATTTTTGTTTTCGTGGTACCGATTCGTCATCGATGCTAAGATTTAGGCGAAGCCAGTGTTGGCTACCAGGCTGGCTTGTTATTGGCTCAGTATAAACAGTTTTTCAAAACCAGCCAGCACTGGCGGGAATAGAGCTGCCTACTTTTTAACCGACTTCCAAAAAGAGGAGGTTATCAATTCGTCTGTATGTTTTTTTTTTTTTTTTTTGTGTTTGTTACCTCATAACTTTCGACTGAGTGAACCGATTTTGATGATTCTTTTTTTATTTGAAAGCTGGTGCTTCCCATGTGGTCCCATTTTAATTTGCTGAAGATCTGATGCTGGTCTTCGGAGATATACAATGGAACTCCTCAAAAATGTACGGCAAATCTGCAGTGATTGCTGTTATCGCTTGTAGGTTTATTGTTTATACAACATCATGACGTAATATCACGCCTGTATGCTCTGAGGGGGTACGCAGATGTGTACAGTACACCCAGATTTCGACAGTGTTTGTTACCTCAGTACTTTCGACTGGGTGAACCGAGTTTGATGATTCTTTTTTAATTTGAAAGCTGGTGCTTCCCGTGTGGTTATATTTTAATTTGCTGAAGATCTGATCCGGATCTTCGGAGATATACAATGGAACTCTTCAAAAATACACGGCAAATCTGCAGTAACTGCTGCAATCGCTTGAATGTTTATTGTTTATACAGCATCATGACGTAACATCACGCCTGTATGCTCTGAGGGGGTACGCAGATGTGTACAATATTCCCAGATTTCGACAGTTAGGTGTATTAAGTTCCATTTATTGGGGATAAGCCTATTACCTTCACATGTATTGTTTTTTTTTATTTTATTGGCAAGGGTACTTCAAGGGTAGTTTGATGAGAATTTGGTTAGGTTCTGATTATGGGATCCATGACAAAGGAACGGAGCTCTTCAATTCTTAGGAGCAAATTAACGATACTCGGCCAAATCTTTTAAAGGCTATCCGGATATTTGGGTCACGTACCATAACGTCGTTATTAACCGACTTCAAAAAGGAGAAGGTTCTCAATTCAATGTTCCCCGATTACTCGAAGATGACTGGACCGAATTTGTTTTTTAATTGTTTGAAAGGATAATTATACTTCCCAGAAGGTCCCATAATCATCAAGTCAGGATCCTGATAATGGGATCCTGGAGAAATAGAGAGAACTTTTCAAATTTTACAGGCACACCAGAAGCGATTTGGGTAGTTTTAGAAAGACTACTTTCTCGGAGTGATCCCATTTAAATTTGGTAAAGATTAGATGAAAAACTTCGGAGAAAGGCAACGGAACTCCTCATTAAATGTAGCAAATGTGTGTCTCTTACTGGGATTGCTAAAATGTCATATCTGTCTATTGTTTACACCAGTTCATAACAAAAAATCACGCTGGTACGCTGTGAAAGGGTATGCACATGTGAACCACTAAAAAGTGAAAAATAAAAACTTTTTTGCAAAAAATAAAACCGACTTCACACAAAAAAGTAAAAAATAACTTTAGCTTCAGAAGTCGGTGACAAAAAAACTAAATCAATCAAATAAAGGTCACCGACTTCTGAAGCTAAAGTTATTTTTTTACTTTTTTGTGTGAAGTCGGTTTTATTTTTTGCAAAAAAGTTTTTCAAGACTGAACTTCGCCCGCGTGCCCCACAACCCCCGCGCCAGCGTGTGGAGGTGCTGAGTGTGTGGTGTTTATCTGTATATCAAAACGTGTTTACACCACCAGAATGATCCAGGAATGAAATAAATCCATTGGCCTCATCTAAACAACACGGGCCAGGCCAGCGCTGGCTTGTCTGAAGACTGGCGCCAGCATGACTCGCTTCGTCTAAGTCTGGCTACAACCTATTTACATGTAAGTATAGAGTAACTAGCGGGGTGTATTATTTGTATTAAGTTATGTGCCTTATTCATGACTTACAGCAGTGTGTTGCGTCTCTGCTTTGTGAATCAGGTCAAGTTAGTCAATAGTGTTTCTTGTTGAGATTGAATTTACGATGTAATTTGGCCACGTGGACAGAGAAGGTACCTACCATTATTTTGGTGAATGTCACAAGCTTTTCAGTTGTTGGTTCTTTAACGGTGTTCCGAATGATGTTTTCGGTTATCGGTTTCGGAGCAGTGGTGGTGGTCGTCAGCACGAACACCAAAAGAAACATTAATACGGAAAATGTATTGAGTTTTATTTAGACACCATCATAAAAAGTAAGTTTATTCGATGGTACGGTCTTATCTTACTACTTCCGAAATAAAAACGATGATCCCTCTAAAATTCAAAGTTGTAGCCATACTAAAATACGACAACCAATGTTAAGTACAGTCATTTTATCTTCAGCAGTCATTTCACCCTTGATAGTAGCAAACGAACACCAACCTTATGACAGGAGAATAAAGATCACCGTAACATTTACAATGATCCAAATTTAGCAGTAAAATTACTGTAAGGGATTGTACTTGTTTCTTTCTACTTTTATAAAAGACAACCTTTTTAACCGACTTCTAAAAGAGGAGGTTATGTATTCGGCACACATTTTATTATACTTTTAGAATTGCTCCTTACATCATCATCAGCCTACAGCGATCCACTGCTGGAAAAAGGTTTCCTGAATCGCACGCCATTAAACTCAATTCTCAGCAACTCTCACCATTATTTTGGTGAATGTCACAAGCTTTTCAGTTGTTGGTTCTTTAACGGTGTTCCGAATGATGTTTTCGGTTATCGGTTTCGGAGCAGTGGTGGTGGTCGTCAGCACGAACACCAAAAGAAACATTAATACGGAAAATGTATTGAGTTTTATTTAGACACCATCATAAAAAGTAAGTTTATTCGATGGTACGGTCTTATCTTACTACTTCCGAAATAAAAACGATGATCCCTCTAAAATTCAAAGTTGTAGCCATACTAAAATACGACAACCAATGTTAAGTACAGTCATTTTATCTTCAGCAGTCATTTCACCCTTGATAGTAGCAAACGAACACCAACCTTATGACAGGAGAATAAAGATCACCGTAACATTTACAATGATCCAAATTTAGCAGTAAAATTACTGTAAGGGATTGTACTTGTTTCTTTCTGCTTTTATAAAAGACAACCTTTTTAACCGACTTCTAAAAGAGGAGGTTATGTATTCGGCACACATTTTATTATACTTTTAGAATTGCTCCTTACATCATCATCAGCCTACAGCGATCCACTGCTGGAAAAAGGTTTCCTGAATCGCACGCCATTAAACTCAATTCTCAGCAACTCTCATCCAGCTGCTACCATCTACCCTGCGATGATAACACTTTCCCTATAATATAGTTTCGTCTTGGGAATATGTATAAATAATAATATATTATTGTTGGTTACTGAAGGCGAGTCGACACCCTAAAAGTCACGTCATCAGTTGGCAACAGAGGGGAAGTTTATAAAAGGAGGCGCGCGGTGCAGCAGCGCACACACATACATTACATTCGACGCTCGGCCGCCGCAGCGTGCAGACGTGCGCTACGCTCCGCTCCGTCGTCTCTCCGCGCCCCCGCGCCCCCGTTCCGGTCAGCTGCAGTGCTACGTCGTAGCCCTGCGTTCTCACCGAGTCTACGTTCAGTCGTAGCACTACTACGGTTTGTGACTCGTTCACAACCATAGTGTGTTGCGCCGTAGCGAGCTAGCTACGACGAGTGCTTGCGCTCTTAGTAGTTGGTCCGCTGCGTAAAACTGTCTTTTTCAAGACAATTTCCTTCATCGTCAAAAACGTATTTTGCCCCTTCAGGGAAATCCACGGTTTAGTGGTACTTGGGTGGATACCTAACGGTGCTAACGATCCCAAGTGGGTGTTGACCCGACACACCCGCTAACCCTCTTCAAGGGAAGGCAATCCGTTGGAAGGGCTCTGACTGCGGCCTTGGGGGATCTCCTAGTCGCAGTCTGGTAGCACCTAACCCCCGTTTGTCCACAGCTGCACCCGGGACGTCTGGGTGTCTCTACCCCAGCGGCCCGGATCGGTCGCAAGACCCATAGGGCCCTGTCGCACAATAAGACTGGCGACAGGTTTACAAGCTTAGGGCACACCTTAGGTACTCACCTCCCTGTATCACCCACAGGGAGAGAACACATCCCCGGGTTATCCCACCCGGGGAGTTAGGTACTGGTATCGCTAGATAGGCAAACAGAATAGGCCCTTCAGGCAATTCTCAGACAGTCGTGTCGCTGGCAAGTTTGTTTGTGTTTTTCTTCTTGCCAGTAACACTAGGAAAAACACAAGGGTGGGTTCGTTTTTACGGGGTACTGTCTGCCCGGGGAGTTCACGTTTCACGTGTCTCCTCGGGACTAGGTAGTTAGCTCTAGTTAGCTCAGTATTAGGATTTTAGGCTGTTAGGCTCCCCCCGCCAATATGGCAGATATAATTTATCAGGCGGCGCGCAACGTAGTGCTGAAAGCGCACTTTGACGACCTGATACAGGTACTGTTGGCTGACGACAGTCCCTATATTCAGGACAAGTACTCGGCCCTTTTAAAGCCTTTTGAAAAGGCCGGTTACAATGCCCTTAGGAAGGAGATACCTTCTAGGTCGCCCACGCGCTCCCCCGACCCGTTAGCTCAATCCTCCGACATGGAGATTGTAGAGTCCCAGCCAGCCCCCGAAAGCTCTCCGGAGACCTCGGGCACCAACTCCTCGTCCTCTGAATCTGAGGACTTTCAGTTGGTGCAGAAGGGCAAGAGGAAGAAGGGAAGGCAAGCGAAGGCCGGTAAGGCCAAGAAGGCCGTCACGAACTTCAATGCGCCTCCCCTTGCTCCCCTAGCCTCCCCGCCCCCGTCCGGTGTTACTGCACCCCCAGCTGCCTCCCAGGGCAGCCGCCCGTCCAGCCCTATGGCTATTTCCTCACCGCAAGGTGCGGCTCCTGTCAGCCGCCCTGCAAGCCCTATGGCTGCTTCTCAGCCAGCCCCCACTTCTGCTGCTCCTTCTTCAAAGAAGCAGTTAAAACCCCCGGCTCTGTACATCCAGGAGAAATCCAGATGGACAGAAATCTCCAAGATGTGTGTTGATCGCAAGATCAACTACACCAACGCCACCTCTACCCTTCAGGGTATCAAGGTGAAGACCCCCACGTCCACGGACTTTAGAAGTCTCGTACACGCGCTTCGTGGAAGGAACGTCGCCTTTCACACGTATAGTCTCCCTGAGGAGAAGCCGACCCGTGTGGTCATCAAGCGGATCCCCAAGGAGATTCCCTCCCAAGATATCCTGGAGGATCTCACCTCCCAGGGTATCCCCGTTTCGGCGGTCCACCGCCTTCACAAGAATAGGTCCCAAGGGGGTGACGAGTACGACATGGTACTCGTAATATGTGACCCAGTTGAAGGGCACCACCCCATCTTCAAAGTCCGGTCAGTATGCTCGCTCTCGGGCATCATCATTGAGAGGCCTAAAAAGCTTAAAATCGTCGGACAGTGTCATCGCTGCCAGCTTTATGGCCACAGCCAAAAGCACTGCTACGCACCGCATAGGTGCGTAAAGTGCCTCGGCGATCATGCCACGGCAGACTGCACCCGTCCTAAGGACAGGAATCTCTGCACAGAGCCGCCTAGTTGCGTCCTGTGCGGTCAGTCTGGCCACCCGGCTAACTACAGGGGCTGTCCCAAAGCCCCCAAACAGTCCGCTGGAAAGTTGGCCAATCGCGCCAACCAACGCCAGCAGAGGGAAGCTCCCTCTTCCTTCCAAGTCCCCTCCAAGGTCCTCCCCGAGCGTCTCAGCCCGCAGAGGCCCTCCCCATGGAACATGCTGAACCATCAGCAAGCGTTCCCAGCCCTCGCGAAGTCCCAACCCAACCCCCCCATGCCCGGTCTAATGGAAAACCCTGTACCAGCGCCCACTCCGGTGGTCGCCCCTCAAGCTCTTCCTAAAACCCGCGCTCCCGTCTCTCAAACCCGCGCTCCCGTCGCTCCAACCCGCGCTCCTGCTTCACAGGAATCTAACCTCAAATACTTGATGAAGTATCAGCCCCTTTGCACCCCTGAGGCCGACCGCATGGTGGCCGAACTCAGGGCTGCAACGGACCTTCAACAAGTAGTTGATATCATTGATGCCTATCCGGTCATCAAGTCAGCCTTAAGCAATCTTAGTTTCGCGCCGTAATGGATATTACACCCGGTATCTCTTGCACCCAACCCCGGTCCCTTAGATTAGGTTACTTTAACGCCAACGGCATGAGAGGTCAACGCGACGAGATCGCCTCTTTCCTCCGTGACCACAACGTTGATGTACTCCTCATCCAGGAGACCTTCCTTAAACCCAGCCACCGCGACCCCAAGATTGCGAACTACCGTTTAGTTCGCAATGATAGGTTACGTTGCCACAAGGGTGGTACTCTCATTTACTTTCGCAAGGAACTACACTGCATCCCTATCGACCCCCCTCCTTTAAAGTCCCTAATTGAGGTTTCAATCTGTCGGCTAGCTATGACCGGTCATCAACCGATCCACTTAGTGTCTGCTTATTTGGCCCCTTCTAACACGTCGGAAGATCACAACCTCCTGGTTAATGATCTCACCCTCCTTTTCGGCTTAAGTGACTCCGTGATCATCGCGGGCGATCTTAACGCCAAACACCCAGCCTGGAACAGTAGAATGACGAACCCGAGAGGGAAAGTCCTCTACGATCTAGGTCTGTCTCTCAACTTTGACCCGATCGCTCCTATCGAGCACACCTATTATCCCGACACTCCCAGCTATCATCCTGACGTGCTCGATATAGCGCTGCTCAAGAACGTGAACCTTCGGTTACACTTGATTGAGACGTTACACGAGCTCCATTCCGACCATCGTCCAGTGCTCATGCACTTGATTCCTCGCTCGGGTATCATTGACCCCAGCCAACCCCCTCCCACCACTCTCACCACTGACTGGAGGAAAGTAAGCGATATGCTGAAATCTGAAACGTCACCGCTTCTTGATGGTATTCCCGACCATATTGTCTCTGTCGCAGACACCGAGGCCGCAATCAACTCGTTTACAGAACACGTTCAGTCCATACTGAAGGATTGTTCTCGAGAAGTACCAGCGATGAGCGATCAACGCTGGATACTTCCCGACGACATTCGTGAACTGATAAATGAGAAGAATGCGGCCATACGTGCCTACAGCTCTTGGCCCTGCGAAGCGAACAAGATTCACATGCGTTCCTTACAGCGTGCTGTAAAGAAACGCACCAGTGAGTTTCGTTCGAGTCAATGGGACAAAACGCTCAGCGAACTTGAGCCCACTCACCTAGCTTTCTGGCAGCTTCAGAGGAAGTTGCGCACCTCGGAAGAGGTTTCTTCTCCACCCCTCATCCGTCCCGATAAGAGCGTCGCTTTTGACGACTCTGAAAAAGCAGAATGTCTGGCCGACAGTTTGGAATCCCAATGTTCACCGAGCACTCTACCAGTAGACAAGCAGCACCTTGATGAGGTGGATGCAGAAGTCGAACGTAGAGCTTCGCTTCCCCCTGTAGAAGACCCCGATGACCCTCTCCCCGTCATCACCCCGGAAGAGGTCAAAGACATCATAGATAAGTTACAGCCTCGGAAAGCCCCAGGCGCCGATGGCTTCACTAATAGAGTCTTTAAAGCCCTCCCCGCCCGGCTCATAGTCCTTTTGGCTGCCATCTTCAATGGCGCCCTGAGCAACAATATGTTCCCCCAAGCGTGGAAAGAGGCCACTGTTATAGGTATTCCCAAACCTGGGAAACCGAAAGCCCAGCCTTCGAGCTACAGGCCGATCAGTCTCCTGAGTGCTCTCGGCAAAATCTATGAAAGGCTTATTTATAAGCGTCTCAGAGATTATGCCGAGACAAAGGGCCTCATCCCTAAAGAACAGTTCGGCTTCAGGACCGAACATTCTTGCATACATCAAGTCCACCGCATCGTCGAACACGTTAGCGCTGGTTTCCAGCGCGGAGCGATGACAGGCGTGATGTATTTCGATATAGCGAAAGCCTTTGACAAGGTCTGGCACAATGGCTTATTATATAAATAAGCTATACCAACTCGGTGTGCCTGACCGTCTCGTGCTCATCTTACGAGACTTTCTGTCAAACCGTACCTTCCGCTACCGTGTGGGTAAGACGTTATCCTCTCCCCATCCTATCCGTGCCGGAGTCCCTCAGGGCTCCGTCATCTCTCCCCTCGCGTTCACGTTGTACACTAGTGACATCCCCAAGAACAAGAAGGTTCAGTTAGCCCTATTTGCCGACGACACGGCAATTTACTACACCGGCCGTTCTATGACTAACATCCGTCGCATCCTCCAAACAGCTGTCGACTCGCTCGGCGCTTGGTTCCGTAAGTGGAGGATTGAGGTTAACCCTGTCAAGAGCCAGGCAGTTCTGTATTATAAGGCACGCCTTAAGCGATCGCCAGGTCCCCCCGTCACTATGTTTGGCAAGCCTATCCCTTGGGAGAAGCAAGCCAAATATCTTGGAGTTATTCTTGACGACCATCTGTCATTCAAGGCTCATATCAAAGCAGCTCGTGACCGAGCTGCCTTTGCTATGGGCCGACTCCATTTCATGATCACTAGGAAGAGCAAGTTGTCACTCAAGTGCAAGTTGCGTCTTTACACCGCAGTCATCCGTCCCATCATGACATACGCTTGTATCGTATTCGCTCATGCCCACCCGCGTCATATCCACACGATGCAGACCTTGCAGAACCGTTTCCTCCGTAAGATCACCGGTGCCCCCCCGTACGTCCGTAACGACAGTCTACACGTAGACCTTAGAATCCCTACCGTTAAGCAGTTCATGAAACGCCTGTCCAAGCGTTACTTCGACACTGCCATCAAACATAGGAACCCCCTAATCGCATCGGCCGCCCGGTACGACCCATCGCGTATTAGCTCAGTCCAACGTCCGCGTCACACCTTAGTCACCCCCGACGATCCGATCACTATCTTGCAAGAGAGTAGGAAAGATACCAGTACAGTTCGTAGATTGTACAAATACAAACCGAAAACCTTCCGACCTCGCCGCCGAGGTCCGGCGCGTAACCCCACGTCAATCCCTCCCCGACCCTTGCCTGAGCCAGCCCGCGATGCTGAGCCTTTAGCAATAAAACAGTCCCTAAATAAAGACAATCAGATCCAGCCTGTCCCTTTGCTGCCCCCAGCGACGCCCTAAGCCGAGGTCCGTACCCCACAGGGGGTGCCCTTAGAGCGCTGTCGCTTAGTTTTTAGTCATTTTTGCCCTGGCTGGAGGCCTTAAATTCAAGGCATCCACAGGACTTGCCCGGTTAAGCAGAAGCCAGTCTTCGTAGACTGAACTGCGAGATGCCCTACACAAAAAAAAAAAAAAAAAAAAAAAAAAAAAAAAAAAAAAAAAAAACAGCAGCGCACTTTTTGCTTGAACCGCGCTCGAGACGGACGTGCTACCTGCTACTTGGCCATTATCGTGTGCTTAGTGATTTTTGGGTTGTATTTTTGTTCGTGAACTGATTATTCCATTTTGTTTGTGTAAAATCTATTTGATTATTATTTTCACTGTTTCTTTTGATAATTTATAATTCTTGTAAAATTGCAATTTAAAAGATAATAAAGAGAGTTCGTTTTTTTTAATGTATTTCACTTCTGATCGCTAAAATTATAATATTTATACATATTCCCAAGACGAAACATTCCCTTAAATCATATTGAATCTCTATTTCTCACTCCGGCTTTTCCTAGTTAGAAGATGTAGAAATAAGAAGCAGAATTTTTTTATATCAAAATCAAAACCTTTATTTCAACTAGGCCAGTTACAAGCAATTTTTAAATATCGAAACAAAAATAACAAGACTGATCTCAACGGAGAGGAACTGGCAAGATACTCCATACTCCTTGGACACGCTTTTAAAATCAAAATATTGTTACACAATACACAATCTTGGTTCCATCATTCATGTTGAGATGATACATAATGTGAAACGATGTAGCAGGATGTGCACGTTAAAAGAGTACTCAAAAATAAAATAATACTCAAAATAAAAAATAAATCACGTAGGCCTAGGGGCACTAATAAAACTTCAAAAGGTGCACAGTTCGCTTGGTCGATTCCATGGAGAAGAACCGGCAAGAAACTCCACGATTACTCTTCAAATCAACAATATTATTATATTACAGCATCAGTACTTTAGTATGGGGGGACAGCGTAGGCCCAACAATAGGTCGTTGCTTACCATACAAAAAATGTAAAACAAGATAAATATTTAAGAAAAGTTAAACAGCATCTGGGAATCTACAAAGTCGTCATCAGACACCACATTTTTATTTGAACACACGTGCAAATGTGAACGCACAGTTACGAGTGACTTCAGAATTCATGCCGGCTTGAATGGTGGCCCTTCATGGCTCTCTCCTTGGCAGAACGCCAAGAGAAATGTAGGCTGAAAAGACTCACTTTATATTGTTAACATTTACCGGATTTTATTGTACCAAGGTCATAAGGTTTAGCGTTGTAAGTGATGTAGTTTTAAAACGTTTGACCTTGGTTGCTTTCGATGTCAATGATGTCTCGTTCAAAATATTGTTGTGTTTATTCTTCCCCCTCCCCTCCCCCCTATTACATCTTGTAAGGCGTGTTAAGTGACACTTCGCCAGGCATGATCTACTATAGTACAGTGGTACTATAAACCGTGTTTCCGGATGACATGCATAAACTGCGACCGTTCATTGCACTCATCATTACGAACCACTTTTACTACGGGACCAAACCCTTTTTTTTTTTTTTTTTAGGATGGGAAATCATCGGGGCCGCGGTATCTCTTTCGAACAGTCCCGCAACCCCGGACGGGACCAAACCCTGAATCAGCTGTTTTCTACAGTAATTATGTTCGCAGTTGTACAATGTATGGAACTGCTGATTTATTTTTCGCAATTCAGGGTTTGGTCCAATAGTAAAAGTTGATATCGTCCGGAAACACGGTGTAGACCTGCCTGACTTTTCGCGCACTATGGGCGTGATTTTATGCATACACTTTCGTAATCAGATTTTTTTTATGTTTTAATCTTTTATATTTAAAAGTTAAAAACATCGGGTCTGAAAGTTGTGGGAATTTGTAGAAAATGATGTATAGAGTAGGTTTTGGGCATTGTTGATCTTACAGTTTTATAACCCTGCTTTTAAGTTGGTTGAATCCCAATAAACAAGTTTTATTTGTCGATTTAAGCCTCACAAACAGACCTGTTATACCACTGTTTGGGCAAGTGCTCGTCATTTTTACACTTACTCATATTAATAATAATATGAATAAAAACAGTACCCTTTTCCGGTTAACTACAATGTTCATTACGAGAACTTCCTGCTTGTTTTCACACACGTTTGATAGACTTATTATGACTTCACATAGGAAAAATAAAACACTGTTGTAAAAGAAATCCTACTACGCTAGACTTAGGGATGGAATTTGATAGCTCATCAAAAAGCTAATTCTGAAAAGCGTCCATTACTCCTACGTATTAAAATAATAAAATTCACAAGCTGGTTGTGTGCTTTTCATCAAGAAATAAATTGAATTTGTTTCCATCACAAAAGCGAATGTGAAGGCGGTATAATTTGGTTAAACAAAAACAGGGTTTGTCTGTTATTTTTCTCACTACGTTTTCAGTCATTTTCTTTTGTTAATTAAGTAGTTGCTTTTTCATAGTTATCTCAGTTAATCTGCTCTCAAATGACCTTTGTAAAGAACGGTTGTGCGGGATATTGATCCCTAATTCTAATAAAAGTTCAGCTTGGTGCTTTAGAAGTTGCGACGACAATTCTAGAAAAGTCATTTAATGCTGTTAAATCGTAAAATGAGATGTAAGAGGTTTCCATCGCAATCTATGCCACTATTGGTTTAGTAGATAGTATGTGTACATACAAATAAAGTGACTGAAAGAGTGATGAATAAACAGTAAATGTTGATCGATAGAGAAGGAGAGAAAGACCAAGGAAACGATAGATGGATTGTTTGAGGAATGATTTGAAAAACAAAGCAGTGAATTGACAAAAGACAAAAAAGAATAGAAGAAAAAACGTGCTCTGCCGACCCCGAGTAACAAAGGACAATGGCAGGAACATGATGAGATAGTATCTGAATAATTTCTATGTATAATCAGATCTAAATACACAACGGTCAGATACACCATAATTTATATTACAAATTCTAATGACAATAAAATTAAAACACGTTTTCATGGGCTCAGAACATGCTATTTCCCTTAAGTGACAGACGCGTAATCTCTGATGGCAAGGGTACCTACACTCTTGCATTATAATAAGACTGTGACCATGGAGAAGAAAGGGAGCGCTCCCTTTTTTAAATTTGTCGAAATCCTTATTGAAACTCTTCATCTGAGAAAATTCGTACCCTACGGTTTCTATTACTAGTAGTTCATCCATGCCCTAAAAACTTAGTGAAAGTCTTGTCTAGTTTTGTAAGGTGGTAAAAATACTAACCAATCAAATAGCTAATTAATACTCAAGTCGACCACTTATACACCCAGAAGTCACTACACGTACTACACAGTTCAGTGATGGCCTGCCAGTTTTCACCCTTATTCTTAATTTATAAGTTTGAAAACAGATCGACCGTCACTGAACTCGATAGTACATTAAAGGCCGTTTTCTACAACTTACTTACGTATAACTGTCAGTTAATAGGCCTACTCTCGTAGCTATCGGTGCTTCTATAAACAAAGTTAGTCCTATCCACGTCTCCTGCTGTCACTTATTTTGAAAACAAAAACAAAGAAAAGCTTATTTGTTACGTTTTTAAATGACCGTTAGTGTATTTTCCATTCGTGGGTTCCACGCTTTTTGATTTAAGGGACACCAAAACACAACTAAAATTCAAAACATCCATCCATTTGTCCATCTGTAATGTAATCAATTCGAAGAGTAACCGCGACCTCTCACCACTATGTCCTTCCTGGCGTCTCGCCCGCAGATTTACGGCAAGGGACCGTCTTTCCAGCAGCTCGCAGGATTTAATTTACTTGCACAAAGACGTCGTTTTTCTTCGTTGATGTTCTCCTCGGTGTTCGTAACACAATTCTGTGACGTCATTTATTCTTTTATTCTTCGAAAAATTGCTATCACATCAAAGTTATTTAATACTAGCTGACCCACGCAACTTTGTCTGCGTCACATAAGAGAGAAAAACGAAAGGAAAAAAGCTGTGAAGCATTAGGTGATGGTCACGGTGAGTTCAATGATTTTTGTTTACCGAATAACTGCTCGACACGCTTATAGAAGTTTTCACGTCAATATACAAAGAGGTATCAATAAAAGAGGGTAGCTGATATTATTCGAGATGAAATTTATTTCAAAGCTTTCCAGGTTATATCTAAAGATAAAGAACCAGGTCAGCCAGATGTTACTATTTCTGGGAAATAGGGTACCTACAACATTAGTGGAACTTTCCACAAAATGAATCCATATCTATTTTCAATAAGTAGAACGGTGTAAGAGGCAAAAAGCTTTAATACCTCTTTCTGGTTGATCCCGGCTATCTTTTGTAGATCTTTGACAGTCGTTACAGGAAGTCAGTGGCCCAAAAAGTCTGATACCTTACCAATCATGAGTATTACCAAATACTAAGCTGGGTTGTAGAGGTCAGATAGGCAGTCGCTCCATGTAAAGTACTGTTATTCAGCTGCAACCGGTTAGACTGGAAGCCGACCCCAACATAGTTGGCAAAAGGCTAGGCAAATGATAATGATGTGGTTGATCCCTTTCTGGATTACAAGGGTGAATTTAGATGCTTAAATTGATGACATTGAAGTTATTTTTAATCGACAAATTGGTAAAAGTAAGGTTATGATAGAGAAAAATGTTGAACTTACCTAAGAGAGGCACTAACAGCGTACATTTAATAAATGACACGAAACACAGCGCAAAATCCCTTATATTAAATCAATGTCTAAACTGATTAAACGCTAACGTAATTTCACTTTAACAGCATCAGACCATAAACCAATTAAGACCAGCATGCTATGCACTGAAAGCAATCCAATTCAATTATTTATTCTAAAGACACGGTTAGATTATTGCCGATAGAATGGCTCTAAACGGCTACCAATTTCATTCACAATCCGCACATTTATAGTGGTCTTTATTGGTTTTTTCTAAATTTTAGTACTCCACATACGGGCGTATGTGGAGTACTAAAATTTATGACTTGCGCCGTTTAATTAGGCCATAATAGATTTTTATGGTGCATTCCCAAGAAACCTCCTGAGGAAATCTGACTCGACGTCGTAAAGAAAGATGAGAGTTTGGTTCTTATTTTATGTGATTATTGGTTTGAATAAAGGGTTTATCTAGTCATTAAAAATGACAGACAAGCGCATAGGCCACAAGATAACATCATAATTTATTATGTACATCACGGCAGTAATAGCTGAAGAGTTAAGCAAAACTGTATCTAATTATAGTACACTTCCATTTCGCCAGTTATTGTAGTGAGCATTAATTTATTCATCAAAACAGAAAAACGTTACACAGCTTGTTGAGACGTTTCCAACATTCAGAGTACACTCTTTTTTCTCAAAAAAACTAACTGAAACATTTCATTTAAAAATCTGTTTGTGAACATTTCCATTTAAGTGAAGCAAACTTCAGCAGTTTTTATTGCATCAAAGATGACTGAAACATTCATGAGTTTGGTTCACATCCAACTTGAATATGAAAAATTACCAATGTTCTGCGGTTTCAACCGCCTTCTGTCTTTTTGCTTGTCTCTTAAAGGTCATTAGCATGATGGAGTCTGCTATTACAATAGTGTCAAAATAGTCGATCATTGATTTCATAATATTATTATGTCCAGTTTTGACAAGTTTGGAAATCTACTAATATAATGACGTCATTATGACTTTCCAATAGTAATCTACTAATATTATGGCGTCATTATGACTTTCCAACGGTAATCTCGTACATATCGACAAATGTGTAAAAATATATTATAAATGAAATCTGGCATGAATAAATGCAGTCATTTAGTAGTACATTTCGAAAACCATTTCTACTAATGGTTTCATAATAATGGCAATACGACAATGTCATTAAAACACAATTTTGTTACGAAATCATTGACCGACCAATGATCGACCATTGAGAATTTAGCAGATTACGAACTTTAAGCAAAATGACAATGGGATTGGAATGGAATGGTGTTGGAAAATTGGGCCTCTGCAATAACGTTGACGGTGATGATTCCTATCTATGACAGCGGGCGTAGAATAATATTGTAAATACAAATTATGTATTTGTAAGGCACTAGAAGTTTCCTTGACTGCGTAAAGAGATACATTTTGTTAGTAGTAAAATTGTTCTTAAAACTACGCACATTTAACGATGACGTGCAATGACATGAAACCTCTGTGTCATAAAAGTTTTATTCCACAACTACTGTGAATTTTACAGTCACACTTTTGCTTTTTTACGTGAAATGCGATAACTTTTAAGGAAAATGGAAAGGGTTCGTGTGTACGAGTATTTTTTTCATAAGTGTGCAAAACATCCTCACTTTCGAAACTTGATGACTAAAAAATGAATCAAAGCAAAATTCACCGACTACGAAACGATCATTTGCACTTCTGTGTTTTTTTTTTTATTCGATTGAGTTTCTATTTTTAACCGACTTCCAAAAACAGGTATGTTTTTTGTGTTTGTTACCTCAGAACTTTTGACTGGGTGAATCGATTTTGATGATTCTTTTTTTATTTGTTCCCGTGTGGTCACATTTAGTGAAGATTTTATGCTGATCTTTGGAGGTATTCAATGGAACTCTTCAATATAGACGGCAAATCTGCAGTGATTGCTGCAATCGCTTGTATGTTTATTGTTAATACAACATTATGACGTAACATCACGCCTGTATGCTCTGAGGGGATACGCAGATGTGTAAAATACTCCCAAATTTCGACAGTTAGATATGTTAAGTTCCATTTATTGGGGATAAGCCTATTACCATGACTTAGGTATTGTTTTTTTTTTATTGGAATGGATGTACTTCAAGGGTAGTATGATGAAACTTTGGTTTGATGTTGATTACGGGATCCATGAGAAAGTAACGAAACTCTTCAATTCTTAGGAGTAAATTAACGATATTCGGTCGAATCTTTTATAGGCCATCAGGATATTTGAGTCACCTACCGTAACGTCGTTATTTTCAAGTCATTATCGTAGTCGAGTATGATGATCAACGGCTTACAGTAAGGGTGCAATTTGTGGCAGAATTTCTAACTGTCCTAAATTACAATGCGCTAACGTTCGTTGCTGCATTGCAACATGACGAAAGCGTTCTAATTGCATTGCGGAAGATGGATTTTGTAGTCTCGTGTGGTTTATTTAATAATTTGATAGCGTCCAAATCGGTTAAAGCTATGCCTTCCCAACTTTTGACACGACTTAGTGCTACATATATAAGTTAATTTTTTAACACCTTACATTTGCCCTTTGGCCAAGTTTTTTTACCAAGGGCGATTACAGCTCTTTCGAAGGTGGTACCCTGTAGTTTATGGACTGCAACCGCCACCGCCTAGCTTAATATTAGAGGCAGCATACGGCGCTCCACATCTCCGTAACCTTTTAATGCCTGAAATGTAGTACTAGATGGAGGTATGTATGGGTATGCAACCATTACTATCTTTTAGACTATTATAATATAGTATAGTCGGTGACAAAAAAACTTAATCTCTCAAACAAATTAAACAACTCTCTTATCTCTCAAGCTATGTTTCACTTTTTTTGTGTTTTTGAAGTCGGTCATATTTTTAGCAAAAAAGTTTTTATCATTCCATTTTTAGTTGTTCCCAAACAAATATTTACCATGAGTTTTTGGCCGGCCTTGAGGAGAGGTCAACCAGAGGATGAGAAGCCGTGTGCGTTGAATTAGATGACGAATCAATCGGGCTCTCAACAAATCGCGGCAACTCGCGGCGAGCTCGCTGCGCACTCGCCCCGCTTTCAATTCGCTAGTGTGATAAGTCTCGGCGTGCGCGGGGCACAACCTGTAGCAGATATACATTACTTAGTTTTCACTTCTATCGGCTGTCCCCAAATTCTGTCCGCATGTTTTTTTATCGTACAATATTGTATCTACTGGACATAAGCCTTCATTCTGTCAGATATATTGGACCACGATTCGCCACGCGAGCTCAATGCGAGTCAGCGTATGCCACTCCAACATTTTCGTTCTAGGACATGTTGCCCTAATTTTTTTTCCTTCTCCATTTTGAGAGAGAGCGAGCGGTGGTGATGAAATAAATTACAGGAATGGATGACCCAGCCTTGGTTTTTAGACATCACGGCAAAATAAACCTAAACAGCACACAGTAAAATTAAAAATCCCAAATTGTTTAACCAACCTTATGACTGGCCAGAAACGTCACTACATTTAAAAAAAAAAAACAAGGGAGAATAAGTTCAGTACTAAGTAGTCCTCTTTGTGTTTGCGAATATTTTTTTTAAAATAGAGACAAAGTTCTTCTGACGTTGAACACAAGAGGTTTTTCATTTGTGTGAAACCTCGTTAGTACTCTTAAAGGGCACTTCACGGAACCCTGCCTCGCGAACAAAGTGACCTAAAAATTTGTATGCATATTTTTTGTCTGATTTGGTTTATCAAAGGCTTAATTTTAATTTGTGTTTTGAAGTTCTCGTGGTTTCCTGAGCACTGATGAATGTTGAATGGGATGAATGGTTTTATTTGCATAAAATCACTCTATGCAAACAACTTTTATTTCATAAATAGGTACTTTATAATATAGCATCACGCTTATAATACCCGAAGAGTAAGCAGAGGCGTATCTAATAATCCCACCCACATTTCGCGAGCGAGTTATGTTTAAGTCTCACTGTAATAGGGGGCTACTGCGGGTAACCCTATTGCCATCAACCGGGCACGCATCTAGACTCCCTGGCTACTACTGAGAAAGTCTTGATGGAAAAATCCAATAACAACTTGCCTGTGTAGCTTGTAATTAGATAGATGGTAGGTAGCTGATGAGGTGCTGGTACATTGGTGCCGAGGAAGAGATATTGAAATAAAATAATACAAGTAGGTAATACTATGCACGTCTATATTGTACCGTGTCGCAGATGGAAAGGGAAGAGTGTTGCCATTATTTACACAAGGATTTACATTTAATGTTGGTGTTGCAAAATACGAATTAAAATCTCCAATATTGCCTGAACCGGGAATGGAACCCAGGACGTCACGCTCAGCAGTTGCGCTTGCAACCACAAGACCAACGAGGCAGTCTGAATTATTTTATCATACAGGGTGTAAACCACCTCATCACAAAGCCGTCGACTAAGCATTCTGTACATTAAACTAAGTAACTTTGCGCAAAATTTATTGCTGGGAAACGACTTTTTTTTTTGGGGTGAAAAATCATGATTTGTGGTAGAACTCAATGTAACTTAAAACATTGTGCTGATGGATGAATTGAATAGTACGGGAGGTAGAGGTGTTTAAAATAAAAATCATACAGTAAAAACTTGTATTTAAAAAAAACTTGTCGTAAAGTTGTGGAACTTTCACCCCCAATATCTTCGTAACTTGAAGGTTCTCAGCTATGGGAGAATAAGTGCCTTCGTTATGAGGTGTTTTAACGTCTTCCTTGCGTTACTAAACCCACACAAAAGTAGGTGATACAAAGTGTTTAATATAGAAAATCTCCAATACTACTACATTCTGAACAGGATAGACGACAAAAAGAATCTAATAAGTCCGTCGTTTAGATTATCAAAAAATATTTGACCCGATTTTCTCATTAATTACGTAAATCAAAATTGACGAAGATACGATGCTTTTAAAATTCTCAATACGTCACGCCTAGGTATAATTTTTAGAGCGTACTGACGTCATGAGCTCCCAATCCCGAGTTTTGATGAGTTTTATCTTACTCAATATTCATTAATTTACATAAACAAAAAATACGTCGTGTCCATTATTTAAAATAATTTATTTTCCCATACGACGGCGACGGACGGAAACCCTATTTAATTTTTACAAACCTATATAAGGTTTTTTATTTTTTTAAATTGGTTTGGAATTGTTTGAAACTGTCGTCAGGCCTATTATCGTGTTATTTTCCACTTTAATTTATAAAAACACTGCATACTTTCGGAAATGTGAAATTTTAATTTCGTTTTACCCAAACACATCCCTTCAAACCCTTTTCTCGTACCGACGTTTTCCCCTGTCCGCTAAGAAAAGCAGCTGACACACTCGACGAACGTATTAGATGTTTATTTACCTACGTTAGTGGAATATTTCAGAACCATGATTAAAGAGACAGAAAGTGGCGATGCCAAAACTGACCAACGGGTAAGTTCGAAAGTGTTTACTGCAGATGTCCTAAACGAGAACTAAAAACTAAGTGAACGGGTTATAAATTAAGAAAATCAATCAGCCCTTTAATGTTGCCGCTGCTGGGATCTACTTTCAATGAGAGGGAAATAATGAAAATATAAATAAAAATTACTTTAGTTAATTAATTTAACAATAAACTAAAGATGGCGTTTAAAACACTAATTCTCAATGCTGTCAACTGGTAATGTCCCGAAAAGACTGGCACCATTAACACATTGTATGGCACGCTTAGCCTCTGGCCAAGGTGAAAGCCAGCTCATGGGTTACAGGAAGTGTCAACTCACACCTTTTTCCATAAGGGTTAGGTGAGGCAGATATAACAGACCACCGTTACTTTCAATTGATACCTACGTTCATACATCTGATCAAACACGAGTAGCAGCTAAATTAAAATAATATGCATTAAAAGCAGAGCGAAGTAAACAACAGTGCAAACGGACACCTATCAACAAGAAGTATATTCATCTCGCATGTGGTTTGGCACCGCAAACAATAATTAGCACATTGTGGCATTGAACAGAGCTACAAACATGTGGGGTGGAAAACCACCCATTAATTTTACTCTTGGGGAAAAACTGACCTTATGTCAAAATTACAAATGCACCGCTCAATCATAAGTTGTTATTTGTATAAAACTAAAAAAAACTTAAAAAGCAAACGTATGAGCATTTTAGGATCTAATATCTCTGTGTCACACAACGAAAAGTAAATATTCTTTGACTGTGAACAAATGAATTTGGAGCAACTTTGTAGTTTGTTAAAAAAATGGCGAAAATATATTTTTTGTTATACAAAAAATATTAAAAAGTAACCGTTGAGTGTAGCTCATTTTAATTGATTAAAACCAACGCATGTACTCGTAACTGTGTGACTACATTGTGAAAGTCGTACAGAACAAGCAAATAATTGGGTCCTATTCAAAGCGTTCATTTAGTGTATCTATATTAATACTAGCTGACCTGCGCAACTTCGTATGCGTGAAGAACCGCTTCACCGATTTTGTGCAAACTTCACAAAACCATCTACTAAATAGTCTGAACAAAGCCTAAACATTTGGTTTTGATAGGTGAGCCCGTTCTTGAGTTATACAATTACAACGAAAAGTGGCATTGATTCTAATAAATATTGATTATAAAGAGAAAAGATTTATTTTGCACGTTACGAATAAACTTAAAAACTACTAGACCTATTTGAAAAATTATTGCAGCAATGGATAGTTACGTTATCAGTGAGTAGCATGGGCTATATTTTATCCACGTATTCGTACGGGATCGGGAACTACGTGGGAAAAACCGCGTAAAGTCCGCTAGTCTACACTAATCTATACTAATATTATAAAGAGGAAAACTTTGTTTGTTTGTTTGTTTGGTTGTAATGAATAGGCTTAAAAAGGACCGTTTTTAAAAATTCTTTCACCATTCGAAAGCTACATTATCCACGAGTAACATAGGATATATTTTATCCCCGTACTCCCACGGGAACGGGAACTATGCGGGTGAAACCGCGGGACGTCCGCTAGTTTTTCATAAAAAGGAAGATATCTGAGACATCTTGACAAGTTGATTGTAACTGTTGTGGTGTTGTAAATTAGACACTCAATGTGTTTGTACATACATGAGAAGTATTTGAATAGATAAGTATGAATTTGAATGACTAAGACAGACCAACGTTAATAAAGTTAGAGTATTTTTTTTATAAATTACTTTATTTAACAAAAATATAGATTTAACATGTTCTACATAGACACAATTTAAATTAGATTTGTGTGGTACTTAACACAATGCATATAATCAAAGAACTGCAATCTGTACACAATTATTTATTTATCGTGTGGTTAATTCGCTAACCTGGTGTCAGAGTTTTTATGTCGCCCATATCACCTCTGACTTGGCTTAACATGCGCCGTCGAGAAATATTTCTCAGGCATGCTGGTTTCCTCACGATGTTTTCCTTCACCGAAACAAGTTATAATACCTACGCTCTTGAATCCAATAATATTATTAAAGTAACAAAAGGTATATAAGTAATAACAGAAGGATATGATGATGTTTCTATCGAGACAGTATTAAATTTTGCGTTTAGTCCACTCTCGTCCCCTCGACCGCCAAGAATTAAAGTGTCCACTCGACCCCTAACTACATTAATCAGAATGATGGTATTATAATATGTCAAATCAGAATTACCTCACATTATTACCGAACCATCTACAACTGGTGCTAGTTCTCTGATCTGTAACATAAAATCTCACAATATCTTACTTTTAGCGCTGTATCGCTTTCCCTCCACACTAAATCTTGACAACTTTATTGATAGCTTAGACACATTCCTTACTCAGATATCAGCCCAAAAAAATGTAGTGATCATGGGTGACATCAATATTGACATCACACCGGGTGCTATCTCCCAGCAAGCAAATCAGTACCTAAACCTTATTGCCTCACATGGCCTCCTCCCTACACATCTATTTCCAACCCGTATTTACTCTTGTATAATTGATAACATTATGTTAAGATCTGACTATAAAAATACGACTTTGGTTCTTGATTCTCATATTACTGATCATAGGCCCACGATTATTAGCATCCAACGTGTAATATCAATCCCTGCCTCTAAGCATAGTCGCATTGTTGTTGATTATACAGCTGTAACCACAGACATTTCATCAATGGACTTTAGTGAAATATTGACTATTCAAGACTCAAACGATGCCGCCGAGTCTCTGGTTTCCATCATTAGCTCGGTCATCGCCAACCACTCCAAATTGGTGCACATGTCTTCGAAACGGCGAATTCTGGAACCCTGGATTACAGATAGACTGCTTCGCTGTATCCGAAATAGGGATAGCATGGCTGGAACTTTAAAGACAGATCCTAAAAACTTCATTCTCATGGCTACATATAAGCGATACCGTAATTTCTGTACCAAGCTTCTCAAAAATCTAAAACACGCATATGAAAGCGAGGAGTTTCAAATGGCGAAGAACAACCCTAAAGCTACTTGGAAGGTCGTTAAAAATGTTACCGGAACTAACCTCAACTCTAAATCCCCCAGCGAGTTACTAAGAATATCTTCTGATGAAAAGTCCTCGGTTAATAAAGTCAACGAGTTCTTTGCCAATGTACGTAAACCTAAACACACAATAACACTCTCACACACCCCCACACTCACACATCTACACACTCACACACCCACACAATCACCCACACTACGCATCTACTAACATTCGTTTCGCATACTTTTCCTAGTTTTCTAAGCATACTAAATAAACTATAAAAATGTTATATGATTCCATACATTCTGTCAGCGCGCCTAGTACATAATTTATGAAATGAAAAGGTGAAGGGGTGGGACCCTGGTGTCCTGAAATACAGGCCACGAGCCTAGCTTAGGCACCAGTCTCCCACAATATATTATTATACTTATATGAATTGTGAATATTTTGTCGAATCTGGCCGACCAATGTAAAATTATGAATGTATATTGTGGTGAGAAAATAAAGTTATTATTATTAATGTTGGCAAGAACTTGGCTAGCAAATTCAAGTCCACCTCGTATACCTCGGAATATTGTCTCGATGCACTACCCTCTAACTCGCTAGTAAATATCACAAATAACATATCTTAGATCTAGTCTTTCAAACTGAGTTAGTATTTGGCACAGACCTATCACACGATACTCTTAAAACTGAAATACTTGTTTGTAAAGCTCTTCAGAATTCCAAGGAAAAACACAAGGCATGAAAATGAACCCTCGTACGTAGTTTACCACTCCAAATTAGGGAAAACAATGGTAAGGCCAAGAGCGAAATGGCCTCAAACAAAATTTAGATTGCGGTTTTTATTTGCGGATAATCAGCATCTGGAGCATTGATATGAAGGTCGTCTTTGTAACTAAGCAATAAATGTTATTTCTGAATAATTTCAATCATTAAAAAATCCTTTATTTCTAAAATGATAATCATAAAATAACTTCAAAGAAACGATTCACTTACTTTGTCTTGCGCAGATTGATCCTTAAAGGAAAAGTTTACAACCTTTGACGGCTTTGGTTGAACTTAAAGAAATAACTTCGAGTTCCCTTTTCTTTGATTGAAGTTTCATAAAAGCTCTGTTTAATATTCCATCAATCAAATTGTAGGTATTAAATTAAGCGCTGCCAGCAACGTTTTCGTGCTTTACGGGACTGCGTGAGTTTCTCTTATTAATTTATCTATAAGGTGCGGATTTGATCAGCCATCCAGACTTAGGAATACCCTATAAGTATCTACTTATTGGGTTTCCTATTAATGTTTTACATAACTTACTGGTCATCCTTAACGATGACTGCTTCTTGTTGATGTTATATTGTGATCTGATTGGTGAATACGTACCAAACATAGACGGATAGCGCTGTCTAGAGTTGATTTGTGTGACCTTTCAGGTTTATTCTACATTTTCTTACTGGACCTATATGTACCCGTTTCCTTATTTCTTTTAAATCGATATGATTCCTGGACAACAGTGTGGGTTATGCGTTTGTTAACTTTTTAGACCTAAGCTATTTGTTAATATTGTAACGTAAAACTGTTTTTGTCCCAAATAAATAAAATAAAAATAAAATAACATCTCGCCTATAATCCACGAAGGGTTAGCCAGAGGTGAACCTAATAGGTACCTACAGTACATTTTGCCTTTATGTTGTAAGTCCCATGTATTATGGAGCGAGCGTATTGCCATCGACCGGGTACATCTTACCTCCGTGGCTGTCTATTGTGAAATTCCTAATGGAAAAACTCAATACCTAACTCTTTTCTCGATCCAGAAATAGATCCCAAGACTTCATGGTCAGCAGTTGTGCTTGCGACCAATGACGCAGTCCAATCGTTTATTTCTATATCCACCTAAGACGAAACCATTTGCTGAAACTATTGTTCGAATGACATCATAATATAAGCCGAAAAACGTCCACTGCTTCAAATAAGCCTCCTCCAAGTTTCGCCACATTGACCGGTCCCGTGCGACTCGTATCCAGCAGATTCTTGCAACCTTCACCAGGTCATCGGTCCAATGACAGTATAGATCTTACTTACCATTGAATCATCATCATCATCATCAGCCTGTAATGTTCCCACTGCTGGGACACGGCCTCCTCTCAAAGAGAGGGAATGGGCTATAATTTACCACGCGGGCCCAGTGCGGATTGGTAGATGTCACGTCTTCGAATTTTTGGTTCTAGGACATGCCGGTTTCCTCACGATGAAATAAATTACACAAAGTAATGCGCCTGTCTGGGTTCGAACCCACGACCACTGAATATACCAAGGCGTGACGTATTGAGAATTTTAAGAGCGTCGTATCTTCGTCAATTTAGGTTTACGTAACAGAAGAAGAAATACGGGTCAAATTTATTTTGACAATTTAACTGACGGACTAATTAGTTTTTTTTTGTCGTCTATTTCAGTTTACCTACTTTTGAAGATGTGCTCAAAGTCAACAAACCCTAGATATTTTTTCTAAGAAACTTACTTATTTCAAACTTCGGGGTAAATTAAAGGTAAAAATAAAACACAACATGATAGCAAGAACACCGATTTCTCTTTTTCTTGACCACATATTTCATTATTTACATAATAATGTGATTTAGAAAAAACAGAATGTTTCGTACAACAAATATTATGTAGTTTGATACAATTCCAGTCGACATCGATATGGTATAACATAACTTGCTGCAGTGTCCGATCAAAAAACATTGAATTTGAAAACTGGTTTCGAAAACCTGAGGCGGCCTACAGTATTTAACATATCATCCAAACATATAAATAAGTTCTGAACATATTATAAAAAAAACGAGTATTTTTAATTCAAAAATCGACGTACTTATGTTACGTTTACACAGCATCAGCGCGGTGTAAACTCTCCCTCTGATCAAAGCTATGAAGGAAATTACTTTGAAAGAGATTCGAACAACTTACCATACCTTTTGAAAACTGGTTCAAATATCTAAATCGAAGCCGAATGTTTATCCATATAATTGAGAGACAACACTTGTTCTCGGCGAAAAATGTATCGCAGAACATTATTTATTCGAGAAGGAAGGCTAGGACAAAATATAAAAAAAAAAAACAGGAAAATATCGTACCTACTGTGTCTCTATCTTTCATTGATAATGCAAGTTTGTTCTTTAGTATGGTAGAACTAATAAATGTTTCAGAAAAATAACAAACGAGTATAATCTATTATGTAGGCTGACGACCTGAATGGCCCAGCGGTAGTGATGAGGCTGCCTTACGTTCTTAGGGTTCGAATCCCGGTACGAGTAAATGTTTGTGTGATGGGCATGGACATTTGTTTCCGAGTCTTGGATGTTTTTATGTATAGTAAGTATGTATTTACAAACATAAATTATATATGTATATCAACTGTCTGGTGACCAAGACACAAGCCTTGCTTAGAATGGCACTAGATGGCGCTGTATGTAATGTCCAGCGATATTTATTTTATTTAATTTTTGATCGGAAACTCTAGCAACAGAATTATTTCTCTTACAAGTAATACAGAACACTGATTTAAAATTGTTTTAAAAATTGTGAATTACCTATCTATACATTTATATTGTTAAAAGACAAAATAACTCACGTGTATTTTAATACAACAACACATTTTTTATTATTATAGTAATTCTGGCTGTGGCTTTTTAAATTAATACTAATATTGACTGAAAAAAATATACACCTGTTCCTTTAAAATTAATATACGTTCATAAAAGTGAGAAAAAAATACCATGCATTGGTAATACACATACACAAAACAGTAAGAACTCAACCACTCGAACTCATGTAAGACATGCATGAGCAAAAAAAAATATTGTTTTTTTTTTTGTAAAAAGCCAGAATTAAAAAGTTATCATCTATTTTGGGAAGGGTTCATACAGACAATGATGAATTCACACAAATCACAACAACTATTGTGCCTTTATAATGTGTTTAAATATGTAGTTTATTAATTATGTAGATTTTAATTGTTATGAATAATTGTTTGAATAACATGATCCAATACATGAGAATCTGAAAAGTTTAAGAACCCAAAAACCATGTTTCCACGCAGTATCTTATTCTATTTTCTGAATTTGAATAAATATGAACTTAGTTATTTGAAATTAATGCATACAATATTTCGGATATGTTTATTTCTGTGATGATAAAAAAAAACATATACGAAGATGATAATTTTAAAACTGCTATCGAAGTAATAACCAACATCTCCATCTATATACAATATTATAAAAATACTTTCACGTCAGACAATTTGTATAACATCGAAAATACATTTAGACTGTCCATTTATTATGTCAGTGTCCGTATAAAAGTACATAGCATAAGTGTTATAAGAACTCCCATTCGACAGACAAAATTTTCAAGAAGATAATGATATACACATTCATGATAAAAAGGAGACTCGTGAACATCGTCGTGGTTGGAATTTATCGAAAAACATAGAAAAAGACCTATAAATATCTATATATTTTCACACAAAATATTTTCTTCACAAGAAGTTTTACACACTTTATCATACACCACTCGAACGCACTTATGAATAAATCTTCATCGTGTATTATTTATTAACAACAAGTATATGAACCATATAAATTTCTTTTTTTTATCATTATCATACAGTCAATTAATGTCCGACACACAATGTCGATACGTACCAACCAGAGGACCAGCCCCTGAATTCATAAGAATACGAAGAAGTTTCCGAAGCGTCATTGATTTTAATACAATATTCGTTGGCGAGTCTTCGTCATCGCCGCTAACTAATCTATGCTAGCTGTTTCTAGAAAACGGAGAAAAGCGCGTCATTAACCTCGAGTACCCCACCGTATAACAACGGCCGCGCTTAGAGGAGGTACTCTCATTGGTCTGGTCTATCAAATGATGTATTCGGAGTGCTCTCTACTTTTTTCAGTACTATTTTGAATGCAAAAGTGTGTTTCGGAGACACAGACGCTGGTCGTGGAGTCTGAGGTGAACGCGGAGGAGGCTCAGGTGGCATCTCAGATCGAGTCCTCGTACGTCGGGGCGCTGGGAGACTCCGCATTACTGGAGCCGACGCTGGCTCCGGTGGTCTTTGTGGAGAAAGTCTATTCGGAGACAACCGGCCAGGCGATGGCTCCGGCGTTACTGGTGGTAACATCAACGGTGGAAGATTAGCACACGGTGATCCACGAGAACCTCGACGTTCCTTCAATCCCATCTGCGGTGGCGGCGACATAGGCGCCTCATCATCCTCAGCCGCCGCAACAACGACCACTGGCTCTGTCCTCAACAAAAAAGGCCTAGTTTCAGTGGTATCTGAAGCGATAGACCTCCTAAAATAGTTAAGTCCATTTTCTATCTCAGCTAGCGCACGCCTGACGAAGGGGAAACTCTCAGATATCTCTGAAGTAGACTTGCGGACTGGAAACTCTGTTTCACTGTCTCGCTTCCTCGGTCTACATCGCTCGAACGTTGTGTCTCCTGACCCGCCTACCGTTTCAGAGACCTGTCTTGTTAGAGCTGCATGCTTGACAGAATCCGATTTCGATCGGGGCTCCCTCGTTTTCGGCGTAGGGGAACGTCGATCGCCGAACTTCTTACTAGCAGCACGCTTGATGGAGGAGAATAGTCCGAGTTTCTCCGGAGGTTTGTCCATAGGGGGTGCGGGAATGGGTTGTACAGGAGCTGAGGAAGGGCCAGGGATGGGTTCGGGAGGAGGACGGGGGAGGTTCCCCTCGCGTTAGTTGTGCCGAGAGTCTGACGACGGAACATCGCTCGAGCCGGTGGAGGAGAGGGTGGTGTTGGACCCGTAGGGGTCGAGCGAAGACTGCACGGACATGGAGCGGCCAGCGCGTCGGACTCGCGCTGGAGAGAGTTTGCCTGGATCTACGCTGGCCGGGTCTGCCTGCAACAACAGCGGTTTCAGCGCTCTATTCAATGCACTACTACTAAAGGCAATAGCATTTTACATCTAAAAGAATGTACCACAACACATATACAATGTGCAAAAGCACAATAACAGGAAAAAAATTATATATAAGACTATAAACTAAACACAAAATGACAACAAACCTGCTCACAACAGGCTAATCCATTAAGACGCCTGCGGAGCATGCGTATTTCATACAAACGTAATACCAAAATAATTTGTAAATGAAACATATTCCTAAGATAGTGTGTATTTATTTCGATTGAATTACAGAATATCTAGGTTCCCAAATATATATTTTGATTAGACACTGATTTTAACAAGAGTTAGGTATAAGAAAAATAAGTTTTCTATAGAAATTTTAAATTCCCCATATCTCGTCTTCGTATCATTGTCCTCTCAAAAAATACATTTGGGAACATAGATATTCTGTAATCCAATCGAAATAAATACACACAACCTTAAGAATATGTTTGATTTTCATATTATTTTGGTATTACGTTTGTATGAAAAACGCATGCTCCGCCGGCCCCTTAATGCCACATCCAGTAAAAATCTTACTACATCCGTGTTGTTTTGTTAAACTTATGATCGAGTTTTGTTATTATTTATCTGTGTACCCACATAATCTGTGCGCTCTAACCATAAATTTTAATTTTAGTGTGTTTCTCAGTAAGTGAATTAACTATGTAATTCTTAAGAGAAATAAAGTTATTCTTGAACCTTAAAAATTCGTGAGTGTCTTATTATTATAATTATGAGATATACAGAGTAGTTAGTAAAAGCAGTTAGCTATAACAGCTCACTTAGTATAAAAGGTGAGTATTAAAGGAACAGCAGAAAGTCTTTTCGACTTAGATGTCTCACAAAAAACTAAAGCAAATGATGACGAGAGAAAAGTCTAAACTCTCCGCTGCCAAGGCAGACACATAAGCCCAATCTTGAACAAGTAATTAAATACGTTTCGAAACAGCACCTGGTACGCCAGCGCGTTCATGATGATGGAGTAAGGTACCAGGCCGAGTGGGTGGACCTCCCTCATCAGCACGTTAGCAGGGATCTTGTGGAACTGGATGTACTCCAGGAAGTTGCCGATGACTTCCTTCAAGTTCATGTTCTGGTTCGTGTCGCAGTATTTCTTGCTCCACATCAGGGCAGCCTGGAAATGTTTGAGATTGATGGTTAGAAAGTTGCTATTCACTCTATGAATTTATGAGCGCATATTGATAAGATGAGTGCAAATATTTTTAACTTTCTGAGCATTAATCTATGCGCTTTGGCACAAATGAACATGGCTGTGAGACGTTCCAAATAAAAGTTGTCAAAGCTGTGGCAGACGTAGGTGTACCGCCCATACAGTTTTGGCAACTATCCTTTTGATTTACGGCATTAGTAATGAATTTAAACTAATTCTATTGGTTTTATAGATATTGTATTTAGATGTAAGTACTATGACTTGAAATATTATTTAAACTATGTATATAGGCTTATTTAAAAAAATAAAATATTTATGTATTCCATTTTCTCTGCTACTTTTGCACACTACATCTCTTTTTTAGAGTTCCGTACCCCTAATGGTAAAAAAGGAACCCCTACTATTTCCTATCGCAGGTTCGCTGGATAAAAAAAATTAGAAACAAGCCTTTGTACCTATTTTTCTGTTTCTTTTTTCTTAAAACAAAAGAAACTTTTGTGTACAATAGGGTTGTGTCCTAAAAAAATCTAATTAGTCCGTCAGTTAGATTATAAAAAAATATTTAACTCGTATTTTTTCTTTTGTTACATAAACCAAAATTGACGAAGATACGACGCTTTTAAAGTTTGCAATACGTCACGCCGTGCTATAGTTTTTAGTGCGTTGTGACGTCACGAGCCCCCACTCCCGAGTTTTTATGCGTTTTATCTTTGTCAGTACTCGGTGATTTACAAAAACAAAAAATACGTGTCCATTATTTTCCAATACTCTAACTGACGGACTAATTAGTTTTGCAATTTATTGATGGTGGAAACTAGCCTATTGCAGCTGTTCAAAGCATTTTTAGTTACAATTTATAAGTACTTTTTGTCGAAGAAATAAAGTTATTATAAAAAAATAGAAATAAGGCAGACCGAAGAATTGCCAAACTTAAGTGACAGTAGGTAGCACATTGCTCGCAGAACGGATGGCCGATGGGGCTGAAAAGTTCTGGAGTGACGACTGCGAACCGGAAGACCTCCCACTAGATGGACCAATGAGTTTGTTGTGGTTGCGGGAATCCCCTGGATGCGAGTCGCACAGGAACGGTCAATTTGGCAACACTTGGGGGAGGCCTATATCCAGCAGTGGACGTCTTTTATCTGAAATGATGATGATGATGAACGTTCGATTAAGTCAGTGTTTTATTTACCTGAAACTTAGTAAACTCATCAGCCCTAAGTTCATCTCGAGCTAGTATTAGCCTCACAACATGTTGGGGCAGCAGCGTGAAAGATCCAAGGTTCAGCACTTCATTGCCATGCTCATCCACAAACTCCAGCACCTGCAATAATTGAAATAGTTTTTCTTTAGAAAGAATAGTATAGTAATTACTGGATGAAAATACGCTATTTTCTTACATGCTTTCAAGCTATCAAAAATCGCTTGAATAATTTACTAACTACTACCAATTTTCGAATTTAAGAAAAAATCTGCCTGCATTCTGCCAACGCAGTCCGCGTTGGTCTAAGTAAGTCTAATAGTCGCAAGAGACTGCTAAGCATGAAGACAGGGGTTCGATTCCGAAGTCAGATAGTGTGATTGCGTGTTTCCATCTGGAAATTCACTTTTGCTGTTACGGAGGCTACATTTGTGTCCAATTGATGGCGATATGCTAGGCCTTTATTACGTGGGACTTAAACATAACTGACAAAATGTGGTTGGATTATTTGGTACACAGAGGTGTACCAAATAATCCAACCACATTACAATTAATTGTTGAATTTCTTAAATACTTTAATATGTTAAAAGCTAAAAAGCCCTAAAGTATTTAAGAAATTCAACAATTAATTGTAAGCATAATAAAATTTATTCTTTAAATAATTATAAAAACAACATCATAAAAAAAAAAATACAGACGAATTGAGAACCTCCTCTTTTTGGGAGTCGGTTGAAAATAGGTAATTCTCTACAATTCAATTCGATAGTGATATTTCTGACAATTAGTTTTTTTAAGAAATTCTGCTATGGAATAAAAGCTATGTGAAATGAGCCATTTTTTAAAACAGTCATTTACACAAGATGTTCTGAGTACAGTTCATACAGGCTGGAGTATTCAATGGTTCAATGGTTCAGTGAAATGAAACAACGTTGCTTTTTCTTCAAAGAGTGTTGGACTACTCAAGTCAATAATTTAACATCTTTGACTCTCTCTGGAATACCAAAACCTTTGAACATCGTAGGCTTGTACATAGTCACATAAAGTCACGGTTAATTAGCTGTGTGTAAGCACGTTTATGAGTGTTGTATGGATGACTATGGAAGCTTGTTGACAGACACGGCGGCATAATGGTACGGGAGGCAGAACGATATGGCGGCGTCATAACGGAATGGTGTCGGCGATGTACACGTACAGTCATGCTTAGAGTAATTCAAAAGCAATTTCTTCATGGTATACGACATATAACTCACCTTCTGTACAAGCGACTTGGTGCACTTGTACTGAATGTACCTCTCAGCTGATGCAAGAAGGGCACACACCGTGTCCACAGTGATGCAGCATTGCACAAAGCCGGCGCAGGCGCGGCGGAGCTCGTCCAAACCGTAGTAGTCGGCGGCGTTCATTACGCCTGAAATTGAAGAAATAGTCACATTAGTAACATTAAAGTAGAGTGAACTATACCTATATATTTGATTCTCAGTTTTATTTTAATTATTGACTAGAATAGTCAAACACGCATTCTAATTGAACGGATGGTCGATGGGGCCGAAAAGTTCCAGAGGGGCGACGGGACGGGGTGGGAGTTAACGTCCTTGCCAGCGCTTCTGCAAAGTTGCCCGTGCCTGCAAAAGGCATCGAACCGGGCTGATGATGATGGTTTTGTGACGGTGCAGAGGAAGAAGCGGAGACAAAGAACCGTTGCGGCACAGCTCCTATCAATGCCGACATCCCTGTTTGAGCCGCCAAGTCCCGTTTATAGTTCCCGCCTACACTATACCACTAAGGCCGAGAATATCGTGGAGTACGTGTGCCAAAGGACCAATTACAGGCCAAGAACTTCAAGGCATTCGTGGTGCGCGTACTTTCTTGCTACCTGCACCTCGTCATGGCAGAGGACTTTAGGCCGCAAGGTGTAATGTTCCGTCGCTTCCGCGGACAAGTGCCACACGATCGCTCAAATACAGTGCTCGAGTGAAGTGTGTTGTACTAACATAGTTTTAAGTTTATACACTAACACACATTCTACTATTTTATGATATAAATGTTAGTCTGTAAGGTATTTATCTATGGGTAGCCTGAAAATAAAGGTTTTATTATTTTTATCAATGAACCTGTTAAAAATTTACTGAATATATATTTTTTTCAAATGAAACAAATAACATTAATAATAAATAAAAAGCGATTTGGATGGATTACAGGCAGTGGGAGAGGCAATACTGCAGGTAGTCTGTGGTGTACCAATAAAATAATAATATGCTTGTTACGGCAGGAAAGGAGTAGGAGGTACGGTCGAACAAGCTATTAAGTTTACACTCTACAATGGAATTTGTAGGTTAAACTGTAAACCAAATAGCTTTTTCGACCGTACACTATCCCCAAATATCGACGTCATCCGCCATATTGTTTTCCAGTCTCTAACCGTGCGACATGATTCTTCATTGTTGGTAGATCATAGTAGGTAGGTGGGTAGTTGAAATCACACATAGCACTGTACTCAAACTTACTAGCACTTCGCCCGCGACTTCGTCCACAAAAAATGTGATAGCTCGGCTAATTTACATGGTATCGTATTACCCAGTACTAACTGGGTTGTGGAGGTCAGATAGGCAGTCGCTCCATGTAAAATACTGGTATTCAGCTGCATCCGATTACACTGGAAGCCGACCCCAACATAGTTGGGAAAAGGCTACGCAGATGTTGATTAGTAAACACAGCGTAGATAAACCTTTCACAGGCACTTATAAACTTTCTAGTTAAACGTAGGTAGGTACTAGAACTTCTTCCACCGAAAAAAAGTTAAAGAAAACATAACCCTTTTTTGGCAGTCGAGTAAAAAACGAATGAATCTGTATCTTGACTTACAATTTATAAACCTGGACTAAAAATAAGCCTTTGGTCCGTCCATCGCATCTTTATACGTCCGAGTAAATATTGAAGTTTATTTTAAGCTGGGTAAGTAAATGTGTAGTGCGTGGGACTTTGAACCGTAAATAAAGAACCCTCTCTTTTAACTTTGCTAAGGGGATATAAAAATCCGACAAAACAGAGTCTCACTGGCGCACCGAGGGTTAGGAGTTTGTGTGTCGATGGTTTATCCGTCCATCATGGACAAAAATCCCCAAGATTCTAGTCTATAAATCCTTAACAAAAGTAAGTCGGATACTCTTCCTTTCATCGATATACCTACATATAGGCATGTCACGTCCACAACTACATAATATATAAATTTGTAATTTAAAAAAATATATTTGTGGTAATTATAACTACAAATTAACAATTTTCAGATTTCTCCTTTGAATGCTTCTAACCAAATTTTCTTAATTACAGGTTAACGGAGAGTACCATTTTTGCCACAAATGAGCGTAATATGCGACATAAATGGCCTTTATTTCTTACTAGCTTCTGCCCGCGACTTCGTACGCGGATCCAGTTGCTTATGTCAGCGACAACGGGGTCGTCAAAATCGAAGATCTGAAACGTCTGATGTCGAATTCTAAGAGCCCGGGGAAGGGAAAAAACGGATCTTTCCCATTTGAGCAACACATACCGTTTGTTTCTTTTCGCCATTTAACAGCTTCACAAAAAGTACAATTTTGAACCATAATATGTGGCGTATTCAATCATAGGAGTATACGTAAATGCACTCCGTTCCTAATCAACCCAAGGAAGGTCGCCATGCCGTACGGCTATATCTTGAGACATCCGATTCTTCAGATCAGGGCTGTCCAAACAAAGGCCCGCGGGCCGCATGCGGCCCGCGGCTTGTTTTCATGCGGCCCGCGACACACATTATAATCTCAAAATAGTTTTGGACACAAATAGTTTGGATAATATTATTCGTTGTCAAAACATGTACTCAATACTTGGTATAATTTATTTATCTTTAGTCTTGCAACATTCCATTCGCATGATCACTTAAAATTGAAGCTACTTTTACTATTATTGGGGGGATTTATCTCTTTTTACGAATCCATTAACAGTTGAAATAACAAGCGTAAAGACTGAATACCAGTTAGAATTATGTGACGTTCAGTCAGATCCCTTTTTCAAGGGTAGAAAAGAGACAGGAATGGTTTTTTTTAAGATCCTTGGCGACCGTTTCCCCAAGCTAAAAAATTTTGGCTTGAAAATGGGATCGATGATGGGCAGCACTTATTTATGTGAAAGTGCATATTCAACAATGAATTTTATAAAATCTAAGTATAGATCTTCACTGTCAGATAAATCGCTTCTTCATGCAATGCGCCTGGCAACAACGAATGTTGACGTGGATATCGATACTATTGTTAAAGATAAATTAACGAAAAATCAATAAACATAGAAAGACAAAATTACCCTGTATTTTATTTACTTGACAACTGAAAATATTTTTCTGGCCCTCCAGCTTTTGTATGAAATTTAATTAGCCCGCGAAGGTGTATAGTTTGGACAGCCCTGCTTCAGATAATATCGACATTCTGTTCAGACAATGTCGAAATCGATCAGAATTCAAACGTTCGTTGCGCTCTTCTTCTGTCTCTTCATGCCGTACTCCAGTAATTCTTTCTCTCTCACTTTCTAACTGATTATGAATATTTGGTTGTGTGCGTGTTCGGGGCAATGTATGATAATCCCGAGCAGCAGTTAGTTGCGCATCACGTTCATCACTCGTTTCAAAAGACCTGTTAGTAGATGTGCGAATACGCTGAGAACTCAAGCGTGATTCTGTATCGGTAAACGTTTCCGATTTGCGAGACTTTGCATGTCGCTCACGATCAGCGGACAGTCGCCCATCACGTTCCCCACTTGTGTCTAGAGATCTAGAAGTCGATGCGTAGATACGCTTGGTACTCAAGCGCAATTCTCTATCCGTGAACGTCTCCGACTCGCGAGACAATGCATGATGTTCACGATCAGCCAGTTGCGCATCAAATCTTCACTGGTCTCTAGAGATCTGGATGTAGATGCGTAAATACGCTAAGAACGCAGGCGTGCTTCGCGATCCGAAGAGGTTTCCACAGAGCAAGTTGCAGCCTGGTGTTCTCGAACAGTATCAAGTCTCTCCTGACGCTCTTCGGTAGATTCTTGGGATCTTATGATCCTCAATCTTGTAACTCCTTTGGAACATTGGGAAAGATTTGACCTCTTTCTAGGCATGGTTATAGTTTTGTTGTGAAGATATCTGATCAATTAAAATCTAATTGACTGCTCCCCTGCGTTACCGGGTAGGTTACCGAGTCACGAAGATAAATGGAAAAGGAAATTCAACACTCAAATAACATAAACCCGAAGACATATTTATTCGATGAAATAAAATAATAAATAGGAGTTTTGGCCAGTTGAGTCAAATTTTCAATGATATACAATCGTCATCGAAAATCAGTCCTAAACTGTTACTTACCGCCTTCACCGCGTGGAGGTACTCCCAGCTTATGTTATTTTATACAGTGAAATTAGTGATATCTTTGCAATAATTTTCACATCAGATGTTTCTGATCTTCACATATTAGAGAGAAAAACGAAAGTAAAAAAAATCCCCATTTTTGCAACATTTTTCATTCCTGCTCCGCTCCTAATGGTCGTAGCGTGATGATATAAAACCTTCCTCGATAAAAGGACTATCCAACACAAAAAGAATTTTTCAATTTGAACCTTTTGGTCCTGAGATTAGCGCGTTCAACCAAACAAACAAACAAACTTCTGCTTTATAGTTATAAAGCAACTTTAGACAGTTTAACTTTTACAAAGCGGGTGACTAATTGGACGCTTACAAAAAGCTTCCAAATAAATACCAATTCAAATTCAATAAATTACGTTCCTGTTACCAAACCTACGCAAAAATATTTATAATGAAAACCATAATTGCTTTTCTCGAATTATTTGCATTAAAGAAAAATAACGTTTAAAAATAAACTCTATTTCAATCCCGACCAAACAAATCAACACATTTCGCGTAGGTAGTGCTATTATACGGCTATTTCAGGAAAAAACAATCCGTACTGTGAATGCAGGAGGCGTTTACTTGAATAGTATAATATTAAATGGATGAAAGCGTACTCGAAGTGCTTTCAATATTGGAATAAGCTAATAATAGATGCTAATATCGAAACCTTTGAAGTGTGAAATAGGAAATCATTAACAGTACTTGGGCGTTAGAATGGAAAAAACGAATGACGTTCCAAAAGGGGCTCGACAAAATGGAGCCGCATCCGCCGATATTTGTCGTCGATTTTGTCGGCTTCAACTCAATGCAAGTCGAAAATCTGTGTCGGCGTCCTGGCAGCAGCACGAGTTGTACAACTTTTTTTACACCAAAAGTTGAGTGTCATCGGGAAACTGAGCGCTTACAGCTTTGCTGAAAAGAGTCCGTTATACTCATGTCTATGTACTGAGTTTTTGTCTTAAACTCGAAGATTAAATTTGTCAGAAAAAATGAATAATAAAATCAAAAATCATTTATTTCTTAAACATAAGTCTTGTACAACAAAAATAGTGATTGGAGCCTCCCTTTAGCAAGAAATACCTATATTGAGAGACTCCGCTCTTTCATACCAAATATTTATACTATATTAACACATAAACAACTATAAAGCTATGGAACGCGCTACCCCTTGGCATTAAAAAAACTGAAAGCAAAATGGCTTTCAAACGAACAGTTCGGAAGTACTATTTGAAGTCAGACTAAATTACTCACAAGGTAGTCGTAGTTATTATTATGAGGTTTCTCGTATTTTGAACTATTTGTATGTATTTTAATATGTATTAGTTTATTTCATCTTATCTGTAATATATGTGTATTAGTATGTATACTATTTATGAACTTAATTCGATTTGTTAACAAAATGGCATTGTTCTCATTGATTTTTGTACTCTACCACAATGCTGTCATATTTGACCCAATGGTTGACTGGTAGAGAATGCCTTGTGGCATTAAGTCCGCCTATGTACCACTCTTGTACATGAAGTTTAAATAAATAAATAAATAAATAAACATACAATATTTGTGTGAGCAGGCTTGTGTGTGTGTTTAATAAGTGTGCCAAGTAATACAAGTTTAATTAGTTTGATGTTCAAGTTTTTCCGGCCGTCGTTACAGCAGCTAGAGCTGATCGATTAATCTAAGGCAGTTCCTTCCCGTCATCACGCCGAAATAGGGTCCTTGAGCCACGTATAAAGGGTGTAAAACACCTGTTCACTAAGCCGAAAGGCACTTGTTCTCCCTATCATTGCGATATTTTTTTTATTCTACACCATACCTGGGAACCTTCTAGATACGGAGATATGGGGGGTCAAAGTTACAACTTTTTGACAAGTTTTTTTTGTAAGATTTTGACTTTTAGCACCTCCACGACCCCCGTACTATTCAATCCAACCATCAGCACAATGTTTTAAGTGCGTTACATTGAGTTCTACCACAAAAAGTAATTTCTAACCTCAAAAAAAAAAGTTGTTTCCCAGCAAAAATTTTTGCGTAAAGTTACTTAGTTTGGTGTACAGAATGCTTGGTTAACGGTTTTGTGATGAGGTGGTTTACACCCTGTAGACATAGGGATGATTCCTGACTAAAAACATATTATTCTGTTTAGTCCGTCAGTTAGATTATCGAAAAAAAATGAATACGACTGTGTTTTTTGTGAGAGCTTGTGACGTCACTTTTCGGTAAAAAATGTACTCAAATGTGACGTTACACGAGTTTTCGACGCACTATTGTCTTTTGTTTTTATTAACGTAAAAAAAGAAAACAATTAATGTGTACAATACTTTTTTGGAAATATATGTGACAATCATTTGATTTTTTTTGACATCTACCCTATTCGATTTTGTTTTCATGTCATTTTTGTCCTCTCCGACACCCAATAAATACTTTTTCGTTAGTATTCATTGGATACGGAGAAAAACACGTTACAAAATATCTCAGAACATGCAAACAGGGAGCTTGAAAAGGATTATCCTCACGAGCAACAGAGTGCCGCGAAATGAATGAGTTGTCATATTGTTATGAATGATAAAGTCCCAGTGTTTGTAGTCCACAGTTTATAACTGACTGAAAAGCTAAGATAAACTCAAACAAGAACTTTGTAGACTGCTTGGACAAAAGCAAATAGAAATAGCAAAAGCAAGGGGAAAATGTGAGTATGTTGATCTTCTATAAGCTGTCACAAGAACTTTGATTTACCTCTTTACAATTAAAAATCACGGGAACTGCTAGTATTAAGGTAAACATTATAAGTACAAGTAAAAAAAGTATTGCTTTTACGATGAATTATGAGTAGGTATACTAACTGTGGTATCTGTAGTCAAGATAAAGCAATTGCTTTACTTATGCAACCATTTTAATGCAATAGACAATAATTTAAACGAGTTATGAAACTTCAATGAATGCGAAGCTAAGTATTTTTGATTTTGACAGTTTACATCAAGCAAAGTTTAAAAAAAATAGCGTTTTTAAGTTATTACTTTTACTCAAGTAAGCACTTCAAATTGTTTAAAAATACGAGTGGAAAGCTCCGTTTTTAATAACTTTTTTTTAAATAGAATGCTTAAATGATAGATAAACCACTTAGGCCATCACCACCACCACTACCACCACCACTTACTTCCACACAATTATTTTTTTTTGGCCCCGTTTCCACTATGTCGTGACGACAGATATTCGTGTAGTTTTAAGTGTCGTGGCTTGTGTATTTAAATGGAGGTGTTCACATATAGGACGACACGATAACGGTGTCCAAGACATTTGCCAACTAAAAACCAACGGCAAATTAATCGTCACGACAGTGGGAACGGGGCCTTATCAGTTCAAAACTAATTCAGAAACAGCATGTCAAAGTAATTATTATTAATGTGAAGATGGATTCCCTCTGGAATACGTTAATTCATCCGATTCTAAGTAGCTAACATGATTAAATTGTAACTATGTTAAAAGTTATAACTCGGAAATTACGCTTGGTGTAGATAGTTCTTTGTTATATATTATGATAAGTTATATTCTTATTTATGCTTACATATAAGTTTGTGCAACAATAGTTTAGTGCTAACTGTGGAGGCTTTTCGTTGATTACCTCACTATATATGTTTGTATTGTTACCTGTAAGCCGCCCAAACAAAGTAAAATTAAATAAAGTAACTTAATATTAATTTTTTTTTTGTTTATTTACATAGACAACTACTTCATTACTTAAGACGTAAGCCCGTCTGCTTGATGTGGAAGAATGGGATTGATCCCTGGCATAAGGTGCAGTCAAACCAGTAAGGGCCGCTGGTGGACCAGCTACGGAGATTGAATACTAATAAATACTTCAAAAAATAATTTGTTGAAGTGTGGTTTGACAAGGCATCAAACCAAGGTATTTGTTCGTATCATTTTGACCGTACCTTTATTTATTTCTAAACGACATTCATTACATTTTTAAATATAAAATAATAAGCTCAAGAAAAAAAAGCAGTATCGTATAGTAGTAGTTTTTCACCGTTCATCATCATCATCCACTGCTCGACATAGGCCTCCCCCAAGTGTCGCCACATTGACTAGTCCCATGTGACTCGCTTCCAAGAGAGGGAGGTCTTCCAACGCATCGTCTTCCGGTTCGCGGTCGCAACTCTAGAACTTTTCGGCGCCATCGGCCATCCGTTCTGAGAGCAATGTGCACTCACTGCCATTCTTCGGGCCAGGTCCGTAACCTTGGTTCTCTTGCGGATGTCTTCATTTCTGATTCGATCATGCAAGGCAAACTAAACTTCAAGCATAGCCCTCTTCACTGCCCTTTTTTGTATGATGGGAAATCATCAACTGACTTCTCCCGCTCTGGGCTGAAAGTCTGCTAAAAGTCTGACACTCCCTCCCGCTCCGGGAGGGAGTGTCAGACTTTTACTGACTAAAACCCATCCATGTTCCTTCCTCGCCCTTTGTGTTCCGGGGCCGCGGTATCTCTTTCGAACAGGCTTCGGCCCTTGCGGGCCCGTCTCTTATGCTGACATCTCTTTGAGGCGCGCGTGGAACACGAACGCGCCGTCGACACAGCCTGTCGTCGTTAGACGGACGAACGGCTAGCTAGCCCATAGCCAACCGTCCACAGGCCCGCTCTTCACTGCCCTTCGGGTGACTTTAAGCTTTCTGATAAGGCCCATGTGAGCGGCCACGTTTCAGTCCCGTATGTAATCACTGACAACACACACTGGTCATAGACTTATGTCTTGAGGCACTTTGGTAAGTTGTACGAGAGAATATAAGATTCGAATGCTGCCCAGCCAAGTCGGATTCAACGATCGATCTCTTTCTCTAAGTTTTTCAATGATCTTAATAATAATAATGCGGATTCTGTTACTGTGAGCAATATGTACCGCAATATAATTGATAGAAGAATCATTTCAAGATTACTGTACAATTTCAGAATCGCGAAAAAGCGAATCTGTCCTAAAGCGAAGACTGGTAGAAAAATATCCTATGTGTATGCACACATACAGGGATATTTTAAGAGACTTGAAATTTAAAAATATATAATTGGTACTAGACCGCTCTATACGTGCAAACTAGTCTATTGTTGTTGTTTGGGGAATAAAGTCATAACATGATACTATGATCAAAATTTGTGAAGTATTTCTTTGCTCAGAAGCTCTAAGTATCCAGTATCGAAAGTTGCAAACTTCGATAATTAAACAAAGAAGCCTTGTTTGAGAGTTATCCAGAGAATTTGCATGAAAATTATTACAAAATATCTTGAAAGATTTTCTTCAGTTAGCTAGTTCATTAATGGTCCAAGTAATTTGAATCCCTTTGATACAGGTTCAATTATTTTCATATTTTGTTCGAGATACAACAACAATTTTTCATCAACGTTTTAAAAAATGGGATTGTGATTGAATATCGCATTCGAGTTTATTGGAAAAACATAGAGATATTTTTCCATTATACTCTATCAATTAATTGTGAATCAGAGTATCTCAATTTAAAGTAAAATAATAGTTGGAATTCATACCTGAAAAACTACAATCAATTCAACCAATCACTCATTTTTACTCTCGGGTCTACTGGAAGAAATTGCTTTTGAAATAAGCAGTACCTTTTTGCTCTTCTATGTTATTTTAATGTAGGTAGTGTCTTGTTTAGTATTATATATGTCGGAGAAAGCGATAACTTTTCAATATCAAGTTGCTGATTTGACTATTGTAGTAGGGGTAAACGCCGTGACGTCAGATGTTGATTTACTGGCGGCACGTGGGCAGAGTCGTCTTGGAGAGTGGGGATTGTGCTGAGCTCACTTTTGCTCGAGTCTCCAACCAAATCACTCCTCCAGAACGAAACTGTCGGTTTGCCCATTTAGTGAGTGTTAGTGTGAAAGTGTAATGTCAAGTAATTCGTTAGTTTACTCAGTGTAGATCTGTTTGAAAAGAGTAACCATGGAGTTTCTTGCCGGTTCTTCTCCATGGAAACAACCAGCCCGAACCGAGCACCTGACAATAAACAAAGTATCGCATTTAGTGAGTTTTCATAGCACGAAACCCGTCTTCTGCCCACATAATGCTCGAGCCTAACGAAATAAATCCTGACAAACCCGACATCAGAAGTGGGATAAAATCGTGCTAATGAAATCATGCTGCGGGGACAGTGTTAATAACAATCAGTGTAAACTGCGTAAAAACCGAAAAAGTGTCGAAAACAAACTTAGTTCGCGATGAGTTTCGTGTGTCGGTTATTGAGTGCAAAAAAAAAAAAAACGAACAAGAAAGACGGTAGATCGATTAGTGTGCTGATAAACACCCCACCCGCAATAGCTATTTAGTTTTATCCGTGATCATAGTGCTTGAAACAGCGCTGAAATACCAGAAACTCAAAACAGACAGTAAACAATAAGTGTTATTTACCAAGTGGAAAAAACGGGATACACATCGTTTGTTAGTGTTAATGACAATCAGTGACGGTTACTATTTGAAATGCAAAACAAAGAGTTTGTATCGTTTAGAATATGTCGTGGGACCAGTTTAAAGAATTGTTCAAGGCCAGATTCGTGTACGTCGAGACATTTTCGTCATTTACGTGAATAGTGAAAAACAAAAATAAACAATGTAAAATATGCGCCCGTCGTCAGGGAGCGAGACACGTCTGATATTTTCATCAGTACCACCAATCAAGTGTCGCGAATGCGGCAAACAACGACACAAACAAGCGGATTTTCGGACGAAGACGACCGCCCCATCAAGAAGCGGTTGCCTGTGACGGCTGCTACAGGTGTTGGGCAGCGACCGCAGGCCAGCAGCGGTTCACTGGTGTGCTCCAAGTGTGGCACGCCGGGGCACATTGCTAGTCGCTGCGCAGCAGGACAGCGTTGTTCGAGTGCTGCTGTACTGGTGGAGAAGCGAGTCGACCTTTGCACCGTCGAGTCGGAATATGAAAGTACTTTGGTGAGTGTTTCGATTTTGATTCTTGAACTGAATGTTCCTTAATGAAAGAGTAAATTTTAATGTTGCTTGTAAATTTAGTGATGAGAGATATTGGACGGTGATCGTCATTCACTAAAAGATTTGAATTTTAGGCGTGCCTACAAAATATGTACAGGGTAGGCTAAGGAAGATACCAGTGGGTCACGTACCAGTCGATATTGATAAGGATTTTGATGATGATGAGTAAGCTTAAATGATGGCAACCTGTGCCTGTGTGGCAACCTGAGCCTGTGTGGCAACCTGAGCCTGTGTGGCAACTTGAGCCTGTGTGGCTACCTGAGCCTGTGTGGCAACCTGAGCCTGTGTGGCTACCTGAGCTTGTGTGGCAACCTAGGCCTGTGTGGCAACCTGAGCCTGTATGGTACCTGTAGGGCTGAGACTTTTAACGGTGTGCATACGTAGTGTATACGTAGTGCATACGTAGTGTAAGCGTAGTGCGTACGTAGTGGATGCGTGGTGTAGAGGTAGTACATGCGTAGTGCGTGCGTAGTGGATGCGTAGTGTATGTGATACATACGTAGTCCATGCGTAGCTTGCGTAGTGTGTGCGTTGCAGACGTAGTCCGTGCGTGGCTTGCGTAGTGTGTGCGTTACATGCGTAGTGTGTGCGTTGCATACGTTGTGTACCACTGTTTTAGTACCCTATCGGTTTAGTAGTGTGTTTGACCGTACCAGTAGTTATTATTGCAGTTGAGTTATAAAGGTTGATTTGAACGACTGTGGTAGGTACATAGCCCAAGGGTTGACCTATTTTCAAGTATTACCAATTTAACCGTGTTTGATTTAATAAACTACGTCGTTGGTCTAGTGGGGGCAAACGCGACTGCTGAGCATGAGGTCCTGGGTTCGATTCCCAGATCGGGCAAAGTGGTGCCCAGTTGATGGTACATAATACTTGGACTTAACTACCGGAGTGTGAGTGTACTATTAGGTGCACCTCTGTTTAACCCTTTGGGGAGTTCAGGCGTTATGTTATGACGTTTGATTTTATTAGGATAGGATTGGGTTAAAATAAAACAGAGTTCTTTATTTTCACTGACCCGGTGAATCTAGAGTTTGGTCAGGACTGACCGAGTGGAACAAAATTCTGTCGTGGAGTATTTGTTTGCAGTTTCACCATCACACGAGGACATACTAGGAGATTCGAGTAAAGACATGAGGCTACCCGAATTTGAATGGCGGTACTAGCAGCGGTTATGTCACTGAAGATTTTCCTAAGGAAGTATTAGAAAAACGAAGAGAATTGAAGCCTAAACTTATAGAAGAACGTGCGAAAGGAAATATTGCGTACATTAAATATGATCAATTGATAGTCAAAGAGGGAAATCCGAACAAAGAAAATAGGAAAAGGGATAGTTCATCTTCGCCGGAAAATCAGAATCAGGCCAAGAAGCTAGTGAGCAATACGTCATCAATAAAAGAAAACAGGAAGAACGCATTCGATATGATGAGACCTAAAGCTAACTCTTTTTCTAATATAGTCGTAAAACCAAACCAAACTAAGTAGCAACTAAATATCAGCAATCAGAAGCGGAACGACCCCAATCCGGCTGGTCCCCGTGGGGTTGTCAGACCATCACCCCCTAGAAAAAAATCCGAAAACCAAAAAAGAAAGAATAAAATATATCTTGTAACGTTGAACGTCAGAACACTAATGACAGATGCCAGATTAGAAGAATTAGAAGAAGCCGTAAGATTTATAAAATGGGATGTCATTGGTCTTTGTGAAGTAAGAAGAATAGGAGAAGAGATACGAGAGTATAACGAATACATTTTTTACTTCTATGGTGAAAAACAAGGTACACATGGCATGGGTTTTTTAATAAAAAAATACCTGAAAGACAAAATAATCAGTTTCCAAGGAATATCAGATAGAATTGCAATTCTCAATATACAATTGCCTGAATTTAAACAAACATCATCGATCATTCAAGTCCATGCACCCACAGAACAAGATACGAAAATAGCAAAAGATAAATTTTACAAAGATCTGTCAGAATTAATGCAAAAGACGAACAAAAACCTAATATTGATGGGAGACTTTAATGCCAAGATAGGCAGAAAAACAAATAAAAATGAATTTGTCATAGGAGCCCATAGCAGTGGGGAAAGAAATGATAACGGGCAGAGGCTCATAGAGTTCTCTTTTGCTAACAATTTTAAAATAATGAATAGCTTCTTTAAAAAAACAAATACAAGAAAGTGGACATGGATATCACCGAACGGCAGAGATAGAAATGAAATCGATTTCATTCTGACGAGAGATGAAAAGCTATTTAGTGACGTCGATGTAGTGAAAAACCTTAATTTCAATACAGACCATAGAATGGTAAGAGGAGTCATACAATTTGATACCAATAAATCAAGAAAACACATTATCTCCTCAACTGAAAACACAATGATAACATCGCCTATACCAATAAATACCCTAAATGAACTAGGAAATTTACTAGAAGAAATGGAAAGACACAAAACACTGCAAGACAAATATGATTTTTTGGAGAAAGCACTGATGAACCTTAAAAAACTGCGAACTAAAAAAGAGAGGAAAAACAAAATAGGAGAAGAAACCATAAAATTGATGAGCCAGAGGAGCATAATGTTAGAGAAACGAAAAGAAAACCGTCAAAGCATTGCGAGTATTAACAAAAAAATCCAGGCATCGATAAGAAAACACAGGAAAGCAGAGAGACTGAAAGTATTAAGAGAACAAATAGAGAAAACAGGTGGAATTAAAAAAGGTCTTAAGCAACTGAAAGAGTACACACAATGGATACCTAACATGAAAACCAAAAATCAGAAGAAAACTGAGAAACTGGCAACAAAAAGACTATCAATAGCAAAAATAGCGACAGAATTTTATAAGAGCCTATACACAGAGACAGACAAAACAATACCCACAGAAACAGACAAATATACTTATGAGGAAGAAATACCTTTCATAATTGAAACTGAAGTCATAAGAGCTATAAACACACAAAAAACGGGCAAAGCATCTGGAGACGATAAAATTTCGAATGAGCTACTGAAAGAAACTTTGACCGTTATATCCAAACCTGTGACACACCTTTTTAACGAAATACTGGCCACTGAACAAATACCAACTCAATGGACGACGTCCACTATTGTCTTGTTACATAAAAAAGGAGATAAAAACGAAATAAATAACTACAGACCTATATGTCTAATGTCCAATTTATATAAAGTGTTTTCCAAAATAATACTTGGCCGAATAACAAAACACTTGGAAGAAAACCAACCTAGAGAACAAGCGGGGTTTCGTGCCGACTATTCTACTATCGATCATATACACGTGGTGAAACAGGTAATCGAAAAACTTAATGAATATGGCCAGCACTATTACATGGCATTCGTCGATTATAATAAAGCTTTCGATTCTCTGAGTCATAGCTATATTTGGAAAACGCTAAATAACCAGGGTGTAGAAGGCAAATACATTAATATCATAAAAGAAATATACAAAAACTCGACAGCGAAGATTCAACTTGAACTGCAAGGAGAAGAATTTAGGATCCAAAGAGGCGTCAGGCAAGGTGATCCACTTTCCCCGAAGCTTTTCACGGCAGTGTTAGAAAACATCTTTAGAAATATAGACTGGAAAGATTGTGGAATAAATATAAATGGAACAAACCTGAACCACCTAAGATTTGCTGACGATATAGTGATATTCGCAGAGAGACCGGACATACTACAGATCATGTTAGAGCAATTAGACAAAGAAAGCAAGAAAGCAGGTTTATCTATGAATCCAGCGAAGACTAAATTGATGACGAATTCAATAAAGGAGAAAATAGAGATAGATGCAGGGCAGGAGGCTATCGAATATGTAGATGAGTATATATATTTGGGACAGGTAATATCAATCAAAGATCAGCATTCCAAAGAAATTGATAGAAGAATAAGCAACACGTGGAAACGGTACTGGTCGCTTAAAGAAATTGTTAAAAATGAAACAATACCAATGTCAGTGAAAAGCAAACTTTATGACACGTGCATCCTCCCATGCCTCACGTATGGGTGCCAAACGTGGCCAGCTACTAGCAAAACCAGCCAAAAACTTATAGTTTGCCAACGCAATATGGAGCGAAGCATGCTAAATATAAGGCAACGTGATAGGTGGACGACGTCAAAGATTAGAAAAAGAACGAAAGTAAGCGATGTCTTATTAAAAGTAAAAAAACTCAAATGGAACTGGACAGGCCACATCATGAGAACGGACAGAGATAAATGGACGAGAGACGTAATGGAATGGTATCCTAGAGATGGAAAAAGACAAAAAGGACGCCAAATTAAGAGATGGGAAGACGACTTACCAAAAGGATGGAGAAGATTGGCTCGTGACAGAGATGAGTGGAAGAAACTAGGGGAGGCCTATGTCGAAGGACAACCTGACCAACAAACTGGTTGCTGAAGATAATCGTAGAACTTACTTAGAATTAAGTCATTTCTTTTATTGTTTTACTTCTTTATCAACTAGAGGTTTTTAGTTTTTATTTTTTTTATTAGATAGATGTTACATTTACATAAGCTTATAATGTACCTACTGTATTTTGGTCAGCGAATAAAGGCTTTTATTATTATTATTATTACTAGCAGCGGTGATGCAGCGAGCGCAGCTCATAAGCAACGTTCGCGTGGACATGTGTGTGATTACCGCATGAGCATCTACTGGGATTTTTCGTCACTCTGGTGAGTCGTTTTCATTTTGTTATGACTGCAGAGTACCAATTCAGTTTTGTCTGGACTCAAGAGTGAGCATATTGATGCTGTCATTACTACAACTAGTATAGACCAAGGTTCAGTAAAGCTAATTCGAAGATTTTAGCTTTTGTGAGAAAGATCCCTAGCTTTTGTGAGAAAGATCCCCGATCACCAAGTTCCTCGCGAGTTAAATGTCATAGTTGATGACAGTAGTAGTGAGACCAAATCTGATAAGGAAAGGCTTTTACACTCATACTCGAGACTTTAGACCGCACCCGTGAGTAACACGTGGCGGTGGGTCTGTTAGACCGCACCTTATGAGTAACATGATGGCGATGGTGTCACTCCTTAGTGAGGGGATGTAAATGTAGTATGCAAGTGACTCAGATTGCATGCATTCCAATGCTGTTCGTGACTTGTCCAGCATAGCGATGTAAGTAATCGCCAAAGGTGCTTAGTAAAAGCAATGTATTGTCTCTTGAGGTTGGGTACCGGATGGAGGTCCCTCTGGTTTGCCGGATGGAGGCAATGTGATGTGTTGTGTTTGGAAGTCGGGTACCGGATGGAGGTCCCGCTGGTTTGCCGGATGGAGGCAATGTGATGTGTTGTGTTTGGAAGTCGGGTACCGGATGGAGGTCCCGCTGGTTTGCCGGATGGAGGCAATGTGATGTGTTGTGTGTGGAAGTCGGGTACCGGATGGAGGTCCCGCTGGTTTGCCGGATGGAGGCAATGTGTTGTATGTGACGAAGTTGAGTTCCGAACAGAGCATTGCATACTAGATTTGCTTAGAAGTTTTCATGAATTGTTTCGAAAACTGATGATTCCTGAAGAGTGGTGATTTCAATGTTGAGATTCCTTAATAAGATTTGATGAGAATGTGAATCAGAATAAAATTGTGTTGATTGTATTGTGTGACTTTAATTTTGAATGCCTTGGTCAGGAAGGCCGTGCAAAGGACGTATTACTTTCCATGAATTCTTGTTTCAGATGCCTCACACGAGGACGTGTGAATTGTCAAGATGGCCGTGTCGGAGAAAGCGATAACTTTTCAATATCAAGTTGCTGATTTGACTATTGTAGTAGGGGTAAACGCCGTGACGTCAGATGTTGATTTACTGGCGGCACGTGGGCAGAGTCGTCTTGGAGAGTGGGGATTGTGCTGAGCTCACTTTTGCTCGAGTCTCCAACCAAATCACTCCTCCAGAACGAAACTGTCGGTTTGCCCATTTAGTGAGTGTTAGTGTGAAAGTGTAATGTCAAGTAATTCGTTAGTTTACTCAGTGTAGATCTGTTTGAAAAGAGTAACCATGGAGTTTCTTGCCGGTTCTTCTCCATGGAAACAACCAGCCCGAACCGAGCACCTGACAATAAACAAAGTATCGCATTTAGTGAGTTTTCATAGCACGAAACCCGTCTTCTGCCCACATAATGCTCGAGCCTAACGAAATAAATCCTGACAACCCGACATATATATATTTTTTTCTAGCCTAACGTGTCATAAAACATATAGAAACGGGTATTTATCGCGAATTTACCTTTAATTTAAGCCCGACGTTTCGACCGGATTGCACCAGCCGTGGTCGCGGGGAGACTAAAATTAAAGGTAAATTCGCGATAAATACCCGTTTCTATATGTTTTATGATGTGTTCTGATCGTGAAAGTTTAATAAAGACAATAGCCTATCGTGTGTCCCACTGCTGGGCAAAGGCCTCCCCTTTTTCCTTCCAAACCTCTCTATCTTGTGCGATATCTGGCCACGTTTGCCCCGAAAACAAGATCAGATCGTCACACCACCTTCGCCGCGGTCTACCTCGACGGCGATTCCCTCCGTCAGTATTACATGATAATAGTATTATATGTGTACAAAAAAAAACAATACGAATAAAAAGGTAATCGCTAACACGAATTTAGCGAGTTAGTGTGGTAATCAATGCTCCCAGCTTCTTTTCATTATTGAAGGCATAAAGCTATGCATTGAGAGAAGTACTCTCAACTCATCTCATTAATTATGTACAACATCTTATACCTGTACCTACATTCAAAGCAAATAAAGATCTGATTCTGATTCTGATTCTAGCCCGTGAAATTCTTCAGTTTTTTTAAGTTTTTCAAACGCATACTCGCTACTCCGGCTCCAAAACACCAACACACCACCAACACCAACTACAATCGTGTTAAGAAAGACTCCTGTTTTTAAAACATGTAAAGTTTTAAGGTACAGGAGTACGTGGCTACACTTTAAAACGAGTGGGTGTATAAAAGCATTACCTTGTAAAATGGAAAACAAAACAAACATCAATATATTGTCTACAGACAACAAACAAATAAAAGCGTGGGTGCAGACATTCCTCCGAACTCTAAATAAAGACAGAAGGAAATTCACTACTCCAACTACCTTTGCGGAATAAACACAGTTTGTGGCAAAAAAATACTGTTAATTACGTTTGGGGTAGTCAAAGGATATGTGTTATTTCCGACAGTAAGTCACAAAGGAATAAAACATCACTGTGTTTGTTTATTGTGTACAAATCAAATAAGCGATGTGTTTTCATACTAAAGGGACGAGTTGGTGATCGAATTATATGAAAACCTAAGCATTAAATCATCATTATCATCAGCCTATTAATGTTCTCGCTGCTGGGACACAGGCCTCCTCTCAATGAGAGGGAATGGGCGTATAATCCACCACGCGGGCCCAGTGCGGATTGGTAGATGTCACATGTCACATGTCAAAGAAAACCTCTCTTTCAGTTAGAGAATTAAAAACAAATTGTTTCCAAGAACTCGGTAGATGGCGTTGAACTGACTACGTTACTAGGTGCCAAAGCCAAAACGCTTGAAAAAACACACGTCACATACGCTCGTTAACTGACACTTTCGTTTGCATAAGCTTCCAAATATAACCATTAGGTCCAAGTGAAATTATGTGATGTTCTGTTCCTTGCAGTAACGTACCGAGATCAGCGCCATCTATCCAGCGACTAGAGAAGGGTTGAAAAAGAAAATCCCTCATTATCTGTTCCACCTTTAAGTACACGAATATCAAAGGCAAACACTTCTTCTCCCTGGTTATCTATAAAATATATATGAAAGCCAAGCCTTCAATTAATCAATATCTTAAATCCTTCTACATAATACTCGTACGGTTATTAATTCCGCTATCAAATAGTAACCTTTCAGAGTTAATGAATAGATAATATCAGAAAAACAGCTGATACAGGTATGGCTTATCATGTTCCTGATTACATTCAGTGATTTTGTATGGATACTTGTTATTTTGTCTGTTGCCATGGCAACGGCCTTGGTTTTGGGTATCAGGATACTTTACACGGGGATAATAGGTTACGTTATGGTGGAGTATCTTGGATATTATTTTATGTTTGCTCATATTTTTAACAAGCGGCGATGTTACTTACATTTTCTTCCAGATTATAATTAATAATCTACAAAAATTAATGCAACTGTTAATATAATATTAGGATGCTATGATTCTGTTAAGTCCGTCAGATTATCGAAAAATATAGAAAACGTGTATTTTGTTTTAGCAAATAATAGAAAAAAAAATACGGAGACAACACACATCAAAGATCACGAGTTGGGGCTTCTGACGTCACTTTCCGATAAAGAATGTACCAAAATGTGACGTCACGGGTTTTCAATTTTTGTTTACGTGAAAAAAGAAAAAACGTGTTCTATATTTTTTGGAAATCCATCTGACGGACTAGTTACATATTATTTTCTATATTTTTTGGAAATCCATCTGACGGACTAGTTACATATTATTTTTTTATCGTCTACCCTATTGCAGTATCTGTCAAAGTCATTTTCAAAAATCTTGGCCTCATTGGTCAAATTCGGACTAAACTATGGACATGGATACACTAATAACCGTAATTAAAATTCTGATTATTTCAGTAATCTCTTGATTGAAAGCCGCCATTATGATTTTCCATTGGCGTGTCATTGACAATTCGTTGGAAAAATATAACATAATCTCGAAACTCTCGTTGTAGTATGACAATTATGTTGAAGGTACTTATCGTATATGTATATAAATATATTTTCTCTCTTTTACTTGTTGCCAAGACATATATTTTTTTAATATTCTAACATTTCTTTGGACGGCTGACACGCTATTATGATTTTAGAGGATAACGGACGTTAATCGTATTAATATATTCCAATTTTTAATTCGTGCTGATACGAGAAAAAATCCTTTCTAGAAAATAATGTAACCGACTGGTTTCAAACAACCTACGCTAGCCAAAGAGTATTTGCGAGAGTTATAAAATTCATAGAATTAGCACAGTGGGAGATGCAGCTATTCATCTGCGTGAAGTAACCTTTCAGGATTTATTTTCCACCCACAGGCAAAGTGGGTTTTTACGCCAGCAGCGCAACGCCCACTTTTATACAAGAGTCTCGAGCCTAATAAAACAGTATACAGGGTGAAATTGAATAGATGCGACAAATTTAAATATACAATAATACGTGTTGTCCAGAAAATGTATAAAATATCAAATGTAAAATTGTAATGAACGAAGGAAGGGTAGTGGGCGGCGCGCGGTCGCCGGGAAGGGATGTCAGCGCTGGCGCACATGCGAGGTTTAGCAACGTCGCGCGATACTTACATTAGAAACTGGGCTAAATTAGGTAAATGACCGCTATGAACGGGAATACCGATAATTCGTTCGTAAGTAAAGATAATAACATCAATGGACCTTTTGAAAACGATAATCGCGTAATTTTTTTTAACGATTTAGATAGTAGAAAAAACAGTTTATAATTACTATGTTACTGTAACTGAAGCTCCCATTTCATTTTGTCGCATTTATTCAAATTCACCCTGTATAATCTAGCTTGTATTTGTATTATTAGGTCTGCTACGAGTATGTTTTATTTTACCAGGCTAGATACACATTTATTGATAGAAACAGAAACAACTTTTTACAAGTTCATATTGAACTGTTTTCAGTAAGAGCTTTTTGTAATTGAATACCCTATATGTAAGTGGCGGTAAGGTTCAGAATATCTCATAAAAAACAACCAAACATTTTCACGACATTGCAGTAATATAGTAACATCGGGCTTTGTATCAAGCAACTTTGTTTTATTGAAAATATGAATCAGCATTCAACGATTACTAAATATTCATTTGGCATATTATTTTTGGTGGATTGTTCATGATCAGTAGTTTAGGGATAGTAAACATTTTGTCACGTTTTTCTTTACTTCTCAAGGATTCCTTGCCTTCTAAACATATTCATTATTATTACATACCTATTGCTCTATATAACTTACCATCAAAAAAAAAAATAAAAAAATTGGGCGGACTCACGTAGATCATAAGTTACTAATAATAAGCTTAGTTTAATGTAACGTGTCCAATGATGGAGCACGATCGTAGTTTTAATTTTTTCTTTTAAATTCATCAAACAATTAATAAAATGTAAACAAGAGCGCGGACCCCCACGTCTGCGGTAGAAAACTAATTATAAAAAAAAAAAAAAAAAAAAAAAAAAACTTGCCATCAATTGATTTTTAGGGTTCCGTAGCCAAATGGCAAAAAACGGAACCCTTATAGTTTCGCCATGTCTGTCTGTCTGTCTGTCCGCGGATAATCTCAGTGACCGTTAGCACCAGAAAGCTGAAATTTGGTACCAATATGTATATCAATCATGCCGACAAAGTGCAAAAATAAAAATTAAAAAAAACATTTTTATTAGGGTACCTCCCCCAGACGTAAAGTGGGGAGCGATTTTTTTTTTAATTTTGACCCTGACGTGTGATATATTGTTGGATAGGTATTTAAAAATGAATAGGGGTTTTCTAAAATCATTTTTTGATAATATTAATATTTTAGGAAATAATCGCTCCGAAAGTCAAAAACAATGTGTCCCCCCCCCTCTAACTTTTGAACCATAAGTTTAAAAAATATGAAAAAAATCACAGAAGTAGACCTTTATATGAACTTTCTAGGAAAATTATTTTCAACTTGATGAGTTGAATAGTTTTTGAGTTATATAGCACTTTTTCAAAAAAACGCAAATGATAACTTTGTTTTTCATACAAATACTATGAAAAACAAAGTTATTTTTGCTGACGAAAAATGTTGGTATTTTTAATGGTCTGGGAAGCTACGGAACCCTACAGTGAGCGTGGCCCGACACGCTCTTGGCCGGTTTTTTCATGAAAAGAGTAGTTTTGTAGACTAGGTACTTTCTCCATTCAAAAGTTACAAACTCTTCACTCTTTTTCTCTACTACAGTTACATAAGTCTATGTTAAGATATAAAAGAAATTCCTTGAAAAACTCTCTTATTAACCCTGGTTAAAAAGATGTTTGAGAAAATATTGTAACTATAAGAAGAAAATATTGTAACTAGAGTAGCCATAAAATAAGACCCGATGCTCCACAGCCGCTTGATAAGACAATCTTATTAACAGTAAAGATGGAAATACGCGAGACAAAGCATCTTCCGGGAAGGTACTATTATTTATGAAAAGACTTCCATTTACATACCATATTTACGCAAATGCATCTCTAATAGAATTCCTCAGATAGTTTGTACATAAAGCGATTCTGTTTGGTATGTATCCTGTGTCTTATAATGAATTGAATTTAGGGAGAGTGTATGTTCTAATACAATTTACGTCCGGGTTGCGGTAGCAAATGAACTTACATTAATGTCCCATTTACACGGAGAAAGATTCTGGTTTTACAGCCATAGATATAAAAACCTTTTTTGCAAAAAATATAACCGACTTCACACAAAAAAGTGAAAAATAACTTTATCTTCAGAAGTCGGTGACCTTTGTTTGATTGATTTAGTTTTTTTATCACCGACTTCTGAAGCTAAAGTTATTTTTCACTTTTTTGTGTGAAGTCGGTTATATTTTTTGCAAAAAAGGTTTTTATTTTTCACTTTTTAGTGGTTCACATGTGCTTACCCTTTCACAGCGTATCGGTGTGATTTTTCGTTATGAACTGGTGTACTTAAACAAAAGACAGACGTGAGTCTTCAGCGATCCCAGTACATTTGCTATCATTTATTAAGGAGTTCAGTTGCCTATCTTCCGAAGTCACCAGATCTTTATCAAATCGAAATGGTATCACTCCGAGAAAGTACTCTGCCTAAAACTACCCAAACCGCTTCTGGTGAGCCTATAAAGTTAAGGAGTTACCTCTATTTCTCCGGGATCCCATTGAATGGAACTTTACACGTGTAACTGTCGAAATCTGGGTGTATTTTATACTTCTGCGTACTCCCTCAGAGCATACAGGTGTGATGTTACGTCATGATGTTGTATAAACAATAAACAACCAAGCGATTGCAGCGATTACTGCAGCTTTGCCGTGTATTTTTGAAGAGTTCCATTTATATCTCCGAAGATTAGCGTAAGATCTTAACCAAATTGACTTGAAACCACACGGAAAGCAGCTTTCAAATAAAAAAAGAATCATCAAAATCGGTTCACCCAGTCGAAAGTTCTGAGGTAGCAAACATTGTCGAAATCTGGGTATATTGTACACATCTGCGTACCCCCTCAGAGCATACAGGCGTGATGTTACGTCATGATGTAGTATAAACAATGAACCTACAAGCGGATGCAGCAATCACTGCAGATTTGCCGTCTATTTTTGAAGAGTTCCATTGTATATCTCCGAAGATCAGCATCAAATCTTAAACAAATTAAAACGGGACCCAACGGGAAGCACCGGCTTTCAAATAAAAAAAAAATCATCAAAATCGGTTCACCCAGTCGAAAGTTCTGAGGTAACAAACACAAAAAAAAAAATACAGACGAATTGAGAACCTCCTCTTTTTAGAAGTTGGTTGAAAATAAAGTTTTAGGTACAAGATCGTTATGGTGCATGACTGGTTTGAACTAGCTCTGCCATTTTTTTATACAAAATCACAACTGTTTATCAAAAACGCCTTTCTGTAAGTAGGTGTTAAAATGTCTACATAGAATAGCAGGCTAGTACGTAGGAGTTCATAAATGTCAAAAGTAAAATTTCGAAATTGGATATACAGGGTGTAAACCACCTCATCACAAAGCCGTTAACCAAGCATTCTGTACATCAAACTAAGTAACTTTACGCAAAAAATAGTGCTGGAAACGCACTCAAACTCAATGTAACGCACTTAAACATTGTGCTGATGGATGAATTGGATAGTACGGGGGTCGTGGAGGCTTTAAAAGTAAAATCGTACAAAAAAAAACATGTATTTAAAAACAAACTTGTCAAAACGTTGTAACTTTGACCCCCCATATCTCCGTAACTAGAAGGTTCCCAGGTATGGTGTAGAACAAAAAAATGATCGCAATGATGGGGAGAACAAGTGCCTTTCGGCTTCGTGAAGAGGTGTTTTACACCCTTTATTAAAATCACCAGAAAAGATTAGTATGGCATTTATTTTCGCTAAGGCCTGAATTCTTGTCACGCTGACGGTCGGGTCGTCCGTGATGTCAGCGAGAACAAAATACAGCTGTCAGTCGCCGCTGACGTCAGCGTCAACGCAATGTATACTCGTACGCAACCGACCGTCAGCGCGACAATAATTCAGGATAATCATCAATGAAACCTGCACAAACATTCTCACTCGACGGGCGAGCCACTCTCCCCGTGTAGACGAGCGTCAGGAAGCTGTCACAACCACATCTGTTGAAAACAAGCATACCTGTTTCACACAAAGCTGACGTAATTGCATTCCAAAGAGCCATTATCGTTCATACCGCATACAATTGAGTCATGTTTAACAGAAATTCTGAAATATTTCATTGTAGGTAACTGGAAGCTAGCTACTTCCCGTTAGTTAATTTAAAATATTTTGCTATTAACCGACTACTAAATAAGGCGGTAATAAACTTAAAATATCACTTACGAGTTATGTTCTGTGATTATCATTATTACAAGGCGGTAATATTAAGAATAAAAAATCGTTTTTCTGTGTGATTTTTCTAATTATTTAAATTCTGCAGAATTCGGGTTAGTAGTAAAATTAGCCACTTTTATAATTCTTAGCTACCTTTACCTACCTAACCTGTATAGGTTTCAGCTTATATCCAAAAACTCTAACAGAAACAGAATAATACCGGTACCGAAAGTTACTCAAAAATATTGAGAGTTTATTTGCAAACTGTCAACATTTGACACCCTTTTATATCGTGTTATACCTCTTTAGGCATTCATTCAAAACCTATTTCGGGACCCTACTAAAGTTTTACGTTCACTTTTTACAAAAGGGTTGAAATTGAAATTGCATTGCGTTTGACAAGGGTTATAAAGTTTTGAATGGGAATATGTCTGGGCCTGAGATTTCAATGTTCTAATAAACGAGGCTATTACACAGTGAAATTGGTTGTTACTCGAACCAAACAATTCAGTTAGTGAGTGAGAAATTCATGAATATTGGAGATTGATTCCTGGAAATGATGATTCGCCTTAGTTAGCTTACCGCAAAACCACAGCTTGGAATGAAATTTGCCAATTATGGGGTATCTATCTAACCCTGTCTGTAGTATAGTTAGTTAAACTTTTAATTGCAATTTTAGCTAATTTATTGCATTTCAAAGGATATAGGTACCTACTTTGACTTGATGTTTTAAAATGTAAGTGGAGCTACATCGTTATTATAAAGGGTGCCAAAACTCTTAACGAAGCCGAAAGGCACTTGTTTTCTCCATTATTGCAATCATTGTTTTTCTGTAGACCATACCTGATATAGGGGGCCAAAGTTTCTTTAGTACATGTTTTTAACATCACTCTAAATACATCCACGACTCCCACACTATTGAAACCATGTACCAGTATAATGTTTTGACTGCGTTACATTGAGTTTCACCGTAAAACGTGATATTTCACCAAAAAAAATCATTTCTCACCAATAGTTTTTGCGTTTGATGTACAGAATGCTTGGTTAAGAGGCCTGCGGAGCATGCGTTTTTCGTACAAACGTAATATCAAAATATAGGTAAATCGAACATATTCTTAATGTAGTGTGTACTTTTTTTTTGATTGTATTACAGAATCGGTTCCCAATCACATATTATGAATGGATACTGATACAAAAGTTATGAGAAAAATAAATTTTCTATAGAAATTTTAAATTCCTCATATCTCGCCTTTATATCATTGTCCTTTCAAAATCTTTGTTTGGGAACATAGATATTCAGTAATCCAATCGAAATAAATACACACTACCTTAAGAATATGTTTGATTTTCATATTATTTAGGTATTACGTTTGTATGAAAAACGCATGCTCCGGCGGCCCCTTAACGGCTTCATGAAAAGTCTGTTTAATAGAGACTGACTACAACTACAACAAAGTAAGATCGTTGCAATCAAAACTTGAATTTATGAGTGGGTCATTCGAGTATGAAATTGATCAAAATATTTCTTCTACAGAACAAACCATCATGGTACATGTAGTGAAAACCCTAGTGAACACGAAATTTTCACGCTCTCCACACAAACACCCAAACTTGAAGCAAATATTTGTAGGAGCTCTGCGAAAATTTGACCCTTTGTGTCATTCGGGGTCGTCTTCAAAGTAAGATCCATTTTAACAAAATCTACCTAAACTATGTGTGTATAGAGAGTGAGGTATCTAAGTTGACTGGCAATTAGTGTACGATAGCAAACAACTCCTACTATGCGACCAAATGTATAATATATGTATGTATTTACAAACAAAAAAGTATATAAGTAGTATATAAACTATCTGGTGTCCACGACACAAGCCTTGCTTAGTGTGGCACTAGATGGTGCTGTGTGTTAATGTCCAGCGATGTTTATTTATTATTATTATTAAATCTGAAATCGCGAAAAGAAAATCAGCGGTTCAGTACATTTATGTCCGCCTAACTGGTAAAAATGTACTGAACAGCTAAGTTTTCTTCTGCGATTTCAGGATTGGTCACATAGTAAAAGTTATTAATTGTTATCATGAGTACAATCACGTGTTTTAGTATCGTACACTTATTGCCAGTCACCCTATTTTTAATCGATACTCGGTCCGTAGAATACCAATGCAGTCTGAAAACAACATGGACGCCCACATTATGTATTCTACGTTGGAAACTAATAAAAATTCAATTTACGCCAACGTTAAACTTGATTTTCTCTTCAACTGAAGCTTTTAATATACGTATCGAGTTTGCCGACTAGTAATAAATTCCACTCGACCACGCTCCAGTCGACTCATTGTCGGTAAATCGGAAATTGAATCGAGTTCGCGTTTTTATTTTCTCGTTGAATGGTCAGGATTCAATTTTTTTTGAGCCTTTCTCGTTTTTTTTTTATTTTCATCAACGTAATGAAATTTCAAGCAGCTGGTTTTTACTAAACTAAATTGACTTTCTATGTTACGTTAGTTGGATTTTCCAACATAATTTCATATAAATTAACTGATTTGAGCGCTGTCTACACCCACGCACAACTTTCGAAGTATTTCGTCAGAACATCAAAATTGAAGGTCGTTTACCATATAAAACCACCAAATACTAATATTGACTCTAATTTTAACAAATAACTTTCTCAGTACTTGAGACGTACTGATTTATGAAATTTCATCCAGTAAAATATACTTTGATAGACTAACAACTTTGTACTTAAATACCGATGTATCGATCGCTCGTCGTTCTAGAGATAAACAATTTATTCCCTTTACACCCTCTGAGTACAGTACAAATATTTTATCACAGTTTTCCCTGTTCCAATATTTGACGACACTTTAAATCGAATCTTCAAAGAGTTGTGTGGTTTGGCTGATTGAGATAGAAAACAGACTAACTATAAAGGAATTGGGATCTGGATAGGAGAAATAAGAAAAAGAAGAAGAAAAATTAAAGCCTTTTTTCTCTGTCCTACTTTGCTGTGCCCTTACAGGGTCCATATTTATGTACCTAGCTTTAAGCCCTCTGTAACATCTTTTATACAATATGGAATGCAAAATAAATGAATATGAATATGAATAGGACGATAAGTTGTAGAAAGACTTACCAAGCAATGTCCTGGGTTGTAGGGTCACGCATCCGGTGTGAATGTACTCAATCAGTTGGCGAAACACATCAGGTTCAAACTCTTCAATGATCAGTGTCTGATGCTGCTGCGATGATGGCTGTCACAAAATTAATACAACTTACTTAAAAAAAGAAAATAAAAATAATCCTGGCAAGCTTCTGTACCAAATAAATAGAAACGAAACAATTTGTAATTTAAAAATATTTTCGTATTCTAAATAAACAAATTAATTGCAAAAAAGTTTGAAATTAATTTGTTTTTAAATTGTTTTCACAAAACTTTCAGCTGAATTTGTTTTTGGTACAGAACCTGCACGATGCCAGTTTGAATTTTAGATCAAATTGTATAACACATTTAGTACTTATAATGTTCAGTGCTTTTATTTACAATTTAAATTTAAGTGCCTTATAAAATCAATCATGAACTGAACTGGAAGCAATTTTAAAGGCACAAGAGATTGTGTTTAGCATAATCGAATACGCGTTGAATGTTCAATAAAATAATGTTCTTGTGTTAATCTTGTAGTTGAAGTGGAAACTTTAGAATAAATAAAACCTAAACTAAGAATATTTTAATAAAGATTAATCTGTAAAACGTAAAAAACGACAACAAAAATTACGAAAAAATATTCGTGTGTAGAACAATGAAAACGTCAAACATGCTGTATACACTTAATTAGGATCAATACAAAAGGGTGGAGGTAAAAGTGGAAAATAATGAGACAACATCGATTTACTCACCTTGTCAAAAATGAGAAAATGTCAACATTAACATGCAACACAACAATAAATTGTGACGCAAAAACCTATTATAATAAAATTTTAATTGAAAAAGATTTCAATTTCATCAGACGAAATCCTATCTACATTGTGTATTGAAAAGTGAAAATTTATACAATATGAACACCGAGTAAGTACTCAAACCGATAAAAGTGAGTCCCTAAAACACCGTTAATTTTATTTTACCTCTTGGATTGGTGCCAATTGCTGCGCGAAAGTCGATCTCTGAAGGGAACACAGTAAAAATTTAACGTTAACATTAAAATATCGTCGACCGTAGGTTCAATTGAGGTAAGGGACAAAATACCCAAAATGAGTTAAGTATACAGTTTTGTTCAGAATTTTTCGCTCTATCGAATGGTGTATATGAAAAAATTCTAGCTTAAGAAAAATGTCCCTTACCCTAATGATTTTTGGATCCAAATTTCGAATCAGCCCCATAATAACAATGTATCTGAAAAACTATGCAATATAGGAACTTGAAATGATGTAATTATTGCCGCCAATCCACTTGAAATAAGGTAAGGGTCTTCCCAATCAACGAATTACCATTACAGGGTTTATTTTTGAAGGAACAATAATAAAACTGGCCTTACACTAATGTCTTGTTTATCTAAAAAAATTAATATCATACATACTTTAAATGGATTGCACGAGTTTTGACATAGTTGTCCCTTACCTCAATTTGCATTGTCATACTTTAAGCAGTGTCAACGTTACACCAATTTGAATCGAATAATATTTAGGTTCGGTGTCCGTTACACTAATTTGCTGATGAGAAGTATTGAATTGTTTATCCCTGTTACCTTTATTTACACACACTTCTAACTTCATAACACAAGATAGCACATACTTGCACTATTACCATCCTTTTCTATCTCACAACGTCTTTCTTTGTGCGAAAGAGAGGATGATACCAATGCGAAAGCAGCGCGCGGGCATCAAAAAAGTCGCTATCAGCGCGAGTTCATCTGTCGTTTGGTCGGGATTGTGCACGGTTTTTGACAAAAACAGTGATAAAAATGGAAAAACAAAACCATTTTAGAGGCTCTATTAGGATTATTTGCAGCTACTTTTTTATTTGAATAAAAATTCAAAGTAATTATAGGTAAAATTGTTACCATTTCTTTTAATAATTTAATTACAATAAACATATTAAATGAAATATAAATTGTTTTATTAAATCTATACAAATTAGCTATTACAATGTACAAACATTTCATTTCATTGTACTATGTAAGCATCATCTTCCTGCCCTTGTCCCATTTTATTTGTGGTCGGCGCAACACGTTTTCTTCTTCCATTCTCCCCTGTTAGACGTCACGGCCTCATTTACTCCTTTCTCTTTCATATCAGTCTTTACACAATCCATTCATCTTTTCTTTGGCCTTCCTCTCCCTCTCCATCCATCAATACTAATATCCATCACTCTTTTAGTCACATGCGTTTCATCCATCCTCATTACATGTCCATACCAAGCCAAACGACTTCCTTTCAATTTTTCAGTAACCGGTGCCACTTTCAAACTTCCTCTAATATATTCATTCCTTACTTTATCCATTCTTGTCACTCCACACATCCATCTCAGCATTCTCATCTCCGCTACATGCAATCGTTTTTCATCCATCTTCTTCACAGTCCAGCATTCTGATCCATACAATACGACAGGTCTAATCACGGACTTGTATATTTTCCCCTTTAACTTGAGGGGCATCCGTGGGTCGCAAGTTGTTCCAGTGACCTGTCGCCATTTCATCCATCCTGAGTTGATCCGGTGCGTTACGTCCCGGTCTACTTCGCCATTTCCCTGAATAAGCGACCCGAGGTACCGAAAATCGGAGCAGACCGGTATGGGCGTTCCGGCAAGGGTTATGGGCACAGGACTGGAGAGACCGCCGAAATCACAAAACAAGTATTCCGTTTTGGTTCTACTCAATTTCAGGCTAACATTCTCCAGTCTTTGCCACCATACCTCCAATCTGCTCTGGACCTCTAGGCCACTCTCGGCAACTAACACAATGTCGTCGGCAAACAGCATACACCAGGGAGCCTCTTCCTGGATGTCGAACGTAAGAGCGTCCATTATCACCAGGAAGAGGTAAGGGCTTAGAGCCGACCCTTGGTGCAAGCCGACTGAAACATTGAAGCTGGCGGTAGTGCCTGCTGTAGACCGTACTTGGGTTCTACATCGACTATACATAGCACGGATCAACTGCACATACTTCCCAGGCACACTTTTCTCCTTAAGGGCCCACCACAAAACCTCACGGGGTACCCGGTCGTATGCCTTTTCGAGGTCTATAAACACCATGTGCAAGTTTTTATGTGCACCTCTATATTTTTCGCACAGCTGGCGGATAGCGAAAATGGCATCCGTCGTTCCCCGACCAGGCATAAAACCGAATTGGTTCTGTGAAATTTCACTCTCTTCTCTCAGTCGCCTTTCAATAACTTTTTCCCAAACTTTCATACTATGTGACATTAGCTTCATTCCTCTATAATTGTTACACTCCAGCACATCACCTTTGTTTTTAAAAATGGGCACCAGCGAACTGTTACACCATTCGTCAGATATGGCTTCTTCCAGCAACAATTTATTGAAGAATAAAGCTAACCACGTCCATCCGTCCATCCGCAATAACTTCCATACTTCAACCGGTATTCCGTCCGGTCCTAATGCTTTACCATTCTTCATTCCATTTACTGCAATCCTTACTTCATCCACGCTAACCTTTCTCACTAGGCCCTCATTCACTGGTTTATTTTCGAGTACCCCACTCCAGTAATTCTCCTCATTCATTAGTCTTTCAAAGTAACCCATCTATCCTTAATTTTCTCATCATCCGAAATAACCATTCCAGCTTCGTCTTTAACGCATTTGACCTGACAAACATCCTTCGTCTTTCTCTCTCTAGCTCTAGCAAGCCGGTATAGCTGTTTTTGGCCTGCTGGACTATCCAGTGTGTCATAGAGTTTATTCTGGGCGTTTGCTCTCGAGCATCATACTCACGCTTCTTTTCAGCTTTCAAACTAGCACTCTCATTTCCAACACTCTGCTATTCTTTGAACTTCTTCTTTTTATCCTTCAGCACATTCTGTATCTCTGGTGACCACCACCATGTATCCCGGTCTATCGTGCCCTTTCCTTTCGTTTCTTCCAAAATACTTTTTGCTGCGCTCCTTATACACCGAGCCATCTCATTCCAACATTCATTTACACTTTGATCATTCATATCACCCATCTCTATCATTTTATCCACCACTCGTTCTATTAATTTCTTCGCACAATCATACTTCTCTAGCATATGCCATTTTATTTTAGAGGGAGGTCGCTCTTTTTGTTTAATAAACCTTATTTGAACGACTACTTCCATAACCAGGAGTCTATGTTGTGAGACCAAGTCTTCTCCCGGTAGCACTTTGCAGTCTTTGATGTGCTTAAGGTTGTTGCGTCTGACGAGGAAGTAGTCGATTTGTGTGTTATGCAAACCACTTTTATACGTTATGAGATGTCCATCGGCTTTTTGGAACCAAGTGTTGGCCACTGCCAGATCAAATGCAGTAGCCGATTGCAGTAGAGTTTCCCCCTCATTGTTGAGATTACCATATCCCAATCCCCCGTGTACTCTTTCATAACTTCTTCTCATTCTTCCCACATGTCCATTAAAATCACCTCCAACTATCAATTCTTCATTGTACTATGTAAGCAACACACAAAAAACAGACACACGGTTCTAATACATTTTCATGTCTCTTAAATGATTTCTTGTAACAATAATAACGATTTCCAAATTTATGATATCCGTACGTCAAAAGTGTGTACTTCATTTTATGTCAAAAATCTCTTTACACTGTATTTTTTCCATATTTTTTTTCAACAAGTGCTTTACACTATTTTTTCATTAATAAATTGAATCCAACGCAGAGGTCAATTTAATGTAAGGGACGAGACTACAAGATACTTGGTCAGTAAGGGACATTACTAACAAAATACGTTGTAGTAAGGGACATCTATTTTCTTGAATAGCTAATTTATTTAAATAAATGTTACACGTGTAGATAGAGCACTAAAATACAAGATTATGTGTGAAATCAGACCCGAAAAAGGTTAATAAGAAAAAAAGTTATAGGCGATTTAGTCCGAAAAAAAACTTTGTCGGCCTCTCCTGAAAAATCGTATTTTGTCCCTTACCTCAATTGAACCTACGGTCGACGATATGTCTGAACTGCTGCAATTTCTAGGAACATTTATTCAGTTTGAAAGTACTTTTCTGTCGCGTAGAAGTTTATTATACAAAATATGATTTTGCAAAGGATTTATCTTTTCACAAAAGTTTTCCGCATTCGTGCATTTGCTGTGAAGTTAGTCGGGCTCAAGTAATGAGAGCAGTCCTTTGAATGGAGCATATATTTTGTAGTTCATAATGTGGGTAAGTATACTTGTGGGAGGAAGGATGAACCAAAACGGTTTGAGGGCTTCTTTTAACGAGAAAGCTCAAAGGTTTTTAGAAGTTTTTCACGATCCACATTAAAACAAGTCATTCAATGAGAGAAGTATTAAATGTACAACAAGTTGCATTCATTTGCGATAAAACGTTAGATTTAATCAATAATTTAAGATAAAGAGCAAGAGATAATATGCAACTCATTGAACTCAACAACGAATAATCAGGGCTTTTAAACATAGCTGAAGAAAAGGTCATTGACAATGATGATTTTAAGTTAAGGGTCGCCAATAAGGGAGGTTCAACAATTAACATTCTCTTGCAGTCCAACATGTATTCATACAATATCGAAATATCTCTTTTACCTGCTGAGCGGCATTTTGAAGGTTAAGCAATGGTTCCGAAGATCTCTTCAAGAACAGCCGTAGTTTGTTCTCCCTGGGTGCTGGTTCCTTCTTCCGCTGAGGACTGGGAGCTTGGTAGAGCATTTTTTGGAATACTCTGCAGACAACAAAACATATATACACTTACGAAATCATGTAGTGTAGGAAATATTTTAGGGAGTATTTTGGGGACGATAGAAAATAGTTGTTCATTATCGCACGGCTTGATACAATCACAATCGGTTGTAATGTTTGTGTAATTCTTTTGTTCTTTTTATTCTTTTTGTTTGTTTTTTTTCTTTTTTCCATTATGTATTTGTACGCTCACCAGATATTGGTTTGAGATTTGTTTAATTGCTAACATATATGTGGAAGCTTGTAATTAGCAATAGTCCACAAGCATATCATATGATCCAATGTTGTCATTAGTCTGTAAGCTGGTGACCAGTCAGATCACCAAACATTAATTCACAAACTTTTACTTGACAAGCAACGATTAGAAACCACATTATTTGTCATTTCATCAGTATACAACAACAAGTTTAACAAATAATTCACTTCGCAAAATAATTATCACATAAACTTTTATTTAATAACATATTATTAACCGACTTCCAAAAAGGAGGAGGTTCTCTATTCGACTGTATGTATTTTTTTTTTTTTTATGTATGTTCACCGATTACTCGAAGACGACTAAACCGATTTGAAAAATTCTTTTTTTGTTTGAAAGGGTATACTTTCAAGTTGGTCCCATAGTCGCCAAGTCGGGATCTGATGATGGAATCTTGGCGAAATCGAGGGAACTCTTCAAATTTTATAGGATAACGTACAGCAATTTTGGTATTTTCTACAACAAGTGAAGCATTTGCGTTCGATAAGAACCATTCTACCATCAGATCTGATGATGAAGCCAAGAGTCACGGAACTCCATAATGAGACAATGTATCCTAGTCGTGTTTGGGCTTGTTGTAATTGTAACGGTATGCACTTTCCATGTAAACCACTAAAAAGTGAAAAATAAAAACTTTTTTGCAAAAAATAAAACCGACTTCAAAAAGAAAAAGTGAAAAATAACTTTAGCTTCTGAAGTCGGTGACAAAAAAATTAAATCAATCATACAAACGTCACCGACTTCAGAAGCTAAAGTTATTTTTCACTTTTTCTTTTTGAAGTCGGTTTTATTTGACAAACAATTCATTATTTTTTCGTTTTATCTCATAAGACAACGTTTGAAATAAAGACGTTACACAAATTGATTGTGCCATTTAAAAAAAAATAGAAAATAAATGAATTTGGTTTCCTCTATTCACAAATTTTGTGACAGAAATGAATCGCTGCAGAACCGACTCCACGTAGTCTTTTCTGCCCTACCCCTAGAGTGTAATTTAAGCCCGCGTAGGCGCGGAGGGGCGAGGCGGGCCGCGAGCTGAGGAGCAGGTGGCTTTAACACTCGCCGCCGCGGCTGAGGCTGGCCGGCTTCAGCCGGCCAGCAAGCCGAAGCTGCGGTGGTGAGCGTTAAAACCGTCTGCGACGATAAGCTCGCGTGTGACCGCCGGAGTCCCGCAGCACCGGAGCCGTGCCAGAAACCATGCCTGCTGCATGTTTGCATACTGCATGCTTGCTGGTTGCATGCATGCTGCATGCTTGCTGCATGCTTGCTGCATGCTTGCTGCATGCTTGCTTCATGCTTGCTGCGTGCTTGCTGCATGCTTGCTGCATGCTTGCTGCATGCTTGCTGCATGCTTGCTGCATGCTTGCTGCTCGTTTGCTGCATGCTTGCTGCTCGCTTGCTGCATGCTTTCTAAATGCCTGCTGCTTGCTTGCTGCTTTCTTGCTGCTTGCTTGCTGCATGCATGGAGTATGCCTGTTTGCATGTTATGAAAAAACTATGCATTTCCTTATTTTTTTCTTAAAAAAGAGTAATACAAAAAATACTAGCCTGTAAATTATTTGTTGAAACGTGATTTGTCCAAACGTATTTATGTAAAAAATGAAAAATTTATAAATGAAAAAATATCATCTGATGCATTTGATAAAAGAAGTATTTGCCAAATAAATGTTTGTAAAACGAATATTTTTAAAATAAAACATTTGCGGAATAAGTTGTTTGCGAAATAAATAGTATACGAAACGTTGGTTGTAAAATGAAAATTTGTCAATGGACTTTTGGTAAAACATTAGTGAACCCTGTAAGCTTTCTGTAAAACAAAGTAAATAAATAAATTATTCGATGAGAATTGGTAGGCCCAATATACTGCGCTATCTTTTGTTTACGGTTCGACAAATGAGATAATTAGATACTTTTACGCCAACGTTAAATGTCTTTCTAGTAATAAGCAGAGAGATGAAAATCTTCTTTTTTCAAGCCTCTTTATTTTTTGGATTCATAAGCTTGTTATAACACTGAAAAGACAGTAATTTTATAATGACCCAGCTATTTAAATTCATTCATTATTCTTCATTGCTCGACTACAATATTTAGAGTTATATTATAAAACTTCATCAATGTGTGGTCAGATATGCAAAGTGTCCAGAGGGTAACATGGGTCACAAAGGAAAACTTAATAATAATGTCAGCTATGTGAGGAACTTCTTGTTCAAAACCTTTATGAGAGGCATTCCTATCATTTTTTATTTCAGGGATATTATAATAAAGTCCCAGTAATTTACTTAAACATGGATCATACATGACCAAACTTGAGCATCCGTCTAATAAATATTTCTTTTAAGGAGAAATTCTATTCGTGATTTCATAATAAGTTGTAACCTTTGAAAATATGGCTTGCTTTTGATAAAAAGTAACGTGACCTAAATAAAACGTTTTCACGAAACTTTCACTCACGATACCTCAGTATTGAATACCCACAACGTGCTCACAGTAATAAAATTAATACTCTTTTTTTTTCGGTCTTCATTCATCATCTTTTTCCTACCCATATTCTATTTTTTTTGGGGTCAGCGCAACATCATCAAACACTTCTTTTCTTGCCATATCATTCTTCATTCAGTCCATCTATCATATAATACGAGTATGACCAACACAGTATGAGGACAATTACTGGGAACCAAAAAAGTTTCTGACAGAAAAAAATTAACACCCCTACTACTAAATCCAGTAACTTCTACTAAAACTTAGATGGTTTAATAAGCAACCTTAATAAACCTTCCATAGAATTCTACTTTGATCCGCTTCAGTATTGTACGCATAAAACTGAAGTGAATTAATAAAAAGGATTTCATTGTTTGCGATACAAAAAAAAACATCAATAATAGTCAAACCTGCTCCTTGCAGCCAGTACGGCCTTGACAGCACAAACTGGCTCCCTGGTATCCCCCACCAGGAACGTGACGTCACACAGCTCGGGCATCGAGGCGAGGAACTTCATATCCTCAGCCAGCCCTGACTTGTTCTCGAAGGTGCTGAGGTCAGGCTCCGCCTCCATTGCCGCTAGCGCCCCGCTTCGCATTGACGACTGAAGAAAATAAAAGATGATAATTGATCGACGTTTGGTCGAATGATTTTAATTGGTGGAGAGAATTGGCCAAAGAAGACTTTTCAATGTGGACTCACGCACCAAAAGACCATTTTTTTTAACCTATTTAATCTCAATATGGGCAAAGACTTTACCCAATTACATACGAGTACTATAATTATTATTTGACAAGTTACTGGCCATACTAGATTGTGCGTTTTCTGGGAAAATATTGCAAGTTGGCTATTTCTTACGGTGTAATAGAGGCCTTCGATCGGCCTTTAGATACGGTGCCCTATATAACCACCTCATATTATAAGCATTTAGCAACATCATAAGTACTAGAATAGATACGCAAGGATCAAGCTCATTTTACATCTTCCGGGAAAGATGTATGAATAAAAATGAGATAAGTTATCAGTACAATTGCCAAAACATCTGGTAAAGCAGATATCAGTAAAAATACGCACCCAGTTTGTGTCGCGTGAAACAAACATTTTGAAGAAACATATTATTTGATTTAAAAAAATAAAAGAAGTATCCTTTCTTCAAAATTGTATGTAAGTATCTTTGACAAATCTGAATAGCAAATCTATTAGGATAGTTTTGAAAGAGGAATGAAAAGACTTTATTCATGAAGTGAGTATTTTCTTTACATAATGTTGGCCAAATTAATATCACTTTGGTCATTGAGTACCTATCAGAACTGGGCGTTAAAATACCTAGTAGTTTGAATCGGATTACTCATTCAGATTCGATAGGTCCGTTATTCATCCGCTCTGAAAGGATTTTGTCATAATCGGCTAGTTTATTGAAGCCATTTCGTAGAACATCATAATCAAAGATCCACGAAAGGGTTTCGATAAAATCAAAATGAAGAGGGTAAAGTATTTTTTCGGGATAATTTACGATACAATGGATAAATAATCACAACCGTATTTGTGTTGATCTGCGAAGTTTAGTAGTGCTGGTCGCCGTGAATCCATCAATGAGTGATCATCATTAAATACCAAGTTTCCTCTTTGCCTCGAAAAGCACGTTAATACTTTGGTTCCTGCTGATTTTTTTTAAATGTTTGACATTTTTTACAAGAGGTCTGACAACCACTTTAACCGAGGGGTACCGTACTACCATACTAATTGTACTTGCAGTAATCGTAATTTTTAGTTTTTCACTTTTTTAGTAATCGGTCCAAATAAAATATTGGTACTCAGCTGTAAGGCTGGATGCAGATTTTAACATTTAAGGCTAGCCAGAATGATGACAATATTCAAAAAGCAGTAAACATCTCGACAATTAACACAACTATTAAAAGCTAACCCGAAATATTTGATAGCAAATGGAACTGCTTTTGCGACGTGTACGCACGACGACCAAACAATTAAGCAAAATCAGTTTAGGCGGATCTCTTATTGTACGAGAAAACTATATAAAACGAGGCCATGTTATACTGAAAATGTATATTTTGATAATATGTCGCCATGTGTACTATATAACCAGAATCACTCATCAAAATGTGTTTTAATTAACATCCAGAAAATTAAGAGAATTTATTCAAGCAAAATACTTTTAATTGGAAGTAAGGCGTGCTAGTAAAATTATATTTAAAGGGCTATATTTGTATGTCGAAATATTTGTGCAGTTTTTTTCTGAATGTATGTACATAGTTACCATCTGAAAAGTAAAACTAACGAAGTAAAATGGCTGAATGAACTTTGATTTCTCTTCAAACAGGTTTGCGAACCGTTAACTAACGGGTATTGTCAGGAATATATTTTTTATTCTTGGGACATGAACCACTGTAAAACATTTTTGGAAAAACCCTTTTTTTATCCGATTCAAAAATTGTTGCTTGAAACATTCTTTCCGAGAACCTTTTAAACCAGAAATGAACAGTTTTCAGTAAAACAAATATTTCTGCCTTTAATTTCAGAAGTCTTTGAAGATTTTAAACGAAAATAATTTAATTTTAATAGAGTTAATTCTAAAAGGTACCGAAGAGTTTAATAAGGAGTTACGACGTTTAGTAATTAGTGAAGATTTCCGGACCAACCTATTAAGGTAGATCAAAACGAAGATTTTGGTAAGGTAAAACTACCAGAAGGAAGATTAACTTTCCCAACAGATTAATGAGGATTTGCTAAGAAATGTTGAAGAAATGGTACTCGTGGATTAAAATGTCATGGTACTAAGCTTTCATAAGCTGGTAATATTGCGATAACTTGAAAGGTTTTAAGATTATGTGAGTGTTATTTGACATAAATATAAAGGGAGTACATACCTCTTAACGAAGCTGAAGTTCTCCCCGTCGTCATTGCAATCAGTTTTTTGTAACACACCATACCTGGGAACCTTCTAATTACGGAGATATTGGGGGTCAAAGTTACAACTTTTCGACAAGTAATTTTTTTTTCTATACAGGTTCTTATTGTAAGACTTTTACTTTAAACACCTCCACGGCCCCTGTACTATTCAATCCATACACCGTACAATGTTTTGAGTACCTTACCTTGCGTTCTACCACAAAACATGATTTTTCACCCCAAAAAAAGTCGTTTCCCAGCAATATTTTTTGCGTAAAGTTACTAAGTTTGATATACAGAATGCTTGGTTGACGGCTTCGTGATGAGTCTGTTTACACTTTTTATACTTAATAATGTTATGTTAATTGTATTTAATATAAGTATTTTTTATGCTAGTTTGTTTCATTGTACTTGAAAATTTGTCGGGCAGTTTGAGAACTAATAAGCGATCGACCCAAATTTCCCTTATTTGTGAGCTCTTTGTTCTATGGGTCGATCTACATGATAGGTACGAATAATGCTTGCACTGATTGGAGAGGTCCACTTAAGGCGCTACCCCAGGCAAAATTAGCAACTCTATTTGTGGTGATTCAAACTTCGTTTGAAATGCTATTAGAATAAAGTTCTAATCAGCTTGCACTACAAAGTGGTTTTTACGTCAGTCACTGCGGGTCGAATAGTGCGAAATTAGTGATTTTTATTCTTTATAAAATCAAATTTCCGTCTTTTGAAAAAAAAAAAACTAGCATTATGTTCATTATTAAATTGTCTATCCATTAGTATAAGAAGCAAATCAAAATAATGTTAACTTTACGAGAAGAAGCATGTTATAAATATTTTTTTCTCATTTTTGTGGTTTCATTGTGAGGGGATTTATTACACATTATGAGACTTAAAATAAAAAATAAAACTACCACTTTGCAGTCTAAGAATATGTAGAAATTTAATGTATTTTTATTACTTGGTATTTCTTTTGGATAAAGAGGAGTTGGCTCCAAAAAACTGCACAAAAAACGGCTTTTGCCTGGGGTAGCGCCTTAAATCTGCGTAGTTATTTCTTCAAAAGACCATTATCTGCAACAAAATTATGTCTAAACATTTAAATAGACTTTGACTGCAAATTTAGTTTCCTACTGCTGTTTCTTCTCAGAAAAATCGCAATGAAAAAAAACTTGTATCGGTCGGGGGGGGGGGGGGCTGTGTTTTGTGCTTTGTCTTTTGTGTGCACTAAATAAATTATTTATCTATCTATCTAATATTTTTTAAGTAATTGATCTTTTATAAGATGAATTGAAGTTTTCAACTGTTGACAGGTTTTCACAACACAACATGGAGGGTTATAAAGATATTGGTTTATGTTGGGAAAATAATGTAAAAAAACTAAAAAAAACAGTCGCCTTTCAAAACAATTTTCGGTTCTGAAAAAGGTTATTTATTTTTCTTTTGAAGTCTGTTATAATTACATAGTTACAAAGCAGTAACTGATTATCTTGTCAATGCTACATTAAAAATGCTTTCAAAAAGTGTTTCCGTCTGTCGATGAGTTACAAAAATAATCCCGAAGCTTCTGTCGATAATTTAAATTAAAAGTTATTTTCGAGTCGGCTTCCAGTTTAAACGATCTGAGTAAAAATATTTTACATGGAGCAACTGCCTCCACAACGCAGTTGCTGGGTAATAATTATGGTACCTTTTGGTAAGACTGGTGGCAAGACTTTGAGCTTCTGACTACCCATGACTGACAAAGATCTACAAAAAAATATCAACCGGCACTAGTGGCTTAATGCTGTCCGAGGTGTTTGGGGAACTTGGTAGGTATGTAATGGATCGGGCACCTATCCACAAATTGACCTTGGCAAGCACTGCATAACCTCGAAGATGGAATATTTCCTAGTACTTTAACTATCATTTGTTGTCTTAGCATCACCAAAAGCAGGGGTGGGTAGACAGGTAGAAAATACTCAAGACATTAACTCCGCCTTTGTACAGTTTTTATTCTTGTGCATAAAGTTTTATTAAATAATTTATTAAATAAATTAAAGTTTTATTAAATAATTTATTTAATATAACTTTATGCTCAAGTGTCGACCCATTCGGCTGTTATTATTAAGCCAAAAACCTCTCAATGTTATGTTCGTATCGTGTTATCAATATGTTTTAGATGTGACGCAAAAATAGACTTCCAGACCTCGTATAAGTCACGTACCTCGTTCAGAAAGTACCATAAATAATACTCAAGTTATGATAAATTGCGAAATACGAGAGGGTTCGGTATATCATTATCTATCCTTATGATTTGCAAGATGGGCAATTTCGTGCTCGTCTGCCTATGTAGAGTTCGTACTTGAAATATTTGGAGTTTGGATATTTTGAGGCAGTCATTACAATTTTTTTTTTGTAATTTTTGAAGATCACAGATTATTGTTGAAGATACCGAGAAATGCCAAACATCGAATGAATTGTACTGAAAACTAGATATGAAATTGATTCTAAAAGTAAGGTTCGATGAATCACGTTACCTAAAATAATGAACACAATGACATTTACAAAATTAAAAACGATTTTTTGCAAAAAAAAAGAATTTGCAGAGAAACGCAAAAAAGGTAGGTAAGGAGATAAATGTTTTTGAAGTACAAATTATTTTCCATACACACACCAACTCTGAATAATGGAGAACTTGTGAAAGACGTCATTCTTATGCAGCATATTGAATGTAAGCAGAAAATTAAAACGTGACGTTCGATAGAAAGAACGCACCAATACTTTGGCAAGAGGCTAAGCGTTGCTATATGACGTGGTAACGCCGCCAGCCTTATGGGCATAATATCAGGGCCTCTTGTCTGCTATTACAATAGTGTCAGAGTAGTGGATCACGGATTTCATAATGATCAAGTTCTGCCAAGTTTTGACAAGTTTGATTATCTACTAATATAATGGCATCATTATGACTTTCCAATGGTCAACCACTGACACTCCATTGAAAGAAATGTCATAGAAAGAAGAAATAGTAACCTTAGAATTGGCAATAGTATTAACCGGGTGTGTTTAAATTTTGATATACAATAAATATATGGTTTATTGGTTTATTCTTTTCGAAGCTATTTTTTTTTTTCGGATGGGAAATCATCAAATTACTTCTCCCACTCTGGATGGAGCGGGAGGAAGTGTCAGACTTTGCTGACTAAAACCCATCCATGTTCTTTCCTCGCCCTTTATGTTCTGGGGCCACGGAAAAAAAAAAAAGCCCCGACAGGATCATTCAAGTACTTAGTTACTATTTAACTACGGTCATTATCATCTTTAAAACGTTTTAGAATTTTATTGGAACGAACTTGTGATAAATAATTCTATTTGAATGAATTAATTAATTATTTTAAAGTTCGCGGTGTTTATTTTGTTCTATAAAAACTTAATTAAAGAAAACTAATGATAAGCTCACAACATGAAAATATGATTATGTAATTGATAAAGATATGAGTATTATGTAGGTTCTCAAAGATTACAAAAAAAAATAGCAATTCTCGATGACACTGAAAGATCCTTGAGTGATTCGAAATTCAATTCAATGAATTTGAAACAAGTCTCGAACAATGCTCGAATGGATCTTATCCTTCGTTTTGTAAGAGTAACTTGAGTGTTTGATCTTAGTGATAGGTATTTAGAGAAAAGGTCCCTTAGAAACTTTGAAGTTGAGACATAATGAGAGACACAAGTCAAAAATAATTACTTTTGCAAGTCAAAGTCTCCAATTTCGTACAGCTGTCGAGTTCTGAATTGAGCAATTTTAGTTTGGGATTTTCAATTTTGAGTGCTACATTCCTAGTGAACTTAACTACATAGTTTTCAATTCAAAAATCAGAAACAGACAGTAAAAAATATGCGTAATCATGATTGCAAATAAGCAAAAAAGTATTTAACATTTTATTGAGCTTAAAAAAATAAATAAAACAATATGCAAATAAAAAACATCCAAAAGCTTTTAAAACTTTTGACAACATTAATTACAAACAAAAATCACTACATTTTATTTAAAAAATACTCACTTCATCTAAACTAAAATGTCTGGTGATGGTGATGTCCATTTTGATCACGTTTTAAAATTCTATGATACAGAAAAAATATTTAAAATATTCTGACGGATACGGTAGCAACGACCGGTTTGCGCGGCGCCGGGACTGCGACTGACGGAACATAGGAAATGGATGTGACGCTTGCCTTCAAGCGGTATGAATAATTGTTTGTGGTCCAAGTTAAAAAGGATTTATTATAGTTGCATCGCATCATAATTATTTTTTGGTATGAAAATAATGCATATTAGTATAAATTTATTATTTTTCACAATTTTAATTTAAGCATAGTATTGCTCTTTATTGTTTTTTTCATACAGTAAAATAACTCCTAGGCTAAGTAATAATTAAAGTATATAGACTCACTTGAATACAATTATTTGCTACCTCTCTGCTACGAAGTCTTACAGTTTCTTATAATATTATGATCTAACCAGAATTTTGCTGAAACAGTTTCAGTCAATAGTCATAATAATTTCTCAACTGAGATTATTGTACTCGTACACTCTCTTAAAATAGGTTTCAAACATTTTTCATTTCTAGTTAAGTTTTGTCTTTCATTCGGCACAACATCATATTCTAAGAAAATGTCTGCACAAAAATCTAAAGTCAGAAAGGAATTCAATAGGTAAGTATTGAACCAATTCATATATTTTGGATTTCGGTACTCGACCCTTTTACAGTCATTTACTTTCCGGTCGTTCCAAAATTGAAACGAGCCGATGAACATTCTGAAAAAATAAAAAAGGAACATTCGCTTTAGTAAAAGTACTGATATCAGTCTAGCTAGAAGAACAAGAAACTTTAAGAATTAATTCTTGAATCATCTACGATTTCAAAGACACCAACAACTTCTTTAATACCAAGTAAATAAAGAACAATCACGTTAGAAGCAGTTCCTTTAGCAACGGAAGTAGTAGGAGCAACGGGAATTTCCTCAAAGAAAATAGAACGTCGTACCTCGCTGCTTTAAAGGTTGTTGCTTTGACTTTTCTCCGCTTGATTATAAAGAAAGATTTCTACCGAGTTCAGCTTTTAGCTCTTTGAAAGCTGGTTCTGATATTGGTATTGATTGATTGAAAATGTAATCTCGGTAGCTTTTGTTTCGCAGTCACAGAAAGGCTTTCGCTGACTTTTACTGTTTTCATGGGGGGAGTTTCATTACGGTCGTATTTTACACTTTTTTTATTTTACGTAACGTAGGTACCATCACACTTCTATTTTCAACCGACTTCTAAAAAGAGGAGGTTCTCAATTCGTCAGGTTTTTTTTTTTTTGTGTTTGTTACCTCAGAACTTTCGACTGGGTGAACCGATTTTGATGATTCTTTTTTTATTTGAAAGCTGGTGCTTCCCGTTGGGTCCCATTTTAATTTGTTGAAGATCTGATGCTGATCTTCGGAGATATACAATGGAACTCTTCAAAAATAGACGGCAAATCTGCAGTGATTGCTGCATCCGCTTGTAGGTTCATTGTTTTACCGACTTCTAAAAAGAGGAGGTTCTCAATTCGTCAGTTTTTTTTTTTTGTGATTGTTACCTCAGAACTTTCGACTGGGTGAACCGATTTTGATGATTCTTTTTTTATTTGAAAGCTGGTGCTTCCCGTTGGGTCCCATTTTAATTTGTTGAAGATCTGATGCTGATCTTCGGAGATATACAATGGAACTCTTCAAAAATAGACGGCAAATCTGCAGTGATTGCTGCATCCGCTTGTAGGTTCATTGTTTAGCTGGTGCTTCCCGTTGGGTCCCATTTTAATTTGTTGAAGATCTGATGCTGATCTTCGGAGATATACAATGGAACTCTTCAAAAATAGACGGCAAATCTGCAGTGATTGCTGCATCCGCTTGTAGGTTCATTGTTTATATCATCATCACGTAACATTTGTTGCATCATGACGTAACATCACGCCTGTATGCTCTGAGGGGGTACGCAGATGTGTACAATATACCCAGATTTCGACAATGTTTGTTACGTCAGAACTTTCGACTGGGTGAACCGATTTTGATGATTCTTCTTTTATTTGAAAGCTGGTGCTTTCCGTGTGGTTCCATGTCAATTTGGTTAAGATCTTACGCTGATGTTCTGAGATATAAATGGAACTCTTCAAAAATACACGGCAAAGCTGCAGTAATCGCTGCAATCGCTTGGTTGTTTATTGTTTATACAACATCATGACGTAACATCACACCTGTATGCTCTGAGGGAGTACGCAGAAGTATACAATACACCCAGATTTTGACAGTTAGACGTGTAAAGTTCCATTCAATGGGATCCCGGAGAAATAGAGGTAACTCCTTAACTTTATAGGTACACCAGAAGCGGTTTGGGTAGTTTTAGGCAGAGTACTTTCTCGGAGTGATCCCATTTCGATTTGATAAAGATCTGGTGACTTCGGAAGATAGGTAACTGAACTCCTTAATAAATGATAGCAAATGTACTGGGATCGCTGAAGACTCACATCTGTCTATTGTTTATACCAGTTCATAACAAAAAATCACACCGATACGCTGTGAAAGGGTAAGCACATGTGAACCACTAAAAAGTGAAAAATATTTTTTTTTTGTCAAAAAAGCTAAATCAATCAAACAAAGGTCACCGGCTTCTGAAGCTAAAGTTATTTTTCACTTTTTTGTGTGAAGTCGGTTATCCGTATGGCTAGAGAGAGGTAAGTTGGTAAGTTTATTAGCACTTCTACTATTAGATGCGTCTTATTTTCTGATTCCCAGGATTTACACGAACAGAAACCCAAGCATGCTGTGTAGATTTAACGTGAAATAAGTCGTCTTTTGAATTATCGTACAGCATTTAGTTAATTTATGGTTCTCATCTTAAAGTTTTAAGTCACCCAAAGGGCAATATGGATGTTTTGTGTGATCGAATCAGAAATTAAGACATCCGTAAGAGAACCAAGGTAATAGACGAAGTCCAAAGAACTGGCAAACTTTAACTTTAAAAAACGGGCAGGGCACATTGACCGCAGAACGAATGGCCAATGGGGCCGAAAAGTTCTGGAATGGCGACCGCATACCTACCAGAAGACGTTGCGTTTTAAGACCTCCCCTAGGTAGACCGATGACCTGGTGAAGGTTGCGGGAATTCGTTGGAAGCGAGCTCCACGAGACCGGTCAAAGTGGCGATCTTGGAAGAGGCCTATGTCCAGCAGTAGACGTAATGATGAATGGTGATTTTAGTTCAATTGATTTTTAAACTAGATCTGAAATGCAACTTTGAAACTTGTGCCATGCTTTTAAAACATTTTTGTTCCTTTCCTGTACTTTTTACATCGGATTTTCTGCCGCCGGTACAGGATGTACTACAGACAAGGCTTTTATAACATGATCAACAAGCCTCCACGTCTATACCTGGTGCCAGATGACAATAGTGAACATTGCCCTTTCCCTAATATATCTTCGTACAAAACAAAAAAAATGAACCACGTATCGTTTTTCTTTGCAAAAAATGTTGAAGATCACGATAGATAATGATACAAGACTTGAACAGGCTTATTATTGGCTCTCAAAGTTAAGAACTTTAATAAATGTAGGTGGGTGAATGACCGCCATTGTCATTTTAACTGGAAGCAACTATATCTTCAACTACGTCCTGTTCATGTATTCCACACAAATATGATGGGTACATACAGGTTATGGTGCATCCGGCCTACACTTGCACAGGTCGGCTAAACCGATTCAATTATGGTGGAACTCTATCCGTAAGGTCTACGCATTCATTCAGGCTTCACTGACGTTATTTTGGTCCATTCGGATATTGAATAACGCACCGTGTAAATTATATTTATGGTACCTTATTGAATGACAAGCAAAGAGTTTATTTTTAATTGATTTATTCATGATATTTCTATAGTAGTGAAGTTTTTAATAATGTTTCATGGAGATCGATTTCCGATTCGTACAAAGTAATGTTAAATACAAGAAGAGGTGATAGTTTTAGAGCATAAATCTTTACTATATTCTAGCCGTTAGGTGATGAATAATATTTTGCTAGTCAGAAAATCTTGTCCGAAATATTAATTAATAATTAAAACTAACACATCAGTGACTTTTAATTAATTTATTCTCTTTATTACAACTTAGTAGATGGCACGATAGTTTTTTCAATATCTTATAATATACGACTTCCAATGTAGCTTTATGGATAAACAGTCAATACATATCTCACTACAGACATTGGCACCCGCTCCATGAGAGGGAGTGGGTTGTAAGTTGTAATCCACCACGTTGGCCCAGTGTGGGTTGACGAATGTCACACGTCTTCGAATTTTCGGTTTCAATATTGTCGGTTTTCTCTCGATATTTTCTTTCACCATTTTGAGATGAAAACCTGATTTGAACACAACATTAAACATGAAATTATTAACATACTATATCTTCAGCCCGCGGTTTCGCCCGCGTAAAGTTCGATTATAGTCCTATGGGAATTTATTTTTGGTAAAAAAGTATTTAATGTATCAATGTCGGTCATAAACTATCTGTGTGCAAAAATTCAACCCGATACGTATAGTAGTTTTCGCGTGAAGGAGCATCAAATTTACACAAATACAAACTTAAGCGTTCATAATATTAGTGTGACACAAAATGCTTGCCAGAAAGGAAAACTTCTTCTTCTTCAAAACAAAAAAGAAAATGCCTGCTGTGTACTGCAACACAGAAACGAGAACAACAATCTCGAAAGCATCGCCATTATTTTCTTTGAAAATCTCGCTACCACCTTAACACAAAGATAAACGAAATGGTACTTCGTTTCGAAACAGATGAAACCCTAGCATGGTTAGTACTTGAAGGAAACGGGATTCATTTCCTTGGAACGTTAGCGCTGAACAAACAGTAATTTAATTTCACAGTGTGCGGAACGGTTTTAAATGTAAATGAATATTTGTACAGCAGTAATCAAAACGATTTGGAAATCCAGTCAGAATTTATGTTTTCAGGGCCGGCATTATAGTTAGTTGCAAAGAAAAGTAAATTTTTCTTTGCTACCGCTAAAGTACGTTAGTATGATAAAAAAAATTGTCCGTCAGTTAGATGATCAACAAATTAATATTTGACCTACATTTTTTTCTTTTGTTACATAAACCAAAATTGACGAAGAAACAACGCTTTTTAAATTCTCAATACCTACGTCACGCCTTGGTATAATTTTTGCGACTTCAGACATCACAAGCCCCAGCTCCGAGTTTTGATGCGTTTTATTTTTGTCAATATTCATTGATTTACAAAAAAAAAACAAAACTGACGGAGTAAATACATTTGGATTTTTTTCATAGTAAAGCTCACCAAGCTTATCAATGCTGCATTATCTTAAAACATGTACCTGAGTCATGGAAGGTTGCTGAAGTCATTATGATTGCAAAGCCTGGGAAACCACCCCATGAAGCATCATCATATAGACCTATTTCTCTGTTGCCCGTGTTATCAAAACTATTTGAAAAACTGTTATTGAAACGGTTAAAACCAATCATAGAAGAAAAAGACCTTATTCCAAATCATCAATTTGGCTTCAGGGAAAAACACTCAACAATAGATCAGGTACATAGAATAACTAACATCATTGAAAAAACACTAGAAAACAAGGAAGTCTGCGCCACCGTGTTTTTAGATGTCGCGCAAGCTTTTGATAAGGTTTGGCATAAGGGCCTAATATTCAAGCTCAGACGCATGCTACCAGAATTTGCAGATATCCTAGAGTCGTACATTACTAACAGAATGTTTAGAATACGGCAGGAGGACGCATTTTCCGAGCTAAAAGCTATAAAAGCTGGTGTACCTCAAGGAAGTGTGCTAGGCCCAATTTTGTACTTGTTATACACATGTGACATCCCAGAACTGGAAAACAACACCATTGCGACCTTTGCAGATGATACTGCAATTATGGCTACTGGATCAAGCCACAGAGAAGCAGTAGAAAAAGTTCAACTAGCTGTGAACAAAGTTTATGACTGGACACAAAAATGGAAGATCAAACTGAATGAGTCAAAATCAATTCACATTGACTTTACAAACAAACACTTGGACTATCACCCAATCTACATAAATGGTACGCAAGTACCTTATGCTAATACAGCCAAATACCTTGGCATCACTCTCGACGCCAAGTTGCGTTGGAAAGCTCATGTGAAAAAGAAAAGACAGGAACTCGATATACGATATAAAAGTATGTATTGGTTACTCGGAAAGAAATCTTGTCTATCAATACATAATAAAATAACCCTATACAAGCATATTCTGATGCCAATTTGGACGTATGGCATCCAACTTTGGGGCTGTACTAAACAAAGCAACGTCAAAATAATCCAGCAATTCCAAAATAAAGTACTTAGGGATGCTGTCAATGCACCCTGGTACATAAGAAATGACGACCTTCATCGTGACCTTAAAATGGAATTCGTCACCACTATTATCCAAAAATTTGCTGAAGCCCACGAACACAGACTTCATCGACACGTGAATGTTGAGGCAATTCAGCTGCTAGATAACACAAACTTAGTGCGTAGGCTAAAAAGAACTAAACCTTTTGAATTAGTGTAGTGTACAAAGTGAATGAGTAATAGTAACAATGTTGTGCTATTCATATAACACATGAACATAGTGTTTTATAAATTATATTAGACTCTAAGAAAGTGCTACGGACTTGTGTAAAAGTGCAAATGAACACTATTCTTAGTTTTAAATTCTATCGCGTAACATATTAAGTTAGAGTTAAATTGCTTATTAGTCTTTTAGGCTAGATCGTAATTAATTGTTAAGACTTTTGTTCTTAATATTATAGTACAAAAAAAAAAAAAAAAAAAAATTGGATTTTTTTGATACTGTCGTCATGCCTATCAATGCACTAACTTTTCATTATTCGAAAGTGGGAAATCACTGTTTTATGTTCATTTATATCTTTACTACCCGACCCACGCAACTTCGTCTGCGTCACAAGTAAGAGAGAAAAACTATTTTTGCAATATTTTCCATTCATGCTCCGCTCCTGACAGTCGTAGCGTGATGTTTTATAGCCTAAAGCCTTCCTCGATAAATGTACTGTCCAAAACCAAAATAATTTTTCAATTAGAACTAGTTGTTCTTGAGATAAGCGCGTTCAAACACAAACAAACTCTTTAGCTTTATAATATTAATAATTAGCTGACCCACGCAACTTCATCTGCATCACATAAAAAAGATAATGACCTTTGTTTGATTGATTCAGTTTTTATCACCGACTTCTGAAGCTAAAGTTATTTTTCAATTTTTTGTGTGAAGTCGGTTTCATTTCTTGCGAAAAAGTTTTTTTTATTTTTCACTTTTTAGTAGTTCATTATGTGCTTACCCTTTCACAGCGAAAAACGGTACATATCACGGCAATAGGCTTATCTCCAAAGAATGGAACTTAACAAACCTAACTGTCGAAATCTGGGAGTATTGTACACATCTGCGTACCTCAGAGCATACAGGCGTGATGTTCTGTCATGATGTTGTTTAAACAATAAACATCCAAGCGATTGCAGCAATCACTGCAGATTTGCCGTCTAATTTTGAAGAGTTCCATTAATATCTCCCAAGATCAGAATCAGATCTTAACCAAATTGAAATGGGAACACGGGAATCACAAACGGGAGCTTTTAAATAAAAAAATCATCAAAATCGCAATCGAAAGTTAACAAACTGACTAGCTAACAAGCTGAGGTAACAAACACAAATAGATTCAATGTTTTTGCAACAATTTTCATTTATGCTCCGCTCCTTTTGGTTGTAGCGTGATGTTATATAGCTTATAACCTCCCTCGATAAATGGACAACACGAAAAACTTTTTCAATTTTTGAGATAAACTTAGGTATTATGATACGTAACATATTATTTAAGTCACCGTAAAATTGTCAAACACGTAATATTGTAAACTCTCGAAATATTGTCAACTGAACATACGGAAGTATCTCTGCCCCCATAATCGGGACTTGGGGCACCCCCCGTTAGGTTAATTAGCTTCCTTTAAACCCTGCACTCGGAAATACCGTCGACTACGCTTTTTAAGGGAATATAAAGTGTTTTAAGGTTAGGTTATATTAATCGGTATTTCTCAGGAATGGTACATTATCTTTTCATGAGAGTGGTACCATTGGGCAAGGGGGACCCGTCCTTCCCACCACACCACGTGAGTTGACTACCATCGCATGCATTTCACGAAAAACAATGCGTTTTATTGTAAGCAGTGTGTTCGTTTGACAATAATAATAATAATATCGCTGGACATTAACACACAGCGCCACCTAGAGCCACACTAAGCAAAGCTTGTGTCGTAGACACTAGATAGTTGATATACTACATATATACTTTTTTTTTTTTTGTTTGTAAATACATACTTAATATACATATAAACATCCATGACTCGGAAACAAATGTCCATGCTCATCACACAAACATTTGCTCCTACCGGGATTCGAACCCGGGACCCTAAGAACGTAAGGCAGCGTCACTACCACTACGCCATTCGGGTCGTCGCAATATTTCGAGAGTTTACAATATCGCTAGAGATATGTAAACTGGAGGAGAGCGTGGAGGTTTTAAACTAAAATAAAACTTGTATTTAAATAAAAATCTTGTCGAAACGTTGTAACTTTGACCCCCTATATCTTCGTACTAGGAGGTTCCCAGGTATGGTGTAGATCAAAAAAAAAGATTGCAATGACGGGGAGAACAAGAGTGTCTCTCGGCTTCGTGAAGAGGTTTACACCCTTTATATATTATATTAGTATAGATTACTTTTAACTTCTTTTATCCGTTTCTGAAGACTGTTAAGCAAGGCCTCTCTATATTCTTCTAAATTTCTCATGACACGCACTTCTGATTTTTCGGATTCATGTGCGTATAGTATAGTTATCACCTGTTTTGGTGAAGAAAAACATCGTGAGGAAACCAGGATGCCTAAGATATATTTCTCGACGGCCTGTAAAGCCAAGTCAGAGACCCTAGGGTGGCATAAGAACTCTGACACCAGGTTATTCACTAACCACGTGATAAAAAGAAGCTTCTGATCATCGGTTTCCCTCTTCCACATTGACCCCGCTGACGAAAAAACAAAATAATTAAGGGGCTACCTCACGCCAACGACCTTGAGTGAGTGGGAGAAGTTTAGCAATAGCGTATACCCGTACGTGAGAGTGGTCAGCGATACACTGCCGCCCGTCACCCCGAGGAGCTCCGCACCAAGATTATTCGAAAAAACAACCCACCTTGATTTATCAAACACAATTAGGATCAAAGCCGTATACGAATATAAAGGGCATTAAATTGTCTTTGAGATGATTTAAGTTTCATGCAAATACGCCCGATAGTTTTTGCGTGATGATCGTCGTTTTGCCGCGTTAGACATTAACTTCACAAATTAATTACACTAAATTGTAAATATATTTCTTCACATTTTCACATATCAAATTATGAAAGAAATGGTCTAGTATAACATATATTTTAGACTAAAAGTTAAGACGTGATGATCAATTTAAAATCACTAAAAGTCATGTGTCTGCGCCTTACTTGAAATAAGCCATGGCAACTAAGAGATGACCAGTCACAACCGACAAGCGCCCGTTCACGAACATGACGCATGGATCAGCACAAATTTAATATTTTAAATATAACTTTACTTATTTATTTGAACTTAGTGAATATTTATGTAATAACCCTGAATGAGGACTCGGTCGATGGGGTGGAATTGTGTAAACACGAGAATATAATTAGTTTGTGTTTTACTTGTGGTTTTGCTAATGGAGGGTTGTTTGATATTTGTAATACATTAGCGTTCAGTTTCCGATATAGGGTAGGCAGGAATTTTCGTCAGTTAATATTTATGGGCGTTGACTTATCATACTTGCTTTGCCTTTACCTTGTTGGAACTCATTGTACTGAGTTAAGTGCTCAAAACTTAAAAAGACAGTAATAACTTGTGAATAAGTGTTAAAACTTTGTTATCTAGTAATGGCAGCTTTCAATTACTAGTGTGCTTGTGAAACAAATGATCAGTCACTGTAGTTTTCAATTAAAGTTGAGGGATGCGTCCTATAACTAGTCACTGAATGGTTTCAGCCATCTGTTTTCCGATAGTTTTGTTTTTTATCTTAAGTATGTTTCCGTGTTTCAGTATTCCATCCATCATTCGAATATTCCACAGGATGAATCAAAACAGAAGGTACCTGTTGCGTTACATTAAAATTTGGTTTTCGTTGATGACTGTTTTGAATGCCTCGCAGAGATATCTTATCTACAGGGTGTAAACCACCTCATCACAAAGCCGTTAACCAAGCATTCTGTACATCAAACTAAGTAACTTTACGCAAAAATGATAGCTGGCCAACAACTTTTTTTTTTGAGGCTATAAATCATGTTTTGTGGTAGAACTCAATGTAATGCACTTAAAACATTGTGCTGATGGATGGATTGAATAGTGCGGGGGTCAAAATCATACAAAAAAAACTTGTATTTAAAAAAAAACTTGCCAAAAAGTAGGTACCTAAGGTGTAGAACAAAAAAACTTTTTTGCAAAAAATATAACCGACTTCACACAAAAAAGTGAAAAATAACTTTAGCTTCAGAAGTCGGTGACCTTTGTTTGATTGATTTAGTTTTTTTGTCACCGACTTCTGAAGCTAAAGTTATTTTTCACTTTTTTGTGTGAAGTCGGTTACATTTTTAACCGACTTCCAAAAAGGAGGAGGTTCTCTATTCGACTGTATGTATTTTTTTTTTTTTTTTTTTTTTTTATGTATGTTACCCGATTACTCGAAGACGCCTAAACCGATTTGAAAAATTCTTTTAGGTAGATTTCCTTTTTTTGAAAAAAAAAAAATCTACCTATTGGTCTCTCACCTACGGGGAATATATATGAATACGTATGTATATGGGTGACAAGCAAAATTTAGCCACACTCTACAGGTCGCAATTATGAACCGATTGCTTTCAAACTTGGCCAAAAAATCGAAACGGTCAAAACTTAGGCTAAGTTCGTGAATGGGCGGAATTCGTCCATGGGGGGCGGCGGGGGGGTGATTTTTATAAAATCAGTTTTTTGGCCATAACTTTTTTCCTATGGAAAATTTTTGAACCGCTTCTCATTTTTATCATTCTGAGTACGAATACGGACATCGTTAAATTAAAACTTTTTTGATGCAACCCCTAAATTGGGGAGGGGGTTGAAAATTCCAAATTTTTTGCGAAAAAAAATCATATCTCCGAAACAGGAAACATTTTGAGCGTCGCAAATATTTTTTTTTGAAAGCAAATTGTTTACTTTACAATTGTTACCTTCAAAGTTTAGCGATAAAACTTATAGTTTTCGAAATAAAAAAATATAAATAAACATTTGAGGACGTTTCCATGCTATACTCTTATGAGAGAATTTAAAAAGGGTAAACTTTCCATTACAGGACAACGATTTTGAAATCATATTTTTTTTTGTAGATTGTACACAGAAGTACAACTCTTTATCCAAATTTTCAATAGTCGGGACGCTCCAGCACCTTCTTCGAAATCTACCTCCTCCTGCGGCTTGCCGGAGGGATTTTTTTTATTTGAAAGGGTATACTTCCAAGTTGGTCCCATAGTCGCCAAGTCGGGATCTGATGATGGAATCTTGGCGAAATCGAGGGAACTCTTCAAATTTTATAGGATAACGTACAGCAATTTTTATATTTTCTACAACAAGTGAAGCATTTGCGTTTGATAAGAACCATTCTACCATCAGATCTGATGATGAAGCCAAGAGTCACGGAACTCCATAATGAGACAATGTATCCTAGTCGTGTTTGGGCTTGTTGTAATTGTAACGGTATGCACTTTCCATGTGAACCACTAAAAAGTCAAAAATAAAAACTTTTTTGCAAAAAATAAAACCGACTTCAAAAAGAAAAAGTGAAAAATAACTTTAGCTTCTGAAGTCGGTGACAAAAAAATTAAATCAATCATACAAACGTCACCGACGTCAGAAGCTAAAGTTATTTTTCACTTTTTCTTTTTGAAGTCGGTTTTATTTTTTGCAAAAAAGTTTTTTTGCAAAAAAGTTTTTATTTTTCACTTTTTAGTGGTTCACATGTGCTTACTCTTTCACAGCGTATCGGTGTGATTTTTTGTTATGAACTGGTGTAAAAAATAGACAGACGTGAGTCTTCAGCGATCCCAGTACATTTGCTATCATTTATTAAGGAGTTCAGTTGCCTATCTTCCGAAGTCACCAGATCTTTATCAAATCGAAATGGGATCACCCCGAGAAAGTACTCTGCCTAAAACTACCCAAACCGCTTCTGGTGTGCCTATAATATAAAGTTAAGGAGTTACCTCTATTTCTCCGGGATCCCATTGAATGGAACTTTACACGTCCAACTGTCGAAATCTGGGTGTATTGTATACTTCTTCGTACTCCCTCAGAGCATACAGGTGTGATGTTCCGTCATGATGTTATATAAACAATAAACAACCAAGCGATTGCAGCAATTACTGCAGCTTTGCCGTGTATTTTTGAAGAGTTCCATTTATATCTCCGAAGATCAGCCTAAGATCATAACCAAATTGACATGGAACCACACGGAAAGCACCAGCTTTCAAATAAAAAAAGAAGAATCATCAAAATCGGTTCACCCAGTCAAAGTTCTGAGGTAACAAACACTGTCGAAACCTGGGTATATTGTACACATCTGCGTACCCCCTCAGAGCATACAGGCGTGATGTTACGTCATGATGTAGTATAAAGAAATAGTCGACGATGCTGGCAACACTGGTTGAGTGACATGTCAAAATTTCGCTCCGTAATTTAAAATTAGTTTTAATTAATTTTTAAGTGTAAAAAACATGTATTATTGTAATTAAAATACTACTAAGTGTATAAATACCCAGGATTATTGTTTTCACGGAAAAATACGCCATAAAACAGTGTTTGGTTGCCCACCCGGCAACCTATATCACAATCAGCTGTTGTTCCTGTGGATCAATCTGGGGAGTATAATTGTTTCCTTTTATTGTTTAAATAGCTCAAATTAGTTAATTAATAGCTTTCATGGAACACTAAAATCATTATTCTGATCAATCTGGCACTTTTTTTGTAGTTGAACTTAGGTTCAGTGTCAGCCCTAGTAGCATTTTTTGTTGGCATTTAGTTGGGCCACATACCTCTGGTTAGTTGGCAAATGCATACAATTGGCGGGCAGTTTGCGGGTTGGGCCCAAAACTGATGGCCTACGTGGATTTGCCTTCGAAGGCCCAACTTGCGATGGGGCCAACGTGGATTTGCCTACCACCAACCAACCAACTACTACTAATGTCTACTACCGAGCTAGTAGTGTTGAACTTTACCTTGTGTGAACACTAATAGGGTTGAAATAAAACCAAATTGCTTTCTGATCTAAGGCGCGGGTCATATACAAGTGGCGTATGGCGCTGGCGCGTGTGCGGGTACGCGGGGGGCGAGGCAGTAGCAAGTAGCGGCGCCACCGCCATACGCCGTACGCCAATCGTGTTTGTCCGGCGCCCAAGCTGGTGATATATTTACTAAAATTCACTCGAACCCAACCAAATCGTGGTAACACAACGATAGCGACTTCTAATTGGACTACAACGCCATCTATCGAGGTTGGGGTACAACTTTTGAACCTTTACGATATTATCATTACGGTTTCGGCATGAACATACCGCCCACCAAGGACATTTAGTGACGGAATGTCCTTCTTAAATTATCCTTAATTTTCAATTTTGCACTTTGTTTACAATATATACCATAAATCTCAAATATAAACCAAAATATAAAAAATATGTTTCGTAAATCTAAGAGTTACTAAGAGTTAAGAGAGTACTAACTAGTAAGCTCATACTGGGTGTACCAGTATATACGTATCATCCCTAACAGGCCCATTGAAAGGTTTAAGTTGGACCGATGTAAGTTGTTATCATAACTTAAATCCCTACAAAAAACTCCCAACAGTAGGAATAGAAGCAGCAGGCCCGTCGTTAGTTGGCCCATTGTTGTTTTAGTAATTTAAATCCCTACAAAAATCTCCCAACAGTAGGAATAGATGCAGCAGGCCCGTCGTTAGTTGGCCCAATGGTGTTATAATAACTGAAATCCCTGCAAAAATCACCCAACAGTAGGAATAGTAACAGAAGGCCCTTTGTTGGCTATTCGTTGGGCAAATAGTGCATGTTTATGACAATGGGCCTATTTTAAGTTTAGGTTGGCGGAACAACTAACCGTCTGCCAATACATTCCCAACTGTTGGCATAAGGAAGCCAACGGCAATTGCTACTAGGGAGGTGTCACTTGATATATAAGTATTTGTGTAGTTTGTAATAAGTTAATATAATAACTATCTATTTAATCAACTAAGTACAAAACAATAGAGAACATTGCTTATTCTTTATACATTTTTAGCAGTTTTTAGTCAGCTAGGTCCAGTAATTTTATTTCAAGAGTCCTACCCACTTTAGGAAAAAAAGTAAAAGACATAAATAAGTGTAATTTCAACTTCATTTAATCATCTTATTGAAATATTTTTGTAAGACACATAAGCCTACCTCATTTACCAGTTTAATAATCACATATTCCAGTCTATTCTCATTTTCTCCTTTCATTTCTAGCTTTTCTAATTTTGTCCATCCAATTAGTTCTCACCATTCTTTGTACTTCTACTTTCAGTTCTATTCTCTGAAACCATGCCTGTGATGACCCGTAAAGCTACTACCCAGGAGTTGCAAGCTAAGTTGAGAACGGCCCTTGATGAACTTAAGGAATCAAACAGCAAATGTCAGCAGCTGTTATTGGATAGAGAGGAACATGAGGTTGAAATCGAGAAAGTCGTTCACAAAAACACTAGCTTGAAACGGGAACTCGTGGAGCTGCACCAACAATACACGGAGGTTGTCGATGAACGGGACAAACTGCGGGTGGTCACAGATGGTTTCAACGACTGCAGTAATTATTATGAAACAGCTTTATGTAAGGTTAGGGACTTAGAAGATGAACTGCTCAATGCCAATAAACAAATAATTGACTTTCAGAAACAAAGAGAATGTACTCAGATTAGGGAAACAGATCATCTATATAATCAATTATTAAATTCCAATTGCAACCCACATTCTTTAACAACAATAGATCTTACTGAAGATTCTATTCTGAAATATAATTGTAGCAGTTATAAAGTTAGCCAAAATAAAATAAAAAAATATGCAAAACTTAATAGAATAATAAAGAAATGCAGGAAATTTAAAAAACAACAAAAACATAGTTCTAACAATAATAAACTAAGAAAAGAACGTGTTTTTCTCATTAAAAAGTTAAATAACTATCAAATTAAATTAGAGGATAGTAAACATTTTAATGAAATAGACACTCAAAACTTACAGTCTGAGATTCAAACATTAGAGCATCAACTTCAATCATGTTATTCCATGTATGTGAAATCTCAAAAACAAATAAAGGAACATATCCTTGCTACAAACGAATTAGTCAATAAGGATAATAGTAATGCAGACTGTGAAGACATGATGACCTTCAATAACACCCAATGTACATCACAAAGGGAATCCAGCCCGGACACTCTCCTGCCTGAGGTAACGGAGGACTCGACCCGGTTGGGCAGTGTTCCGGGTTGTATCCCCATTATAGATTCACCACACATTGTCCAAGGTTCATCACTGGTAGGTCAAACAGAATGTAGTTCTCCCCCTTGTTGTAGTACACATTGTGGTTGCTTTATTATGTTTTCTGATAGTTTAGGGAAAGGCTTGGGAAAATTGATTAGTAACAATCTGAGTCATTCTACTCAAAATTATTGTACACCTCAGGCTTCATACAACCGGATAATGGCATCCATAACTCGGAAGGAATTCGATCCTAATGATATTGTAACTATATTTGTTGGTAATAGTTTGAACGTAAAAATTGATGAAATCACTGACAATGTCACTCAACTGTTGAAACTAAATTGTAAGAAAATCATTCTGTGTGCCTTTCCATACTTTGAAAAGTTGTCAAGCAGGCAAAATCATTATATTCATAGTCTCAATAATCACATGTGTTTACTAGTAAGTCACTATCATTGAGATAGGAACTATATGGAGATGGCACATTTTGCTACGAAAAGGATAGCTATACTTAATATCTATCAAATCGACGCGCACTTGTCAAAATTCGTTTTGTCTCTTTTTAACTTACCAAGAGTTGCATATGGAAAGAGAGACGTCTAAATGTTTGTCAAGGACTAAATTCGGCAACACTTTTGTGTGACGTCAAAATCATGCCTTCGCGTGACCGGTCGCCATTTATTGTACCGAAAGTACTCTGTGGTTTCGTGGTAGTTGTGCTGTCAAACAATTGCTTGTTCGAAATGTTTTTGTTGTTTTTAAGAAAAATACCTCTAGAAATAAGGTATTTTGATGTTCTGAGTTTGGACATTAATAGGAAAATCATGCCCTCATAATCTATAAAACAGTGTGGTGCGAGAAAAAGCAAAAATCAGCCTAATTTGTCTCTGCACAGGTTAGTTACTAATTTTCAGTATTCCAGTCGAATATTGTGAAATTTTGTGTAATGTATTGTTACAAGATGATATTTTTAAAGATTATTGAAACCTGTGTCATGTTTGTATGGCATAAAACGCTAGTATTTTCTTGATTTCTTTGCATTGTTTACATACAATAAAAGTTAGTGATGTGCGATGTCCGCGTACGATATCGATAATATTGAAAAAGAGTGTAAAATACATTGCTATTATATTTTATTCCACAGGATTTCTGGAAACGAAATTTTAAAGAAGAAATGGATAGAAGCTGTTGGTGTTGCAAAAAGAAACCCTCGACCTAATATGTCGCATAATTATCTGCTTCATGAACTGAACTTTGAAGAATCTTGTTTAACAGAACCCTCCGACTCGTCGACTTTGTCTTTTAAATAGTAATCGTACTGACCTATTCTGTAATAAAATCAATGTCAACATTAAAATAAACACATCTTTTTATTATCCGCCCCAATATGTAATAAGCATTAATAAGAAAGTCCAGTCAATTTAATTATTACAATAGTTTTTATCAAATTGTCTATTCAAATTGCCTGGGCGCTATGAATAATGCCGGATTAATCACTTGGTCCAATAACAGACAATTTGTATTCAAGGTTTAAATTCTCTATTTTAAAATGTAGTTTTTTTTCACACAGAGCGTCTTTATAATACTTTTGTTCTCACATATATAATGTTTATAAAACCAAGTTTATAGTAATCGATAGTGATAAATGTTTGATATAAATAAAATTAGATATAAATGTTAAAGAGATGTTTGATTTTGGGCCACCACTATGTACACTACATAGATAAATAGGAAAAAATAGGTGAATTTCATAAAAATACTAATAAATTAATTTAAAGAGGTGTACAGGCGTACATAAATTACGTATTTTAATAAGATAACCCTATTTTGAGGGCAGCCATGACAGTTGTGTGACATGACGTTTGACGACTTTGACAATTTTAAGAAGTGACGTCTTTGAATCTGTCTTTGCTTTGAGTTTGGATTGGATGTGTTCGATCAAATGTCATTGTCAAAATGACATTGTTCGTTTATGCTGCTCTGATCCACCATGTTTAATTTTATGGTGTGTTGCTCTCCTTGACCAAGTTAATTTGAATATACATTGAAACGAAGTGAAATTAAATAAAATTAACAATAAAAAATGGTTAATGTAATAAACAGCGATATTTACGTATAGTGTACATAGTGCTGGCCCAGGCTCCATACATTTCTGGAACATCTCCAGATAGATTATACTAAAAGTAATCTTCTTTTCTACCTAGGAGTCTGTCTTTCCTATTTCTTTCCGACAGAAAGAATTCACTGTGGTCTTTCGGTTTGAAGGGAAAGAGCCAGTGTAAGAACAGGCTATGATGAAACATAAAATACTCAGAACTTCTAAAATTCTCACCTTAGTTCTAATAATATTAAAAACATCAAAAACTTCGATATCGATATCAGCTGCGCATGTTGCTCGTAGTTGCAACCCTACGAATGGCAGCCATTTATTGTCCCGGATTTTTGTAGGTATGCACGCTAATTTCGTAGGTATGGCCGGTCCATAGGTTTCTAAGTCAGTGGTCACTATTGTGACAAGTTGACGTTTTTCGACACTAACAGTTTCGTCCAGAAATTGAAGTCAACGAGGAATAATGCGTACCTGCCTATTAGTTTTAGACGTCAAATAGCTCGGCTATTAGCTTTTAATTTAAACTCAGACATATGTGGTATGTCGCAGTCTGTTGTAAATAGTTCCACGGAAATTAGTAATTATACTAATTGTAATTATACACATTTTAGCTTAGATTTAAACTAGTCAGTAAGACAATGGAAGGTACGAGTGATAATTTAGGTAAACTTATCAACTCTAAGGTATCTTCTAGCTCTCAGTTAATCAATTGTCAAAAAGGGGTTAAGCAGAATTCCTTTACATTATTTCATCAGAATATTCAGGGTTTTTCTTCCAAACAATTAGAAATCGAACTATTTTTAGAAAAAACCAAGTTTGATATTATCTGTCTATCTGAACATTGGATGAGGGATTACGAAATGCAATTTAATTACGAGAATTATAGTGTGGGCAGTTGCTTTAACCGGAAGTCTAAGATGCGTGGGGGTTCATTAATCTTAGTTAAAAATTGTGTTAAATTTAAGCCTCGTAATGATATTGTCGATCTTTCGGTTGAACATAGCATAGAATTGTCTTGTGTTGAGCTAGATATGCATGTAATAGTGTGCGTTTACAGACCCCCTAATTACCTGAACTACTCTATCTTTGAGTCAGTAATGGAAGATGCTTTGGCAAAACTTGTGACTGGTAGTAAACTAATAATTATCTGTGGTGACTTTAATATCAACATTTTAGAGAATAATGTAAACAGCAGTAGATTTTTAAATCTCTTTAAATCATTTAATTTGTCAAATGTTTTTTCAGAACCAACCCGAATTACTACAAATACTGCTACTTGTATTGATAATGTTTTTTGTTGCTACGACTACTTAGATAAATCCATCGTAAATTACCTTCCTTCAGATCACAGCGGACAGACTGTTTCTTTCGCGTCTAATAAACAATTACAAAGAATTCAGATTCAAACTAGACAAATAACACCCAGCAATTTAGAAAAGTTTAATAATAATTTAATTAGTAAGTTAAATATACCAGGCCATATTGGAAACAATGTAAATGAATTGTATGAAGAATTCTTTTCGGTAGTGCACACCGAGTTCAATAATACTTTAAAACAGAAAACTAAGACTATTGGCCCAAAGTTTATTTTCAGTGACTGGGCAACACAGGGTATTAGGAAAAGTAGGGAACGATTGTTTGAGTTGTACGGCCTTAAGCCTTATATCAACACAGAAACTTTTAGTAAATATGTGGCTACTTACTCGAAAATTTTTAAAAACTCTTGCAAGATAGCCAAGTCTCTTTTCATTAGCAACAAGATAAAATCCGCCGATAACAAAATAAAGACGGTTTGGAAAATTATCAACAGTGAGACTAATAGATCTAAAAAACCAAGTAATGACATAACACTAGAGACCTCACATGGTCTCCTGAGTTCTAATAATGAAGTCGCTCAAGAATTTGTAAATTTCTTTACCAGTATCCCACTTAAAACTACTGAAACCTTAAATTCCTCTCCCTTGCTCTCTATGGATTTATTGAAGGCGAACGTTTCAGCCTGCTCAAATGAATTTAAATTTCAGCATGTAAACCCCATGACAATCATAAAAGCTTTTAAGCAAATCAAGATCAAATTAACCGAAGATCTATGGGGTATGTCTATCAAAGCTTGTACCTCAATTGTTGAGACTGTAGCGCCGTATTTAGCCTCAATATTTAATTTGTGCGTGGATCAAGGGGTCTTCCCGGATCTAATGAAATTCAGTAAGGTAATACCGCTTTTTAAATCCGGGGACAGTAAAGACACCAACAATTATAGGCCCGTATCAGTGTTGCCGGTTTTCAGCAAGGTGTTTGAAAAGATAATGCTCGATCAAATGCTTAACCATTTTAACACCAATAAAATCTTACACGAACAGCAGTATGGTTTCACCAAAGGACGTTGTACGACTGACGCCGGTGTCACTTTATTAAAACATATTTTTACTGCGTGGGAAGAGGCACAAGATGCCATAGGAATCTTCTGTGACCTCTCGAAGGCATTTGATTGCGTAAATCACGAAACCCTGATTTTGAAGCTTGAGCATTACGGTTTAGGTAAACTTGCGCTCAGTTTAGTAAAATCATATCTGAATGATAGACAGCAGCATGTACAAGTAAAGGGTGTAAATTCGATGGGTTTAAAAGTAAAAATGGGTGTACCACAAGGTTCGATATTGGGTCCCTTCCTCTTTTTAGTATACATTAATGACCTACCCCATTTATTTAACAACCATCCGCAAATGGTGTTGTTTGCTGATGATACTTCTTTAATATTTAGGATAAACAGACGTGCCACAAATCTTGACGACGTAAATAGCGCCCTACTGCAGGTTCATAATTGGTTTACCGCTAATAATTTAGTACTAAATGGGAAAAAAACTAAGTGCATAAGATTTGCTTTACCAAATGTCAAAAGTAGTGATTGTGACATAGTATTGAATCAAGAGAAACTTGAATTTGTCAATAAAACGGTTTTCTTGGGAATTACGCTTGACCACAGGCTACAATGGGGTCCTCATTTAACATCTCTTGCAGGCCGGCTGAGCTCAGCAGCGTATGCTGTTAGAAAAATCCGTCAATTTACTGATGTTGATACGGCGAGGATAGTCTATTTTAGTTATTTTCATAGTATTATGTCATACGGTATTTTACTATGGGGACGTGCTGCAGACATCGAGTCTATTTTTATTCTGCAGAAAAGAGCCATCAGAGCCATATATGAATTACGTAGACGCGATTCTCTAAGAGAACTGTTTAAGGAAATTAATATCATGACAGTACCTTGTCAATACATCTATGAAAACATCATGTACGTTAGGAAAAATCTGCATTTATTCAGTAAAAGAGGTGACAGACACCACTATAATACTAGAAATAGGGACCAACTAGTTCAGCCAGGTTTCAGGCTTGCTAAAGTAGATTCATCTTTCATGGGGTACTGTTTAAAATGTTACAATAAAATACCTCCCCACATTCTACAACTGAATGAGACGAAATTTAAATCTTGTGTAAAACGCACACTATGTAGGCAAGCATATTATAAGCTGGGGGATTACATTGAGGATAAAAATGCTTGGCTAAATGCTGGTCCTGCTCCGCAACCTTAGATGCAAACTTATTGGACAATTATTGTGGTAGCTGCAGAAGATTGTAAAAATATTCTTGCATTGTATAGATTCCATCTCTTAGTATTGTATAATTGCATAACACATGTGTGAGTACCATGTACCGTAAAGCTACCATTTGCATTTAGTTATGTTTCATTGACTTGAATATGCCTTGGTGGCTGAGAGAATGTCATGCTCGCTTAAATGTCTTGCTGATGGTGGCGGGTGGGTCGGGTCATTTAGTTCCCTACAATATGGTTGAATTGAATGGCGCTGATTCATGCGTCATGTTCGTGAACGGGCGCTGTCAGTCGGGACTGGTCATCTCTTAGCTGCCGTGGATCATTTGAATTGCTTTATTTTTAATTGTTGATTTATTTATTTTTACTCTGGACGCTCTTATTGTGCACGTCTTTCTACATCGTTCTCACATAAATGTATAATCTCAACATGAAAGATGTAACCAAGATTTTGTAACAACATTTTTGATTGAAAAGAGTGTCCATGGAGTTTCTTGCCCGTTCTTCTCCATAGAGATCTACGTTAGGGAATGGGCAACTACAGTACTTTCTCAAGTTATTATGCCTTGTGTCTGTGACTGTAGCTTCGCTTTATTTTTCGTTTTATCGACATTCAAAAGTGCCGTAATGGTCTAGTTGAAATAAATGATTTGAGTTTGAGTTTTGAGTTTGAGTTTGAAACAATGAACCTACAAGCGGATGCAGCAATCACTGTAGATTTGCCGTCTATTTTTGAAGAGTTCCATTGTATATCTCCGAAGATCAGCATCAGATCTTCAACAAATTAAAATGGGACCCAACGGGAAGCACCAGCTTTCAAATAAAAAAAGAATCATCAAAATCGGTTCACCCAGTCGAAAGATCTGAGGTAACAAACACAAAAAAAAAAAAAAAAATACAGACGAATTGAGAACCTCCTCTTTTTAGAAGTCGGTTGAAAATGATCGCAGTGATGGGGAGAACAACCTTACTTTTTCGGCTTTCGGCTTCGTGAAGAGGTGTTTTACACCCTTTATTTGGGGTCCTATTGGGGGTTTATTGTTGCTGATAAAAAAAAGATAATATTAAACTAAAAACCTGTCTTATCCTCTCTCTCCCTCTGCCTTATCCTACGGGAATTGGGGCGTGATGTTATGTTATCATCATCATCATCATGTCAGCTCAAGCATCAAGACGTCCACTGCTGGACATAGGCCTCCCCCAAGTGTCGCCACATTGACCGGTCCCGTGCGACTTGCATCCAACGGATTCCCGCAACCTTCACCAGGTCATCAGTCCACCTAGTGGGAGGTCTTCCAACGCATCGTCTTCCGGTTCGCGGTCGCCACTCCAGAACTTTTCGGCCCCATGGGCCATCCGTTCTGCGAGCAATGTGCCCTGCCCACATGTTATGTTATATTAGTTCTTAATGGCAAAAGTCTATAATAAAGTACTTTAGCGGTAGCTAGGGATTCATTATGCTTTGAAACATTGATCCTAATTTTATTGGTATCGGAAATACGCTTAATGCGATTTATCTCCTTGTTGACTTGATACAAAATGCCTAGGGGAAAATGCAACTAATGGATGAACTAATTGAATGTCTACTTTTAAAAGATCGATTTTTTTTTTTATTGAAAAGCTTTTATTTAGTTTCACCTATCCCGATGTTGGTCTTTAATGGAATCTTGCAAGTTAAATTTGATCCACTTCCCGGTTATTGATTGAGCTGAAATTTTGCACGTTGTAGGGAATTAACTGGGTCCAGCGACTCACCCGCTTCAACCTTCCCGCAGCCACGATCCGAGGGTCCTGGTTTGGTGGAACGTCGGGGCTAGTCGGCAGAGCACACCACAAGAAAACTCCAGTCAATAATCCCAAACATATAGGTCCATAGGTCACTTATAACACAGTCTTCCAGGAAGATGTAAGGGGAACTTTGATTTTAAGGAGCTCAATGAAACGTGAAACACTAGCACAGCTGATTGACGACGGCGCGTGCTTTCGCGATGGAGTCCGTTTTTTTTGACTAATCATGGTGGTGGTGGTAACTTTAAACCAAACGACCATTCCTCGAGGAAAGGATGCGTTCCAGTTGACGCAGTTTATCGCCGACCCAGTATACCAATAAAAAATGAAAAAGAACCACGCTTATGAACCAAATTGTGTCATCTTATCCTAAACAAAAATATAAACAAACAAAAAAAAATCAAAACTGTTTCGAGACGAAACATGCCGCTCACCTTAAAAGCACGTAGTTGCTTTTAAAGCCACTAAAGTTAAAACTAATATTGGAAAGAAAAAAAAATGTAATTTAAAGCTAGGATTCGTAATGATTCTAATTACTCTATAGGAAGGGGACATATTTTAACGACTGGTCGTTTATAAAGGGAGTTTCCCATTTTCAGAGTCACTACGCGAGTGACATTATCAGAGCCGGGATGTAAAGCGTGGATGCGCGCCAACTTCCATTGCAATGGAGGCAAATGGTCATCGCATACCACCACAACAGTGCCTTCACGAAGGGCCGTGCCTCTATCCTGAAGCCACTTACTACTTTGCTGTAACTCATGGAGATATTCTTTGCTCCATCTTTTCCAAAAGTGCTGCACTGATTGTTGAATCCAGCGCCAACGAGTGAGACGGTTCGGCGTCTCATCAATTAAGGAAACATCAGGCAAAGCCGTCATGGGTTCTCCGATCAAGAAGTGAGATGGTGTTAAGGGCAAGGGATCCGACGAATCCACACTTAAAACGCAGAGTGGACGCGAATTTAAGACTGCCTCGACCTGACATAAAAGGGTATGCATCTCGTCATATGTTTGAGTGCGTGTACCTACTACACGATGAAGATGATGCTTAAAAATTCGTACTCCGGATTCATGAAGACCCCCAAAATGGCTCGCGTAAGGGGGTTGAAAGTGCCACGTGATACCTTGCTGAAGGGTTTGCTGATTAAGCACACTTTGCACCGCATCCTTGCGTAAAAACGCGTAAAGTTCTTTTAAATAATTGTCACTTCCGATAAAATTCTTTCCGCAATCCGAATATATATCAGTGCACAAGCCACGTCGGGACGTGAACCGGCGCAGGGTTGCTAAAAAAGCTTCTGTCGAAAGCTCGGAAACTAACTCGAGATGTATCGCCTTAACGCTCATACATACGAACACTGAGACATAACACTTTATAATTTTCGCGTTGCGCACTTTGTTGGCGCGAACAAAGAATGGTCCGGCAAAATCTAACGCGGTCTTTATGAAAGGTCGCGCGGGGCGGACGCGGACTGCAGGGAGCGGTCCCATGCGCGGTTGGTTGCGAGCGGGTCGCGCGCGAAAGCACGGCACGCATCGATGAATGCGTTGACGAACGATGTCACGACTCGATAAAATCCAATATCGTTGCAAAAGTGCGTGTCGCACGGACTGCGGCCCCGCATGTAGATTACACAAATGTGCGTCATCAATAATAAGATCAGTCAAAGGGTGTTTCTTAGGTAAAATCGGTTGGTGTTTAGATTCAAACGGTAAAAGTGATTTGTGGATTCGACCACCAACCTTAAGTAACTCGTCCGTGTTGTCCAAGAATGGCGTTAAGCGTCGTAAACGCGTGGACGGTAATTTACCCTGTGCGATCTTTGATAAGTCTTCGTAAAAAATGGACTGTTGTGTTACTTTGACAAGTCGCGTCAAAGCGAAATTATATTCGGGCACAGTAATGTGCGTCGGAAAGACTTGTTTTGTTCCTTTGCATTTATTAAAGAAACGAAATATAACTGCTGTGACGCGAACAAGTTTGCCGAGCGACGAAAATCGCGAGATAAAATCAACATCCTGTATAGGCGGTGTCGTAGACGTGCTAGAACACATCGTTACGTTACGTTTTTCCTCACGTGTTTCCGCTATCGGGGTTTGAACTGGCCAGGAGTCTGGACTTAGACGGAGCCATGAAGGTCCATGGTACCACAAGTCGTGGTGTACCAGCGCGGCGGGCAGCAGGCCACGTGACGCGGCGTCAGCGGGGTTGTCGGCCGACGGGACGTGGCGCCAGCAATCCCCGGAGACGCGAGATACGACCTCACTGACACGATTCGAGACGAACGTTTTCCACTCGTGCGGGGATGAGCGTAGCCATGCCAGCACGATGGAGGCATCGGACCAAGCGTATACCTGGTCGAGGCTTACATGATTACTGTAGGTAAGTGTTACCTTTTCGAGTAATTTAGATAAAAGGACAGCGGCCATTAATTCTAGGCGTGGAATGGTAAGGCATACACGCAACGGTGCAACGCGCGTTTTTGCCATAATTAGATGAGTTTGAATGAGACCATCATTGTTCTGATAGCGGATGTATACACACGCTCCAAACGCCTTACTGGAAGCGTCAGCAAAACCGTGAATTTGTATTGTCGTTGAATTAACATTTTTAAATATGTGACGCGGGAACGAAAGTTGTGATATGAGTGGTAACTCAGAAACGAAAGAGGTCCACGAATTGGTTATGTCAACGGGCGGCGCATCGTCCCAGTCCACGTTGGCTATCCATAAAAGTTGGATCAAATGTTTGGCAAACAGTGTAACCGGTGATAATAAACCGAGAGGATCGTAGATTTTTGCTATCTCAGAAAGAATGACACGTTTTGTACATTTTTGAGATGAAACTTGCACTTTAAAATTAAATGAATCGGATTTAGGATTCCACTGTAGACCAAGGACCTTGACCTTTTTATCATTTTCCATTTCAGCGAACGGAACATTCTCCGGCCGCTCACCATGAGACTCTGGCGGTAGTGCCGCAGCGAGTAACGCGGGCGCATTGCTATGCCACTTACGCAGTTCAAATCCTGCCGTCCTACAAATACCTATTAATTCTTGCTGTAGAGCGAGTGCTCTGGCTACTGAGTCTTCGCCAGAGACGACGTCGTCCACGAAGACGTCATTGAGTAAAATGGGCGAGGCTAGTTTGAATGAGTCGGCCTCATCGGGAGCGAGCTGTTGAATAGTACGCAAGGCGAGATAAGGTGACGAGTTCACGCCGAAGGTGACTGTACGCAAGCGGTAGTCCTGTATGGGATCATCTGGTGATTTACGCCACACGATACGCTGAAAATCCCTATCACTTTCGCGCACTAGTATATTACGATACATTTGTTTTATGTCGGCCGTAAGCGCGACGGAATGGACACGAAATTTAAGAAGTACGTCTACTATGTCCCGGTGAAGTTTAGGACCCATTAGTAGAACGTCATTTAGCGAATAACCACTCGTCGAGCGACACCCGGCGTCATATACAACACGAGTGGGCGTCGTGCTAGACTCTTTTACCACGCAGTGGTGTGGAATGTAATAACATTTATCAGCTGAAGGTTGAGCATCGACGGGCTCCATGTGGTTGAGATCCACGTACTCCTGGAGGCACGCGTGATATTCATCCTTCAGCTTAGGGTTACGTTCTAGCCGATATTCGAGTTTACGGAACCGTGCTAGCGCAGTAGGCCGCGACTCGCCGAGGGGCGGTGCGTCGGGCTTGAACGGGAGGGCGACCACGTATCGCCCGTTCGTGTCACGAGTATGCGTATTTTGATAAAATGATTCACATATCGTTTCTTCGGGAGTGTAACTCCGCTTCTCTGGTATTGACTCCAGCTCCCAAAACTTCTGAAGATTGTCGTTGTCAAACGAGCTAAAACACACTTGGAGTGGAGTCGGAACAACATTGTCGAAATTTAATTTTCCTAAAAGTAAATAACCTAGCACACTATTCATAGCGATCGGCGTACCCGGCGGGCCCGATATAATGTTGCCTAGTAACACGTGGGATAGTATATCCGCTCCTAGTAACATCTCGACGGGCTGCGGCGTATGAAAGTCCGGATCGGCTAAGTTTAAATTTTTTATGTGTGACCATCCCGAATAAGGCAGTGGTACACTTGGCATTTTCGAAATTAATTCGGGCAAAATTAAGGCATTAACCGGAATGACGGGTTGTTGTTTACCTATCGGCCTAATTGAACACGAAACTAAACCCTTTGAATGGACGGGCTTGGTGTCACCAATACCGAACACCGGCGTATTGTTATACCTGCGCGCTAAGCCGAGTCGTTGTACACATGCTTCCGTAATAAAACACGCCTGGCTACCTGTATCAATTAGGCAACGCACCGTAGATACTTTTGTGTGATCCACACATACATCAATTAACGCGGTTGACAATAAAACAGTTTGTGTGCGAGCGAGAGGTAAGTTAGATGCACAATTTCCATGAATCGCGACGGAAACGGGTATTTCTTCAGTAGGGGGGAGCGGAACGGCTACAGGTTGAGCGACTTCGTTAATGATGGGTAATGCTTGTGTTGAAAAGTGAATCAAACTATGGTGTCTTTTATGACACGTTCTACACACAAAGTTAGATTTGCAATTTTTCACGTCGTGCCCGACGTTCAAGCAATTATAACAGACGTTTTTGTTCTGCACGAAAGCGTACCTATCATGTGGCGACAGATTTAAAAACTCTGAACACTTGGTCAATAAGTGTGAACCGTTGCACTGCACGCAAGATCGCGCCTTATTGTTATCGGCCGTAGGTCGAGTTTGCTCTGACGCTTGAACATTCGCGGGAAACGCACGCTTTGCCGAAGAGACACCGTTTGCATGAGCGTCTTTGTTGCCTACCCGAAATGTAGATTGCTTATTATTTTGCGGCGCGGAGGTACTTATGGAACTAGATGATGCAATCTCGTCCGCAGTTATTTCACGTTGTAAGTATGAAATCAACGTGTTCACGTCGGGAATATCGGACGGACTGGTTAACGAACGCTCGAAACCTTTTCTCAGACTGTTAGGTATTTTACGTAGTAAAATGTGCAACAGAACGAAATTCCACTGCTCAGTCGGAAAGCCCATGACTTCTAGGGCCTTGATGTTTTCCTGGTAGGCATTTAGTAATTTTCGCACACTAAACGAAGATTTTTCGGAGCACTGTTCTATGTCTAAAATTCGATCTAAATGTCTTGATGCAATAACCCGTTTGTTTTCGTAGCGGGTTAACAAAATATCTAATGCGATGGAATAGTTATCTTCCGTTATAGGTATCGACTTAATTAGGTTATACGGCTCATTTTTAACGGTAAGAAGTAGGTACCTAAGTTTCTCCGTATTCGAGTAGGCATTGTTGTTATGCACAAGTGATTTGAACAAATCGTAGAATGAGTCTGTAGGATCACCTTTGAATTCTGGTAAAGGTAAAGTAGGTAAGTTACGCCTATCGTTACCTATCGCTTCAAAAGAAAAATTACTTGAACGATTTAGACGCCTCTTTCGCTCCTCGTCTGCTTTTAACGAGTTTAAATAACCGACTATTTCGTAGTACAAGTCATTAAAATCATTACGAATTTTTATGTTATCGTCTTTGCAAAAGGATTTGGATTTAATTAGCGTCTTCTCAATCTTAGCCTGAACCTTATTAAACTTTCTTTGGTGAGCTGATAAATCTGTTGTTCGCGACCGAAATTGCTGCTCATTTGAATTCGCAAGTAAAAGAATTCGTTTGAGTTCATCCAAAATTAAATCCCTTTCGAAGATGTCTTGTTGGCAAGAAGATGCTTCGTCATCCGGCATTTTGCGAAACAAAGATGGCGAATTTTACACACCGTATCCGCGTGGTACAAGACGACACAATTTGGAAGATATTATCCGGTTCGAGGGACCAAACAATTATGTAGGGAATTAACTGGGTCCAGCGACTCACCCGCTTCAACCTTCCCGCAGCCACGATCCGAGGGTCCTGGTTTGGTGGAACGTCGGGGCTAGTCGGCAGAGCACACCACAAGAAAACTCCAGTCAATAATCCCAAACATATAGGTTCATAGGTCACTTATAACACAGTCTTCCAGGAAGATGTAAGGGGAACTTTGATTTTAAGGAGCTCAATGAAACGTGAAACACTAGCACAGCTGATTGACGACGGCGCGTGCTTTCGCGATGGAGTCCGTTTTTTTTGACTAATCATGGTGGTGGTGGTAACTTTAAACCAAACGACCATTCCTCGAGGAAAGGATGCGTTCCAGTCGACGCAGTTTATCGCCGACCCAGTATACCAATAAAAAATGAAAAAGAACCACGCTTATGAACCAAATTGTGTCATCTTATCCTAAACAAAAATATAAACAAACAAAAAAAAATCAAAACTGTTTCGAGACGAAACACACGTATATATGTATATCACGGGGCAACGCAATATTAAGATAACATGGAGATGGTCTGATGGTGGAGCTGGAAGGTGACTATAGAAACTCCGTAATAAAACGACACAATCCAATCGAGTTTGAGCTCGCTTGATTCGTCTTGAAGAGTAATGTGGTCCTAAATGGTAATCAGAGTTTGATGGTGAAGCTGGAAGGTAGACATAGGATCTCCGTGATAAAACGATGTTACCACATCGAGTTTAGGCTCGTTTGATTTGTCTCGATGAGTTCTTTGGTTTTAGATGTATCTGATAAATACTTTTTCTTACTTTCTCTTTTCTTTAGATAATGTGTGCTCAAAACATTACATGGTGCGTACTACGAATTACTACGGGCTTCGGAAACATGTTGCTACACGCAACGAACTATGCCGTAGTAAACTCCGAATTATAAATACTAGGTAGGTACCTAAAAATTAAAAAATAAACTAAAAAAACTTTTTTGAAACAAGCTTCTATTTAAATGCGCTAAAAAGAATAAAATAAACTTTTCCTTTAAAACTTAAACTTTACACAATTTGTGCGATAAAAAAGCTTGTCGCGAGATTTACCTGTGTAGATACAGAAGTAAAGGAGATCACACAGATTGGGCTATTTTCAAAAGTCAACCAAAATAAAACTATTTATTTGGACAGAGCATAACACTATAAACATTTTTTATTATCACACCTAAGTTGTAAGTCGCTATAAGGTCGTTATCTAACATTTGAATCCGAAATTTTCGTTACTTGCAACTGAATATACGTTAAATATATAATGATGGAGCACGATCGTAGTTTTAATTTTTTTTTAAATCAAGCAAACAATTAATAAAAATGTAAATAAGAGCGCGGACCACCTGCGGTAGAAAACTCATTATAAAAAAAATGAAAAAAAAAAACGTTTTTGGGGCAGACTTGTCTATGTGAGGCAAGTCTATCTAAAGACAGTCTTGTCTATAGTGTGCGGTAGCCCTTACCGGACTCCACGCGGGCGAAACCGCGGTCACGATCTAGTAATTTAATTAACTCCCGCTACAAAGTGAACGGGTTGCAACGGACGTAGGTAGTTAATTCAGTAGGGGATCGTTAACGTGTGTCAGTATGTAGGACACGAGCAACGACCCGAAAGCATTTGCAACATACCCCATAGACAATATTGATTTTGAGAGAATTTACGAGGTGTGGGAGGGTTTTGAGAGGAGGTCAATTATGTTCTGATGATCAATAAAGTTTTTGAATTATTATACAGGGTGTAAACAACCTCATCACGAAACCGTCAACCAAGCATTTTGAACATCAAACTACGCAAAACTTATTGCTAGGAAACGACTTTTTTTTTGGGTGAAAAATCATGTTTTGAGATATAACTCAATGTAAAGCACTCAAAACATTGTGCTGGTGGATGGATTGAATAGTACACGAGTCGTAGAGATGTTTAAGAATCTTACGATAAAAACTTGTATTTAAAAAAAAAACTTGTCAATAAGTTGGAACTTTGACCCCCAATATCTCCGTAACTAGAAGGTTCCCAGGTATGGTGTGCACCAAAAAAAATGATTGCAATGGCAGGGAGAACAAGTGCCTTTCGGATTCGTTAAGAGGTGTTTTACACCCTTTAGGTTAATCTGTCTAAGGATATTTATCACTAGCACTTTACCCCCGATTTCTTCCGCGAAAAATATGATTGGTCGGCTATACGCAAGATATGAATATAATTTGTAGCGTATAGTACTGTCGAATAGTGAAGTTTTCTGACAGTGAAAGAATTTTAGGATTGGATCATAAGTTTCGGGAATTACTTCCAAATACAATCTAACAAACTTGAAACCAATTTTGACTTCGTTATAATCTATTGGGACTTTTACAGAATAAATGGAAACAAAAGTGGGCGTTTTTTTTTTATTCAGCTAACCCAGATTTTATTTGCCTACTTATTACCCACATACTTACCCACATAGGCATGCATTTGAATAGAATCTTATATTTTCAATAGAAAACCCTTAAACTATGTATATCCATGCTTATTATATTTCACGGTAATACTAAAATGATGTATAGTCCTGATATTTGTCTGTCAGTGCTCCAATTTCGTACATCGTAATCAAACAAAATACTTTAAAACCTTCATTTTAGGTTAAATAACTTATCGAAGGTGTGGTTCGCTATCTACGCTTAATATACACACATTTATATGCAGTAGGAAAATTTGACGTCACTTGTCGTATACTGAACAAGATTCTCTACGACAATTCAAGTCATTTACATTTTTATCTGCCACAAGCATCGTATTCGAATCGTTCGTGAGTTGAATTTATTTACCGTCGTTCAGTCTACGGCGAGCCAGATGTTCCACCCACGCTTTTTGTCTGGAGTAACGCCCACTACCACCGTACATCTATATACGTTTGTCATCAGATAACTATAAGCAAACAAAACCTACCTGTTGATGTATCACTTTCTACACTTCAATGAAACAGTTCTTTGGATTATAAACGTGTGGTCAATATACATACACTGAATGGAAAATGTTTTATCAATTACACTGCATTCGTTAGTTCGAAGCGAATACACACAACACTAGAACATCGTCCAGATACGCTACACTGACTACACTGCTGAGAGAAGAAGCTACTGAAGAAAAATTAACTACGGAATGTATTTTAAACACGTTTAGAAAGCCATTTCAGGATAATGCAGACTTATTATTGCAGCTTGACAGGTTTCGGTACATGAAGGTATACAGTATACACAACATTTTGAATTGGTAATACGCATGCGCTGTCTCTAGTGCGCATGCTCCAAGATGATATCAATATGACGCTGTCGCGACGGAAGGTCGTTGCTCAATGGGTGAAGGTGAAATTCATGAATGAAACGAAGCTAGTGAAAGCTATATTTCAATTGCGAAAATTAATCATCGTGCTGTAATTGAATAGCTTGAATTGTTACATTGCAAAATCCAAAAAGCCGGGGAAGTCAAATTATGTTGGATTTACACAGAACCTTGTGTCCTATCACCTAGAATTATGATCATTACCTACACAATGTAATATTAATAATATATATAACTTTTTTTATGGTAAACTATTTTGTAATATTACAATATTCATTTTATTCTCAAGCAGGGGCCGGCGGAGCGAGCGTCGTTCATACAAACGTAATACCAAAATAATTCGTAAACCAAACATATTCCTAAGGAAGTGTGTATTTATTTCGATTGGATTATATAATATCTAGGTTCCCAAATATAAATTTTGAAAGGACAATGATATTTAGACGAGATATGAGGAATTTAAAATTTAAAAGAAAACTTATTTTTCTTATAACTCTTGTTTAAATCAATGTCCATTCAAAATATATATTTGGGAACCTAGATACGAGTAGTATGTAGTCCAATCGAAATAAAGACACACTTCCTTAAGCAAATGTTTGGTTTACGAATTATTTTGGTATTACGTTTGTATGAACGACGCATGCTCCGCCGGCCCCTTAAGCCCACAGATAGATTTATACCCTATGGACCAACATAAATTATGATAATAAAACACAATTTAAATGATTAAATAGACCCTTGAAACTATGTTAGTAACACACACGTCATAATATATCCTACCTACCTTCAATTGTATCTTCTAAGATACAACAAAATACTATGTAGGTATATTTTGCGTGAAAGAGCAACTGACAAACATCCATACTCGAAAACTTTCATATTCATAATATTATTAGGATATCAAAGAAACATTGTTAGTCTAGTGTAGAACATAATTAATTGTTCATGCTTTATTAATAAAGGGTGTAAAAACCCTCGTAAAATACGTACGTAAATCGTACGGCCACCGTACTATTCAATCCATCCATCAGCACAATGTTTTAAGTGCGTTACATTGAGTTCTACCACAAAACATGATTTTTCACCCCAAAAAAAAAAATCTTTTCCTAGCAATAATTTTTGTGTAAAGTTACTTAGTTTGATGTACAGAATGCTTGCTTGACGGTTTCGTGATGAGGTTGTTAACACCCTGTATAGGCGTTTCCGATACAATAAGTTGTTGTTAATTTGTTTTTAACTTCATCATGAATAAAGTTTGCCAATCGATGCGATGGTTAGCAGACGCAGATGACTCAAAAAGTCATGATAAAATTGAGTTGAGCGTGGTGACGCTCAAAGAAAAAATCATTTATTTGCTGACTTAATTAAGTAGGTAGCATTTTCTTACAATACTCGTAGCTACTTTTTATGAAGTTTCATGACGATTTAAAATATTTGGAAATCAGTTATAGTAATTAACTTTTTGCTTTGTAAATTCTTCATTTAGTCACTAATTGATCAAATAACTTTAAGGAATTACTAACTAGATAAGTACTCGAGTTATAAAATGAGTAAGCCAGAAATAGTATCTTTGTAAGGATACTTCTTTGGATTTTATTAGGCCTCGCAACTTAAGGACCAAAGCAAATTAGACGTTCATTTATAATTTTATTATTTGGTAATATCTTACCAAGTCCTTGAAAAACTACTTCAGTTCTTATCACTAAGCACAAATAAGTGACATCTGTCGAATTCCAAAGGAACTTATGATTGAACTATGTTACGAGATAGCTTTGACGGTTAATGTTGTACCCGCCCGCCCAAAAGATACTTGATAAGGGGCGAACGGCATTTCGCTACCATGGCGTGGAAACCTTAAACGTTCGAAGTGATTTCAAAAGATGGCGCTGTTTTAAATATTTCTAAAATTTGTTGTAAAAAAACATTTTGTACAGAAAGATATGCATAGATATAATTTTAAAGTGTCTACTGAAATTAGTTATTACACCATAGGCGGTAAAGTTGGAGAAAAACTGACTAAAAAGGGCGGGAGGCCAAATTAATCTACCTTTTATGATAAACTAAAATAAAACTATTAAAACTAAATTAAATCTTCACAAAACTATCCCAAAGCACATACTATAAAACCTAATTCAGCTGTTAAATTAACGAGCGCATAAGAGGAGTAGCAGCTGAATTTAATTCCCCGTACCATTTAAGACATCTTGAAGGGACGGTTGTAAGTAAGCCATTAATTAGAGGCATCAGCGTGGAATCTCATACGATTAGTAGTGTAATGGAGCAAGGAGACGCGGGAGACGTTGATGTATGTACGTCTAGCAGACGTATGTAGGTACGTGCTCGGCAAATGATGTGTTTTCTTCGGTGTATTTTTGTCGTAGGATGTTTTGTTTGGTGGCTGGTCTATTTTTGTTTAAGTAGTCTTATCTATTTCAAAAGTTAAAAGGAAGGTGGTGAAGAACTGGTTAGCTGATGGTGTGGAGGGAATTTTCATTTTGAACTAGCTGTTATTTGCACGGAACCCTAATCACTCTCTAGCTATTTGCGAGTAAAAGTTCCGTCAAGATCAGTCTCGTATTTTTGAAGATTAGCCGGATCAAACAGACAGATATACAAAAATAATTGATTGAGTTTGAGTAGGTACGTACAGTCACGAGCACCAAAATGTTTGCACTTTCCTAAATTGAATTGCAATTTCCGCGAGATATAACGATTGTAACTTGGAGATATGATTTTTTTCATAAAATACGAGTTCCAGAATAATATGTTCGTAACAACATGAGATTTTAACCAGAAAAGCTGGAGAAAAACACTTTGAAATCTTAAAACATATAAAAACGGGTATTTATCGCGAATTTACCTTTTTTCCGTGGTCTCCCCGCGACCACGGCTGGTGCAATCCGGTCGAAACGTCGGGCCTAAATTAAAGGTAAATTCGCGATAAATACCCGTTTTTATATGTTTTATGATGTGTTCTGATCGTGAAAGTTTAAAAAAGACTTGAAATGAATTTGACGGAAGTATCACTGTACCCATAATTGGGACTTGGGGCATCCCGATGTTAGGTTCCTTTAAACCTTGCAGACACAAATAGGAGCTCCGCCTAGCGGGGCTTCGTAGACTATACCTACGCTTTTTAAGGGAATATAAAGTGTTTTTCTGAGGAATGGTGCATTATATTTTCATGGGAGTGTTACCATGGGGCAAGGGGGACACCCCCTTCCCCCCTCCACACGGCGCGAGTTGAGTATCGAGTAGTCGCATACACTTCACAATATTACGGTTTCACTTCGACAGATTATACTCGTAATCTACCGAAAAATAATGCGTCATATTGTAAGCAGTATGTTCAGTTGACAATATTTCGACAGTTTACAATCTCGCTAGTTATATTACAATCATTGTTTTTATAATGTGACTCTGACATGTACATTAAGTAAAAAGCTGTTATTTTGAAATTACAAATAGACACTTTATGTTTATTTATTTGTTTAAAATAATTGATTTGATGGGGTTGTATCATAAGAGCTATAAGCAACGCCACAATTTGGGCTTTGAATAGTCGTAATGAAAAGAAGTTTGAGAATGCAAAAGTAAACCTAACCAACAAATTTTAAAACAAGGAAAGATTAGTATTTTTGTATGTAACGAATGAACTTAAAACTACTGGACCGATTAAAAAAAATCTTTCAGCAAAGTATAGCTACATTATCAGAGAGTGACATAGGCTATATTTTATCCCCGTACTTCCACGAAAACGGGACCTACGTGGGTGAAACCGCGTGTTGTCCGCTAGTTTTTTTTGTATGTTTTAGGCAGTGCAAAAGTAGACGTCGTATAGCATTTCGTGCGGTATTCGTGTCGATAGTAAAAACGAGAAAGGGTTCAAAGTAAAGCTATTGCCTTTTAAGATCAGAAATAATACTTAATCCTAAACTCAAAGTTTTGAAGACAATGCCAACATTTTCTAAAACCATTTCAACTGAGTGCACTCCAAAAGTCTATTATCATAAGAGAACTTGGCTGCAGATATATTAAATCCCTTCTCTTTGGAAGTTCCCGACCTCACAGGGTAGATTTATGCAGAAGGGAAACTTTACGAATGGGTTCGGTACTCAATCATTTGGGGTATGCAGTAAGGGGTGTAAGTTCTTCATCCCCCATAGAAAAGGGAGGATCCTCCGACCAGACAGGTGTTGAGTCTGGTGGGCCAGTGCTCGACAGTAAGTTGCTGACAGGTTTTTCTATACTTTCTGCGTTATGTAGGAATTTGATGTTAATTCTTCATATATAATGTCATAGAAGGCGTTGTAGTACTTTTTGTTCGTTGTTGCTGTAGTACTTGTTGTAATGCTGCTACAATCAACTAACCTACTACTTAAAAGGACACAGCACGACCGTTTTTCCATACAAACGTAGTCCTTGTTTCCTCCCTGGAGAGCAATATTTTCTTTTTCATAAAATCTATGACGACTACTGGTATGTCCCTATGTTTTCGTTTTTTCGTAAATTATTTATGAAAAAAGAATCTTTAAAAACCTAAAAATTGGCCAGACTTTTCGCTGTGTTCAAACATCGAGAAAAAAAATTGACTAAAAATAAATAAAAAATTAAAGAAAAAAAAAATTGACTAAAAATAAATAAGAATTTTTCTTTGATTTTTAATAAAAAAATACTTAAATCGGTCAAGTTTTGGAGAAGTAATCAAGGGACTATGAAAAGTTGTTTTTGTGTACTTGTGATTGGTATTTTCTGCTGTTGTCTCTTTTGCGCTCTGCACGCGGTCCTATATGCACTGCGTGGGAGCAATACGTTTTACTAATAGGTATTTTTCAATTGTCTTACCCTCAGTGTCCTTTTAATGGCGGTTAGGACAGACTGTTGCGGCACACATTGGAAGAGGCCTTTGTCTTGGAGTGAAGTACAAAACCGAATACAGTGATTGGTTAAACTTGAACATTACTTAAAGTGACTCATGAATATTAACATCTTTTACTTGAATATGGAACTATAAAATATGATTACAAAAAATTTGCTGCGGCCTACATTTTTTGTTCGATTAAAGCGCCCAGTTAATAATGAACGGAGCAATTGATTTCACGTTTTCAATGTCGCTCCGATACTAGAAGTTGTTCATTTTTATGAGTACTACACGCCCCTACAGTTTTGCCAACGTTTCAAAATCACCCAGTATAATTATTTATTCGACGCTATTGCATTTAGCTTGTAGTAAAAACTTAACAGCACAAAAAAAAGTAAATTTAGGTATATATTTCATTATTTAAATTGCCTCGCGTGAGCGATATCATAGAGTGATCCGACAGTATCAAACTCATCATCATGAACTACTTAGTCTTTTCCCAACTATGTTGCAGTCAGCTTCCAGTCTAACTAGATGCAACTAATACCAGTATTGTACATAGAGCGACTGCCTATCTGACCTCCACAACCCAGTCAGTACTGGGTGCTACGATACCACATATTAAGACTGGATGTCAGACTCTCAGGCCACTGCCTTCCTGTAAACAGTAATATTATTATTACAGACAGTATCAAACTAGGTGTTCCAAACTGTTTTCCTATAATATATTTAGATTCCACATTCAATGCAATCTGTATAAGCCTTCTGTATCATCTCGTTTTGTTCCGATACGGTGCTTCAATGTCTCATGTTGATGTGACGTAACCCCATTTCACGCTTAATTGCTCAAGAGCCTTTTTGTTTTTAATGTAGATCGATAAGGACATGGTTTTGTTACGTTATTGATTTCGGTTCTTGTTTGAGTATTTAATTGAGCATTGTTGGATTTTGAAATTGAGTTTTTTTTGCAGAATTAACGGGGCTGACACCTGTTATGTTAATAGATTTGGGGTTGACACAACATTTTAACACACTTTTTCCATACTATTCAAATTAGGCATCATCTCTTTAGTCACCAAGGCAAGAATAGGTTCTTGCCTTATCATCTTTCATACAGCACAATGCTGGAACTAAATATATACTATTTGTCCGATTACAGGTGTTCAAGTATGTTACGAAACCACGGCAAGATCTAATATCAATTCATTAAATGTACAGAGTTGACCTATCACCTCGATAGATGGCGTTGACGTCGAATTAGATCTCGCTATGGTTTCGTTACCGCGGTTAGTATAAGTAGTTTAAGACAGTTTTTTTTTGCGTGCATCGTTTCTTAGAATATACGCTCAAGAGTACTAGTTGTACTAAAGTCGTATTATTTCTCGCCTAACGGAGCCCTAGATTTGTTCAACAGGTATAATTGTATGATCGATTAAAGCTCGGTTCACCATCATTTGTCTAGCCTTTTCCAGACAACACAAGTATTTTTTATGAATCGTATCTGACCTCTACAATCCATTTGGTAATACGAGACTAAAGAAAAGATGGACGGATTGAGTGAAGAATTAAATGAAAGAAATAGGAATAATGATAGCGTGGCGATTGAGAGGGGAGAATGGAAGAAAAAAACGTTTTGCGCCGCGCCGAACCCAAATAACATGAGACAAGGTCATGAAAATGATGAATACGATACGCTTTGGACCGTCAAAAAATAAATCTCGGTTATGCTAGCAATTTTTTCGCGTTTTGGGACCTTTTTCACTAGAAAAATTTCGGGGGTAAAACTTGTTTCATTTCTTCTTCTTCCGGATGCCTGAAAACTTCTAAAACGGTGTTCCAGATATTCCAACACGAACGTTTTAGCTATATCACAAAATTACGTTCCATGTTTCTATCCCACATCTCAAAATTCAGAGTTCCACAATGCTGCATAAAAACACCCAGCGGGAAGCGTGCCTTGTTTGGACTGGCTGATGAGTTGTTTGCGTTGTAAACGAGACCCGTATTTATTAAATATATTCCTTCCTTTTATATCTCGAGTTCAGAGATAGAGAGAGCTTCCTAGATACTTTTGTTTGGGTTATAGTCTTATTCTTTTATCATGAAGGTAAGAATTAAGTAAACTAACTATATTACTCATTATTAATTAAAAAACTATTAAAGAAACCAAATAAATAAACTTTAAAACGGCATCGAAAAACGTGCCCAAGACACTGGTCTGGTCTGGCGGCTTCGCCACGTTGAATGGCAACACTTAGCCTCTGGCCAAGGTAAAATCCAGCCCTTGGTTTACGGGAAGCCTCAACTAGGAGTTTCAAAATTTCCGGTACGTAATCTTCTTCATAGCATTTATTATAGCGATAATATTCACTTAGTATATTTTACATACCTATATTATTTGCTTCAAGATATCAATGACAAAAAAAAACAACTCTCGCAAAAAAATCATTGCGTGTTAACAAGTTCTGAAACAAATTGGGATGATGAATTCCGGTGAGTGTAACAAATAAACTTTACTATAAATATTACATTACATGCCAGTGATTCCATCTGTTCATGATAGCTTGTAATGTCGCTTTCCACGAAAACCTAATAAATATCAACAAAGTTCTGTCACTACGCAAAATCCTCGTATTATATTTTCTCATTTTTACGATTTTCCTCACTTATGAACAGACATCTAGATTGTCACTCTGCGTGATCTATTCCAACTTACCCTAGATTTGGAACATGTTTTTTGTTATTTGTAGGAAACATCATTCTTGCGAACATCGTTTTAGTTTCGACCTTCTGTCCAACTACCATATTTTACTTTTTTGATGAAACTGATCCCAAAGAACATATAGAACAATTTTCCTTTGTCATTTGTTTTATTTGCGTACACTTGTGTTGCTTCTTGACCCGTAGTGACTTCAATTTATTTATCGTCTCATGTTCCTTGTAAGCAAAATGTTATTTGATTTTTCCATCACGATTTTCTTATTCGCAACTTGGAATCTGGATTTATCGGTTAACGGCAAAAGGCTCGCACACTATTAGATGGACTTTCGGGAGAAATGTGGGTGTACCTACTATAGATATTCTTTTGCCTACACCTTCGGTTATTATGACAGGCATGTTGATATGTTTTTCATCTTTATTAATTTTTTATCATTCACTTCATCAAAGTAACAAGGTAACAACTATCAACGCAATCGTTTCTTTTTAACTGATTTAAAAAGGAGGAGGTTCTCAATTTATTCGTCGGGACCCTTTTGTTTTTTTAATGTTACGAGTAGTTCCCCGATTACTCGAAGATGGTTGAACCGATTTGGATTATTATTTTTTTGTTTGAAAGGGTATATTTCCCAGGTGGTCCCATTTTCATCAAGTCAGGATCTACTGATGGGATCCTGGAAAAATAGAGAGAATTCTTCAAATTTTGTAGCCACTCTTGAAGAAATTTGGGTAGTTTTTGGAAGAATACTTTTTCGGAGTGATCCATTTCAATTTGGTGAAGATCTGTTAAAGAACTTCGGAGATAGGCAATGGAACTCCTCAATAAATGATAGCAAATGGACTGAGATTGCTGAAATCTCATGTCTGTCTATTGTTTACACCAGTTCATAACATAACATCACGTCACCGGTACGCTATGAATGGGTAATTTCATATGAACCACTGAAAAGTGAAAAAAAAAACTTTTTTGCAAAAAGTTTTTTATGTATCTTCTTCTAAAATAAAACCTTGAACTTCATAGATACTTAGCACTAACGTTGTTACGTAGATCCTGGTTCTTAGTATCAGCGCAATCAATCACATGATAAGCTACCCATACACCGGCACGCAGTCGGAAGCGCCTGTAATGAATGGCCTGAAGATATTACGCGTTTCCATATATTAATTCATGACTTTGGACAAGAGGTTGCCGTTTTGTTTTAGTACAATGAGGAAATGAACTTAAGATTATCTTTGTGATAGAATTAAGTAGTGATTAATTCCTAATAAGGGCAAGCTATATTGTTTGTATGATTGTTTGCTTCAACTCAGACTACGTCGAACGTCTTATGCTCCATCGGTTTTTAGCCTATTTATATTGCCACTTAAGCTTGCTGACACTGCAAGTTCTGTCAGTAACTCCATTTATTTTCCGATAGTGTAATTTTAGATAATTATCCTTCAAATAAAATTCGACCATGGCGCGCTTTTTAATAAGTTAGTTTGCGATTTGGCTTTAAAATATTCCAAGCACTTACTATATGGGCCCGCATGGGCCGAAGCCTGCCGGGGTTGCGGGACTGTTCGAAATAAATACCGTGGCCCCGGAACGTAAAGGGCGAGGAAGGAACATGGATGGGTTTTAGTCCGTAAAAGTATGACACTGCCTCCCGCTCCGCCCGGAGTGGGAGAAGTAATTTGATGATTTCCCGTTCGAAAAAAAAAAGCACCTAATTGCCTAAAAGGATTAAGCACAGCTACAGTGTGATCATCAACTGAATATCAAAATACGCACCGACGATCCTTAGCACCGTCATGGGTAATATTAGCCGTAATTTTCCATCCATTACTCGGTTATCTGTAGTTCCCGCCACTAAACCACCGCCCCTTATCTCTGACGTCACGTATACGGTACCTTGCATCACGCGCTCATTACGTAACCCAAATTAAAGATAATTTGCGCCAGCCAGATTACGTTATAATGTGAAGATGTAATCCGAGTCACCTGACGTCGAGATAAATTTGGGGTCGTATTAGATGAATAGTTCCGCCTCCCTTCCATCGAATCCCACTAAAAGATGGATTACCGGCCAAACTGAGATTAATTACGTCGGTCCCTATATAGACATCGTCTATAGCTTCAATTAGGTCCAGACATTATTCAAGAGAAAGTCTAGATTACGTTTTTGTTTAAGGTCTAGGTTTTTGTTGGCAGAATAGCCTTAATGCTCTTGAGGAAAGTTTTTCTCCAAATTTAATACTTACTGTGCTTTTATTCAGCGCTGTAAAGTCAAACAAAGGACTCATTTTAAGGCTTATACTTTTTTGAGAATTATTTAGTTGAATTTTTAGCTAAGTTGTAAGCGGATTAGAATTTTTAAAAATGGTTGCCTTGTAAATTAAGTTGGCACAGGAGCTTTATATTCTTTTTATATAAAATCGATATTAAAAAGAAGCTTTTTTTAAACATAATTTGGCTAATTATTACTATTACTTATTAGTCAAATAATTATGTACGCCTAGACGAGTGGTTTTATATTTCTAAAACAATTACTAGCAAGTTATTTCAGCCCAATACATTTTTACAAGCTTTATTATTATTATTTCTTTGTTTGTTTAGGTCAAATTGAAGGGTTTTTTACAAAAACTACGTAACTTACAATTGTATGGTTTTTTTTAATGATGGCTATTTTATCTGTGAAAAAGTTACACTAGACAGTTTAATTCGATTTAGCAAAAACAGCATAATTAGCACAGAATCACACTGAAAAAACACGCTTATTTTACAAAAACTACACAACTGCGTGTAAATTTTACAAAAAACCGGCCAAGAGCGTGTCGGGCCACGCTCACTGTAGGGTTCCGTAGCTTCCCAGACCATTAAAAATACCAACATTTTTCGTCAGCAAAAATAACTTTGTTTTTCATAGTATTTGTATGAAAAACAAAGTTATCATTTGCGTTTTTTTGAAAAAGTGCTATATAACTCAAAAACTATTCAACTCATCAAGTTGAAAATAATTTTCCTAGAAAGTTCATATAAAGGTCTACTTCTGTGATTTTTTTCATATTTTTTAAACTTATGGTTCAAAAGTTAGAGGGGGGGGGACACATTGTTTTTGACTTTCGGAGCGATTATTTCCTAAAATATTAATATTATCAAAAAATGATTTTAGAAAACCCCTATTCATTTTTAAATACCTATCCAACAATATATCACACGTCAGGGTCAAAATTAAAAAAAAAATCGCTCCCCACTTTACGTCTGGGGGAGGTACCCTAATAAAAATGTTTTTTTAAATTTTTATTTTTGCACTTTGTCGGCATGATTGATATACATATTGGTACCAAATTTCAGCTTTCTGGTGCTAACGGTCACTGAGATTATCCGCGGACAGACAGACAGACAGACATGGCGAAACTATAAGGGTTCCGTTTTTTGCCATTTGGCTACGGAACCCTAAAAACGACGTATCTGAACGCAGTTAGGTAGTTTGTGTGAAAAAATAAAACGTCAGTCATAGCTGTCAAAAATGTCGGACTACGAAATGAGGAATTTTTAATTCAATTTTTTAAAGAAAACGCAAAGAAAAGAAGGAAACGATTATTAAAAACTATGTAAATCAATTGATGATGTCTATGTCTTCTTCGTCGCAAGGGCCGGTCCCTTGCCCCGGTCAATGTGGCGACACTTGGGGGAGGCCTATGTCCAGCAGTGGACTGTCTTTGGGCGTCTTGTCAAATGATGATGATGATGATGTAAATCAATATATAATATCAATGAAAGGGGAGGAGAAGAATAAATAATAAGTTAATTAGACTGTATCATGGCTGCAAGTGTTTTTTATGGCAATAAACTACTTAATTATTATTAATAAGATGTCTTTCATTTCAAAACTTGTACTTTTATTTTACGGACATTTTGCGCGAGAGACACTTGCGCGAACCCATTTGCGTGAAAAGACAAATACGCACATGGACTTTTGCGTTACATAATGGCCACTGAAGTTTACTCTGTAGAGTAAACATCATCACGCCTGTTATTACTTGATGGTGGAGAATTTATGGTTTTCCCATCATGGGTGTCGTTTTCGTGGTTTTTGGGGTGACTGATTACAAAAATGAGGTCAAAATAAAAATCCAAGATGGCACCCAGCAAACTTTCTGGGTTTTCCGTCATGGGTGTCGTTTTCATGATTTTCGCGTTCGCTGATTACGAAAATGAGGTCAAAATGAAAATCCAAGATGATTTTCGATTTTCCGTTATGGGTCTCGTTTCCATGGTTATTGGGGTCGCTGATAACGAAAATGAGGTCGAGATGAAAATTTTTGTTTTGTTCATCATGGGTGTCGTATTCATGGTTTTTGGGGTCGCTGAAAACGAAAATAAGGACTCAAAATGAAACTCCTCGATGATGCCAAGGATATTTTTTGGATTTTCTATACGGGAGTTGTTTAACAAGGTTTTTGTTGATAAAGAAAATGGGGTCATCTTGGATTTTTATTTTGACCTCATTTTCGTAATCAGCAACCCCGAAAACCATGAAAACGACACCAATGATGGAAAAACCAAAAAATTCCCTCGGTGCCGTCTTGGATTTTCATTTTCCGTTCGCGCAAAAGTCCATTCGCACAAGTGTCCGTTCGTGCAAAAGTCAAATTGCGCAAAAGTCCATGCGCGCCTTTGTAACAGGGGCTGAGCCTATTGCCGTCAACTGGGCACAAATCCTAACTCTATGGCTGCTACTGAGAAATTCTTGACGGAAAATCCAATAACACAACATGTTGATTGTGTACACAATTTAATTAAGTACCTTTATTTCCAAACCGTACAATTACTACTTAATAATTTCACTTAAAAATAATATGTCTAAAAGATCAAAATGGTTTAAGCGATCACTACACTCGATCTTAACCCGTGTTTGCGTGTATCTGCATTGAACAATTCACAAACATAAGATCGCAACAAATTTGCCTAAACTCTAGCGAGTGAATGAAGCATAATGTTGCCCTTACTACGAGTATCATCGTAACCGTTCATAGATTCAGACTTTGTCTAGCCCTCTTTGTTTTAAAACTATACCTACTTCGTTCGTCCTCAAAATCACACACATCTCAAATTCATAATAGTAAAAATTTTACACACAAAATAATATGAGTAAATAGCAAAATAAAATCACACATTCATGGAGCATTCCGGGCTTAATTACTGAAAACCAGCAAACCGCAAGCGGGGTGGGGTTGGCGGGGGCAGAGAAATTATATCCTAGATAATGGGCAACATTCAGACCTACGGCGACATCTATTGTGTGTTGCACAACATGTGCGAAGCACTATGTAGCTGGGAAATGCAAATTGTGGATAAAGGATAATTATTTTGGGTTTACGGTGTTAATTATTATTTTAATGGTTATTTTTGGTAGTTTAAATGTAAAGCAATTGTAACTGTGTGTTTAGTCACTTTACCGAGTAATTCAGAAAACAGTTTTTTTATTGAAAACAATCCGTATGTTATTTTAATTTGGTATTTTTAGTAACTTAATTTCATTAAGTAAAGTTATATGAATTTACCTACCTAAATTTACCAATTAAATTTACCAATGATAAAGGCTGTCTTACTTAATATCTCTCTTTTCTTGTCTTTAACCCAATTTATTCCCGATTTCTCCTTCTTAACATTTTTATTTGTCTTCATTTTGGTATTCATTCCCCTTTCTTGTAATTTCTATGCGACCGGCTCACTAGCCTTGTTCATAAATAGATTAGATTTTCACAAATGTCACCAAAAATCATTCTGTAACTTTACCTGCAACTTACCAACCTCTAGTATAATGACCCAGTACACATGCACTTACAAAATGATGTTCACAAGCTGAGACAAGATAATTATAGCCGATTACTAAAGAACTACGCTCTTAGGCGTACACATTTATGAACGCTCATTGATGGTTTACCACAATATTACATTGATTTAAACATGTGAGTCATTAATTCATTATCTCTCTTCATGTCTTTGACCCAATTCATTAATCGTTGACGCTGTTGCAATGCTGTCTTCTTCTGCCTCTTTGCATATCTATTTGTTGTCACCTTAGTATTCACTATTCACCCCGTTTTCTTATCATTTCTCTGTAACTGGTAAAGCAGCTTTGTTTAAAACTTTAATTGTAGGTCATTAAAGGTTCTCTTCGTGACTTTTAAGTATTAAGTCGTCTTTGGCAAAACCTAAAATTGTAATTTTCCCAAATCCTATCCTATCTTACCAAACATCATCCCGAAATTTACCCGCAACATCGAATATAACGACCAAAACATATAAAACCCAGTACACATGCACTCACAACATGATGTTCGCGAGCCGAGTCAAGATATAGCGGTTTACTAAGGAAATATGCTCTGAAGCGTATACAGGGCTTGACGCCTTTGAATTTATGAGCGCTCGAATTTTATGCACAAAAGTGGAACTGAATACTATCCTGGTGAAGGCAAGGCGATAGATGGTGTCGGAATTTGTAGTGTTGAGGGAAATTGCGAAGTGATATCGTTTGATCGTCTCTTTGACTAGTTTGTGTCTGGTTTTGGGTTTATTTATTTATCTACCTTTAGTAGAGACTCAATGTTTTTTTACAATATTGGGCTTTAATTTTTTTGTAATCAACAGCTGGCATCAATACAAACAAGTTTGGCATGAGGCAAAATTTTCCTCCTTCCGCCGCTTCTGCTTCGACAGTGCATAAAAATGGTTGTTTACCGACGATCAAAAAAAATAAACACGAATGCAAAATTTACACTTTGGTATACTTACAAAGAGTTATCAAAACGCGAAGTTTTTTTTCTACAACATAATTATAGTGATTAACAGACTAATTCTAGTCTCTACAAGTCACATAAATATTTACCTCTATTCATTTCATCAATTCATTAATGAATTCATTAATGACTGAATTAATTACTTTGACTCCCATTTCATTCTGACAACTCTGTATCAATCATTCTATATCTTAAGACATTTCTATAGTTAGTTCTAAAAACAGTATATAATAATTTGTAACCATTAAATTTTCTTTTAATAATGCTATTTGAAATCACAAGAGCGCATTGAAAAGCTTCCCGTAGTTATGAGCTTTATCTACCGCGGAGTCTTTCACAATGCTGCTGCCGGGACCCATTCAGCTTCGCAATTGTGCACTGATGTCAGTTTATTTAAACCTTTAGATAGCCTAGGGGGTCGTTAAAACTATTATAACTGCCTTCAAAATAAAAGTTTGCGCTTTTCTAAAGTTCCAGGTGCCTTTTATAGTGAAGGCGGTGTTAACAAAATGCAGTAAGTGTAATGCTTTCTGATTTTTTTTTATTTCCTTTAGAACATTTCTTTTTCGTTCCTGAATAACGACGAATTCATGTTGTAGCGTAATAAAATGACCTACATTCACACATTAAATGCTAACTTGGTTGTATTTTTTGTTCATTGTTGTCGATGTAATGTTTATTACAAGTGTATACCTATTTTTTTTTAAATATCCTATTTCCTGGAATTATTTCAATGACATCGAATTTTAATACTAAGATTTCTTTTGAAATTGGTAATTTATGCTTTTTCACAGAAAACTGGAGCAGAAAGTCAAAGACCACTTTCAAGAGTGTTGTGACTTAAAATTCATTCAGAAATGCCAGAAAATTGTCTATGTTAATATTTTTTTTTGTAAATACTGCTATGAAACTCAATGTGCAAATTATTTCCTAAATTTTCATTTTATTAGCTACTTATTGAGGTATAATAACGATAAAAATATTAAAAATTGGATACTGCTGATAAATTACAACATGACAAAGGGTCTCTTTAGCTAAGAAGTGGGAGTGGTATCGGTATCGGTGTTAATATTAAATTACTCGCATAGACCCTAGCTTGTAACCTATCTTAGATATAAATCGTGAGAAATGGTGACGTTATAAATTAATATGATATTTTTTGTATATTTACATTCCCCATTCCACCTTCGTCAGCCATGACCACATTTATCGAACTCTCTCACTCCTCTAAAAAATGTCCCATGAAAATCCAACCACAAACTTCGTTCCACCTTTTGAGTATTTTTGTCTAATCGCACTCTGCTACGCGTCACCTATCTGTCACTTTATTCATAAAAAACTTTGCTGTGACGTTTTGTTCGTAACCGTTGGTCAGCAAAATGTCAAACAGACAGCTAGCAGCCTACCGAGGCCGATTTGTCAGTTATTTAAAATGGCCGTAAAAGACGAAGAAGAATTAATGAACTGAGATTTGCCCCATGTTATATCTTATGGTCGCAATTACATCTTAGTGAAAGAAAATTGAAATGGGCTGGCCGTATATGCCGAAGACGGTACGTAGACAAAAGATTTGATTAAAGTGCCGGAAGAAACAGAATAACTATGACAGAAAAACGCCAAAAGTGAAAGGATTTCGAAAAGACCTACACTCAGCCTTGGGTGACCAAAGGTTGATGAAGAGTTACATCATTATTATATTACTTGCTTCTGTCAGAGGCTTCGCCCATGTGAAGTTGGATAATTGTCCCACGGGGCTTTATCACCGTGATAAAAAGTATCCGTTATTTGTATATGTTTTAATCCAGGTCATAAACTAATTCCATTCAAATCTGTTCAGTAGTTTTTGCGTAAAAGAGTAACAAACATCCTCACAAACTTTCGCATTTATAATATAAAGTAGGAAGGTCATCTGTTATTAATACAGTGATTAATTGATAATACATTTTTATTCAATTAACATTTTAATTGTAACTTTCCACTTAAATCCACAATTTGCCAAAGTTAAGCGTCCACCTGTCCGCATCGTACGCATCGGACACATCCCATCAAACGAATCATAGTATTCTTTGTATAGAAAGTCACATAAGCGCGTCCATTGATCCATTTGATCCGCACTTAACGAATTCCTCAAATACTCGTATGTTCAATAATACTGAGATCTGTTTGATGCGATGCTAACCTCAAATGAGATTCCACATTTCTATACAAAATTATTTTCGAAAGTATGTTTGTAGTCTTAAAAAATCTTCACCCCACTGGTTTTTGTTTTAATTCAAAAGTTCTTACTGTTTATAAAATATAAGTTGGAGCTGTTAGAATTTCATTTTCCACGTAGTTCTGAAGTTATTTTCAACGAAACAAGAAAGTAAGTTGTTGACTCTCCCCGACTTTATAAAGTTGGAATGTGGAGACTTTATTTCATAATGCTTAATATTTATGTCAATTTGCGAAGTAATTTTGAAGCTAGTAATTGAAGACTTGGTATTTCTTCAACATTGCTGTCAAAAGGAAAAGGTACGCCTCTGTGGATATGCGAGCTCTCTTTCATCTATGGTAATCATAGTGTCTGGTATTTTATTAGGTAGGTGTCGTCTCGAATTCCAAAGAAGTCCTATTGTCATGTTTTTTTTTTTGTATTTTTTAAAAAGAATTGGAGGACGTTAGCGCAACTAGTGGGAATTAGTAAGCATTATTAATGACCCTATTAATATATTTACAGAATTCTCATGAACTTATAATTTTACTGACATGTGGATTTATAGTTCCAGAGCCAACAAGGTCTTATAATAGTTCTTATTTTTTTTTGACATAACTGTTTGATGCATAAATTACTTATGTTGCACTCTGTCCATCTGTGTACCTTTTCACAAAGCTACAACTGAACTGATCTGGATGAGGGTTATGGATGGACCAACTTAGTTGGTATATGTATATTTTATACCGGTAGTACATACCCAAGAGATAATTTTCAACCTCCAAACAGCATACAAATAAAATTTAAACCTATTCTTTTTATTGCACCACGACCATTTCTCCACAGAAAAAAAAGAAATAAACTCATTAGTAGCGCCAATTACCACAATGTTGAGATTTTTCCCGTTCTTAAGTACCTAGAGTCGGTACATTTTAGTATTTCCTCACTAATTATCTGTTCTTCTTCAGTTCAATTAAAGGTTCCGTTACGACGTCATTCGTTTTATGAAGAAGAATTACTTTGTTAGTTGCGTGAAGGTGGCAACATTTTGTTCTTTCTAGGATCTTATATGTTTGAATAGTCTCAAGTGATCCATATTAAATCTTATCTTAGACGTCTTGGTTTGGATAAAAACATTTTACGTAAATTATGATTTTACACTAAATGAAAATTAAGTACAAAAACCAATTTTATTGTTTAATCATTATTTTCCGAGGCGAAAATTTCAAAATATTTATACTATACCCGGTTTAAGGGCAAAGGTGTTCCCATGACTTCTAAATTCTCGATCCAGGGTCAATGTGGACAATCGTTGGTTATGTCCAGCTCATCCCGCCATGTCCTGCAAGATCTAACGCGTCAGTTTCTGGCCTTACAAGCCAGGAGACGACGCGAAGGAGGCTAGTGCTCAGCAGTGGAATGAAGAACAGACTAACAGTAACAGTATGGTTTAAGAAGAAACAAAAAGGGCGAGAGAATTGAAAAATAGGTATTTGTAAAATGTACTGCTGTCGCGCAGTGCCCAAACGGCCGGGTTCCCCCTTATGGGAAATCATCAAATGACTTCTCCACCTCTGGGCGGAGTGGGAGGGAGTGTCAGACTTTTACTGACTAAAACCCATCCATGTTCCTTCCTCGCCCTTTATGTTCCGGGGCCGCGGTATCTCTTTCGAACAGGTCCGCAGGCAGGCAGGCTTCGGCCCTTGCGGGCCCCTTCTCTTATGCTGACATCTGTTTGAGGCGCGCGTGGAACACGAACGCGCCGTCGACACGGCCTGTCGTCATTAGACGGACGGACGCCCGGTGCGTCTCCCGCGGCGGCTGGGAAGAGAGGCTCTCTCCCTCTCTCGTTCCGCCACCTCCTTCACTAGCATGACTGGGAAGGAGGTGACGGCTTCCCATTCCGTCTCGAACGGCCGGGTTCCCCTTTGACAAAAACAACCCACTAGCATTATCGAAGTTAGAATAAATATAGATTTTGACTGTGCAAAAGCGAAAAGCAAAATAACAGAGTAAAGATAAACAAGTTGCAATTTGTAATGAAAAACATGTCCATGATCATTTGTGATTTACAATACATACCGACAGAGTCATTATTCCGAGATTTATTAAACTTTTACATCCCCCGACATTTCAGGGCTCATTTCACTGTCCCCGATCATCATTTCTGTGAGGTTGCCCACACTGAAACTACATAGTTTTGCAGTTTTAATACTTTTCAGAGTGGCATTATAAAGTTTTAATGTTTGCATGTTTTGTTTTAAATTGTAGAATTGTAAGTAAAAACTGCAGAGAGCAGAGGTGGCCCAGTGGTGGCAGCGCTGACTTAGTAAGTCGTGAGTTCAAACCCAGGCAAGCGCATTACTTTTTAAAACTTATTTCATCACCACTGCTCTCAAAACGGTCAAGTTAAACATCGTGAGGAAACCGGCATGTCCTAGAACCAAACACTCGAAGAAATATTATGTGACATCTACCAACCCGCACTGGGCCCGCGAGGTGGATTATAATCCATTTCCTCTCATACACAAGAGGCCTGTGTACCAGCAGTGAGAATAATTAGGCTGATTGATGCCGAAATTAAATCTATGAATTAAAACTAATTTTGAATTTTCGCGACAATCGACAGAAGTGTCGGGTAACATAAAATAGTAAAAATACAAGGATCTTTTAACGCGTTGCCAAGATCGGTATTTAACGCGTCGTCAAATTGCTTTTTAATTCAACAATTTCACAATATTTCTCAAAAGCAGCGCCAATTTTTTTAAAGTAACTTCTGCTGCTCTGCTACGCCATCGAGTCCAACGCTTCGCTGGTACGAATGCTACGAATCGGCTACAAGCTACGTAGCTACGATTGCTACGAAACTGTTTAAACTGTAAAGGAGATATTTTTTTTTTGTTTTGAGATTAGGCCACCCACATAAATTGTAGCATTTAATAATGAAACGTACACTGATTTCTTCCATAAAACCTCTAGATTACAGTGGTTAAATTAGCTAAGCCATGTCTAACCGGAATAAATGCGAAAAATCTGCAAAAACACTTACGAAAACCAAAATAAACAGGAAAAGTAAATGTCAAAATAATGAAGTTGTCTGTCAACCACTAACAAAGTGGATTTATAACGTTCCGTGCCACGTTGATTGTTTAAAGTTAAACCATCTATGCGATTTTAGTGTAAACCTTTAAAAAAAAAAACCGGCCAAGAGCGTGTCGGGCCACGCTCACTGTAGGGTTCCGTAGCTTCCCAGACCATTAAAAATACCAACATTTTTCGTCAGCAAAAATAACTTTGTTTTTCATAGTATTTGTATGAAAAACAAAGTTATCATTTGCGTTTTTTTGAAAAAGTGCTATATAACTCAAAAACTATTCAACTCATCAAGTTGAAAATAATTTTCCTAGAAAGTTCATATAAAGGTCTACTTCTGTGATTTTTTTCATATTTTTTAAACTTATGGTTCAAAAGTTAGAGGGGGGGGGACACATTGTTTTTGACTTTTGGAGCGATTATTTCCTAAAATATTAATATTATCAAAAAATGATTTTAAAAAACCCCTATTCATTTTTAAATACCTATCCAACAATATATCACACGTCAGGGTCAAAATTAAAAAAAAAATCGCTCCCCACTTTACGTCTGGGGGAGGTACCCTAATAAAAATGTTTTTTAAATTTTTATTTTTGCACTTTGTCGGCATGATTGATATACATATTGGTACCAAATTTCAGCTTTCTGGTGCTAACGGTCACTGAGATTATCCGCGGACAGACAGACAGACAGACATGGCGAAACTATAAGGGTTCCGTTTTTTGCCATTTGGCTACGGAACCCTAAAAAAATAGCACAATAAATAGCATTAAAAAATGCTCACGGTTTTATAATATTATTTTTTTATTCTATTCTGATTCTATTATAATTATAGCAGATACCAATCAACCAATGGGTAAGTACCGTACTTTTTTAGTAAACGGACAAAACGCCCCTATTCACGTAAGTATTTTCTGCCAAATGACATGGACCACAACAGAAATGATTTGACTCGCAACAAAATATCAAAACATAGCTTATTTATTATGATTTTAAGATCTCGATTTAATTTCTATGTAATATTTCGTTTGATACTAAATTAAAATAGTTACTTTTTTTTGGTGTATAATATGAATAATATTAAATGCAACGACCAGGTGGGCCCAAAAAAATTGTCTCCTTTGAGTTTGATTGTAAAATTAGCTCATCGTGCTTATCGCTTTAAAATAAATACATGATTTTTCTTTCTTTCTTTTGTTTTGCTACTTGGAAGGTACTCGTATAATTTGAACACATCTAAATTAATTTATGTAATAAAGCAAGACTGGTCAGCGTTGTGGTTGTTATTAACTGGGTAACAAACCATTTAATTCCTTACACTCACTTAAAAACAATAAATGCCAGGACACGCTAATCATTCTTTAAAACGCTCGTCCCTGAAACGCAAGATACTAAAACATTTCGAGTGACATTAAAACCACCAGTTACGTTTAAATGGATACTTTGTTACCGCGAAACATTAATTACTACGGACTCGGAACACGAAAGTAAATGGATAAGAATGTATGAGCCTATGTGAAAAATGTATTGTAGCTAAATAAATTAATGTCTTGGTAGGGCTAAGAATTATTCGTCGAAAGAAGAAAGCCATAAATTATCGAAATGGTCGAGTTGTTGCAAGTGTGACTGCTGAGCGTAAGGTCATGAGTTTGATTCCCGGGTCAGGACTGAGGGTCCATCAGGAATTTCGCAGTAGCAGCCACGGAGTTGGATTTGTGTTCTTTGTTATTGTTAATGTATTTATTACGTGAATCAATTTATTTTGCATGTTTCCGTATGCATCATGTCGTCAAAGTAACTTAGAAAATAATGTTAATAAACTAAGTAAATAGCAGATAAGATTTCATTTTGTTGTTGATAAAAATGACTGAAACATCAAAAATTGTGTTAAAATTGGTATCAGCTACAGAAAGCTTCGTTTTAAAACCTTTGTAGAAATCGATCAGCACTTTTCACCCTTCGATATTTAAATCAATGCACGTTCACAGATTAAACAATAGAATCAAACATACTCGTTTTTAAGAAAGATTCTGACGTTAACGTCCACTGAGATATGTAACTTGGTCGCTACTTCAGAAGATGATAGTACCAAATCTTCTTAATTAAGACTAATTAACTCACACTAGTTACAGTATCTTAAAACTATAACAATTCCCTTTGCTTCGTACATCCCCTCTGTCCAGTAGAGAAGAGAAATTATTTTTAATTAAAGTTAAAATTAACAACTACTAGAGTGGACGATGCGGTTTGCAGTTAAAAGCTTACTTATTTTATATTATATATTAAACCAATCCCGTTTTGTGGTGCAATTTAACAATTTACAAACGGATGGAATAAAATTACTTAAAATATGCGTCGGAGTTGACTGTTGACTATTTTAATGATTTAAAATGTTTTGTTATTTTGTCGTTACGAGTTTTTGCCCAACGTATTAGTAAAAAAATAGTAATGATAATAATAATTTAAAATATATTCTCAAGAGCTCTGACCACCGGCAGCTCGGACCCTGTTCTCAGCGCTAGTGGGCTACTGTGTTTTATATTTTTAAATGTTTTTTTTTAATTTAATTTTATTCATAAATATTTTAAAATGTTATAAATATGTATAAAAATGAATAAAGGATTTAATATAATAATTCATAGTTATTATTAAATTAATGGTCACTGGAATACGTGGCTAAATAATAACAGCCGCCCCGGTTTGACCTTTAGGTTAAGCTTGACTAGACGTTAGATCGAGTTGGGTCCGAGCCGAGTGTCGACCGTGCAATGTTGTATGGACACACTCACGCTTCCGAGCCGCTATCGAGCATCGAACAATGGGTTGTGCATTGTGCTACGGCCGACACTCGGCTCGGACCCGGCACGGTTTAGCGTGCGTCAATCCTTTAAACCAAGCGCCTAGTGTGGTCAGTGGATGTGTGACTGCCATTACATACTGGGTTTCGTCCGTGCCTCGAAAAGCACGTTATGCCATTGGTCCCGGCTATCAATGTCAATCTTAGACAGTCGTTAATAGTCTGACAACCAGTATTACTAAGAAGTATCGTTTTATTCAGTACTAAAATGGGTGGTATAGTGCATTATTAGTCAATAAACACCAAAAGCTAGTAATTAACTTTATCCGTAATAAGCTGTGAAATAAGTTAGAAAAGTCTAGGCTAGCAATTAATACAGATTATAAAAGCAGGCTGAGTATGTAAAAATGTTTTAGGAGTAAAACTGTCTTGAATACAGTCGGATATGAAAAGTCGGATAAAAACAAACACATGAAAACTTCCACCTTAACAAAAAAACAATACACCAACCGAAATGAAAGAAACAAAATCTAATAAATAATTCATTATAATATAATAAACATTTACGTACGTACGTGTCTTCATGAAAATTGAAATTCTTACACAGGGTGTTTGAAATTAGGCCCGACACTACTCTGAGGTATTTGCTAGCAAAAAAGACCTTTTTTAGGGTTCCGTAGCCAAATGGCAAAAAACGGAACCCTTATAGTTTCGCCATGTCTGTCTGTCTGTCTGTCTGTCCGCGGATAATCTCAGTGACCGTTAGCACCAGAAAGCTGAAATTTGGTACCAATATGTATATCAATCATGCCGACAAAGTGCAAAAATAAAAATTTAAAAAAACATTTTTATTAGGGTACCTCCCCCAGACGTAAAGTGGGGAGCGATTTTTTTTTTAATTTTGACCCTGACGTGTGATATATTGTTGGATAGGTATTTAAAAATGAATAGGGGTTTTCTAAAATCATTTTTTGATAATATTAATATTTTAGGAAATAATCGCTCCGAAAGTCAAAAACAATGTGTCCCCCCCCCTCTAACTTTTGAACCATAAGTTTAAAAAATATGAAAAAAATCACAGAAGTAGACCTTTATATGAACTTTCTAGGAAAATTATTTTCAACTTGATGAGTTGAATAGTTTTTGAGTTATATAGCACTTTTTCAAAAAAACGCAAATGATAACTTTGTTTTTCATACAAATACTATGAAAAACAAAGTTATTTTTGCTGACGAAAAATGTTGGTATTTTTAATGGTCTGGGAAGCTACGGAACCCTACAGTGAGCGTGGCCCGACACGCTCTTGGCCGGTTTTTTTTAATAAATGGACAAAATGCTTTACCTTTCACTACATCCAATTACAAAATTATTATTATTGGAGGTTTGTTAAGGTGTGTTTCGTTTGTTAAGTTCATTGTATAATTATCATTCGCTTCGGTGAAGGAAACCAGCATGCCCGAGACATAATTTCTTAACGGCATGTAAAGCCAAGTCAGAGGTGATATAAAAACTCTGACAGGTTAGGAACTAACCTCACGATAAAAAAAACAAATCGTGAAACTGTTTTTTTTTTAGTTTACTTTTGATATGGAACAGCCGTACTGAGACAACTTAAGTCAAAAGTAAGTTCTGTGGGTGAAAATTAGAATAATCCTTCAAGCCCTAAGAAAACTGTGCCGGTACGTCTACCAAACACTCTGTATTTAGGCAGCGGCCTATATTTTTATTCCCACGTACAATAATGCAGAAGGTTTTAGTTAAAATTCCGCGCCAGTCTTGCCATTACCCTATCAACCACGTGACAGACAGACAGAAGATAACATAGACGTGACAAATGTGTTTAGTGTTGCCACGTTTTGGAGCAAAAAGAAGTTTTTTTTTTGGTGAGGTAGAACTTTTTCATGACGTGTTTGTTCATTATTACCTTTACTCATCACAAATTGATTATACTTTTTTTAGTATTTAAAAACTTTTAAAAATATTAAGAAAACATACTGGCGATAGAGCGATAATACAGGAATGTTTGTACTTTTGTAATTTATTTACTTAAAATATTTTTTCGACCACACTTTTTAGTGAAATGTTGATTATTATGGTAATATTTCTAACACGTTATGGTGGTGTTTCCAAGAGGGAAGTCACTAACTTTTATTATGATTTGATTTATGTTTTTTTGATTTCAGACTGACTAGTACTTGTACGTACTAATGAAACAGCTAAGAAAATATTTTTTCTTGCATTTGTTAACAAGTTTTGAAATAATGTGACATCTAGCCTGAAATCCCCAAAAGGTTAAGTAGCGGTTAATTTTGTAGTTAACCTACAATAAATAATAGTAATTATAACAACAATAATGCGTCTAGTTTAGAAATGAAAAGCAATTTTGTGTTTGAGTGAAAAACATCAATTAACCAACATAATAGCGACAATTCAATTTAAACGCACCCTTTTACAGTCTGGCAACCCCAATTACAGTAAATTCCTTCTTATTCTATAAGCGTACGTCTTTGTGAACGCCCACTCGTAAGACGAATGGGTGAATAAGGCCTACATGTTGCAAGAAAATCGTATACGTAATAAAATATACGTTGCGGATCATCCTAAAAATTTACAGCCTTGTAATAAAATATTTTTGTACTGTTTTATTTATAGATGTCGTTTTGTATAACAGTGTTCTTTGTAATGGTTATACCTTTGATTGAGCATAATTATGTTGCTACACCAAGCACAATTTACAACTAGCATTAGTGTTGAAGGAAATTTTATATAAAAGCTACTAAGACAAAAAAAATGTTTCTTTTTCAAATATTATAAAACACAAGTCACCTGCTAAAGCCCTAAAATATTCAAAAGTATTTAAAACCGGAACGAAGGACTAGCGTCCAAAAGTTTCCCCTACTGAATTTTTGAACAGGCTTTTCTTAAAAACAATTTGTTTTCGCGTCCAAGCCGGATTTGTTCGTCCATAACAAACCTGATTACGTCTTTAAAAATATTGTTTAACAAAGAAATCTGCCAAACAAATCTGGTTTTTACCGGTTCTCACCGGTTTTAAGTTAAACGAATCGGCGGAACTTTGATTCGTTCGCCGAAGTTTTGACGAGATTCGCCGAAGTTTTGCGTATTTTCGGTGGGACTTGAGTTACTGTTAGCTATTCAATTATAGAGGTGTTTGGGGATATAAATATGCTAATAATTTTTTTGTGTGGTGCTAAATTGTATTATTATATTTTTGACAAGGAAATACGTTATTTTTACACATTTCAGAAGTTTTTTTTTATGATTTCAACTTTATTTAATCAAAAGCACTGCTTATTCAGAAAATTGTATACATACTGCTTACAATAAAACTCATTATTTTTCGTGAAATGCATGCGATGGTAGTCAACTCACGCGGTGTGGAGAGAAGGAGGGGTTCCCCTTGCCCAGTGGTACCACTCTCATGATTATATACTGTACCATTCCTGAGAAATATCGATTAATATAACCTAACCTTAAAACACTTTATATTCCCCTAAAAAGCGTAGTCGACGGAGCCCAGCTTCGCGGGGCCCTTATTTCCGAGTGCAGGGTAAAAAAAAAAAAAAAAAAAAAAAGGGTTTAAAGGAACCTAACTAATCTAACAGAGGGGTGCCCCAAGTCCCGATTATGGGGGCAGAGATACTTCCGTATGTTCAGTTGACAATAATTCGAGAGTTTACAATATCGCTAGAGAGAGACACGTTATTATCGTAATATAACGTGTTTGACAATTTTACGGTCACATATACGTATTAAAACAAACATTCATCAGTAACTTTAAGTGGCGTTTTATGTTTTTAAAGTGAAAAATTCTTTAGCGGTGTTATGCACTTTTTGGGATGGGTAAAAAATGTTAAACTCGCATCAGGACACCCGACCTGATCGAAAATTTGTAAGATTGTTCGTTTTTTTTTTTGTTTTGTTGTAGAGATTGGCGATGATGATTCTGGTAATGATGATGGTGAGAGTCGTTGAAATTATGTATTGAAGTTGATTTTTCTGAGAGATATTTATTATTTGTTCAGTTTTAGATATTGGCGATGATGATTCTGGTAATGATTGTGTGAAAGAGTCGTTGAAATTATGGATGAAAGTTGATTTTTCTGAAAGATAAACGTTATAATGAAAAAAAATTGTAATCGTTCTCAAGTGTAAAATTTTAAATGTAAAATAAATTGTCATGTTTGTGTACGATAGCACAATAAATGAATATTGTATTGTACCACATAAATGATAGTACTTGAATACTGATAATTAAAGCGATTCGTGCGAAGTTATTCCCTAACCATTCCAAAATATCAAAAATGCACAAAGTTAATGTTCAAGTTTTCACTTTTGCCGACACTCCCGGAGTGTAAACCGTTGTTTTTTTTTTGCTTTGCCTATCATGTGTCATACTGCTGGGCAAAAGCGTCTTATAAATAACCCCCAAAAAGCCCTATGAGTGTTTAATTGTCACTTTGAATAAAAGAAAAAAAAGAAGAAAAAAACAACAAAAGTTTTTTTTTCTTTAAACATCCCCACCATATTTCACCAAACCTCGATAGTGTAACTTCAGATAGATACATAGCTGTTACTCACCGAAAGTATTGTCTACGTGAGATGTGTGAACAAAAACTTTGTTTATTTATTTTTATTCCGTTTTTTATTTGGACGCCTATAAATAAATAGAGATGTATCGCTCGTTTTGGCGAAAGATTGCGAAAGGAAAACAGTTTTCTTTTCGTTTCTTTTGTTGACCTTGCAAAGTTTTATGCCCAATATTAATGTGTTTATGTTCAAGGTTTTTTACCTATTCCTTATGTTCAACAGAAGTGTAACAAATATTTTTTCACTTAAACTTATAAATATTGCTATTTTGTTTAAATATTAGAAGTAATAACAATAATATAAACATGCTCGTTGAAAAAGTATTGAAACATTTATTAAAAGTTAGGTCTTATTTTTAGAGACAAATTCACTTGGAGCCAGCTTTCAGTCACAATAGATATATTTTAAACCAAAGGATACTGTCACACTGTCATTCTAAACCGAGCGTTTGAATACTCAGGATTTTTCTATTTAGTTAAAATGAAACGAGCATTTTATAAAGATATGATCGAAGATTTGCGATCTTGATTAACTTTGCTTTTTTCATAGCAAATCCCTTCCACATTTGTTGCGTGAGACAAAGCAGATCAACCAACGAGGATGTAAGTTATAAGGACAATCATAAATAAATATCGCTGGACATTACACACAGCGCCACCTAGTGCAACACTAAGCAACGAGGGTTGTGTGATGGACAGCAGATAGTTGATATAAAACATAGATACTTTTTGTTCATAAATACATACTTATTATACATATAAACATCCTTGAAACGGAAAAAAATGTCTGTGCTCATCACACAAATATTTTCTCCTACCGGGATTCGGAACCGGGGCCCTAAGAACGTTAGGCAGCCTCACTACCACTGCGCCTCTCGGGATGTCAATAATAACAATCGACGAGGAAGAAGAAGTGGAAATAGAACTTGCTGTAGGTCCCACGTAATCCCACATAATATTACTGAGTATTTGTTGAACAAATTATGTAAATCTTCACAAAAAAAACATAGAAAGACGTAATATCTTAAAAATACGGAGCTCCAAAATCAAACTCTGGAGCATACTCAGAAAACGTACTTATTTTTATCTCACTTTGTTCACTAACGTTCGCTGTAACATAACTTTATACTCCCACAAAGTTACACAACGGTGTAAGTGTCACTCACTTATCTCGCTGTCAGTACAGACGTATACAAAATTGTTTTCCCGGTAGTACAGTCGAGTCGTGCTGTGAATTGTGATCGTACACTTGTTTACTTGACGGTACTCTTTGTCACATGAGTGGGAGTTTCTGTAGTACGTGGGCGTATTAATGGCTTTAAAAGTGATTCAATCAAGCTTTTATGTTTTACTCAGATCTTTTACTTTCATAGGAAGAAAATTAATACGGGTAATTTGGAGTGATGAAGGACTAAAAAGAGTATTATATTTCCTTTTCAATACGAGGCGAAGTTTCCAATTTTCCTGGATAATCTGCATTAGCCGATCAAGACAATACCTGGACTTTAAAAACTGTGACCCCTTGCTTTATTCAGAAAAGAACCTTTGACCCTTTTTTAAAGCCCACTCGTAAATTGTCCGTTTTGCTGGGCAAAACGAAAAAATAAATAAAAAAAAACCAACTGCGTAAAAAATAACTAATAACTTTAAATAAAAACTGAAAAGAAAAGAACAAGTTCAGTAATGAATTTTAATACGGAACATATTGACTGCAACAATCATGACCCATACTGGATGCTATGATTATAATCTAGATTAGTCGAGTAGGTTATCAAAATGAAGAAAATAAATTGAAAGGAGATTAAAAAAAAATAAACATTATACAATTTGCAGTCAGTCGGTCAAAGTTTTAATGCGGAAAGTAAAAAAATCACAAAAGCGAGGTTCTAATATAAGTACCAATATCAATAAGTAATCGATACCCATCAGCCACCCTTATAATAAAACCCTATACATATTGTAAATAAATATTTACGACCCAAACGGCCGTCTGTTTATATCAAAAACCACACGAAATGAATTTATTGATATTTGATGACCTTCACAAGTTATAATTATGCCTATAAATAGGTATATCTAAGGACCTTAAAATCAATATTTTGATTATTATGATAACATACAGTTTTATTATATAGAAACCGCGACATTTAACATGAAATTAATATTAAATGATTGGAAATTGTAGCTCGTTGGGTTTAGGTTAAGCTGTGTTTGCCTAGGTAGGTGTGTGAATGGGTGACCACTCTTACATACCGAGTTTCCTCCGTGCCTCGGATAGCACGTTAAGCTGTTGGTCCCGGCTGTCATTTATAGATCTTTGACAGACGTTACAGGTAGTCAGTGGCAGTCTGACAACCAGTCTTATAAAGGGGTCTCGTATTACGCAGTACTAACTGGGTTGTGGAGGTCAGATAGGCAGTCGCTCCATGTAAAATACTGGTATTCAGCTGCATCGGGTTAGACTGGAAGCCTCCCGATGATGATGATGATTGGAAATAGTTTTACAAAACGAAGTAGATAATGTTCAAAAGAATAATTTACATACATTAAAGTAGGTCAATAGTAGGTAACATAAAAATATTTGGTAACATTTTATTAAAATCTATACTGCTTCGTTGGTCCAATGGTCAAGCATGACTGCTGAGGACTCCTGGGTTCGATTCCCAAGTCGGTCAAAGTATCATTGGATTTTTCCCAAGTCAGTCAAGGTATCATTGGATTTTTCCCAAGTCGGTCAAAGTATCATTGGATTTTACTCAAGTCGGTCAAAGTATCATTGGATTTTTCCCAAGTCGGTCAAAGTGTCATTGGATTTTTCCCAAGTCAGTCAAAGTATCATTGGAGTTTTCCCAAGTCGGTCGCAAAGTATCATTGAATTTTTCCCAAGTCGGTCAAAGTATCATTGGCTTTTTCCCAAGTCGGTCAAAATATCATTGCATTTTTCAATAAGGAATTTTGCAGTAGCAACCACGGAGCCTGGATTTGCGGCCCGGTTGATGGCAATAGGCTCGCCCCCTATTACATGGGACTTAAACATAACTGGAGAAGTGTGGGTGTATCATTAGGTACATATGGGCGCTAAACCATCATTTGATTTTATTTTTAAGTTAGTTTGTAATTCGAGGGTAGTTACGTTCTTATTTTTGACTTATGTAGGTTTATTAAATTCATAGTTGTATTGTAGGGTAGTGAGTTTTTTTATTTTGATATATGTATTGAATTACTGAATGATGATTTCCGTTTATTTTATTTAAAAGTAATTTCCGTTTGCTTCAATAATAAGGATTTATGATTGATTTTTCTAAAATATAGTTACTTCTGTTTATTTTAATGGGAAGTTATTTTAATATAACCCCTAGAATTATTTAAAAGTCTAGTCTAAGACGAAGATTGTTATGTAGTTATTTTGATGTCTCCCGTCTTGCAAAATTAAATATTGTTATTTTTATGCTACCCATCGCTACCAACCTCAGTTTAATTTCTGTTTATAAAAGCCGTTGTAATGGGAAAGAAAGATTATTAATATTATTGGAGATTCCTATAATCATGGAATAAACACTCTAAATTGAATTAAGGTATTTTCTTTAATTGTGCCAATATTTCCTGCTGTTTATTATTTGCTGAATAATTTTATTGTGTAACTGTGTATGTAAACTGGTGCCAACCAATATGTGGTGTCTGACTCTCAACGACGACGGCCGTGATGCCGCCGACATACACAAATATCAAAATCACCTCTGCCTTCCCCTTGCCTTCGGGTATTACAGGCGTGATGTTATGTTATGTTTAACAAAATCAAACACAAAACTCCAGGAACTCATTAAAGGCAAAATGCAAACAAAATTCAGGACGGCTTTATGCAATAGCTAGTCGCCACTTTATCCATAAAACTGTATAATCGACATTCGTTCGCGCCCATTGCGCGCTAAATGGACTTTAAACGATTGACGTAAAGGATGATTTGATGCATTTGTGCCGAGCATTGGTGAAACGCAAATTGGTGCGATGCGGTCGACAGAGCCAGCCTTTCTGTTTAATCAGCTTGGTTACATCGCTGATTGTACCATCCATGTTTTGGGAGATTTAATGCTGAATACGATACGATTTAATGTGTACCCAGAAAAAAAAATCAAATTGCCTAAAAAAAGTAATTTATTAAAAAAATAAGAAAAATAAAGTAGTCAGGTGCGAAACACCGGCCCCATCTAGTTTGAAAAAAATGACGTGTAAAAGGGTTTGAGAAAACCTACTTGCTGAATAAATATAAGTAACTTCGTAATGTTTCTAACTGTATGTGCAAAAGAAACATTATAAAATCGCAATAAAAAAGTGTGTTTGCAATACGATTGCGTGCGATCATTTTGAGGGGTTGTAAATTTTGTAATGACTAGTAAATAGGTTCTAAACAAGAATTCGTATAGTATACCACAACACAATTAAAATTCATTGTTAAAAAGGTAAAATCGACTACTCCTATTGTTGAAGTCGATTACAAGTAGCCCATGTTACCCGGGCCATGAAAACGGATGAATTGATTGACACCTTAAGGGGCCGGTGGAGCATGCGTTTTTCATACAAACGTAATACCAAAATAATATGAATATCAAACATGTTCTTTAGGTAGTGTGTATTTATTTCGATTGGATTACTGAATATCTATGTTCCCAAACAAATATTTTGAAAGGACAATGATATAAAGGCGAGTTAAGAGGAATTTAAAATTTCTATAGAATTTTTTTTTTCTCATAACTCTTGTTTAAATCAGTATCCATTCAAAATATTATGTGTTTGGGAACCTACATATTCTGTAATACAATCGAAATAAATACACACTACCTTAAGAATATGTTTGATTTACAAATTATTTTGGTATTACGTTTGTATGAAAAACGCATGCTCCGCAGGCCTCTTAATCATCAAAATCAGACTACTTAATAATTTAAACGCTACAGAGAAATATACCTACGTATTTACAAACATGAGTAAGTACACACATGGACTGCTAAAATCATAACCCTTCATTTTGGCTTTGCCGTAGTCGGGTAAGAATAGACATCATCATCATCATCATCATCAGCCTATAATGTTCCCACTGCTGGGACACGGCCTCCTGTCAATGAGAGGGAAAATAGACATCAGTCGTTTGTATTCCTTGACATTTAAAATAAACAACATTTATACGACATTACAGAACAAGTTGTTGTACAATTAAAATACCTATGAAATAAAGGTAAGTAGCTATATGTATATACACAACGATGTCAATAGGACACTTAGGGGTCAAAGTACTCCTCCGCATAACTGTCATCCGGAAACGTGCCCAGAAGACTGGCAGCATTGCCACGTTGAATGGCAATGCTAATTCTTTCGCCAAAGAAAGAGCCAGCCCTCTGATCACGCGAAGTGTCGATCAGTCGGTGGGAGATTTCCTTATAATGAAGACTCGAGCCCATGACCTGAGCGTTTCGACCCCAAATGCCTCAAAGCTGTAGTTACCAATAAGGTTACAGTAATTTGCACCCTTTGAGGATCTCAGCAGCCGTAGGAGTAGCGCCTGCACAGCCCGCCGTGCTTGCAACGTGAGATGGCGCAAGGGTGTCGACACAAGTTGCGTCCCACACCAAAGGCAATTTAAAAACATCTTGTCCGATATTAAGGAAAATTTTGCGCTTATCGAAAAGCTCATTATGATTCTCATGAAACCTTAGTGGGCGTTTTTATCACTGCAGAAAGAAAGGCCAAGAAATATTCCATTCAACAGTCACCGTTCACTTTGTAAGCCAATAACGTCCAATGCGGAGGCGTTTATTGATCCTATTACTGGCCTAAAAAAATGGGTGAGTGAATGATTTGTTAAATGTTCCAAAGGTTAGACTACAAGATTTTTCACTGTCACCAAACCATTTCGGTCAGTCTTGGAACGGAACGTGAGCGAAATTACGATGTTCACTAGCGTGTGGAACTACTTCCATTTTGGAATAAGGAAAGTAGTGGTTCTGTCTTCGTTGGTTTGGAAGATTTTTCTTCAAGCTTTTGTCTGACCCGTGACTAGGAATTGCTGATTGTTAAGTTTCAATAAGTCTAGTTTTCCTCAGGTTTAAATGTACCCTCATCCTCCTTCCTCTTTTTTTTATAACTAAATTAACACCATGATACTAAGACCATAAAGCAAAGAGCATATTGCTATCGGGAGTTCTGAGCACGAGTTCTTCTGGTCCTGCGGTCGAGTATCGGGTCGAGCAAAGTGTTATTGCGTATTTCCATCAGTAATTTGTCATTAACAGTCATGGAGTCTGGATTTGTGCCCGATTGATGGTAATAGGGTCGCCCGCTATTGCAAGGGGCTTAAACAAACTGGTAAAGTTTGGGTGTACTATTAAGTACAACTCAGTCTAACCCTTTTGGGATTACAGGCGAGGTGATATTATGTTACGTTACTAAGACCGCATTGAAAAGAGATAAATATTTATAAAAGAGTAACTATGGGGCTTTCCTGCCCGTTCTCCGTTGGAAAAAAATAGGAAAGACTAATCGAATTGTGTGCCTTTCAACGATTTATGAGTTCACTAGCTTCTGCCCGCGACTTCGTACGCGGATCCTGTTGCTTATGCCAGCGACAACGGGGTCGTCAAAATCGAAGATCTGAAACGTTTGATGTCGAATTCTAAGAGCCCGGGGAAGGGAAAAGCGGATCTTTCCCATCTGAGCAACATATACCGTTTGTTTCTTTTTGCCATTTAACAGCTTCACAAAAAGTACAATTTTGAACCATAATATGTGGCGTATTCAATCATAGGAGTATACGTAAATGCACTCCGTTCCTTATCAACCCAAGGAAGGTCGCCATGCCCAACGGCTATATCTTAAGACACATCCGATTCTTCAGATGATATCGACATTCTGTTCAGACAATGTGGAATTCGATCAGAATTCAAACGTTCGTTGCGCTCTTCTTCTGTCTCTTCATGCCGTACTCCAGCAATTCTTTCTCTCTCACTTTCTAACTGATTGTGAATATTTTGTTGTGTGCGTGTTCGGGGCAATATATGGTAATCTCGAGCAGCAGTTAGTCGCGCATCACGTTCATCTCTCGTTTCAAAAGACCTGTTAGTAGATGTGCGAATACACTAAGAACTCAAGCGTGATTCTGTATCGGTAAACGTTTCCGATTCGCGAGACAATGCATGTCGCTCACGATCAGCGGACAGTCGCGCATCACGTTCCCCACTTGTCTCTAGAGATCTACAAGTCGATGCGTAGATACGCTTGGTACTCAAGCGCAATTCTCTATCCGTGAACGTCTCCGACTCGCGAGACAATGCATGACGTTCACGATCAGCCAGTCGCGCATCTATTCTTCACTGGTCTCTAGAGATCTGGATGTAGATGCGTAAATACGCTAAGAACGCAGGCGTGCTTCGCGATCCGAGGAGGTTTCCACGAAGCAAGTTGCAGCCTGGTGTTCTCGAACAGCATCAAGTCTCTCCTGACGCTCTTCGGTAGATTCTTGGGATCTTATGATCCTCAATCTTGTAGTTCCTTTGGAACATTGGGAAAGATTTGACCTCTTTCTATGCATGGTTATAGTTTTGTTGTGAAGATATCTAATCAATTAAAATCTAATTGACTGCTCCCCTGCGTTTCCGGGTAGGCTACCGAGTCACGAGAAGAGAGAAGATAAATGGAAAACGAAATTCAACACTCAAATAACATAAACCCGAAGACATATTTTATTCGATAAAATAAAATAATAAATGGGAGTTTTGGCCAGTCGAGTAAAATTTTCATTGATATACTACAATCGTCATCGAAAATCAGTCCTAAAATGTTAACGCCTTCACCGCGTGGAGGTACTCCCAGCTTATGTTATTTTATACAGTGAAATTAGTGATAGCTTTGCAATAATTTTCACATCAGATGTTTCTGACCTTCGATTTTTTCTAAGTCAACAAGAAATGCCCATCAGACCGAACAACTTTTGCTAAGACGTCATTCCTAATATGTCTTATGGTGTAGCTGGGCTATTGCAGTTCCACAACAGGTGTCCCAGATCTTCGATTTTTATAAGTCAACAGAGAGTGCTCATCAGATTGAACAACTTTTGCTAAGACGTCATTCCTATATATTATGTGTTATGGTGTAGCTGGGCTCTTGGGGTTCCACAACAGGTGTTCCAGATCTTCGATTTTTATAAGTCAACAGAGAGTGCTTATCAGATTGAACAACTTTTGCTAAGATGTAATTCCTATATGTGTTATAGTGTAGCTGGGCTATTGGGGTTCCACAACAGGTGTCCGAGATCTTCGATTTTTATAAGTCAACAGAGAGTTCTCATCAGATTGAACAACTTTTGCTAAGACGTCATTCCTATATGTGTAATTGGTGAAGCTGGGCTCTTGGGGTTCCACAACAGGTGTTCCAGATCTTCGATTTTTATAAGTCAAGTATTTGCTTATTAATTGTATCGACCAGTCACAACGTCATGCCTATATGTGTTATGGTGTAGCTGGGCTCTTGGAGTTCCACATCAGGTGTTCCAGATCTTTTAATTTATTCTCTCAGCAGAAAATGCTCATCACGTAGAACAATTTTTGCAATGGTGTCATATTTGTATCTCTTATAGTTTAGCTGGTCTGTTGCGGTTCTGCATCAGGTGTTCAAGTTTCCAAGATAAATTATAGCCTATAGCTGACCAACGCAACTTCGTCTGCGTCACATAAGAGAGAGAAACGAAAGGAAAAAAAACCCGTTTTTGCAACATTTTTCATTCCTGCTCCGCTCCTAATGGTTGTAGCGTGATGTCATATAGCCTAAACCCTTCCTCGATAAATGTACTATCCAACACAAAAAGATTTTTTCAATTTGAACGAGTAGTTCTTGAGATTAGCGCGTTCAACCAAACAAACAAACAAACTGTTCTGCTTTACAATATTAGTATAGATTGGTTCATCTATATAAATAAACAAAATTGAAACGTCTGTTCGTAATGTCCAAAAAATATAACAGTTTTTACTGAATGCCCTCTCTTACGTGCTGGCGTACCTGGATGCGCCGAATTGCGGAATTATTCGCGAATGTTCGCGTGTAATTTGACACTTTAGATAAAAACACTTGACGATCGCAAACTACAAGAGTTAGAGCAAAATTAAATTTACAGTTAATAGCTGAATAGTTACAGAATCTATTTATCCAAATGCCAAAAACAATCATTTATATTTGATATTTTAAAAACAATGTGGAGCATGAAAAACAGTGATGGTAAGTTTTTATTGTAAGATCACCACTTTAAACATCTCCATGACCCCCGTACTATTAAATCCATCTACATCCATTATAGTCTCATACATATACCTAAGTAGTAGTTTTTATGTATGTATGTACTCTTAATAAAGAAAAATTATTGTGGTTCCGTGCAAAAAAAAAACCCTCAAACTTGTTAACCGATACAAATGGGAACTCATATTGTAACAATTTCACGCAGAATAAAGCCGAGGGCAACAGTTTATGTTAAATAAAATATTTTGATTTTCATAGCAATGCAGCTTATAATATTGACTGGAAATTATTTTCACTGGCATTAAATAAAGTACTGGATTTTATTCCTGAATATTTATGAGTTAAAAATAATGAAACATTGCAAGTTTTCTTTGTAGTTTATTTATCACCGAATCCAAAAAGATCAACAAAATGATCCATCGAAATTATTTCATTTCGGATAAAGATCACGAAAATGGTTCACAGGATCATATTGTTACTATTCATCCACTCCGCAGCAGGGCGTCACGAAATGAGTTCCATTCCATTATCTCTATGTGTAGGTATTGGCCCAATTTTGGTACAAAAATATCGTAAATACAATCATCAATACTTGCGTATTTGTGTTATTATATTATTTATAAGCAAAAGTTCGTGAGGACGGATGTTTGTTACTTTTTCCACAAAACCTACTGACCGGATTTGGATGAAATTTGGAACGCTTAGTTTATAACCTGAATTAACACATAAGATACTTTTTATCCTGATAGTCCCTTGGGACAATAATAATAATATCGATCTATGAGGGCGAAGCTGCAAGCATGAGCTTATCATCAATACTTGTTAAAAACCCACGTTTACTGAAAATAAATGTTTTAAACTCTAACAACTGTTTTAGGCAATAACAAAGAGGTTGTAGCTTGTAAGACTTTAACATATTAGTTACATTCATCAACGTTGTGCTGTTCACAAAATGCTACTGTAAAAGGACATTTTAAAGTAAAACAATTTATTTAGTACATTTTAGTAATTTTCTACATAATTTGGTTTATGAGAAAGTGTTGAGCATATTATAATAGACTGTAGAAATCTAAGTAGGGTGTTATTGTCTCGGGATAAAATAGGGGAACAGGCCGTGACCTAACTAAAGTGGCCGCGTCGCAAACATGCGTCCAGCGAGTTAATATATTATACTATACGATACCAAACGCACGATAGCGTCTAAGCGCAACCGATCGCTTTAGTTAGGAGAACTGGTCAGGCTTTAGGCAGTAGGCCAAGCAAGCAAATCTGATGGTTTTGTACAGGACAATTAATTAACAAGAAAATTATCATAATTATTTTTGTGATAATTAAAATTTTCTTATCGGAATTTAAGACTTCTGCATAATATATAAGTTTCCAATGACATTATAAATAAATATACCTACCCGGCCTGCTCGCGCTACCCCATTATTTTAATCGAAAACGAAACGATAATGCCCATATTAATGTAAATCGTGGAGACCTGTTCAAGGAATAGCAATTTATTGAAGTAAATAAATAACATTAATATTTGTACCCATCTGTAATTACATAATGTTTGAACAAAATTTCTGTGTATGCTGTTTAGAAAGGCATGACTTATTATGAACAACTTTCTCTATGGGACCACCATCTTTTTATTTGAGCTAATGCACAATGAGTTTTTCATTTCAATTACAAAAAAAAATTATTACAATTAGAAATATTTTGTATGATAAAATAATATTACGAAGATACTCGTATATTTTTATGAGACTAGAATTGTTTTATAGAATTTTCTGACCCAATTAATTAATTATTTTATTTTCTAGCCATAGTTTCTTTACACGGTCGCAATCTGAATTAAATAAATTAAAGTGAAGGCATCAAATTCATAACACTGGTATAAATGCATACATAAAAGTTATGCACGCTATAGAAAAAATGCAAAAAACCATCCCATTAAAAAACGGAATGAAAAGAAAATAGAGTAACAAAAACTGAAAAGTACATCAGCAGAACCGAGAAAATCCAGTTCCTCCACCACAGCCAGTGTTGATATTTTAAATAAAGTTCACCTCTATTAAACCCTCCGCCGCTCACGTTCGCAACTTTTTTACGAGCGGACAACTTCTAAAGGCAACGCTTATTAAGGTCAAGCTAGCCCAAAGGGCAATAAGGCCATGCATAAAGCAGGCCTACAAAAACTTTTCCATTTAACTTGGCCCGTGTCATCCTGATTATATCTGCTCATACTGACCCGGCCTGACTTCACTCGGGAGCAATTTTTGACTGACAAGCACCTTAGTGGCCACATTTTCGGGACCTTTATGGTAGCGAGAATGGAGGGTTGCATGAAAATTTTCCAAATGTTTGAATGCAAAGAACTATGTTTTCAAGGGGATCATATTTGTTTACTTCAATAAATAAGTCTTTTTAAAAACTGAATGTGGTTTTTGCGGCGCTCGATTTTTTTATACTAACATCTTTCCAGACCATCACATCACGCCTGCCAGTAGGATTGCATCATACGTCACCTTGACGCCCCATCTAACGCTAGCTAGGCCCTCAACCATACCGAGGGACACTCGCCCGCCGTCACATCCGCCATTTCAAAATTGTAGGTTTTCATTTCAAAAAGCAGCTTTTTTCAGTAGAGACCACTAGCATCTCAACTAAGGCTTGACCCTCAAACAGTGGTCCTTCGAGCCGGATACCAGTTTACCTTAAACAATATATTCATTTTTATTGTCTGCAAAATAGATGGTCTACTTCCAACAGACAATAGCACTTTCTTCGCTATGCAGTAATGATACGTATCTAAAATTCCGGAAGGGGATGATAAAAGTTAACAAAATGTAACAAACTTAGATTAACTACATAAAGGACGCCGATTTGGCTAAGTAATTTAGAATTTTTGGTCCCCGAGGCCCGAAAAGGTGTTCAAGGAAAAATATTAAATTTTTTATGCGATTTGAAATTCTCCTGTAATTGTTCTTTTTGTTTTGTTGTGGAGATGGTAGGCAAGAATTCCCTGTTCAGGCAAACGTTGTTTTTCACTTATGAGATTCTGCTTGAATCTCTACAATATTTTTTTATCTGCCTAGCCATTTCCTCAACTATGCTGGGCTCGGTTTTGTCTAACGGAATGCAGCTGAATACCAGTACTTGACATAGACTTACGTCTGCCTATCTAATCTTCACAAATTCAGATAACATAGACATTAGACCCAAATTATATCATTCTTTGGAATGGAAACGTGAAAAATGTATGGAAAACGCACAAGCCTGCCGAAAAGCATATGTTCACTACTCGTATCTAAGTTTTTTGTAGAAATACGAAAAGTTTTTTATTGCTGTTTCCAATTGTCTAGGTCCTCTGGTTACATAAATTCAAAAACCCTTAATAGAATTTCTCCTTTTCTCCAGTCTCGTAGACTCCTTTCCATTAGTGAAACCTAAAAAGTATATCCACTTATAAAAGAGATTCAATATGTTCAACTAAGAAATTTCTTCATAATAAAGGTTTCTCGTTGATATTATGGCCATACATTTTCTAGATGATGTTACAGTATCCAATCTTTGACGTAGAGGGTCCTCGAAGAAAATTATTAACCCCTATATTTTATTAAGTCGAAGCAATATAATGTCTTGAGTAATATGTCGCATTATAGTGTTATTATTATTATATGTATACATATATACATACATATGTATGCTGTTATTATGAGTTTTAATTAGACTTTTTCTTCACGGCTACTCCAACATGGCGCACATCCCTGATCCGCAGGGTTATCGAGTAAACCAGTTCTAGCAGCATCTTGAGGGTATTCGTGCAGAGGTTGGATTGTTAGTACCTCAGCCATTGCTGTTTGCTTCATTTGTAAAAGAGTATATGGTGACGGGAAAGAAACGGTCTTCCACAAGGCAGTGTGTTGGCGCCAATACTGTTTAACATCTATACTAACGACCAATCCAACACCTAACACACTGAGCGATTTCTGTACGCGGATGACCTGGCACTCACGACGCGTCACAGTCAGCGATTTTTGAAGATGTAGAGCACAAATTGACAGAAGCACTAGACGTACTAGGAAAATATTATAATAGTAATGCTCTACGGCCAAATCCGTCCAAGACACAGTCGTGCGCAAATCGAACCGGAAACTCAACATTTCGTGGCGAGGAACAAATGTGGAACACTGCCCGAATCCAAGGTATCTAGGTGTCGCGTTGGACAGGGCCTTAACGTTTAAGTCACACTGTCATAGCACGAAACAGCAGGTTGCGACCCGAAATAACTTGTTACGTCGCCGTCACCTGGTTTCCACTAGATGGGGAGCAGCACCCGATGTTCTTCGAACAACCGGCATGTCTCTATTTTTTTGCAGGCGATTTTGCTTGCCCAGCTCACGCAAAGCAAGTAGATACTGCTCTAAACGAGACGTGTCGGATAATAACGGGCTACCTAAAACCGACTCAAATTAATAAGCTCTACCCGCTAGCAGGCATCGCACCACGTGCTGTACGAAGAGATGTCGCATTCGCGCTGGAAAAAAAAAACAAGAATCCGATTCCCGTCATCCCCTCTACAACCACACAATTACCCCGGGCAGACTAAAAAGCCGAAAAAGCTTCCTACGCTCCACTCAGGCAATCTAAGACAGTCCACCTACAGTACGAAGAAAGCTATGGCAAGAAAAGTACCCTCCATCTCACGACTTCTTGAAACCCCAGGAACACCTGGCTCCCGGCAGTGAACTACAGTGGCCTATTTGGAAATCTCTTAATCGATTACGTACCCAAGTAGGCCGCTGCAAACATAATCTGGCAAAATGGGGTATTATTGGTTCCTCCAACACCGAGTTCCGGCAGCACTCCGGACCAAACTATGCCCCATCTGCTGCAGTGTCCCAGGTGTCCGTCTACCTGCACTCGTGACGACCTGATTAACGCCGCAGCCACTGCAATAAATGTGGACACCTACTGGGCCCAGACCATCTAATAAAGAAGTACATCGATACGAGAAGATTTGTTTATTCTATTCTTTTCTAATATCAGTACTTAAGACTATTGGACATAGACCTCGCCTGGAGCGGTCTTGTGCTTCTCGCATGCAACAGATTCCCGTCGCCTTCATCAGGCCTTAAGTCCACTTCCCAACGCTGCACCTTCGAATGCATGGTTGCCACTTCACTGTTGAATTTAATCATTGTAATTTTTTAAGCATTGGAATTTTTTAAATGAAAACTTCTGCGCGTTGGGCAGTTTTTGAATGAACAAAAGTCTTGAAACTCGCGTGGTTGTCACCTAACCGCCTCCGCTTCAGGGGCACGTTGAAATTTTACTTCTATCACCAGTCCCCAAAGACTGCCCCGCACGTTTTTTATACTATATTAGTACTTTGATTTGTATTACGTATCATGTAAAATGGATGTTGTCTGGAAATAATTATTTATTTTTATTAAGGCGACTAGATGCGCTAAAATTAGCAACTCTATTTGTGGTGGTTCAAACTTCGTTTGAAATGCTGTTAGAATAAAGTTCTATTCAGCTTGCACTACAAAGTGGTTATTACGCCAGTGACTGCGGGCCCAATAGTGCGAAATGAGTAGTTTCGATCGATTTACAAAAAATCTATTGATTGGATTATAGAACTAAAACACTATAATGATTCTACAAGCAATGTATTAATATTGCTTGTAGAATTATTTGCCAAAAAATCAGAATGATCGCATGTTTATTAGTATGTTTTTTTTCTGGTTGAAAGAAATTTTTAGAGAAAAGTTCGTGATTTTTTTTTTGTTGAGTCAAATTGATTGTATTATGTTTTCAAACTACTCACTATCATACTAGCCTATATCCTGAAGAAAATAATATATATATTTCTGGTTTTGTTTATAGCAGTGAATCATATTGTATACTTTTAGTCATTATAAAACTCGCGTTTAGCTCATGTAATCGCCTTAAGTGCTCAGTTACGGAGACGCCATGCGTTCTTCTCTAACATTTTCCATTTTAATCTAGGTTCAATGTCGGACTAGCAAAAGATAGAAAAAGAAAAAAGAGGTCTTTGCTCAGGAGTGGGACAGAGCAGATTAAGGATAAAAACTATCTTTACAAAATAATTCACAGTCCAATTTCCATTTTATTTAAGCCGTAACCTAAACATGTATGTTACCATCTTATCCAGCGACAGTTACTCAAAATAACATTAATAACAATACATTAGGTTCAACAGTGGAGAGCGGTGTTACAATTTATTATAACAAATGATACCGGTTGCTGGTTGGTTGTACGGAAAGGATCAACGGATCTCATCGTTTATCATCTCAAGTGATGGAGTTATGAATGTACAAAATATGGGTTGCTCGCTTTGTTGTTACAAGTAGAGGCTTTCGCAAAATCGGAATGAACACTCGTTAAGTTTTGGAAAATGATCTTTTATCTATACAAATAAATAAAATTGAAGCGTCTTTTTGGCATACCAAAAAGCAGCTTTTTTCTGAATGCATACAGCCTTTCAGCTTCGTTAAGAGTTTTTTACACCCTTTATAAGGAACAAAAATAAACACTTTATTTTTAAGTTCTTGTTTGTCTGTTTGTTCCTCCTTATCTCCGAAAGGGCTGGACTGATATTGACGAGGTCTTGACTCTCAGATAGCTGATGTCAAAAAATAGGGTATCCGATCCAAATATAGTGACACTTGATAATAATTTCATGCGGAGGGAGATCCCCGGCAACACCCAGTCCGGTGATTATCGGCTGGAGACTTTTTTGGACACTAAGCAGAAGCTATAAACTGATTGATAATCTCAATAAATACTTCTACCAGTATCAGCGATACGAACAGGTCTATTAGTGTCAGTTTATAAAACCGTCTAACCATTGTCTGACATTGTGATATTTTGTACACAAAATATCTAACAAAATGTTTAGCATATCCAAATATTATAACATCCTTAACACACGAGATTTACAAACTAACGCAGCTTGCAAAGACCCCCGTACAAGAATAAAGGCAAAAACCCACCGCGGCACACGGGGTGGCTACGCTAGTGTGTTAACCTTCGTTTTGCAAGAAAATGTATGATATTGTGTCCGCTGCAAACCACGGACACGCTGTGCATCAATTGCCGCCATTAATACATGCGTATATGATACATGAACAGTGAACTATAATTGCCTATTTGGAAAGCTCTGAATTGATTGCGTACCCAAGTAGGCCGCTACAAACATAACCTGACAAGATGGGGTATTATTGGTTCTTCCAACACCAAGTGCGAGTGCGGCGCTCCGGACCAAACAATGCCTCACCTGGTGTAGTGTCCCAGGTGTCCATTTACCTGCACTTTTGACGACCTGTACGGCGCTTCTACTGCTGCAATAACCGTGGCCACCTACATTCCTAATTGGAAGGAACATACGATAAGAAGTACATGCGTGGCTTGCTGGAATAAGGCGCTCACATAGTTCAACGCTGTCAACGCTATGCACGCTGTGCATGCGGTGCACGCTTCACACGAATATTTGTCACAACTATGCCGTGGTAGGCCACGCACGCAACAGGTGAACATAGTCTTTGGCGTATAGTGTGTACTGCAGTGGAAGCGTCGACCCACGTTGTCAAACAAACGAATCCACGAAGCTAAAATGCGCCGCGTGCCCGTGCACAGCATGCACCGCGGTGGGTTTTCGCCTTAAATGTAACTAAAGGGTACGGCTGAACTAGGGCATTCTTTGACCATTTGTATGGATAGGATCAATGGGCCAACTTAAACTTCCGACACGGGATATCGGTCCGAAAAGTTTTTGTTTAAATTTCACCCTACATTTTTATCGGTATCGTATGAAGATCGATTTGGAGCAGGATTTGTGTTGGAAGTTTGTGTTTGAGTTTGGTCTGTGTACTTCTGATTTATACAGGTTATGAACCTATTACATAAGTACATAAGTAAAACCTTACCTCGGTACCATACCGAAATAGAAAAAATCCAAAGTTGCGTAGTTTTAAAAGATCAACATGAATACACAGTCTGACCGAAATGAAAAGTGACGTTTATTTTTATTTTTATTAAGATTATACTAGAGACCATACATACTACCCCTGCTTTGCATGGCGTCATTTATGGTTCAAAACTATCAATTCTATTTTGAAGCTGGGACTAAACGTTCACGTGGTTCTTTTTTTATATTTGACTCAACTCAAAAGCGAAGCTTGCTGAAAAATCTGCAAAAGTATTACAATGTTTTTATTTCTCATTTCCATTGAGCACATTTTGTACAACAAGCTTTTAACAAGAATTTAGTTGGTTTCTATTGTACAGGACTTTTCCACTGAGAGAGTGTGGTTTTCGGTCTTCTTTTTGGAAAAAATCAGAAGTTTCATTCATTTTTACCATGTAAGTAACTCACTTTTGCATTGGTAAAATTTGTATCACGATCCTCCTTACACTTCCTATATTTTCTTAAACATAAAGAGTGTAAAACACCTCTTAACGAAGCCGAAAGGCACTTGTTCTCCCGTCATTGCGATCATTTTTTTGATCTACACCATACCTGGGAACTTTCTAGTCACGGAGACATTGGGGGTCAAAGTTCCAACTTTTTGACAAGTATTTTTATAAATACAAGTTTTTTTATTGTAAGAGTTTTACTTTAAATACCTCTACGACCCCCATACTATTCAATCCATCCATCAGCACAATGATTTAAGTGCGTTACAATTGAGGTCTAACACGAAACATGATTGTTCACCCCAAAAATAGTCGTTACCCAGCAATAATTTTTGCGTAAAGTTACTTAGTTTGATGTACAGAATGCTTGGTTGACGACTTCGTGATGAGGTTGTTTACACCCTGTATATTATAATTATCTGGATAGACAGACAGGCCGTCCAGAAAGAATCAGAATAATAATATAATAAATAAATAATAAAATAATAAATAAATCAATATCGCTGGACATTAACACACAGCGCCATCTAGTGCCACACTAAGCAAGGCTTGTGTCGTGGACACCAGATAGTTGATATACTACATATATACTTTTTTGTTTGTAAATACATACTTATATACATTTCAACATCCATGACTCGGAAACAAATGTCCATGCTCATCACACAAACATTTGCTCCTACCGGGATTCGAATCCAGGACCCTATGAACGTAAGGCAGCCTCAATACCACTGCGCCATTCGAGTCGTCATAATATTTCAGTTGCTATAACAAATCTTGGCCAGTACAATTAAATTGATGTTGACCTCTTGTAATTAACCCAATATTGACAAGTTGATTAAATTAATTTGCATAAGTTAATGGAAATATTAATCCAGCTTCCAATTGTTTACAATAGATTAGCAATGGCTGATAACCGGGCTTACAGGGAAAGATAGGGTTTACTGTTAATTATTTCCATTACATTAAATTTTTAAAGAAAAATTAATATAGTAGCTCGGTTCTGGGCCGACACAATCGACGCGCTAAGAAGAAGAAAGAAAATTTTTCAATTAAAAAAAAATGTATATTTTCTAAATGTGGGTTAAATGAAATTAAACGCGAGTGCAAATAGTGATTGAAGTATACTAAACTAACTTGATGATACAGTTACAAATTCTTATTTATAGTATTAGGTCAGGAAAATGAATGGTTACACAATATGTGGACAAGCTCCGTAGAAATTCTAACCACTAAAAAGTGAAAGTAAAAACTTTTTTGCATGAAATTATACTGAGTTGCAAAAAAAGTTTTTATTCTGACTCTTATCTCTAAAAAACATGTTCTTTATTAATTCATCATCATCATTTTCCTGTCGTTATCACAATTTATTTCGTCAAGTAGACCACTTGATCAGATGAAAATTAAGATACTTATTCTTTTCCACCCAAACGAGCAAGAAACACGTCTAAAGAAAACTTTATTAAAAAACCCACTATAGTCTGCCCATGCTGTAGTGACGGTCAAAAATTCAATTTGTGTCCACGTGGGCCCAGCTTGGCTCCATGATTTATCGTCCAGCATGGCTGTTGTCAAGCACGAAACTCCTGGACGCACGTGACGGCCCAGCAAACAGCACTAAGCTTTATTTTTCCTTTAAGCCCCAGCAAAGAAAATTGAACCATAAAGTAAAGGAAAAAGGCATAATTGAGTATGAGATTTAAGTGGCACATGGAATGTTTTAGGTTGAAAAGTTTTGCATTCATGCAGCCAGGATTACTTTTCTTTTAGCTTTCTTCTTTGTAAATTTCGACCTCAACTGAAGTGAATAAGGTGCTATTTATTATATTGTTTGGTAATATTTATAAAATTTTCAGTTCAAAATAAGTCTATAGTTTGCATTCAAGTCGCGTTTTTTATACGCAATCACTGTGAAAAGTGATTTCTTCGAACGTACAGAGTATTTTGTTTTCCAAAATCACTTCCTGAATTAAAACACAAGTAAATACTGAAAGATAATTAATGATTGTTGATTTTCTAAATCAAGACCAACATTAAATGTAAAGACTATTAATACGAAATAACTTGTTTCAGTAAATAAAAACACGAAGGTAAGTAGGTACGCAAAAAACACGTTTAATTTGGATAATTTATCTGCTTCCTATCTTGAATGTTTAGGATAGCATTTATCAACGGTTATACAAAATTCACCTAGTATTGGAAAAAGAGGATTTCCCCTATTGATGGTCACCATAGCAACGAAAGGTGAAGATTTCCTTATATCTGCAAAAATAACGAACCAACTGCGGAAAATTATCGATGAAATTCGCCTCTTACAAATTCTAAGTATATTTATGGCGCAGCAGTGGAAAAATTATTGGTCGGTACTTAAACAACACACTAGACAATAAAAGCTTAGAAATAAAAAATAAAACAAAATTTGTTTATTTCAGGCAAGCGAAATTTCAAAACAAAAAAATCTACAAAATATAAGATGTAAACGGAGCCTTCACAATTCCGTCAACCAAGCATTCTGTCCATCAAACTAAGTAACTCTACGCAAAAATTAGTACTAGGAACGAGCTATGTCTTATGACGACAGGCCGTGTCGACGGCGCGTTCGTGTTCCACGCGCGCCTCAAAGAGATGTCAGCAAAATGAAGGGCCCCTTCATTTTGCTGACATCTCTTGGCAAAATGAGGGGCCCCGCAAGGGCCGAAGCCGACCGGGGTTTCGGGACTGTTCCAAATAGATACCGTGGCCCCGGAACATAAAGGGCGAGGAAGGAACATGGATGGGTTTTAGTCAGTAAAAGTCTGACACTCCCTCCCGCTCCGCCCAGAGTGGGAGAAGTTATTTGATGATTTCCCATCCAGAAAAATAAATGGCACTCAAAACATTGTACTGATGTATGCATTGAACAGTAAACGGAGGTAGTAGTTTAAGTTTTACATCATAAAAATTAGTGTAATATGAAAAACTTTGGAAAGTTGAAACATTGACCTACATTATCTCTTTTATTAACTAGGAGCTTTCACAACAAAAAAAAAAGATCGAAATTGCGGAGAGAACAAGTGCTTTTCAACTTTGTTAAGGGTCCATTTATACCCTCTCTAAAGAACAGAACATGAAAAACAGCTACAAAAACTGGATCAAAATATTTAAATCCCTAAAACAATTTCATAAACGAAAAACTTAAAACAATATTCATAACTTACATCCATCAATATGATCAAAGACATCTCGGGCGATACCTCACGAACTATGACAAAATATATTTCAAACAAAACAGATATTGTAAATCACAGTAACGAAGCCATCCATTTTGCGAAATAAACGTATTTTTTCTTTTCATCCCTGATTTCGCTCCCTTTTACCATCTTTTATAAGTAGTAGTAGGTATCGTAAGATATAATAGAAGCTCGTTATAGGATTATTTATCATCGTTATGTCGTAGAAGTATAGGTACCTGCTAGGAATTCAATTTAGGGATTTATTTTGCACCTACAATTCCAGAAAATGGAAGGTTACCTTTACCGACTTAGGAGTACTTGGTTGTCTCCTACCAATGTCTCGAAACTCACACTCATAATCGCTTTCTAAATTTCAAAGTGACCTATTTTGTAAATGGCTACTGTTTCTTACTATTGTAGTTTAGGACCCTTTTCTTTATATTTATGAGGGAGCATATATTTAATAGAAAACTATGTTAAATAGTACTTGCGTGTTTTTAGCGCGTAGCCATAAATGCTATCTTTGTTTTTTCAATACAATTTTCACAATCACAGTCCGTAATTAATGTTTTCCGATAGCACAATGTCGTTCAAGCAGCAAAAGGACCATTCTGCACTAAAAAAGCCTACAAGACTTTATATTCAAACCTTCTTGCGACATCCAATCACAAAACCTACCAAAACCAAAAATCTTGACCAAAAATTCTCCTCTACCAAAAAGCTGGTCATTTTAAAACAACCCTGTGTGCGCCAGTTGTTACACGATAAATTAATCTTGTCAATGAACCGATCGGCTCTGCTGCGATACTATTGAAAAACGGCGCTTTCACGTTGACATATGGCCGGAGAAGGCCACGTTGCTGTTTTCCATTTTTTAAATTTTTCGTAGATAGAAAAATTTTTGGGCAACGAGCGAGCTGGAAATTGTTCGTCAGTCTAACAACTATGAATATCTATGAAGTACCTACGTGCTGGTTTCTTTATTAGGACTAAAGTGAATTGTTGAACGCTTTTTGTGTGATTGAAATACACACTAACTCACTGCTATCGTAGGTGTAGGTGTATCTAAGCAGCACCTTTGGATGAATTACTTTTTTTTATAATTAATTTCATCATTACATAAAACCACTGATGCGTATAGGCCTGTCTTTTTATGCTTATCTCTACGTCTGCACATCATGCCGCTTTACTAGTTACGATTTCTGTATGAGTCAGATTGTCCTGACAAATGTGATTTACATTTGAAAGGACAATCTTGCTAAACATACAAAGATGCCACCAAGGAACATACAAACTAACTTTCTAAGACAACAAAGCAAAAACAATTCATCAAACAGAAAACACGAACTCATTCGACACCAACACAGCGATAATCCCTAAAGAAAAAAAGAAAGAAGAAAAAAGCAATACGTTTCAGGATGCAATCCAAATAAACAGGGAAACTTTTCCTCGCAACGCTTGCTAAAAAGTCGAAGCAACTTCTGCTAGTCTAGATATTACCTTCGGAAATGAAGCTCGGTACAGTCCCGTCGAAAGCTAACATTGTATTGAAATAGAAACTGACGGAGAGCCTCGAATGTTTTTATTGAGAAGCAAGTTGGTAACGAAGCAAGTTGTACAAAGAACGAGGTGGTTTCTGTTGATGTTTGCCTTGAAATTGGATTTGCAAGTTATGGAAAAGTTTGGTGATGGAAACTTTAAAGTTATGATTGTTGTTTTACTAGCCTAAATTGTTTCCCACTGCGCAAATGCCTGCCCTGTCACATTTAAAATGAGATTAATCAGTGACAATACGAAAAGATAAGTCCTGACTCTTTGACACCCTGATTAGACAACGCTTTGCCCCAACTTCTAGACACAAGTAAACGTCATACGGTCAGGCGATTCTTACGTTCATTTTGTTTTGCGAACCCAAACAATGAATGTGTGACCCCGTGTCTTAACCAAACCGATTGGTAACGTTGGCTGGTGGATTAAAAATTGCAATGGTGGATTTTAATGAGATGTCGCTTTGTTGCCACCTCATAGTTCTTACTCCAGTTGTCCATAGTCATCATCTGCCTAGCTATTATATTTTACCAACTATAAGTCCGGGTCGGCTTCCAGCCCAACTGGATGCTGCTAAGTACCAGTTTTATAGGATTTTTGTAGGATCTTTAACCCAATTTTTACTAGCTAATACGATTTCGATCCCATTGTTATGACTTTTGGGCCCCTGGCTACATGTAACAACTGTCAAAGATTTAAAAAGAAATGACCGCCGAGACCGCATAATGTGCTTCCCGAAGGACGGAGGAAACACTAAACTCGGTATGTAACGGATGGTCACCTATCCATAGATCGAAATTAGCAAGTGCCACTTAACCTTGAAGATAGACTCGTGAGGCTGTTACTATTTAGCGACGAGCACCTCTATAATCAAGTTGTCTATATACACAATAAGTTAAATAAAACCACATAGATTAAAGTAAGCGCAAAGTCATCCAGCATCTAAAGGCAAGGTCAGTTAGCTAACTAATCTAAGTAAGATCGAAAGGCGTACACAACTTCAAGAGTTCAGATAAGTTAAGGGATTAAGTGCTTTATGGCAGCTAGTTTGAATGAAGAAGGTTCAAAGGGGAAGTCGTTAGATGACAGATGTGGTCGTGTGGCGTAAACACAATACAAGTGGGACATTCATAATATTTCTGTTGCTAACTAAGTATGTACTTGTAATGGAATTTGCTATTCTATTCAGATATATGGATGATGATGCTACTTTATAGATATTAATAATAAGATTGTTTTAAAATCTGACAAATTGGTGTAACCTTAGTGATTTATGAAGGCAGAATCAGAACCCTATATAATTGCTACTCAGTAAAATCCGAAGCAAAAGTACAATCTTTCTGAATCGTCCCGGCGAAAAGGCAAAAAAATCAAAGCAGAAAATTCTAAAAAAAGAAAAGCGAAAAAAAAATCTCTTTCAATTTTTCCGTAGTCACTTGGTCGTCTCAAATTTCATGAACTTTAATTACGACATCGATGACCAAAATAAGTATCTACGTTAAATGTAAATGACGGGATATTTACTTCTCAAAAGGACGGTAATTAGCGATGTCTATTTTAAAGAAAAATCTTTCTACGTAATTTATTTTGTGGACTTCTTTTTACCGGAATGGCCAGTGAGTCTGGCGTAATTACGGACAAGCGGGGTCGCGTTGAGAATTAAAGAATAACTTTTTTACCAAAAAATGTTGAAGAAACAGAAAATTAAACAATTGAGTGTGCCAAAATAAACATTGGTCGTTTGGTGGAACGAAAATTTTCGCTCGGAATTTTCCGCATTCATTTTGGGTTAATACTGATTTTATCAAGTGCCTGTGATATTGCGTAGTTTATTTTACGGAAAAATAATTTGGATTAAGTTATAAAAATATTTAGAATGACTGTTTTTTGCCACTTTATGGCCTCGTAGTGTGGTTATTAAATAATGAGTTTTCTAAAGCTCCATAAGATTGTGGACCACAGTAACACATTCATCAGTACATTATCTGTTAGATTCTGATGTGTGAAGCCGCGTCCATAATTTGTCCTTACCGGTTTAAGCTAACTTTGTCTGTCTCTTTGTCGATCTTATTGTTACCAAATATTTTTCGTTTTCATTTCTTCCAGTTTTCAACATCTTTTTTTTTTTTGGGACAAGCCCGCCACACACGCCCAAACCACTGTAACTCCTGAAAGCTAGAATCAACAGTGGCGACCACCAGGAAAGCGTAGAGACAATGAAGCTCGACGAAGTCCCGAGACTGAATTTACCTGTCTTGGATACCGCAACGAAATTAATCAGAAAGTATAGCGGTACTTCCCTCCATATCAGCAGGAGACAGAACGAAACAAGGCCAATAGGCACAAAGGGACGTTTACAACTGAGGTAGGCCCAGTTGCCTAGCACGAAGGATAAATATTAACATTAATGGGTCCTAAGTTGTGAGCTGTTATATTTGATTCCAATAATAGGTAGGGCAAAAGCGCTTGAACGCACGGAAATTTGCTCTAGTTTCTACAAGGTCCGTATAGTAAATAACTCCGGATGTAACCTGTACACTATCCAACATTATTGCGTTCATTTTGCCGAAGACTACACTCCCACAAAATGTGATGTGCAGATTGTTCATATTCGCAGTTTGATGTGGAACATTGACAAAAAGGCGAGTCAACAAGCTTGAAGGAAAATAATTTACTGTTAAAGTCAACAGTTCTACATCTTGTAAAATCCTTAAATAAGTCAACGTAATCCTGTTATCATCGAAATACGAGTACCTAAGTCGTCAAATTTTCTTTTTATCAAACCCCAATCTTGCTCGGGAGCACGTAACTTGCGTGCGTATCATCTCAGAACTTTAACGTGGAGTCACGAAGCAGCGTAAGTGCTTTTCTGTTTTTGGATATGTTGGAATTATCGATGTATATCAAATATTTTTAAATCTATAGTTTATTAAGAAATAATTGTATTTATTATGAAAAACGAGAGTTTTCCTTTTGCTCTTAAAAGTTAGTTTCAAAAAAGCAGTTTACAAAGACGACAGACTCAAGTATAATTTAGTATAGATTAGTACAAAAAAATTAGGCTACCAGTTCTGTTATAATGCCCCCTCGAAAAAAATACAAAAGGCTCAATAAAATTCAGCAATGCAGTTGATACTTAGTTATGGTAGTTATGACATAAATAAATATATATCAGGATGGCAACCAGTTAGCTCACATTTAAAGTAAAAGCTCGCAAACACCCGTACCTACATAAGAAGTTGGCAGATTTGTCCCACAATTAATTTGTTGGTTTTCTTCATCTATTTCTTTTTTATCTTTCCTCAGTTTGTAAAATTGGTTGTATGTTTGTATTTATTGTATTATAGTTCAAAATGTTCTGTACTATTGCACCTACTGTTTTATCTCTGCATCACCGGTAGACACTGGTAGAAAATGCCCAAGGCATAAAGTCCACCTTTTTACATTATGTGCATAAAGTTTTAATAAATTAATGAATACTATTATTTCCTTTATTTATTTTTTAACAAATTTCTTACATTTTTTAATATAAAGGCCATTGCCCAAAACCAGTATCGCTCTAAAAGAAAACATTATAGCAACAAAACTACGAGTAGGTATAGTCATAAATTATGAAATCTTTTTTTATCTTTTCTTACTTATCTTGATCGAAATCGTATGTGGGGTTAATATGCTGTGTCTTAATAGTTACTAATTCGATTTTATTGCATTATTTTCAAAATGGCTTTCTTAAAGTGAAAGCAGTGTTGACAACTTGAGAAACTTCCCCGTAATCGGTTTTAACTGATCTGTAGAGGCAGACGTTGTTTTAAAAATATTTCAAATATCTATTAGATATTCCCGCGTGATTCATATTTTTATTTGTAATTAATATAATCAAAAAAATATTTCTTTCCTTATCAACAATCTTTCATTAGTTTACAAATGGTCAGGGTGATTTAGATTAACTGTTGGTAACACTACCATGGGCAAATAAAAGGTGAACTGTCATCAAAAGTGTCACAGTCAAGTCAAACAGCATTGTGTCGTAGGGATGGGAAAGTGAAAAAAATATATCGATATTTATCGTATCGATATTCTTAATCAGTATCGATAATTATCGAGCGAAAAATATCGATATATCGGTCAGGTTTCGTATGATTATTCATACATATTCCCAAAGCATTCAAACTTCGTAGAAAAGAATAAAAGAAAACGGTATTTTTATTGATGCTTGAGCCTAAATAATAAAATACAATTTAATCAAAAAAACAGTCATCAGATATCGACACGAAACCAAAAATAACGTTAAAAAAATCGGATTTGATACGAATTCGATACTCTAAAATAAATATCGAATATGGATATATCGCGATTTAAAAATATCGACCATAATAATTATGTAGCCATAATTGGATGGAAAAACATCGATATTTCGATATTTTTTGCCCATGCCTATTGTGTCGGCGCGGCAGCGAATTTTTGTTGTTCTTGATAAGTTTGTTATGATAACAAATAACTTATTATTACGTCGAGTACGTGTCCAGTAGAGTCTTCGGATTCCTGTACGAACAAGATATCTTTCTGAAGACTATTGTACTGTTTCTGTGCTACTGGTATGGATTGTGTAGAGCGTTTTTTTGCGACTACGGTCCAAGACTGTGCAGGAAATCAAAACGATTCTATTAAAAATGTCACGCTGTGTGAACTGTGCCCTTTCTCTGGTACATCCTTTACCCTGTCGTCAACTCGGGGAATCAACGGATGCAATAGTTAGAATTTCACGATCCTGGATTGCACCAGCAACGGTCAATATAATCTTATTTATTGAGTTATGTTTTATATTATATTTTTTACCACTTTTCTCAAGACTCGCACATTAGACATACGTGCAAATCTTACGTACTGTATGTTTCTGCTCAGGAGGTATCTATACTTGTATATACCCCCCCACCTCCCCCACTCCCTCCCCCACTTCCCTCATTAAAATAATTCTCAGAATATACAAAAACATCTCATGATATTTTCAACTTGATCATTTGTATTTGACCTATTTTCCACATAACATAATTGTTTTTGGTAAGTATATAATGTTATGCTCCTTTTTAGTAAGGTTAAAGCTTTCAATTTTCTTTTTTTAGGTACACAGGCTAGAAAGAGTTTGGTTACGTTGTTGGACTAATGCCTATAGAATTGTGAGAAAACAGACTCAGCATGATCAAGATAGGCAACCGCAGTTTGTTTGTGAAGAAACCATTGCAACACAAGAGAAACTTCTGTGCCTTCAAGGGATCATTCCAGAAGGTTTATTTGGAAGCAGTAAAGTGTACTATGCATAAATTTTAGTTAATAGGGCTATAAGTAACTCAGTAGCTGATATTGCTGATTACTATTGCAATTGTTTGGTGGGTAATCGAACCGTGGGATGCTGCGCACACGTAATTACCATTTTGTGGTATCTTGGTTGGGCTCGATATCGATCATTTGAGCCGCCTGCTCCGTTTTGAGACGACATATTTTATGAATATGATGATCATATGAACCAATAAAAATATTTTATTCCTATATTCAAGCATTATTATTTTCTATTTCCTATACTTACTTATAAACCCCTACATTTAAATGTAGGGATGTTTTTCTACATCGTTCTTACATATATGTATAATCTCAACATGAAAGATGTAACCAAGATTTTGTAACAACATTTTTGACTGAAAAGAGTGTCCATGGAGTTTCTTGCCCGTTCTTCTCCATAGTGATCTACGCTCGGGAATGGGCAACTCCAGTACTTTCTCAAGTTATTATGCCTTGTGTCTGTTACTGTAGCTTTGATTTTTCTTTGTATTTTTGACATTAAAAAGTGCCGTAATGGTCTAGTTGAAATAAATGATTTGAGTTTGAGTTTAGCTAATATTATTTACTTAGGATTATTCACTGGTTTGATGGAACTATTTTCTGTTGTCTTATGAGAAATCAAATCATATTGTTGTAAGGACTGTTTCTTTGGTAGAAGGTTAGCTACAAAACTAACCTCAAAACTTGAACAGAAAATCAAAGAACAATAAAAACCCCACAAAATAAATAGTAAATTTTATTTCCTTAGAAAATATGACATCTCCCCTCTTTTATGTCCAATTTATACTATCATACAACTTATTTTCATGCGCAACGGCGGTCCATAGATGGATGGGCAATCTCCTTTAAAAAAAGAACATAAAAAAATATTTAAAAAATATACTGTTATTTTCATTATCATCTGCACAGCTTTTCTGTGTGTTTAGTCGGTCAGTCTAGGAGAATGGAAAATGGAATGAGAAAACCGGGATTTTACACAGAGCCTCTGCATTTCTGCCTGATTACACAGAAGAAAATAGATAGAGCACCAAACCATTATTAATAAACGTGCTCGCCAGGATGGCTTCCTCAAAAACGGGTGAGAAAAAGTATAACAACGAGAGAAGTACAAGAAATGGGAAGAAGCCTTTCCGAAGGAGTGGGACCATCCAGGAAGCAGTATTATTTTAATTTTATTCCAGAATGGGAAAAGATAGCACTGTCTCTTTCTCACACTAGAGTGACATTAAAACAATACTGCTTTCAGACTTCATGGTAAACATCTTGGATAGAAAAACCGGCCAAGTTCGAGTCGGACTCACGCATGAAGGGTTCCGTATCATTGTTTGATGAGCATGGACATTAATTTGTTTCCGAGTCATGGATGTTTATATGTACCTATAATAAGTATGTATTTACAAACAAAAAGTATATATGTAGTATATCAACTGTCTGGTGACAACGACACAAGCCTTGCTTAGTGTGGCACTAGATGGCGCTGTGTGTAATGTCCAGCGATATTTATTTATTTATTTTTATTTATCTCGTAGTAGGGAAGCCCTCTTTAGTTTTTCATTTATTTTTATTATTTGTTGTTTTAGCGGCAACAGAAATTCACGTTCCGTGAAAATTTCTACTGACTACCTATTACTGATCATGAGATACAACCCGCTGACTGACAAACGGACGGACTGACAGCGGAGGCTTCGTCATAGGGTCCCGTTGGTTACCTCCCTCCCTCCTCGAGGTATCCATCAGAGCGTACCTATTTCTAAGCGCAAACATCTAAGCGCAACTAAATCATTCCTCGGAGCGCCACCATCAACCCAGAAAAAAAAACAATGGGTTGCTCTCCGGGAGTGCCGGCAGAAGTGAAAACTTGAATATTAACGTTGTGCATTTTTGATATTTTGGAATGGTTAGGGAATAATTTGAAACGAATTGCTTTAATTAAGTATCATTACAAAATTACTATAATTTATGTGGTAAAATACAATGATATTCATTTATTTCGCTATCGTACACAAACATGTCAATTTATATTATGTTAAAAATTGAACACTTCAGAACTACTACAGTTATTTTACATCAAAAAGAAAAAAAACACCTAAGATTCGATTTAATTTGTATTTGTAGATATTTTTTTTTTAATATACCTAATGCTATTAGATGATCCAACTGTTGATTGAAATAAAGGAATTGAAAATTAAAACAAAACAGCAGGAGCAGGCTTACATTTTCGCCGCGCGGTAAAAAGAGAGGGAGATATTCTTTCTCTCCTACGCCGCGCCGGCGGTCTACTCTCCCTCCGTCTTACGATTTTTTATCAGGTCACGTGTCCTGACGCGAGTTTAAAAATTTTTACCCATCCCAAAAAGTGCACAACGCCGCCAAAAAAGTTTTCACTTCAAAAATGCTCGTTTGTCATATCCACGATCTCATTCCTCCACAAAGCTCAATGTCCTCATGTATCTAAAAGTGCGAACTTTTACCAGGTAGGACCAAAGTTTGATTGAATATTTCACGAAGGTAATCCAACTTTTTCGCTTTCTTCACCCCAATTGCATAGGAATAGATTGGCATGCGTTCCCTTGATTCCATTGACATCTTTATGCAAATACAACACAGATTCAATTTGTCAAGTTTTCGTTTTGTTTTTGCTTTTTATATTTTTTGGCGGAATAAAACTGAGATTCATTTTTGGTAGATTCAAATGTAGTAATGAATACTAGCTTATTCCTGCGGCGATCACAGGATCTGGGATAATAAAGTATTCTATGTGTTAATTTAGGTTATAAACTAGTTACCTAGTAGTTTTTGCGTGAAAGAGTAGAAAACATACACACACACATACAAACTTTAAAATTTATAATATTAGTGTGATAAGAAAATGATTCTAAAAATTAAATTTTGTGGGTACTGATACCCACAAAATTATGTCAATAAAAATAATTGGAACCGTACCTAATTTCCAAAACATAATGCCAATTAATATTTATTTTTAACACAGAATGTCATTAATGATGTTGTCATAATGCCACTCCCAAAAGCAATTTATTGCTAAACTTTGTACTATTATGATAGAGCTAAGAAAAATAAATTAGTCTTCATTAGGATCTTTGTTTTATTATTAGATAAGTAGATATTATTTACTCTTTCACATTTTACAGCAGGTAATAGTATTTAAACAAGTTTTTTTAACCTCTTCAAAGAAATTGCATTTCCTTTTAGTAAATAAAAAAATCCATTCACTACAACTAATAGCAAAAAGCTGGAATCCTTTTAGAAAGATATTACAGAGCTCTCAATCCAACGTTATCAGAGAGTCTCTCAGTTCTCACCTTGCAATGTATCGGCTGATCCAACTTTGATGAAGCCTAACTTTATTCCTAACTCAATTCCACTTCGGTTTCAACTTAATACACTGTCTTCTAGTGCCCTCCGTTCAGTTTGCTCGGGTAAATGGAGTTTGGTTTCGTATTAAGTTATTTTTTGCGTAGTTGGTTTAATGAAATAGATTTGATTTCTTACAGATTTTCTAACTTGAGCTTAGAAAGTTAAAAAATACAGAATGATATAAAAAAAGACGTGTGGCACTCGGGGACTGCCGCGGTAAAGCTATTGCATAGCATTTTTTATCAACTTATGCAATTATAATTATATATTTATTTTATTTTTCCGCTTGTTGCCGGCTCGAGGACCAAACGCAGACTGAATGTTCAGGCTCGGCTTCCCATCAAGATGAAATAATGAATTTTATAATGATGGTTCTAGAACATAGAAGAGTAAAAAATGGTTACAAAGAAGGTCTAACATCAAATGTATACAACCTACGACTCCTAATTACGGCAATATATTAAAAAGAAAACTAGCTTGTCATTGTCATTATCTGACATGGGGTGTTAGGTTATTTTCGTTACGGAATTTCTGGATTCGGTCTCCACGCTCAAGGCCCACGATAGAAGCTATGCAATAGCTTCAAAATCATATATCTGAAAGAAATCATATCAGTGCTCTTACTAGACTGTTAAAAGTTACGGAGTAACAGCAAAAATATTTGTAAAATGTTGTCAACAAATCTAATGCTAAGTTATCTAAATTACCTGTACGAGTATCATTTTCTAATTTAAGTTTCAGTATCCAATTTCATATAACTTCTTCAACTTAATGTACTTACTCTAGGTACAAGTTCGCAAATAAGTTTTAAAACTCTAGTAATTCGGGCGACACCATCAAATTGACATCGTCGACCGTCATCAAATTTCAGGATAATTCAGTTAAGTTAGTTAACAATTTACGTATCTCGAAAACACATGCATCAGTAAACGCTGAAAAATAAGTCGATTACTAACTCAATTTTACCGAAATGTCGCCTATAGCGCCAATGAAATATTCGCGACTCTGGGTCAATTATTTGGTTATTATTTTTTCCATGTTTTTGAGTAACATTCAAGTGCCTTAGTACTAGTTTCGAATTGAAATCTCCTACGATATCCGTACAGCATTTTGACTTGGATTTATAGTTTTTACACCTTATTATAAGAGTAGGCATTATTCCCTATATCTAAAGATTTTGTTAAGTTATGGGCATGAAACCTTAATATTTCCCCTTTTAAATTAAATTCCTAAATTTTATGTAATAAAACTGTCCACTTTCACAATGATTTGATGTAATAATTTCCGAATGAAAAAAGAAAAGATTTCCGTGAAAAAAAAAAGAAATTATGCCATGAACATTGTGGGAATGATGTGAACGCAATTTAATAATTCTTTTTAAGGGCTGTTAGCTGTTACATAACGTACCGATGGGTATCTGGTTTAAAATGAAAATTGCGGAAGGTGCTGCTTTTTATTTAATTTTAATTTTTGTGTACATTTTTAAAAGTGGAAAAGTTTTTGCTGGAACATGCTATTGCAAAAATCATGATTAAACAACAATTTTGTAAGGAAATTGCTCGTTTCCAGCGATTTTGCATATACTGGAGTGTGTTTACTAAACTAAGATGAAAAGAAAAAAATCTGGACACATTATGTAGAAAAACACGATGATGTGAAGACCCAAAGAGGTTTACCTTACTGACACTGTCGATATCCCGATGCAATCTCTAAACAACCGAAAAATGGCAAAGTCCACAAAAAACACAAAATCTGCCTTTCTAAAATATATTTTTATAAAATATTGACTAATAATGGTAGTAAGAAATAGACGTCTACTCACGGAATAATTCTCACATATTCAGAGTAGGAGGTATAAAGAGGAGAGATTCAGGTATAAGGAGGGACAAAAGTGTCCAAATAAGAAAAAAAATACTACTTTTGGATTTTATTACCCTCGCAAATACCGAACGCTTGCCGTCACGTCTTTTCACACGAAGACCAAATATTTTATCAAAAAAAAAATATGAATAAAATATTCACGAAAAATTATTTTTATGAACGCGTAAAGCCGGGGTCTATTATATTATAAAGGTATCTTCTCGTATTATTGCGCTGACACTTCCCCTTGGGGGGTCGGCAGGCCATATCGTTTTTATGTCCTCTCTTTACGGTCCAGCAGTTAATGTGGTCCTATTTTCATGACTTATGTGGATTAAAAACACGTAATGCTCACTTTATTATGCATTAGCTGTGGCATTTTAGTTGAGAGCAAGAGATGTTTCTGTAAGGATATTAAATATATAGGTAGATGCCGTTCTAATAATGTTCATCTTTGCGCTGTATATTTTTTGAGTAGAAGTTCAGATGACTGTATACTTTAGGGACACATTTCTATCGACAAATACACGGTTCTAAATACGATCATTTTAACGTATCTATAAAGGTCTCTCAGATTCAAAGATATTGGTATTTTATTTGAAATACATACTTTAAGTAAAGCGATTAAAAAACCAAGATGGCTGCCATTCGCAGGGTGTGGAGTTAGAAATATATATATATATATATATATATAATTTATAGGTATTTGTTGATAGAAATGAGAATAGAATATTAAAGTAAGAATTGTTAATTGGCTCATCTGTTTACCACAGCATTTTAATGTAAGTATTTTGTGTAAGCTGAAGTAGGTATATCACAAGACGAGTTGACGAGATAATAAATCAACTTCTATCGTTTCCTATGTCCATGAACAAGGAACTGAAAGAATAAAAGTTGCAAGATCTCCACATAAAACTACAAGTTCCCAGGACATGGATTTACAAGCTCATGTGAATCTTGTAGTTACTCTAAGTGCAACAAAATATGTTGTTGCTGAATATTCATAGATGTTTGGTAGCTTGCTAGAAGTTTTTGGGTATACCGCTGTAGAGAATAATAAGTGATCCTTTAACAACCACCAACATATTACGAGAGCAGCAGTAGCCCAGTGGTGGCGGCCCCGACTTACGAGGAGTAAGTCGTGGGTTCGATCCCAGACAGGCGCATTACTTTGTGTAATTTATTTCATCACGTCCACTGCTCTCAAAACGGTTAAGGAAAATATCGTGCGGTAACCGGCATGTCCTAGAACCAAAAATTCGAAGAAATGGTGACATCTACCAATCCACATTGGGCCGCGTAGATTTATAGGCCATTCCTTCTCATAGAGAGGAGGCCTGTGTCCCAGCAGTGGGAACATTCATAGGCTAATGATGATGAAGATGATGAACATATTAGGTATGTGACTAACACAACGTTAGTTTAGTTTCGAGGTACAATACATAAGCTTGTTTTATGGTATCCTTCCCGGAAAAATAAGTGGCTTACTCTTACCCGGGATCAACACGACGAATTATAGCACATAATTATGTAGATTCACAAAAATAAAAGAACAAATACAATATATCACAAAGCCAGGTGCCTAGCATAGCAATAGACGCGAAAATCGTCCGTTCATAAATTGTAAGAGCCCGTAACATATTTGTTAACCCTCATTCTGCTCTTCATTTAAGCGGATTGGCGTGCTAATCAATTCTCAACCCTATTCCTTTGGAATAGAAGTGATATGTAACATGTAAATTAAAGGTTCCAGTTTTCAGGGCGCGATGTTGAAGCAATTTTTCTTCATCCCTCCCTTCAATATGCTGGGAAGCCCCTGGAAAACGCCGTATATCTTCCTATGTGCCCATTATGCAAATCAGCGCGAGGCAAATATATGTGGCTGGACATATATTTTGGATTCAATGTGAGCTGTATAAGTTTTCCGTTTAATTGAATTACTTTTGTGGGCGATTAGGTGCAGTTTATTTCTTGGAAGTAAGTTAAAGTATTACTTTAAAAGCCAAATAATTTTAAATGCTACATTTGCTGAATTTGCTGATAAAAGCATTTACAGAACGAAAATAAAGGTTTACAAGTAGCTTGAGACTATTTTTGATCAATTTGTTGTGAATCTCATGAGTAATCAAGTCTATTTACATGATATTATAATCGTAAAAAATAGCTAAAAGCATTTATCATTAGTGTAGTGTATGTAGATATCACACTACAGGTTGCCTCATGCGCGCACGTCGCTCGGTTATAAGTACCGGTCCCAGTGGTGGGGCGGTCAGTTGTTGTCAGACTGTCGGCCGGAGCGGTGGCGCGTTGGTGAGTCAACTAGTGTTGTTAAAAGTGCATATTTTACATTGGCGACGAGGATAAAACTATGAAATGCAAGTGTAATAAAAGTGTTAAAAAAAATATAACCTAAATAAGGGAGAAATACTAAAGTGCGCGACACTATCAGTTTAGTTCCTTAACTATACTAAAACAGCTTACCTATTAAGTTCAATCGTCATATTTAAATCATTATGTTATTACAGTTACCCAACAAATGTTATAATTCAAGTAGCCACCAAAACATTTTATAAGTAACGGGCGACGGCAGTCTTATAAAGCTGTCGTACGCTTGAATGTGTTACGACTCATTAGATCGGAATGCAGATGCATTGCCAACAGTTTTTAGAAACGATTAATTTGATTTTTATTAGTATTATGTATCTATTGCTAAACTGATTAATAACGAGGTTTACTGGTTTCCTTTGTGGGGTGCAAATAATCACAATCACGTTTATAAAACTCACCAGTGATAATAATATTATGTGTGATGTGTGTACGTGATTCAAAAAATAATGAGGCAAGTAAGGTAAGCTGGTGTGATGCTTTCATGCTTCTATTTCTCAAAGAGATAGGAAGAAGTGTTTGATTGGTGGTTATTTTGGATAATTTCAAAACATAATGAAGCAAGTAAGCTGACGTAGTGTCTAGTCATTTATTTGATACAAAGGAAATAACTAAGCTGTTTTTAGTTTACTCAGTTTATTAAACAGTTATACTGATCATTAAATTGATATTGGACTAACGATTAACTGTTTGGGTCTTGAGATATCATAAAATACTAATTTTAAAATTGACATCATCACTGTAATGATATGGAAGCAGCATAGGCTGGTAATTTAATTGACACTGTTTGACAATATTCAGGGGTATAATATCGTAAACAATATATATCTATTTATCTATATAAATAACATGTTTATGAACACAGAATTATTCCGTATTTATGCTCATACAAAAAATAACAAAATATGAGGGTGAGCGGTCATAATATCAAAACAAAATTTATCTAGTAGCTAATCACTATCCAAGCAAATACGGATCCAAACAAAAAAAAGTTAGTGACTGTACTGTATGTGGCAATAGAGGGCACACATACTAATCAATAATGTGTCCTTTATTATTGCTATATTGGCTGGCGTCCGGTGTGTTGTTGTTGTTGGGAGGTTCTTGATTAAGAAGCTGTGACGCTGCCCGACCTATGGGTCGAGCCCGGGACCTAATGCTTAGTAATTTGATTGGTCCTACATTAAATAATAAATCAAAAAGCACATACATTAAATAAACCAATAAGCAGTAGAACATTCCTACTGGTCATTCAAATGACAGTTGTGATATAACAGCAATAGCAGTAGCACGTTCCTAGTGGTCATTCAAATGACAGTTGTGAAATAACAGTGATAGCAGTAGCACATTCCTACTGATCATTCAAATGACAGTTGTGAAATAACAGTGATAGCAGTAGAATATATCTACTGGTCAAATTGACAAGTCATCAGAGAATGACAGTGATATTAGTAGGATATACCTTCAGGGCCTCAAGTCTGCTATTATAATAGTGTCAGAATAGTCGATCACTGATTTCATAATGGTCAAGTTTGTAAAGTTCTGTGAAGTTCTGTGAAGTTCTGTAAAGTTCTGTAAAGTTCTGTAAAGTTCTGTAAAGTTCTGTAGAGTTCTGTCAAGTTCTGTCAAGTTCTGGCAAGTTCTGTCAAGTTCTGTCAAGTTCTGCCTCTATAATGGCGACAGTCCATTAAAAGAAATGTCATAGAATGGGTCATAGAATGGTAATCCCATACATATTCATACAAATGAAGTTTGGAATGAATAAATGTTCGCATTTAGTAGTAAATTTCGAAAACAATCTGCAGTATGGGTTTTATAATAATGGCAATACGGCAATGTGATTAAAACACAATTATATTACGAGACCATTGACCGACAAATGATCGACCATTGTAAATTTAGCGGATTATGAACTCTTTAAGCAAAATGATAATGGAATGGATAGGGAATAGTGCTGGAGTGACGAATTTATAAAAATAGCAGACTTGGGCCCCATGTCATTAAATTGACAGTAATAGCAGTAGAATATACATACTAGTCATTGCATTGACATGTCATCATGTAATGACGGGAATGGCAGTAGAATATACCTACTGGTCATTAAATGACAGATATTTATTTATTAAGAGCGGTGATGGCCTAGCCAGACATATGTCATGGGTTCGAAACCAGGCCGGCTTTTTGTGTTATTATTCCACTCATCACCAGTGGATGCTCTTTAAATGGTGAAGGAAAACATCGTGAGGAAACCGGCATGTCTTTCGAAGTATTGATTGGTGTTTACTGGTTGTGTGTGGGTTGGGTAGTACAAACCTACATGAAATTGGTGCGTGTACGCTGGAACCGATGCTTCGAAAGACATGGCACACTTGCCACGCACTGTTTGCGCGTGGTAGGTCAATGGCATCCATTAAATTGGAAGCAAGGGACGTCCATTCAATTGCACGTATTGGGCACCGAAGAAAAAATAAAGTAAATTATTGTAAAGTAAGTTATTATATTGCAAGTATGGTAATATTGTTTTATCACCGGAAACTAACGAAAACGAACTAAGCTTCTGAAAAATAACACGAACGTTGTTGCAAAAAAAAAGGTTGAAAAACCAAATAAAAATTTTGTGGTTTTTATACAAAGATAAATGGTAAAAAGGAAACTACGGAAAAAAATGGGTGATAATAAGGGCACAGTGTTGTAATTAGGTGTGCTGAAATGGGTACCACTATCAAACGACTAAGATAGAAACGACTAAGATCGGGGATCAAACGGATCTTGGTATATTTACAAACTGAGGACAATGGTTCTGGGATAGCAGCAAAGTAGCTCTACCCTGCCATTTCGGTTTTGATTCTTTAGGGTCGTGGCGTGATGTTAAGTGGCTTTTTCTAGAACTGGACTATGAAATTAAAATCAATTATTGTAGAACCAATGTACCAAAACAAAAGGTATAAATACCAAAATTAATGAATAAAATGTTAAAACATTGATTTTAAACCCACTGCTCGTTCCAGCCAGAGATTGGGTATTCATTTGGTTACCAGCCACAAAACATTGAAGATATGATGAAAGTCAAATAGTCGAAAGTAAAAATTATTTATTTGCAATAAATGTGGTAAGTACAAAAGATGGTAAAAATAATATGTAATACAATGACACATTTCGCCATAAAATTGGAATGCAAACATTAAAGTATTAGATACTAATTCCAAAATACATTGATAACTAAATGTGAAACAAACCTTAAATTGGATAACTAGGACCAGTGTGTTTAAAAGTTGAGATACTCGATAGAAAAAAAAAGAAAACAGAAGGAAAATATAATAATTTTAAAATACAAACACAACAACTGTATGTACCGATGTAAGAGAATTTCAATTCTCAGTATCTCCTACAACGTGAGATTCACGTTGTAGGAGAATGCTCCTGGATATATGGAATCCTGTACCATGCTGCGTCAAAATCAAACTTTGTTTTTATAGTCTACACTAATGAACTAATGAACACCTACAAAAAGTTCTTCTGTAAACAATTCGGAGTCATTTTATAAAATCGAAAATATAAAATAGAAAATGAATAATTTGATACATTGGTTTTGCCTATGACTCGACATATTTGCAGAATACAAAGATTATACAAACAAGTTATACACGATACCATAATGAATTAATCTCAACTAAACGGGCGTAAACGTCGGATCAAATGACCGTCAAAATCGACTTTGTTTCAATTTGTAATATCAAACCGATTTGGTGTACCGATTTTACTTGTTTGTTACAGTCATTCAACCAAATAATAAGTAAATATAATAATAACTAAATATCGCTAGAGATAACACACAGCGCCATCTAGTGCTGCGCTGGGCAGTGAGACTTGTGTCGTGGACACCAGATAGTTGATATACTAGATACTTTTTGTTTGTAATGAGTCGGAAACAAATGTCCGTGCTCATGACACAAACATTTTCTCCTACCGGAATTCGATCCTTGGACCCTAAGAACATAAGGCAACCTCACTACCGCTGTGCCATTCGGGTCGTCAAAGAAAAAAAAAAGAAAGGAATATGGAAATAGGAAGACGAGGTCATGTTATCATACTGACCCAATGGTTAAAGTTGACCATAAGTTTTAAAGATATGAAAAGATGTTAGACACTGTTAAACAACTTCAATCCTACTCCACACTCAGTGGAGATGTTCAAATGGTGTAACTGGGTATAGTCTGCGAAGGTAAAGCATTCTTATTAAACAAACAAAAACGGTTTGTCTAAAATAGTTTATGGCAGATTGATTGTATACGTAAAATATTAAAAGTAATTCGGTATGATTAACTAACAACTTTGATTCTCTTCTTCTTCTTCTCAGCATCTCAGAGTCCACTGCTGGACATATGCCTCTTGCATGGCTCTCCACGAAGCTCTTGATGCAGCGATTCTGGTCCAGGTCGGCCCTGCTGTCTTTTTGATGTCGTCCGACCATCGGGCAGGTGGTCTGCCGGCACTTCTGCTTCCTGTGCGAGGTCTCCAGTGAAGGGTTCTGTACGACCATCTGTTGTCGTCTCTACGGGATACATTTCCGACCCATTGCCATTTTAGTCGAGCAACCCGGGTACTTATGTCGGTAACTCGGGTGCGTTGGCAAATATCCTCATTTCGTATTCTGTCTCTCAAAGAGACGCCAAGCATTGCACGTTCCATTGCCCCCTGCGCTACTTTCGGGCGGTGAAGTATCCCGAGAGTCAGCGTCCACGTTTCACAAGCATACGTCATCACTGGGAGAACGCACTGGTTGTACACGAGTGTTTTCAGTGTTTGCGGGATTTTAGACTTGAATACATCTGCGAGTTTTCCGATGGTTCCCCATCCTAATTGAATTGTCTTTGTACAACTTTGATTACGTTTACAATAAATACAATTTGTTGAAAAGGAAGGGATGCAGTGGTTGTGTCAATGCAATAGATATAATGCATTGCCTCATGACACGAGTAGAGGGGGTCACTGTCAATCGTCCAGTTCAATCGTTCCGACTACTAGACACCGTGAGAGGTAGACGTACACGTAAGCCCCTTGCTGCGCGTAATGTAAGTGAGTAGTGATAACCGTGATAGTCAACATTATAGGTAGCAGGTAGTATTCTTATAGAAATAAAATAAACTAAAATAAGGAAGGGATGTAGTGTATGTAGATATCACACTACAGGTTGCCTCATGCGCGCACGTCGCTCGGTTATAAGTACCGGTCCCAGTGGTGGGGCGGTCAGTTGTTGTCAGACTGTCGGCCGGAGCGGTGGCGCGTTGGTGAGTCAACTAGTGTTGTTAAAAGTGCATATTTTACAATTAGCACTAAAAACGGGATATGTACCATGTTTGATGTTTGTTTCAAGTTCCCGATAAATCTATTTTTTTTTGTCTTAATTAAGTAATGATGATGTTAGTGACCATGACATTTTAAAAACTAATATGGCAAAAAGCGTTTACCCTCATAATCAAAATAATGGGATATTGGACTATCTTGTCTTGACTAGAGGTCGCAAATACGACCGATGAGCATCAGGTTGTGGATACAACTGAATTTATTGGGTTTTCCCATCGAGAATCGTAGTTTGTCCCGAATCTGGCTTCGTTCCCTGTCGATGGCATGAATAGGCCCACCCCTTTGATATGGGGCTTAAACATAGCTTTGGAACCAAGTGGGTAGTCTGGTTTGGAAGAAGCCGGCGGGGTGTTACATACGTTTTATCTATACTAATATTAGAAAGAGGTAAAATGTGTCGTCGATTCTATGTTGTAGGGGGTAGTTTTCGTAACTGCTCATCCGATTCTAAAACTTACTTCAATAGTGAAAATCTAAATTATTCCTGAGTGTACAGCTATATTTAAAACGTTTCCATGGGATAATTTACGTTTTAGGCTAGCAAAACCGCGGGCAAAAACCATTTTGAAAATAATTAGGGAACGTGCACAGGAAAAATAAATATTTTTGCCCGTATACCAAACTCTTTGATTAACTTAACTCTTGATATTAACCCTCTTTAACAAACTCTAGTTACTCAGCGCACGTACATCAATATTATGTACTAGCTCGGGTATTGCGTTTCAGTCTCCAATGAACAGGTTTCAAGGAAATACTCTAGTGTTCCAAGATGCTATGCCAATTAAGCGCCTAACAATTAAAGCCCTCTCCATTTATGTTTCCTCTCAGTTTACCGGTTAGTACTTGAGTGCATCAATACTCGATAGTAAATTTTTTCTATGTACCTATCGATTTCAGCAGCAGATATCTGGTATCGTTGCCTATTTGAAAAATGTACTGTTTGTTTCGTCATTCTCTACGGCTGTACCTAGCATACAGTGTTATTATCAAAAGTCAAAATTCATTATCAAAGAAGGAGAACAGAATATTATAATGGGAACTTGAGACATGGGACACTTGGGACATTTTAGTAAGACTGACATACTTTCATATTACTGTGCACACATGCTTCTGTAAAAGGGACTGGGTTCCATAATCCACCACACGGACCAGTGAGGATTGGTTCTAGGACATGCCGGTTATCTCACGATGTTTTTCTAAACGTTTTAACAAAAGTCATGATGAAATAAGTTACACATAGTGATGGGTTTGAAGCCAGGTGATTTAACTCGCAAACAAAGGGCTCGTTTGTCTCGCGGGTTCGATTCCCAAGTCCAGCAAAGTATTATTGGATTTTTCCATCTAGGATTTTTCAGTAGGAGCCATGGAGTCCAGATCTGCGCCCGGTTGATGGAAATAGGCTTGCATTCTATTATATGGAACTTTAACATAACTGGTGAAATGTTGGCGTACTATCAGGTACATCTCTGCCTAACCTTTCGGGGATTCCAGGGGTTTATGAAGGCCGGTAATTTTTTTTTTCTTTTTTTTTAGGATGAGAAATTATCAAATATCTTCTCCCACTCTGGGCGGAGCGGGAGAGAGTGTCAGACTTTTACTGCCTTTTTTTTTTTTTTTTTTTTTTTTTTAGGATGGGAAATCATCAAATGACTTCTCCCACTCTGGGCGGAGCGGGAGGGAGTGTCAGACTCTTACTGACTAAAACCCATCCATGTTCCTTCCTCGCCCTTTACGTTCCGGGGCCGCGGTATCTCTTTCGAACAGTCCCGCAACCCCGGCAGGCTTCGGCCCTTGCGGGCCCCTCTCTTTTGCTGACATCTTTTTGAGGCGCGCGTGGAACACGAACGCGCCGTCGACACGGCCTGTCGTCACTAGACGGACGGACGGCTAGCTAGCCCATAGCTAACCGTCCACAGGCCCGCATCTACGGTGGCCGGTAGCCACCACGTGGCCCCCGACGCCCGGTGCGTCTCCCGCGGCGGCCGGGAAGAGAGGCTCTCTCCCTCTCTTGTTCCGCCATCTCCTTCGCCAGCATGACTGCTTCGCAGAAGGAGGTGACGGCTTCCCATTCCGTCTCGCTCCGGACCAAGGATTGAACCAGGGCCGGACGCGAGAGGTCGCCGCCGCCGATCGCCGCTACGAGGACACGGCGGTGCTCCGCCCACGCAGGGCAGACTTCCACCGTGTGCTCCACCGTGTCCTCCGGAGACTTTTACTGCCTAAAACCCATCCATTGTCCTTCCTTGCCTTTTATGTTCCGGGGCCGCGGTATCTCTTTCGAACAGGCCACAACCCCGGCAGAAGGCCGTTACTCCTGGGCCAACATTACTTCATTAGTACGGTCGAACCTAATCGAATCGAATCTATTTGGTTGACAGTTTAACTCACAAATTACATTGTAAACAGTAAACCAAATGGCTTGTTTGACCGCACGTACAAATCTGCCAAAAAAAAGGTGACACTAGTGGCCCAATATTCAAAAAGTATTTTGATCCTAATAACCGCATTTTTTGCAGATTTTTACGTGTTATTACCGTATATGGTGTTGACCACCACATATTTTAATTACCCATCATACTTCACTGCAAAACCAACCCCACAGTGTACGAACACCATGCCCTGAACTCATTCACTCTGCGGTTATCGGCGAGCGCTGGACCCATCGCTTAGGTTTAATGGAAAACATCGAACAGTTTAGTTGCTTATGCTGGTTGCTTTGAACAACAGCCATTTGTTAAATTAGAACTGAGGTGAATCGAAGTAATGGGAAATAGTTCAGGTTCTTTCGTATTTTTAGTGATCATTTTATTTACAGCGATGATATTTTGTACTTAAAACTTAGTGGACTGTGTTCTAAGTAGAGCGATTGCCGCGTTCAATTCGTTTAGTTATACCGAACGCGTGGTCGTGCTGACAGCGAGCGCTCTCGGGTTTACTGAACAAATGAGTGTCACGTCTCACGTGAACGCAGCGCTTGGTATTTTTTTATTTTTAAATTACTTAAAATGTAAAACGAATAATTCTAATTAAGGATGGTTTGAATATAGGTGTATATTTAAAAAAAAAAAGAAACAAATTCAAAGAATATAACGGTATTTATTACTCAAGTAAAAAGTCTTAAAACTAAAATTCAAGAAAGTAAAAAAAAATGGCTTCATGAAACAAAAACCCTACTAACACACCTTTTGCCATAAGTATTTAGGTCAGAATTATTATGCCCTTACTGGCGACTATTTCAAAGTTCCCTAAATCCTTTATACTGCCTTTTAAATATTTTAAAGCATCTCTCATGAGCCCTGCTTAGAGAATTAATCCTTCCTCTCTGACCACATGAGCTGGTATCTGTCTCTACCCCTAATTTACTTTAGTGGCCATTATTTGTCGAGATTTTGGAGGACCGGAATGGTGACTATTTCGGAATAGTTTTGTCCTAAAACGATCAGTTTAAATAGTACAGACGAATTACGACAGGCTTAATAACAAATCACAGTTTGTTATTAAACCTGAAATTGAGTAAATTTGTGTAAGTAAATCATAGATTTTGACAAGTTTTTGTCTGGTGTAAGTAGTACCAATTTCTTATTTTGTGTTTTTATTGTATCTTAGAATGGATTGAGTGAGGATTGTTTATATATTTGTTTTGTTTTTTAATTATTAAACTTATACACACTATCTTTACAGGATGGCCCCAATGCAATAGTGGTTTGCAAACACACACGATAAATAAAAAATCAACAGACTTGCGGTTAATACTTAAAAAACTAAATATAAAAAAATATAAAAAATAATAACTTAAAGAACAAAATTATATGTACCTATATAATTGTCAAATTATCAAACCAAACTTTGTTTTTTCTGCTATAAAATCTTAAACTAATTTATTATATTATGAAGGAAACGGAGTGAACGATATAGCGTGACAACAAATACGGCAGAATGGAAACAAAAAAACGTGTTGCGCTGACCAAAAATAACAAAAGGACAAGGGCAGGAAGATGACTACATCTAAGGCTTGCATCCATTGAATCTAAAGCAAAGCTCTCATCCGGGGCTGCAGGACTGTTTGAAAGAGATACCGTGGCCCCGGATCATAAAGAACGAGGAAGGAACATGGATGGGTTTTAGTCAGTAAAAGTCTGACACTCCCTCCCGCTCCGCCCAGAGTGGGAGAAGTCATTTGATGATTTCCCACCCGAAAAGAACAAAATAAAAAAAGGCCTCATTAGAAATGGTGACAACATGAATGTACTAAAAACAGTAACTTTATTTTAAAAGTGACGGGTAAAATCTTTGACTTTATAAAAGGCAAAGTACATAAAGTACATTGGACAAAACCACATTCAAAGTTAAAATGAAATAATAAAAAAAATACAGCAAAACTACACAGACCCTTGCTCGAAGCAGACCGCACCACTTTCTCTTCCAAAATTCTACCCAAACTGTGGGCCTTGTAATTTATTTTGGCTGGCCAAAACAACAACTAAAATCCGACATAATCTCCACTAAGGTTAAAACAAAAAACCTTCCCTGAAAATTTTGTTTCGGCGAAATATTTTATTTTATAGCCTCAATTAAGTTAATCCGTAGATAACGCCTACTTTAGCAAAAAAGGTACATTATGAATTACCAACTTCGTGTTGTTTCCATTCCACGTTCGGACTAGTCTTTTTGTAGATTATGTGAGTTGGTCTAGAACACGTGTGAACAGAGCTTCATTTTTGTTTTTGAAGGACTTGGCGCTTTTTTTTCGCTTTAGTTAAGCGCTTTATCATGAAAACAGTGGACAGTGTGTTATGGAGAGTTACTGAGTAATTTTTGAAAACTAACTTGTTAGGTAGGAATTTATTCTAATTTGTTCCCGGATTTAGTGGTAAAAAATACAATATTTAATGATGATTATGCTAGAACTTCAAGACCCGTGATTGAAGACCTGAGTTTTTTTTTAATTTAGTTCTGTGTTGGGGCAGGATACCTAGCAAGGTGAACTAAAACTCTGACCGAGCGGCGTCCAAGGAACGGAAAGAGAAGTGTTGCGGAACAGTTCGAAAGCGATACCATGGCCCCGGAAAATAAAGGGCGACGAAGGAACATGGATGGGTTTTAATGAGTGAAAGTCTGACACTCCCTCCCGCTCCGCCCAGGGTGGAAGGAGTCATTCGATGATTTCCCACCCAAAAAAAAAATAAAGATGGTCGTCTGGAGGCAAGATGGGCAGACGACATTGTTGCCATTAGCATTCGCTAATGGCAACAATGTCGTCAGGACAAGGCACAAGACCGTGGAGCTTGGCACAAGCAGAGAAGAAAATAGAAATAGAAATCATTTATTTGCCAATAATGTAGGTGTACAGATATGATGGTAATTTTCATGAGAGTCCCGATACATTTTGCCGTACGGCATGCAAAATTATTTAACATAAAACATTCAGTAAACAAAAATAAACATAAAAAGAAAACAGTCCATTCACTAAGCAGCATTACTAACATTATTAAAAATACTCACATTAAGACATTCGGAATTAGGCACATTGCAAATGATATGAATTAAAAAAATAAATAAAAATGTCAATAAATTAAAGTCTCAATAGCTCAATTAATTAAACTACAAAATGTCACCAGATTCAATTTAAATCTCAGAAAATTCTACTACTAAATTCAATTACAAATGTCAATAAAATGGCAAAAAATAAATAGGTGAATAAAATAACATTAGAATTGAAATATAGAAATGACACTAAAATTAAAAGTTTTGTCAGTCACAAAATCTTTAATTGAATAGTAACACTTGTCCAGTAGCAGTTTTGTTAACTTTGATGGGTAATTCTTTTAAATGTAGTGGCAGTTTATTATTTATATTATAGGAACCATGGTCAAGATGTTTTTTTTTTGGTAAATACGTTTGGTAAACACCTATGTATAGTTGATTCTTATATTGAGACCTCATTGGTCCTGATTGTTGTCTTTTATCCACTATTGACGTAAATAGGTGCTTGTTCGTTCTAACGAAAAGGGCTACTTCTAGTATATACAACGATGGCAACGTAAGTAGCTTTAAAGATTTAAAAACAGGTTGGCAGCTCTCTGTATTTTTAAGGCCTGCCATTGATCGAAGGCACTGTTTTTGGGCCCTAAATATACTTGCCTTATATTATAAGAAGCCTTGTATTATATGTATACCCAGCTGATCTTTAAAGATATAAAAACAGGTTGGCAGCTCTCTGTATTTTTAAGGCCTGTCATTGATCGAAGGCACCGTTTTTGGGCCCTAAATATTCTTGCCTTATATTATAAGAAGGCTTGTATTATATACCCAGCTGTGGATGATCATCATGATCATCATCAACAGCCCAACTCATTGTTAGTGTTAAACAGTTTTTGTTTCACATAAAGTACTTACGAGATAATATCCGTGATTTTCTTTCGTTTCTATGAGCTCGCGATATTTCGACGCTGTTGCAAGCATCATGATGGCGGGAATACTGTGGGACGAATATTATTTATTATGAGTAGACAAATCTGTCAATCCTCTTTCTTAGTATTTTATTACTCGCACTACTGGAACTCGATTGTAACTCACGACAGCTCACAGAAATGAAAGACACAAACGGATATTATTCCGTAAGTACTTTAGGTGTAGTGAAAAACCGTGAAAGTCTAAAACAGAGCAGTTTTTGTTTCGTTCTTTTTTTTAATCTTAAATTCAACACCTAACTCAAATGAAATCTCTTAAATCTTTAATCCAAACAAACAGTGCATTTCTTAAACTGTATAAAATATCTCATAGTGTAAGGAAGCAGGATATAATTGTATTTAACTCAAAAGCGACCGGTAAACAGATAATTACCGTATTTATCATTAAAAACAAACAGCCAGCACGACACTGAGTAAAATTAATTAGTGTTTGTTAGAAGATAATAAGTTTTAATTAATGCGTTCGCTTAGTGTACCTTTGTCTGTTTTAAATCTTAATAAATTCTTCCAAGTTCCTTGGCTATTCTTTGGTTGTTCTTCGTGCTTAAGGATTTGGAACAGTTTCCCTAGTAGCAATTGCCGTTGGCTTCCTTATGCCAACAGTTGGGAATGTATTGGCAGACGGTTAGTTGTTCCGCCAACCTAAACTTAAAATAGGCCCATTGTCATAAACATGCACTATTTGCCCAACGAATAGCCAACAAAGGGCCTTCTGTTACTATTCCTACTGTTGGGTGATTTTTGCAGGGATTTCAGTTATTATAACACCATTGGGCCAACTAACGACGGGCCTGCTGCATCTATTCCTACTGTTGGGAGATTTTTGTAGGGATTTAAATTACTAAAACAACATTGGGCCAACTAACGACGGGCCTGCTGCTTCTATTCCTACTGTTGGGAGTTTTTTGTAGGGATTTAAGTTATGATAACAACTTACATCGGTCAACTTAAACCTTTCAATGGGCCTGTTAGGGATGATACGTATATACTGGTATAGGTATAATTACCCAGTATGAGCTTACTAGTACTCTCTTAACTCTCAGTAACACTTAGATTTACGAAACATATTTTTTATATTTTTGTTTATATTTGAGATATAAGGTTTATATTGTAAACAAAGTGCAAAATTGAAAATTAAGGATAATTTAAGAAGGACATTCCGTCACTAAATGTCCTTGGTGGGCGGTATGTTCATGCCGAAACCGTAATGATAATATCGTAAAGGTTCAAAAGTTGTACCCCAACCTCGATAGATGGCGTTGTAGTCCAATTAGAAGTCGCTATCGTTGTGTTACCACGATTTGGTTGGGTTCGAGTGAATTTTAGTAAATATATCAGCAGCTTGGGCGCCGGACAAACACGAGTGGCGTACGGCGTATGGCGGTGGCGCCGAGTAAGTGGCGCCGCTACTTGCTACTGCCTCGCCCCCCGCGCACCCGCACACGCGCCAGCGCCATACGCCACTTGTATATGACCCGCGCCTTAGATCAGAAAGCAATTTGGTTTTATTTCAACCCTATTAGTGTTCACACAAGGTTATTAGTTCAACACTACTAGCTCGGTAGTACACATTGGTAGTAGTTGGTTGGTTGGTGGTAGGCAAATCCACGTTGGCCCCATCGCGAGTTGGGCCTTCGTAGGCAAATCCACGTAGGCCATCAGTTTTGGGCCCAACCCGCAAACTGCCCGCCAATTGTATGCATTTGCCAACTAACCAGAGGTATGTGGCCCAACTAAATGCCAACAAAAAATGCTACTAGGGTTTACATAAATATTTAAAGAACAATTTTAATTATAACACAGTTCCAATGAAATTAGAATTTTATGTTATTTATTTATTTCAAAAACAAGAAATGCATTTAACTTCTTTAAAATACTTTATAGGTTGAGTATTTTCATGAAAAGACGAAAAAATATCAGCGTCAGATATGAAAAACGAATGCATGTAAAAAATATTTTACTCTTAATACAGCCAGCATTCACATTTGGAACAAAGCAAATTCTCCTTTGTGTTGCGTTACGGTGCTTTTTCCTTCAAACCACAATAATGCTACTGTACTCAAACGGGGGTCCTCATTTGAGGTTGTGGTTAGTAAAAAGGACTGTAATAAAATTCTTTTAGGTACCTAACGAGTTCTGTGGTTTGGATATACCACCTTTGCTCTTACCGTGGTTGTTTCAAAAGGCTAGTGGTTTCTTTGCCAGTAAAAGCAGCAAGTATTCATTTAAACGTCAAAAAACACACACACAAACACAAAAACACAATTTCTTTTATTTTACAAAATTTAACTAAAATTACTTAAAAAATATTTAAAACACGCGATTTTCTTAACAATACAAACAATCCTTCCAAGTGCCTTGATTACGGATAAACTGCGCTTGCAACAGTGTTGAAATATCGGAAATTACTCATGACAACTAATCAAATTAAGGCTTAGGTACCTCAGGGGTAGGGTTAGGTATCTCTTGTTTTTAACATTCCAGTTTTCCCCCTTGGGGACACTTTTAGGGGGGATTTGAGGAATAAGCCAGTTATTCAAAAAATAAAAAGTCCGTTTTGACATTTTGTCAGCGTAATAGTAATAACGTTCAATTTCCGATACCTAGCGGTGTCAATTTACTATGGATTTGACGGCTGTCGAAAGGGACTTCTTAGATTTCGTCGACTTTAATATCCTATTTTTAGTGACCATGTCAGCTTAAACCTGAGATCCTTTACAGTTTCGACAATTTATCCCATGTTTGCATTTGAGGAGCGAGTCTTTCATACTTGAAGTGTTGAATAATCCATTTCTGCGACGATGAGGTCGAACATGGTGTTAATATTGGCTTTATACCTTCTGGGAACTGGGCAATGTCCAGGCACTGTTCTGTCGCCCTGTGCCGTATAACTTGCGTCTGTAAATCAAGTTACATTAAATTAAAATTTAAAAAAACCCCCGACACGGTCATAATTTCAAGGCATTTTTTTGGAACGAAGTTTCCTAACGCAGCTTACGGGTAGTGTGATTTAGTAGAAATCGTCACGTAACGAAATGCCGTATGCTGTGTGTGTGTAGTATCATAATACAAAAATCCACATTCCCTTTCAATATAGTGTACATTATTCTACTAGTCAAGCCCTTTATGAGGGAGTTGTTGAATAAATATGTAATCTGCCATTCTGTGGCGGCGGCCATCTTGGATTGATTTTTATCAGTCAAAGATGGCCGCCGATAGCTAAAAACACTCCCGACCAATTCACCTTTCAAACAAAAACAAACAAAATCAAAATCAGTTCATCCGTTCGGGAGCTACGATGTCACAGACACACACACGCTTACAGACGTGTCAAACTTATAACACCCCGTCGTTTTTGCGTCGGGGTCTAATTCAATCATAAAAGGTTCTAAATCTCCTCTCTATGTGGCTCATAGTCGACTAACCTTGTGCGGGTTTGTGGATATGATGTGTTTTCGACATTTTATCTATAAGACATGCAGTGTACTCACAATATACTTCGAGAGTTGTGGTGATAAAATTTGACTTAGTAAAATGCCTGCTTCAGTTTAAATCTACGATCTAATTGCCGCAATCAATATCTGCCTAGCCTTTTCCCAAAATTATGTTGAGGTCGGCTTCCAGACTAACCAGATGCAGTTGAATTTTACATGGAGCTACTGCCTATTTCACCTCCACAACCCAAAAATAAGAAAAAAAAAGAATAAGAATAACAAAAATAAGAATGTTTTTTTTTTAAATTTGGTTCAATACAATTTATTTGTAATGACTTCAAGTATTACATATACATTTTATACGGAAAATGGATGAAGGGATTCGTCGACAAAAATCTTCAAACATTGGTTGTTTTTGGGCTTTGAGCAATGGTAATACCCTTAATACTGAGTAATACGGTAACACTATTTGTCAGAATAAACTCAAACTGTCACAATGGCAGGCCAAAATAATTTCCGTCATCATCTGACTTGTCTTTAGTAAATAATAATTGGGTCAGTTTCTATTCTAGTCGGATGAACGATAAAAAAATCGAATTAGTCCGTCAGTAAGATAATCAAAAAAATAATATTTGACTCATAGTTTTCTTTTATTACATAAACCAAAATTTACAAAGATACGAATCTTTTAAAATAAAATTGTCAATTGGTTTAATTTTTGGTGAGTTCTGACGTTATGAGCCCCCCACTCCTGAGGTTTGTTGCGGTTTATCATTGTCAATATTCATTGAGCTACAAAACAAAACACTCGTGTACATTATTTTCCAATACACTTAAAAAATTTGCAATTTTTTGATACTGTCGTCATGCCTATTGAATACTAGTATATGTTTATTTTATAAAGGAATGAGTACATACTTCCTAAACACGTGTCCATGATTTTCCAATACTGACGTACTAAATAGATTTGCAATTTTTTGATACTGTCGTCATGCCTATTGAATACTAGTATAATATATGTTTATTTTGTATAGGAACGAGTACATACTTTCTAAACACGTGTCCATGATTTTCCAATACTGAGGTACTAAATAGATTTGCAATTTTTTGATACTGTCGTCATGCCTATTGAATACTATTATGTTTATTTTATAAAGGAATGAGTACATAAAAGGACGTATGAAAGTGGCACCGGTGAGTATAAAGCTTGTAACCGGTTATCATGGTGTGGCCATGTGATACGGAGGAGTGAGGAAAATATTGAGTATGATTGTAGATGGGTATAAGAGTAGAGAAAGATCAAAGATACGATGGATGGACTGTGTGAAAGATGGTATGGCTAGTAACGAGGTGACTGCTGAGATGGTGAGTAATAGAATAGTATGGAAGTAGAAGACATGCTACGCCAATCCGAAATAGGTTAGGATAGGCTGTCCCTATCCTAAGAATGATTATATATATTTTACAAAGAGCAATGATTGTGTACTTAATCTCCACAAATTAATTACCCGTAAGCTGAATGACATGACGACCCTGGCCACCAGTTGGCAATCTTTTGGACTAGCGGCTTAAAGTATTTCCAGGCCAAAGATCATTGTAACCAATTTGTTTTGATATTTTTTTGTATTTAGTGTAAAAAGTTGGAGATTCTAAACCACGTAGGTACCTTTTCATCGTATAACCAAACTTGTGTAGCAGTTCCCCGACAGAAGAATAGTGTGATACTTTTGAATAAGTAGTCGAGACAAAACGTGTCACGGCGTAATTCTCCAACCTTGGTGTATGTCCAAAACTGAAACAGAAGAATAAACATTTTCACCCTGTAATATTCTCACTGGTGGGCCACAGATACTTGTTCTCCGTGAGAAGGATCATTAATAAATAATGTTTATTAGGCATGTAGGTTTTTAAAAACACTTTTACACGTCTTTTTTTAACCTAGATGGGGCCGGTGTTTCGTACCTGATTACTCTGAGAAGAAACAGCCGAAACAAACTCAGAGATCATAGTCTCTTTTGAAGTTCAGACATAATCTTGCTCAATTCACACGAGGACTATGCAGATTAGTGTCTGAGATGGTCTTTTGAAGAAAAAACCACATGGATTTGTGTACGAGCCAATAATGCTCACACAGCAAAAGTACGTTTCTGCGCACGTAATGAATTACGCTAAACGTACTTTATTAATTATATTATAACATAAATTCAGTCGTCACTAAAACTCAGCCACAAGCGGGTCGATCAATAATAATATTGCATCAAGTGCGTACTAAACATACGTAACTTAAACGTAATTAAACTATTGAACATAACAGTGGTTTGGTGTGAACTAACTACCTTCATACAACAACTACCGGGTATCTGTCAACGACTAGATAACCCCAACAATTTGAGTGGACCTGTCCAGTCAGTAATACACCACGCTAGCTTAGTACTGATTCATGATCGTGATCGTCACACTAGTTTCCCCACGAAGATACGAACTATGTAAATCTCTTTTTTAGCTAGGAAACACTTTTTTTTTTGTGAGTTTGGCCCTCTCTAGTAATTTCTCTTATGTCGTTGGTGAGATTACAAACATTTAAGCTCACATCCACAAACAGCCAGACCCGGAACATCTACCTGGCCTTAGTAATATTTGTGCTCTGCGGGAATCGAAACCGCGGACACGCAGCGCAGGAGCCAGTCGCTAGTACACTGTCTAATAAAACTGCTAAGAGAATTTATAGTCGATTCTCCATGTTATAGAGTAATATTGAAGTTATTTATTTAAAATCATGAAATGCAACTGCTTCTGCGGCTATTGGTAACATTTTGAAATCAAATAAAGCCGCAATATAATATTTCCAATTCCTTGATATTTCGTATTTCTTGAAACCTTTAAAGTACATATCTATCTTCTATATCTATATCTATACGTCATATAATATAATAAAAGAGTAAAAAAACTGTGTCTGTACATTGAATATATTAAAAAAAAAAATTGAGGGGGGTTTAGAAACAGTAATAGAGCACGAATGCAAAAAAAAAAAAAACTGTCTGTCTGTTTGTCTGTCTGTTTGTCTGTTTGTTTGTACACGCTAATCTTCGGAAGTACTGGACGGATTTGAATGAGTTTTGTTGTATTGATATTAAGTCTGGGCAACATATAGGCTATAATTTATCTTGGAAACTTGAACACTTAATGCAGAACCGCAACAGACCAGCTAAACTATAAGAGATACAAATATGACACCATAGCAAAAATTGTTCCACGTGATGAGCATTTTCTGCTGAGAGAATAAATTTGAAGATCTGGAACACCTGATGTGGAACTCCAAGAGCCCAGCTACACCATAACACATATAGGAATGATGTCTTTGCAAAAGTTGTTCAATTTGATGAGCACTCTCTGTTGATTTATAAAAATAGAAGATCTGGAACACCTGTTGTGGAACTCCAAGAGTCCAGCTACACCACAACACATATAGGAATGACGTCTTAGCAAAAGTTGTTCAATCTGATGAGTACTCTCTGTTGATTCATAAAAATCGAAGATCTGGGACACCTGTTGTGGAACTCCAATAGCCCAGCTACACCATAACACATATAGGAATGACGTCTTAGCAAAAGTTGTCCGGTCTGATGGGCATTTCCTGTTGACTTATAAAAAACCGAAGATTAGAAACATCTGACGTGAAAATTATTGCAAAGCTATCACTAATTTCACTGTATAATTATAAAATAACATAAGCTGGGAGTACCTCCACGCAGTGAAGGCGGTAACAGTTTAGAACTGATTTTCGATGAAGATGGTATATCATTGAAAATTTGACTCTACTGGCCAAAACTCCCATTTATTTTATCAAATTAATATGTCTTCGGGCTTATGCTATTTGAGTTTTTAATTTCCTTTTCCATTTATCTTCGTGACTCGGTAGCCTACCCGGTAACGCAGGGGAGCAGTCACTTAGATTTTAATTGATCAGGTATCTTCACAACAAAACTATAACCATGCCTAGAAAGAGGTCAAATCTTTCCCAATATTCCAAAGGAGCTAAAAGATTGAGGATCATAAGATCCCAATAATCTACCGAAGAGCGTCAGGCGAGACTTGATGCTGTTTGAGAACATCAGGCTGCAACTTGCTCCGTGGAAACCTCTTCGGGTCGCGAAGCAGGCCTGCGTTCTCAGCGTATTTACGCATCTACATTTAGGTCTCTAGAGACCAGTGAAGAATAGATGCGCGACTGACCGCTGATCGTGAACGTCATGCATGGTCTCGCGAGTCGGAGACGTTCACAGATAGAGAATTGTGCTTGAGTACCAAGCGTATCTACGCATTGACTTCTAGATCTCTAGAGACAAGTGGGGAACGTGATGTGCGACTGACCGCTGATCGTGAACGTCACGCATTGTCTTGCGAGTCGGAGACGTTCACGGATAGAAAATTGCGCTTGAGTGCTCAGCGTATCTACGCATCTGCTTTTAGACCAGTGAAGAATAGATGCGCGACTGACCGCTGATCGTGAGCGACATGCATTGTCTCGCGAATAGGAAACGTTTACCGATACAGAATCACGCTTGAGTTCTCAGCGTATTCGCACATCTACTAACAGGTCTTTTGAAATGAGTGATGAACGTGATGCGCGACTAACTGTTGCTCGAGATTATCATACATTGCCCCGACACACGCACAACACAACAAAATATTCATAATCAGTTAGAAAGTGAAAGAGAAAGAATTGCTGGAGTACGACATGAAGAGACAGAAGAAGAGCGCGAAGGCTTCGACATTCTCTGAACAGAATGTCGATATCATCAGAATAATCGGATGTGTCTCAAGATATAGCCGTAGGGCATGGCGACCTTCCTTGGGTTGATAAGGAACGGAGTGTATTTAGGTATACTCCTATGATTGAATACGCCACATATTCCGGCATCGGAGGTATAGTTCAAAATTGTACTTTTTGTGAAGCTGTTAAATGGCAAAAAGCAACAAACGGTATGTGTTGCTCAGATGGGAAAGATCCGTTATTTTGCCTTCCCCGGGCTCTTAGAATTCGACATCAGATGTTTCAGATCTTCGATTTTGACGACCCCGTTGTCGCTGGCATAAGCAACAGGATCCGCGTACGAAGTCGCGGGCAGAAGCTAGTAAATCAATAAAGAAACGCAAAGCCGAAGGTCACAGTAGTTAGTTTAAGTGTACTTCAATGATGTTGAAAGAGCCTTCTAATACAGGCATTGTTTGCCTAAATGAAGGCTCCAAACACATTCGCATGTAATGTAGGTAATAATATCTAATTGGCACAATAAACTATTTGTATTTGTAAACTATTGGTTACTTTTGATATTTTAATACATGCTAACCTGATTTCCGCCATGAAAATGGCAAGTCAATAAGTTTACGTCTTCTTGAAACTTTTCAGATGCTGGATGTGCGTCTAAGCAAATAGCGGGATTACTTGCACTATGAATCTATAAAATAAAATTGGGTATAAGCATATATAGCCCATAATGTTCCCTCTGCTGGGATATAGCCCTCCCTTCTATTAAAGGGCAAGGGTATTTCATCACCCGCGCCCATGTGCCAAAGAAGAAGATGTCACAAAATATTTGAGACATTTCGGTCCTAGGACATGTACACAGGGACATGGAAGAGCTCGTGGCAAAATAATAACAGCCGCTCGGGTCGATCTGTAGGTTAAACCGTGCTATGCAAGCACGGGTTGATCTGTGGATGGGTGACCACCCTTACTCACCGAGTTTCCTCCATGCCTCGAATAGCACGTTAAGCAAAAGCGTAAAGGATGATGGTTCTAGGACATGGAACAGTCATTTAAAAAAATCGTTTAATTTTAAAACTATTGTTTTGTAAAGTAACTTTTACTCAAAAAAACATATAGTAGTTTATAACATGGATTAACTCATAGAAAACACAACTCCGCAGGCAAAGTCGCGTATATTATCTGATTTTAAATATTCTTTTTTATAACAATTGCACTGTAAAGTACTTACTTGACCACTAGCGACAAAATGGTCAGGCAATTCCAGTTGAGGGTATATATTTTCTAAATACCACTTGAACGATTCACAATTCAGTCGCTTGCGAAGTTCTACCCTTGACGACACATTGCCGAATTCAAATTTCTGATTTCCTACTCTTTCAAAATAGTATTTAGCGTAGTCGTCAAGCCAGACCTAGAAAAAGATAAAGAGTTTTATTGCCTTCTAAAATAGAACGCACACTTATCCGCACCGAAAGAACCGACTCCGCCGAAAGACACATTTGCTCATCCGTATATCGTTATCTATTCGTCCAATTCAACGCGGATATGTATGCGAGGTTTCATAGGATTTCATACAAGTAATTATAAAATTTGTTTCTTTCGGCTCGTTCGCTTCCATCGGCTCTGATACACATATGTGAAAACAAATGAAATATTTTTTTAGAGTATTGACATGTGTCTCCGAGACGCGATACATGGACACATGAGTAATGAGTAAGTAAACGGAACAGAGCTTCTTAAGAGCGTGTAAAATTGTTACCTATTTTGGTAGGGTTGTCACAATAGGTGAAGACAAATGAATGTACACCTTTTTTAACGGATGGGAAATCATCAAATAACTTCTCCCAGTCTGGGCTGAGCGGGGGGTGATCGGGCCGCGGTTTCTCTTTCAAACAGTCCCGCAGCACCTATTGTACTCCTTGGGATACTTAAAGTTTCTAGTATAATTCGTACACACAGTTTGTACTGGGTGTATGAATAATACTAGAAAACATCCATTATTATTGAATACCACGTTTTTGCATTAAATATTCTAACTTGTCACAAAACAAACAACGTGTGTTGCCCTGACAACCCTGAGATTGTCAACTAGCTGTGACAGTGTATACCGGTTTTTTCCACTCTCACCGCGTACGCGGCAAGCGACCAGTGGTCTCGCACACCTGCTCCGCGTGCTTGTAGTAGTGCAACCGATTCGCGTGGCTGTATGAAGCTCATACTTTGTCCCGTTTACTTACTCATGTGACATGGAGTGACAGTCACAAACTCACAAGTTTTATCACTCAAAGCCGTGAAGGGAGCCTTAACATGCACAACGACCTGCCTCCTATACTTAATGAATAGGTAAGTCTATTAGGGCCGGTATTTCAATAGCGACTTATCTCGAAGTGATCCAGGATTAAATTTAAAAACGACTTAAGTGTACTTCAATATTGGATTAAAGTTAAGCGGCAAATAAAGTCCACCCTAACTAGCCTTAATCTAAGTGACAGATTTCTGTCGCTTAAGTTCCTATCTGAGATTAGCATGTGTCAACCTCAAAAAAAAGTTGCTTTATGGTTAATAATTCTGACCCGCAAAAAGGTTTTTATGCCGCATATAGAATATTTTGTATGTTGATAAAATGATAAATAAAAAAGGCTGTGAGGAATCTATGTACATACATGTAGGTACAGACATTCTTGCGAAATATTATCTCGTAGTAGGCCATTTGATTTCGTCTCATAACTGTTCCAGCACAACGTATGCTGTACGTTTCGTTAAACGAAATCGGTCGTAAAATTCACCTTCATTCCATTTCTGGAAATTAGTCTCTCATGTTCTATAAATTCGTATACGTCGTGGGGTCGTAGAATAATTGATAAACTCAATAATATCTTCATCATCACTGCTCGAGCTAAAAGTAAAGTTACTGAACAAAACACATTTTAGAGTTGAGTAATTGCCAAGTTGTAAAATCGTGCGAAAACGGTAGGCAGGTTCGTGAACTTAAAACTTTTTTCTTCGAACTTTTTAAAACTTGAAAAAAATAAACAATGTAGTAGGATGACAACCGAAACCATACTCAAATTACATATTCTGTTTATTAAGTTGCAATATTGCGATTTATCCTAGATTAGTTAAGGCGAGGAAGATCCGGATTGAAATACACTTCTGTCTTCTAAAAATGACACTTAGCTTAAATGCAGGACTTAACTTAAGCAATAAGTTAAGGTGTCATTGAAATACCGGCCCTTAGTACGCACGACGACCAATCAGGCTATACAAAAACAGTTGAGGCGGAGCTCGATTGTGCAGGAAATCTATAGCAAAGCGAGGCCAAGTTAGACTGGAAATTCATCGGTTGTTGTGTCGCCGTGTGTAAAAATAAATTTAGAAGAAAGAAAGAAAGAAAGAAAACCCGTTTATATTGCACAGACTACAAACGCGCAATAATAAAACGCAAGAAGACATGAAAGCTAATAATAAAAAAAAAATAAAATAAAATCTAATATTTCCTTCGCAGTCCGCAGAGAATACTATTCTCCGTCTACGATTGCCCTGAGATCCCCTGTGGCATTGAGATAGAAAATTTTATGTCAATGCCCTGTGGCATCTGTGGTCACACCACAGAGAACTCTAGAAAATGCACGTCTATGGCATGGTGACACCATAGACGAGCATTTTCGACATGACATTGACACAACGATGACATAAGGAGATCCCAAAACAATTACAAACTACACAGGTCATAGGTACAGGTACAATACGAAACTTAAATTATTACATGAAGGCACGAACTATGTGAAACATAAATGAAACAGCGCGTCCAATCCGTGCAAAAATGGTCGATGCTCAGCTAAATGCTGTGGCTTCGGACGAACCGTAAGTCCTCAGCGCTGATTTTCAGCAAAGGCCAAAGGAGAGGAGTGACATAGTGACGCTGCCATGGGGTGTGCTATGGTGTCTCAGTTATTATTTAAACACTCATAATAATAATGGTAAGTACTATTAAATGTATGTGTATTTGGAAAATAAATATATTTACATAATGATTGAGTTGTAACACGAATATCATATTTGCAAGTGTACCTACAGAATATTTTGTGTAAATAAAAATAAAAAATACATGATAAGTTAACTGCCAACGAACAAAAACCAACACAAAAAGATGCTCAAAAATATCACTTGTTATGTATGTAAGGCCAATGTAATAGGAACCAACATTACGAATGTCATTCACCAGACGCACGTCCGAATTCCGGACTGCTTCTGAAAAATCCCTGATACCAAACATAATATAGCTCTTTGCCCGATTTTAGGATTGAACTCAATATACCGTGCTTAGCATGAACTACCTAATCGATAGGATTTAATTTAGTTTAGTTAAAAAAAAAAAAACAATTCACCGTTGCCAATCGCGCGTAATTTCTCCTCAATGAGTTATTCCTTTCGTCATAAGGTATCCTCTTTCTAAAAAGATGTCCCACATGAGAGCATGGAATAATTTCTAGCGTTCCACCACACATCCAAGTTTTGAATGACAGTTCCAAATTCTCTGCGCCCCATATTTCGAACCCATCATCATAGTATCCTACTCTTTTGAAAAAATCTCTATGAATAGCAAATAGTCCACCAGCAATTGTTGGAGTTTTTATAGGAGCCATCTGGTTGGTCCGTTTTGCATAAACGTCTTGAGGAATACCAATCCAGTTGAAGCGTAGGTCCCAGTTGAACCCACCAATACGTAGGTCGTTGGCATCTTGACCTATGTACTCGAAAGTGGTGTCGTGGATAGTATCGACTACAGGACTGACTACTCGAGTAGGATCTTCTTTGATGCGTTGTAGTAACGGTTCTAGCCATCCTGAAATTATTGTGTTTAAGTATAACAATAAGAATATCGCTGAATATTACACACAACGTTATCTAGAGCCACACTAAGCAACGAGGCTAGAGTCGTGGACACCACATAGTTGATATACTAGATATACACTTTTTGTTTTGTAAATACATAGGTACTTACTATACCTAGTAACATCCATGATTCGGAAACAATGTCCGTGCTCATCACACAAACGATAAGTAATATAGTTTAATTAGTTTTCGATTAATAGACATTTAAGATACGCTCACTATAAAATAAAACAGGAAAACATTAAATTATGAGAGTTATGTTGACTCTTTTTGAGAGCAGCGGTGGCCCAGAGGTGGCGGCCCCGACTTACGTTCAGTAAGTCGTGGGTTCGAACCCAGGCAGGCGCATTACTTTGTGTAATTTATTACATCACCGCTGCTCTCAAAACGGTGAAGGAAAACATCGTGAGGAAACCGGCATGTCCTAGAACCATAAATTCGAAGACATGTGACATCTACCAATCCGCACTGGGCCCGCGTGGTGGATTGTATAGCTCATTTCCTCTCATAGAGAGGAGGCCTGTCCCAGCAGTGGGAACATTAATAGGCCGATGATGATGATGTTGACTCTTTTAACGTATCATTTAATATGATTCATATTGCAAATTTTAATGTTCTGTGTTTTCCGATCTTTTAGCGAACGAAGCCTCTTGCTCGATAAAAGGTATACATAAACTTCTTATCGATGCCGAAAGGCACTTGTTCTCCACGTCCGCGTCATTGCGATCATTATTTTGTTTTAAACCATACCTGGTAATCTTCTAGCTACGTAAATATTCGGGGTCAACTATTTGACAATTTTTTTTTAATACAAGGTTATAATGGAAGTTTTTTTTTTTTTTATGTCGGGAAATCATCAAATGACTTCTCCCACTCTGGGCGGAGCGGGAGGGAGTGTCAGACTCTTCTGACTAAAACCCATCCATGTTCCTTCCTCGCCCTTTATGTTCCGGGGCCGCGGTATCTCTTTCGAATAGGCCCGCAACCCCGGCAGGCTTCGGCCCTTGCGGGCCCCTCCCCTTATGCTTTGATTAGTACCTTTAATTTATTGATGGTATTTTATGATTGTATACATTTTGCATGCCTTACGGTGGTAGAATCACTTGAAATATGTAATTTTTAGAACACCATTGTAACAGTGTTTTCTGTAAAAATATATGATTTGATTTGTTTTTTTTTTGAAAAACATGTTGTTTCGCAGCGTTACTTAGTTTGATGTACATAATACTTGGTTGACGGTTTCGCGATGAGGTGTTTTACACCCTGTATAAAAGAATAAGTATTCCCGATTATTTTGTACTTACCTTTTGTACATTCACAATGACTGTCAAGATACAAAATGACGGGAGTGATCACATACTTAACAGGCAACAATCTTGCTCTAATAATTCCCTCTCGGCGTGTTGCACGAAACAGTTTCACTTTAGGTGTAGCGCGTACATAATGGTCCAGTTTCTCTTTCAGGTGAGCTGAAGATTATTAAGTTAATTTACTCGTATTAATTTAAAACTGTTGAATTTGAACTTCAAATATAAGATTTGTACGTACTGTTATGTTATGTGACAAGTAATAAAATATTAATAACAATCAAAAGCGGACAATGGAGGGTTATCCTAAAAAAGTGTTAAAAGGTAAAAACAGGTTAGTCGAAACTGACCGCAGTGCTACTGCGCACCTTGCTACTGAAAACTCAAAACCAAAATATGAAAAGCGACTCTTAGGACAACAGACATTTAATAATAATATGGGGAACATGGTGTCTTTACACAGCCCTTTTGTTCATCCTATAATGAAAAGGAAGGATCCTTCGACAGGACAGAGATCATGTCAGATGGGCTACACTGCCTGACGGCTGTAGTTGAGTAGTTGTATAAATTTGCGGATTGCTCTGATAGTGCAATGCATAATTTTAGTACTTAATTTGCGTCATAGATGTCGCTAGCGTTCTTTCAATCAACTTAATTATGTTCACTACAGACATATCACTTGAATTATGTACTTTTGTTTGGATTACTTGATGTGATCTTAATTAGAATATGAAATCTGCAAGAACATACCCATCGTCGAAAAGTCATCAACTAATATTATTTGCTCCAAAAGTTCCGGAGGGCTTCTGTTCAAAACTGATGTTATTGTCCTGATGAGAGTTGACCATGCTTCGTTAAAAAAGCAGATTATTACTGTAACTTTCGGTAAATCTTTTGAAAACGTCTGATTTTGGCACCTGAAATAAATTATTGTTGTCGTGATTGAATTGAGAATTATACTGATGTAATTATTGGAGGAGCTCATGATTAAATGATAACAGCTGCACGGTTCGAACTTCAAGGTTAAGCAGCGCTAACCAAGGTCCATGGCTGGGTGACCATCCATGAGATACCAAGTTTCCTCAATGCCTCGAAAAACACGATAAGCCTTGCTGTCAATTGTAGATCTTTGACACTCGTTATTGTAGATAGTCAGTGGAACGAAAGTCTGACCCCGGGTCCTTAGTTGCCCAGTCCGAGTCAAAATTCTAGTTTTTAGCTGCATCCGGAGACTGGAGCCCGCCCCAACATAGTGGAGGAAAAAGAGCTAAGCAGATAATCATGATGGCTCATTTAATTCTTAGCAGGAGAATTAATTGTGAAAGGTTTCGTTATGGGTCAACCTTATACCATCGTTTGCAAATTATAGCTTTATGATGTCTTCGTCCCTGAGATGCCATGCCATTTTTTTTTGGACAGGTAATCAACAAATGACCCCTCACGCTCTGGGCGGAGTAGAAGGGAGAGTCAAACTTTTACTGACTAAAACCCATCCATGTTCCTTCTTAGCCCTTTTTGTTCCAGGGCTACGGTATCTCTTTTGAACAGTCCCGCAGCCCCGGCAGGCATTGGCCCTTGCGGACCTCTTCCTTTTTGCTGACATCTCTTTGAGGCGCGCATGGAGCACGAACGCACCGTCGCGGCGTCGCCGCGTCGTTAGGGCCTGTCGTCATAAGGCAGACGGACGGCGAGCTAGCGCATTGCTCACCGTCCACAGGCGCACATGGTGGCCCGGTGCGACTCCCACGGTGGAGATGACAATATACCCTTGTTTGACCTTTGATATATGCTGATGGACAAGGCTGGGTCCACATACAAAGATATTGGCCAATTTACTGGCTCCCATATAAAAAAAAACCAATTTGCCCTCAGAATATAAAAAATATAGTAAACCTTTAATATTCTTACCATGGCTCTCTTACATCCAGCAGCGTTCTATTAACTGGTATCAAATCACTGACAAATCTATTGAAGGCATGGTCTCTCCAGCCTTTGTGTATGTCCTGTCTAACGTAATACCTCAAAGTAGGGACTAAGACGACAGGTGTACCATTAACACCTGAAAAAAAATACATAATACAACTAACTACAACAGTTCTTTTACGGCTTATTATGCCTAGGGCAAAATTGTAGGTATTCTTGTTTTCGACTATTGAAACTTTTCTGTGTCAAGTGTCTGTTTATGATTTCCAAAATAACAGCTTTTTCTGAATGCATAATTATGAAAGTTTAATTTCCAGTACTCATAAAAAACATTTTATTTTTATCTTGCTGTTTGTTCCGGCTTATCTCCGAAACCTGAATGTCTCATAGAGAGGAAGCCTGTGTCCCAGCAGAGGGAACATTAATAGGCTGATGATGATGTGAATCTCCGAAAAGGCTTCACTGTTTGTTGAAATTATTTTTGGTTTACAATTAGCTACCAAAAGGTTTACAACTGCTGTCCAGGAGTGAGGCACACACAAGAAGACGATGATCTGGGTTGGAACAAAGAATACTGATAACACTATCAGATAGTACAATCTCGTGGCAGAATTATCACCAAGCTAGCTAGTGTTGAAATTTTTGGCAGCGTGTAGGCCGAATTCCATTCAAACCCCTTTCCATCTGTGGGACAAAAGCTGGAAAACTGAATTATTACTATCCCGAAAACTTGCATATCTTACCTGGTGGATATTCGTCACCTTTGATGATACGCTCTTTTTCTCTTTCTGTCAATCCTGTTGATGTATATGGAAGCATTTGCCACGCTGAAAAATATGACGGGTTCAAGGGTTGCCAAATAGGTACGTCTATTAATTTAAATTTTATATTTTTTTCAAAAACATGCGCAAGCTCGTGATGAGAGCCCATCAGTCCCATACTGTTGCTCAAGGTCATATGGACGTATCTTAAAGCACTTATCAGGACGTATCTTAAAGCCTAAAACAATCTTACCTAATTTTACAAATAGGTAAACGTTTGTAAGTTTGTATTTAGGGAATAATCTCCGGAAGTAATGATCCAATTCTAAAAAATCTTTTACGGGCAGAAAGTTACATTATTCGGTGGTGATATAGGCTATACATTATATTTATTCCATGCATATCAGCCGAGCTATCAAAAATTTTAGAATATAAATATCGTAGGCATCAAACCCACCACACTATTTCTAAACCACTTGACTCCTGAAAGCCAGAATCAACAGTGTTGACCAGAAAATCGCCGAGACAATGAAGCTTGACAAAATTTTAATCCCAGAGCAAAACTTTGATTGTCTTGGATTCTGAAACGAATATAACCAGAAAAGAATAGCGGAGGAGTAGAAAAAATAATAAATTTCTTCTTCCGCCATATCAGCAGGAGACAGAACAAAGTAACGTCAATAGGCACGAAAGAGCGTTTACAACTGAGATAAGCCTAATTTATTCATTTTGTATGCACCACGAGGTTTGCATTAACACTAACACCAAAAAGAATGCCAGTAAACGTTTAAAGAGCCAGCACATAAAATATATCGAAAGTTAAAATTAATTGTATAAAAATGTTCAACCTCACCTCGAAACTCCGTACTGCCATTGTCAAATCTTTGTCTGAATCTGTCCAAAGCTTTTTCATAATACCCATCTTTACCACCAAATATAATATTTCCACCACCATACATGGTATGACGATTTGATTGAAATTCTCTCACTATCGTTAAGCATGAAACCATCCACATAACAACGATTAATGCTAAAATCTTCAGAGCCTTCTTTAACATAGTGTAACAATGTGTCTGTTTCAGCTCTTGGGTTTAAAATGACAGTAGAACCGAGTTCACCAGTATATACACTGTTTACGGTAGTCAACATGCAAGTTCTAAGAAGTTTTTCTTTCCCACAGAACGAAAGCAAATATTGATTGTTTCGAACCACGAAATAGGCAAAGAAGTCGTTAATGAAGAGTTTTCATGTTTGTTTTTTTGGAATCGGCAAATGTTTTGTCTGTTTCACACACACATCACGTTTGTAATCCCAGAAGTGTTAGGCAGAGGTGTACCTAATAGAAGGTAAACTCATAATTTCACCTGTTATGGTTATTTTAGAGCCCTATGTAATAAAGGCCGAGCCTTGCCTCCAATAGGATTGTTAACTGAAAAAATCTAATTATTCCGTCACTTAGATTATCAAAAAATATTTGACCCGTATTTTTTCTTTTGTCACATAAACCAAAATTGACGAAGAACGACGCTTTTAAAATTCCCAATACGTCACTGTTTGGTATCATTCTTAGTGAGTTCTGACGTCACGAGCCCCCCCACTCCCGAGTTTTGATGCGTTTTATCTTTGTCAATATTCGTTGATTTACAAAAACAAAAAATACGTGTCCATTATTTTCCAATACTCTAACTGACGGACTAAATATATTTGCAATTTATTGATGGTGGAAACTAACCTATTGTGACATGCGTCCATGGTCTGTGTGAATCTCATCCAAGTCTTTCCAGTGTCTTGGTAACAAACGCGGCTACTTTAAATCGTCCAATATCAATATCAAATGTTGTCCATTCCACCAAAATTACCATTCAGTCCACAAAGGAGGTCCACTAAAAAGCAAACACTTGAATGTATTCTAAGAAAATTTACCAACAGAGCTTGTCCTGTCTTAATTAAATGCCGCTTGGTAAACCTTACCCTTTTGAAAAACCTTCATTAGACTCATTACTACGATAATATACAATGACATCTTCAAAGAAACAAGACAAGCGATTTCAAACCTTAGGGAGAAAGAAACAGGAGCTTCAGTTTCAACGGTATCGGTTTACCAAATGCAAATTTAAATTGGTTGTATAGTACAAGAGTCACCGACAAAAAATACTGGTCTCTTTAGATTTACAAGGGCATCGTAAAAGTAAATTGAGGTAAAGGTGGGCAAATACTGAACTTAACGAGGTACCCCCGAACGAAAAAAAAGGCGAATCGCTAAAAGAAATTAGACGTAACGATTCTTTTTTAAATAAAACTCGCTTTCTTCGTTTAATAATTGTTCTTTAGTTTTGGGGCACTTGTTTTTATTGGACATCTTATTTTAGTTACAGTGGTTTTGGTAATTGATTGTTATTTTATGTTAATTTGTGATTGATTGTAAGTACCGCACAATTATAAGAGTAGGGGAAAACCAAAGAACCGGTAGATGTTCTGTGTAAAATATGATATGACTAAAAAAGGGACGGCACATGATATGACGACGTATGGCAGAAGAAATGTGTTGCGTAGACCTTAAATAAATTAGGTAAAGGCTGAAGAATGAATGAATTTATTCCTCAGTTTCTTCAACCAAAATGAAACTTCGCCAGAACTCCTAGAAATAAAAAAAAAACGCTGAATTCAATATTATCAGATCCAACAGTTGCTTTAGATTTATTGTTCGTTTTAAAGTGCCTTGCTCATTATGTCGTTAACCCTAGAGTACTAATCATCGCCTGAGAGGCCACCCGCGGTCGGTTTTTTCTGGTTATTTTGAAATTGCGGGGACGTGTCGCGCCGTGCTTTCGCGCCAACTCAGTGTAGTCCACGACGCGGCAGGGAGACCTTGCGCGCTCGGCGGGGATACAGCGTTCCCGAGATATTGCCTACGTGATCGCCTGGGAGGCGATCATTAGTATTAAAGGTAGGTTTTTTACTATTGACTTAATTTACATTTTTGAGTTTTTTCTTTGTTTACTCACTATTATAAGATATAAAATACATGTTTTATTTCATAGATGGATCTCAACGAGCAGCAGATAGCAAATTACTTGGAAGATGACACCTCTGATAGTGAGACCGAGGATAATTTAGAAGTCGCGGATTACGATTCTGATGACAGTGTGGTTGATCCCCCTTTTGTTCCTTATCGACTCGAAAATGAGTTACAAAATATTGTGCTAGATGACCCTGATCCTCAAGACCGAAGCTCCCCAATACCTTCATCATCCGGAAGCAACAAAATTATTGTTTGGAACATCGATCTCCTAACTGCTATATTCGTGTGATAAAAAATAGAAGTCTGAGTTCGACTTAGTCTGCAGTAAGCTATGTGATGATTAGAATAGTTTTTTGTTATGTTTTTCATACTTTATATATTATATTGTAGTTTTTATACCAAAACAGTGGTCCAATGTCAACATTTTTTTTTTTAATAAAATATCCCTTAAGGCTGTGTTAGAAAGTTAAGTTTTATGTGTAAGGCTGATTTTAAGACAAATAAGAGTTTCTCAGATGTATTTTTTTTGCATTTCATAAAGGCAGAGGTATGCCTGTTATTTTGTTATAAATTTTGTTACATTTTAATAAAAGTTTAGTACTAAAATTTTGCTTTATTTATAAAGTAGCCTCCCAGGCGATAATTAGTATTAAGCAGTAGGTAATAAATTTATATTAGTACTCTAGGGTTAAAGATCTCGCTTAGGTTCTAATAAAATAATATAAGTAGTGAAGAAGATGGATGAAAATAGATTGTATGTGGCGAAGATGAGAATGTTGAGGTGAATCATGTGGATTAAGTAATGATGTGTGTGATGATCATGAAGTAAAGATTGAATATACAGGGTGTAAACCACCTCATCACAAAGCCGTTAACCAAGTATTCTGTACATCAAACTAAGTAACTTTATTCAAAAATTATTGCTGGGAAACAACTTTTTTTTTGAGGTTATAAATCATGTTTTGTTGTAGAACTCAATGTAACGCTCTTTAAACATTGTGCTGATGGGTTGAATAGTGCGGGGGTCATGGAGGTGTTAAAAGTCAAAATCTCACAAAAAAATCTTGTATTTAAAAAAAAAAATTGTCAAAATGTTGTAACTTTGACCCCCCATATCTCCGTAACTAGAAGGTTCCCAGGTATGATGTAAAACAAAAAAATGATCGCAATGATGGGGAGAACAAGTGCCTTTCGGCTTCGTGAAGAGGTGTTTTACACCCTTTCTAAGAGGAAGTTTGAAAGCTGCACCAGTTACAGAAAACTTGAAAGGGAATCCACTGTCTTGCTATGGGCATATGATGAAGAGGGAGAAATCGCATGTGAATATAAGAGCCATGAATTTAAATGATAATGAAAGGATTGTGTATTGTTAGATTTCATCTTTTCTCTGGACGCTCTTAATGTGCACGTCTGTCTACATCGTTCTCACATATAGGTATAATCACAACATGAATGATGTAACCAAGATTTTGTAACAATATTTTGATTTAAAAGAGTGTCCATGGAGTTTCTTGCCCGTTCTTCTCCATAGAGATCTACGCTAGGGAATGGGCAACTACAGTACTTTCTCAAGTTATTATGCCTTGTGACTGTAGCTTTGATTTAGTTTTGTATTTTTGACATTCAAAAGTGCCGTAATGGTCTAATTGAAATAAATGATTTGAGTTTGAGTTTGAGTTGAATGATACGCAAAAAAGGGAGCACATGATATTGTGCCAGTTAACAGAGGACATAGAATAAGGGCAGAAAGGTGATAATGTAAATGACTTTATTACATTTTTCAATGTAATGAAAAATGATGATGATGTGTGTGTGTTTGTTTTTAGAATATGTATTAGTTTATTGTTTTTGTTGTTTTGTTATTTGTGTATTTTATCTATGGGCCTTAGTTGCCTGATAATAAAATGATTATTATTATTATTATTATTAATGTTTTAATAACACGTATAACAACTACTTTTTCATAACTTTTATTTTCATCTACCACTCCAAAAGGTAATAAAATGTAACCAACCTCTACTTCTACCGCATCAGCAGTTCCCAAACAAATTACTCCTACTTTCCAAAAACAAAAAGGTCAAAAGTTGCAATTCATCAGGTCTATATTAGACTGGACATTGCCTTACAAAAAACTTGTGATTTACAACCAAAGTTCCCGTTTAATAGATCAAGAGTGAATTTGGTACCGTTTCAGAAAAGTTTTTCTCCTAATGATCCCCATTGTGTCTATCCCTTAGTTTTTTCCATTAGCACTCTTTAATTGAAAGTAAAAATTTCAGGATGTTCTGTGCAATGGAGTTAGCTAAGAAAGCGACTTCTTGGCATTATCTTTTTCATTTAAAATTGTAGGAAGTACGGCTGTCAGTTGCTGGCATTGGACGCAATGGTCTGGTTTTATGTTAGTAGGTTGGAGTGCTCTATTTAGGGGTGTCTCGTGGCGTTTTTTAAGAGTATTTTATTTCAGCATGATGATTTTTTTAAGAATCAGATTCAGAATACGTAACGTCACCACTGGGTTGCTGCTTTTGGGGCTTGAATGATTTTGTCAGGAAGATGTTATTAGTACACATGCGGTAAAATTTTCCGTGTAAATAGTATTAAATAAATGGCGGCGTTCGTTCTGACTATGGCCACATAATACAAGTAAAATTAAATTTAAAAAAACCCCCGACACAATGTATTAAAAGTTAAATAGAAAATAATTCGTTAATTTGCCATTTTGTGGTGGCAGCCATCTTGGATTATTAATATATCGTAGTGTATAGTATTTAACCAGTCAAGCCCATTCATTTGATACCCATATTGTTGAATAAATATGTAATCCGCCATTTTGTGGCGGCGGCCATCTTGAACTGATCATCCGTCTGGGGGCTATGATGCCACAGACAAACACATACACACACACACTTCAAACTTATAACACCTGGTCCTTTTTGCGGCGGGGGTTAAAAATACCATGCAGCTCTTTACCTATTAACTGGAATGGTCACTTAAGATTGGTAGCTGCATCGGGTTGTATACCGACGAAATCATACGAGATCGTTTGTCGTAGTCAGTTATTTGTGGGAAGTTCATGGCTAAGCAATGAACGTTTATAGACCGACTAATATACTCTACTGTTATGCAAATTAATACGGTTTCATCATAGACAAAGCCAAATTCGTCGATTTTATTCGAAGTCTCCAAAACAAAAATCCCAGAAGACCAGTATCAATGAAAAACTCCCTTATTATTATTTACGAAACCTAAACCGAAAATGTATACCTACATTACCATCTCATGTTTATTACCAAACTTGTGCAACTAACTATTTCAAAAACCAAAATTAAACGCATAAAAGCAAACAATGCCATCATTTGTCATTGCCCAGATTTGACACCACAGCAAACGAAAGTCGAACTTATTTAGGAATCATCAACATCGCTTGACCAAAAATTTCAAAATGGAAAGCTGTTTTTTTTTTTGGAAGGGAATTCATCAAATAACTCCTCCCGAGATAGGGAGGGAGTGTCAGACTTTTACTGACTAAAACCCAACCATTATCCCTCCTCGCCCTTTATGTTACGCCACGGTAACTCTTTCAAACAGTCCCGCAGCCTCCGGCAGGCTAAACTGAAGTCTAACATACAACTTCTTGAATCTTCCTTACTAAAATTGTGCAACCAACCATCCCTAAGCCAAAAGCTAAACGTACAAAAGCGAGCATCGCACCATTCACACCGCCATCATTATCTCCGACGTCACCAAGATTTGACACCACCGCAGAAGAAAGACGAACGCATTTAGCAGAAAATAAAGACGACAGGGCGACACTCCGTTGCCATTTGCAGTCTCAGCTAACGACCGCATCATTAATCATACAAAACAGTGGCTGTCTCGCACTTGACTTGCTTCCTAAGTTATTGTACGATATAAGCTACTGGCAGACCCAGATGCGTACTAAATTATGACGTCACGGGAGGATTTTGTTCTGTTTGTTGAATGTGTTCGGAATTTAAATGTTTCTTTAGATATTCTAGTGTTATTAATGAAGAGTCTGAATATTGTCTTAGGGATGATTAATGCTACACTTTGTCTATCCCTTGCGTGCGACGTCTGCGCGCCCTGCAAGGTTTTATATAGAAGGTTCGTCAGATGTCTTGCATCCCCACCTCGAACGTGGCACTGTTCGTCATGGTCCGTAATGAATCAATCTTCATCATCATCATCATTTCTGCCCAAAGACGTCCACTACTGGACATAGGCCCCCCTCAAGTGGTGCCACATTGAACGGTAGTGCGACTCACATCCAGCGGATTCTCGCAACTTTCACCAGGTCATCGGTCCACCACTCGTGACCACTCTTACTGCGATTAAAAGCTACTTCTGAATTTAAACGTTGGAAGGTTAACGATCCGTGACAAATTCGCATGACATTTAGAACGCCCCTGCGTACGTAAAATGGATAAACGGAAAGTCGGTATGATTTCATTCAAATAAGACGATACGACGTAAACGATGTCAAACAACTTACAATGAACAGAACAACCATGCTTTGTACGGTTTAGACGAAAGTATTCAAGTTCTTGTTCCTCACCCCACGTAAGTATTCTAAATGTCAAAATGTACGCACAACAACTTGTCAAGTTGTACCGTTGTAACAACAATAATGAATTATTTATTTTAATTTACTTATTATACTTGTGAAGGTTATTACCCAATACCCAGTGACTGGGTGGTAGAAGTCAGATTGACAGCTACTTCATATAAATTCTGATATTCGGCTGCATACAGTTAGACTGGAAGCCGACCCCAACAGATAGGCAAAGACTCGGCAAATGAAAAAAAAATGAGTCTGTTTTCTGAAACACAATAAACACAGATTTCAATTATTCTTCTTCATAACTTCGTTACTTGTTTACACCTTTTTTTTTTTTTTTTTTTTTTTTTTTTTTTTTTTTTTTTTTTTTTTGGGATCGGAAATCATCAAATGACTTCTCCCACTCTGGGCGGAGCGGGAGGGAGTGTCAGACTCTTACTGACTAAAACCCATCCATGTTCCTTCCTCGCCCTTTACGTTCCATTTATGCCAGTAACTAAAGCTTCAGTTAGAAAAACAAAAATTATATAACAAGTCATAAGATTGGTTTAACATTGCACCTAAAAGCAACAACTAAACTCACCTCTGATTAATTTAATTCAAAACTAACCTTGTTTATAATCTTCTTAGCAAGTTTCAGCTGAAACTTTGTCGGAACAACTATGTTAATAGGCAGTGATAGTCAAGGAAAGGAGTTTTAATTAATTATAACTTATACTCTACACTTTATGAAGATTCTTTGAAGGTGTAAATTAAACCATAGAAAGTTTAAAACTATTTTGTGGAACTTATTTGAATATCTGTTTAGTAGTGGACTGTGATAGGCAAAGAAGACTGAATTTATGAGAAGAAATGTCTTTTTGACAAACAAACTTCGTCTGGAGGTTGAAAGTAATCCCACGGATATGTGTTATCGGAATAAAAAGTATCCTTCGTTCCGCCAGGTCAGGGTCTGCCCGTTTGGCAAATGTCATTGCAAAAAACTGTTATTTTCGCATATATTTAACATCAGAATAAGTATTTATACAACCTATACATTGTTTTAAGCGGTTTACAACTAAACTTAAAATGTCAGTTACGGGATATCTTCTGTCGCAGTTGAACCCACGATCATGATCTTGCAACAGCGTCGAAATATCGGGACCACAAAAGTAATAACAATCACCGAAGTTTTCCCGTAAGTGACATATTAAGTTTAACCTATACATTGTGTAAAACAAAAGAAATATTCAGTTAGGAGGAATTAGGGTTATTAGGAGGTGATCTCTCGTGAGGGGACGATTCTGGCTGCAGAATCAAGCCTCATGAAAATGTATTGTCACCAGAAATAAAGGTGTGTTAAAAACAGATAAATCTGTTAGGGCAAGCAGGTTTGTAATTCAGTAGCAAGATTTGACCAATAACTACTAATAAACCAACAAGGCAAGTTAAATGATAGCTTATAAAAACACCTTGTTTGGAATATACCTTTTAAAAAAACCGGCTAAGTGTGAGTCGTACTCGCGCACGAAAGATTCGCACGAGCTATAACGGTTCATGAGGTACAGCCTTTTTTTTTTCAGATGGGAAATCATCATATTACTTCTCCCACTCTGGGCGGAGCGGGAGGGAGTGTCAGACTTTTACTGACTAAAACCCATCCATGTTCCTTCCTCGCCCTTTATGTTCCAGGGCCGCGGTATCTCTTTCGAACAGGCCCGCAACCCCGGCAGACTTCGGCCCTTACGGGCCCCTCCCCTTATGCTGATATCTCCTTGAGGCGCGCGTGGAACACGAACGCGTCGTCGACACGGCCTGTCGTCATTAGACGGACGGACGGCTAACTAGCCCATAGCTAACCGTCCACAGGCCCGCATGAGGTACAGCCTGGTGACAGAAAGACACATGGACAGACGGACAGTGGAGTCTTAGTAATACTAATAAGCTACCGTTTTTATGCTTTGGATACGGAACCCTAAAATAGACCATGAACGACTAGAAGACGTATTTCTAATAGTTTAAAGCAGCCTTGTTTACAAAGGCATGTTAAAAAGTCATTAAGGGTCTCCGTAGACTATCAATCTAAACTATTAGTCGGAACGCCCCATTTTCTTTAATCAAGGTTTCTGAATCAATTTGGTGCTCGCTTTTCAATATAATTATATTCTTGGGCCCATTAATAATTCAACTGAACTATCGACCGATTGAAGTCCGCAGGGAAACCTTAAAAGGAGATTATTTTTAGATTAGGCCACCCACATAAATTGTAGCATTTAATAATGAAACGTACATTGATTCCTTCCATAGAACCTCTAGATTACAGTGGCTAAATTAGCTAAGCCTTGTCTAACCGGAATAAATGCGAAAAATCCGCAAACACACTTCCGAAAACCAAAATAAACAGAAAAAGTAAATGTCAAAATAATGAAGTTGTCTGTGAACCACTAAAAAAGTGGATTTATAACGTTCCGTGCGACGTTGATTGTTTGAACCATCTGTGCGATTTTAGTTTAGACCTTTAAAAATAGCATTAAAAATGCTTACAGTTTAATAATATTTATTTTCATATTCGGTTCTGATTCTATTATAATTATAGCAGTTAGGATTACCAATAAGTAGGTACCGTATTTTTTTTAGTAAACGAAAAAAACGCCCCTATTCACGCAACAGGAATGCTTCGACTCCCAAAAAAATATCATTACATAGCTTATTTATTGTGATTTTAAGATTCCGGTTTCTTTTTTATGTAATATTTCGTTTCAATACTATAGTAAAATGGTTACTTTTTTTTGGTGTAATATGAATAATAAATGCAACAAAAACAATTGTCTTCTTTGCGTGTTGTTTAACGTAGTTTGGGCAGCTGAAAGAGTAGGCATGAAAACTTATAAGACTTTTCTAAGAGTAGACGACAAAAAAATAATAATTAGTCCGTCGCCCGTGACGACCCGAATGGCGTAGTGTTAGTGAGGCTGCCTTACGTTCTTAGGGTCCTGGGTTCGAATCCCGGTAGGAGTAAATGTTTGTGTGGTGAGCATGGACATTTGTTTCCGAGTCATGGATGTTTATATGTGTAGTAAGTATGTATTTACAAAGAAAAAAGGTATATATGAAGTATATCAACCATCTGGTGTCTACGACACAAACCTTGCTTAGTGTGGCACTAGATGGCGCTGTGTGTTAATGTCCAGCGATATTCATTATTATTATTATTAGTTAGATTAATAAAAAATATTTGACCCGTATTTTTTATTTTGTTACTAATACCAAAATTAACGACGCTTTTAAAATTCTCAATACGTAACGCCTTGGCACATTTCTAGCGAGTTCTGACGTCATGAACCCCCACTCCCGAGTTTTGATGCGTTTTATCTTTGTCAATATTCATTGATGTGCAAAAACAAAAAAAATACGGGTCCATTATTTTCCAATACTCCAACTGACGGACTAAATAAATTTGCTTTTGATACTGTCGTTATGCCTATTAAAGAACAAATTAGATTATAAGCATGTTTTTAAATAAGTCTGCCTCGTTGGTCTATAACTGCATGAGGTCCTGGGTTCAATTTCCAGGTTGGGCAGTGTTATTGGGTTCTTCCATCAGGTATATCGCAGTAACAGTCACGGAGCCTGGATTTGTGCCCGGTTGATGGTGAGCCTGACAAACAAAACTGGCGAAATGTCGGTGTACTAATGGGTATACCACTGCCTAACTTTTTGGGAATTGCAGGCGTGATTATATGTTTTTTTTTATATGTACACTTATTTTAATTAAGCAAAATCTAACAAGTTAATCTTCATTTATATTAATTAATTTTATTTATCTACTTTGTAGTATTTTATGATTTGTGAAGATCAGAACTGATAGAAAATCATCCCATTTATAAGCTGTATTCAGATCGACAGCCGGTCTCAACAAATTTGAAAAAAAGCTTGGCAGATGATAATAAACAGTAACAGGAGTAATATTCAAAAGGCAATAATCGTTACCTACATTTTTTGAATTAGGTTATCACCAAACTTACCTACAACTTGAATAAACACTTTAGTTTAATATATTCATTATTTTTCGCACCCTTAAAGTACATTAAATGTGTACGCATACCAAAAGAACGACGTCACATCTCTATACACCGTGTTCCTGACTCAGTCCTGAGGTTATACATTAACTTCGGCATGTTATTCAGACCATTAAATTGACCATTTTTTACAATTATTTTTTTACTTTTTTTTTTAAGTAAGTACTTTTTTTTATTTTTTACCATTTTTTTCACTTTTAGTGGCAATAAGTAAAAACATATCGTGTTCATCTTAGATTACAAACTCATTTTATCACAACACACCACACAACACAAAATGCCTCTAACTTCAAAAAATAAAAAAAATCAGTTTCAGTATTCTAAATTCAGTTTGATAGTTTTGATTGCACAAAGTGGCAACATCTCACAAATAAAGACTCTTTCTCACAGCACAACATAATTAAATTGATTAAACTTAAATTACCATAACTTAAAAACTATGCCATAACTTAAAAACTATGCCATTTAAACTACTACTTCCTTTGTACGATATGTTTAACAAGAGCTATACAAGTATTATTCAAAATTAATGTATATCCTCAGGAACACGGTGTAGAGAGGTACATAATGTCTATGAGTCCCGGCAGCATCATTTAACGTGTTAATTGAAATGGACACTAAACGTCATCTGCTGGTGTCATGCGCAGTACGTCGAGTGGTTGATACAAAGGGGCTGAAGTGGCTTTAAAGTAGACGGTGGACAAAATCTTCTATGGCACTGTGAGTGGTAACCATCAGTCTTTCTTCTGGGTCTTTTCTTGCTTGGATTGTGTTTTGTTTGCGACTGGTGTCCTATTTTGTTTTGGCATACAATTAACGAACCAGCAAAATATTTATAACGGCAAAAAAATCACTTTTGAAAAATTAATAAATAAATAAAATAAATATCGCTGGACATTAACACACAGCGCCATCTAGTGCCACACTAAGCAAGGCTTGTGTCGTGGACACCAGATAGTTGATATACTACATATATTATATTGTTTTTTGTTTGTAAATACATACTAATTATACATATAAACATCCATGACTCGGAAGCAAATTCCCCGGGCAATTTTTGACCGGGATTCGAACCCGGGACCCTAAGCACGTAAGGCAGCCTCACTACAGCTGCGCCATTCGGGTCGTCAACACAATCGATGACAATCATACTGTGTTAGGACGAAACATTAGGTTTATTATGGGTACCTGTTCAATAACAATGATTGAGAAGCCTCCACCAAAGTACGTCTCATATAAAAGATCGTAATAAATACTCGTACCATGATAAGGTCCACGTACATTTCAAATTATCATCTTAAAGAAATTTTATCCACTTTGAAGTTAACCCCTCAACGTCATACCCACTCCTCTTCATATATCACATACATAAGTATGGGAATTTTTCCCTCTATATTTTTATGCGCATAACGGTCACAATTCACCAACTAGAGAGCAAAGTTTCCCACTTCCCCAATGTTTAGTGACGGCATTACATCAAGTGAACGCCTGACGGAATCAGCGGTGCTATTGTGGTGAACAATAGTTCTGATATAAGTTGCAGGAAAAGGATTTTCCTCTGCCGAATTATTTCTAACAATACATGAGTGTTTAAGGTGAATGAGAGGCATTGTGAGGGTTATATTTTGATTTGGGGTATTATCGTTTTTTGGGAATGATTGGTGTAAGGGAATTTTCCTGTAATCGTGTATGCGGATTAGATATTTGAAGTGGAAAAATTAGTAAAGCACTATTGCTAAGGCACTATTTTAATGTATGCTAGCGCCCACACTCTGCTGCTAATGGATCCAATAAAAGCTCATGTGAACTTTGAGATTTCTGAGTTTTGTCCAACTTAAATTAAAACATTCACATAAACCTTTTGGAATACATACTTTTTATGACGGTGAAGACTGTATCAAGGTCCAAAGTGAAGTCTAGAATATCAAAGCGGTCACCCCGTACAGAAAAGAAATTATACTTAGTTTTATATGCCCTCGAAAACATTGGTGGAACATGCTAAATTGCTGTGGCACCTCATTAAAATAGGTTTTAGAAACAAAGAGAGTTATCACAATATGACGCTGAATAACGTACAATAATTTCAAAGTTCAAAATTATACTAACTTGGTATTCATTTCAAAACCAAGTTAACAACCCTAATCACTGAGCTAATAGCGCTCAATAGGTATCTCAAAAACACTGACGCAAATCCGAACTATCGTGATTAAACCATAATTAAAGTTGGTCCGTTCTTGGCAAAGTTTCGGGGATCATCTAATCCGGGGTGACCTACGAAAAGCCCGTTTAATATTCAGTGTCACACTTGAACTCATCCAGGGATTAGAACGTAATGCATGCCCGAGACGGCAGCCGCACCACTATTCGGCGCTTTGCACTTAATATATGGTGGAAGGAATTGCTGCAAGAATCCAGCGCTTGAGAGTTTGGTGGTGCTGCGCTGGTTAAGTTACAGCGATTTATTCTCATGACTACTCTAATATGTCTTGTCAGTGTTGGTTGTTGTGCAGATTTAACAGTACAAGTTTTCTGCAAGGATCTTCTGGTGCTCCAATGATATTATTGACAGAGGGTGCTGTAAAGTTGATGAATGAACATTGAGTGAAACGCAATAAAAAAAAAGTTAGGGCGTTAGTTCAGATTTTGGCCACATCCCAAAGATCCTTGTAGTGCTAAACTTTTATACGTACCTGTAAGACTTAAATTAATTTCTAACAATACTGTCTGATTTTCAGCAATGAAAAGAAGGATTTTGTGTTACTATTCCTAAAGGGACCTCCATTTTGACGAGAGAAACTTATTTGTTACGGCAAATATAGCGTGACCTGTCTGTTTAATGTGACTACCAAATTCTAAGATGTTCAAACATCTTCTCAAGCTAAAACCCACGCGTAATATATTCGAGTCGCTACAGAATAGGGGCGTCGACAAATCTGAGATATTAGACGCGATATAACTAGCTATCCGACGACTAAATTCAGTGCCTAGGTTGACTAACATTCGAGCCAGGAGACTAGAGTTAGTGCTGATAAATGTTGAGTGAGACTAATACGTGTATATTATTAATTATATCATGCCAGTTGGCAGGTTGACATTGTATCATGAGCTCTCTAGTTTGGTTTGTGCTGCATTTTGCAGGAAGGTGGTGAAGATTATCTAGGTGATTTTTTATCGCAGAACGGATGGCCGATGGGGCCCAAAAGTTTTGGAGTGACGACAGAAGACTTTGCGTCGGAAGGCCTGCAACTAGATGGACCGATGACCTGGTGTCGGTTGCGGGGAGCCGCTGGATGCAAATCATATGGATCCGGTCAATGTGGTGACACTTGGGGGAAGCCTTTGTCCAGCAGTGGACGTCTTTTGGCTTAAATTATGATGATGAATGTTGAAGGCATCAAAAAAAGGGCTTTTTCATGTCATGCCATTTTCATTTTAACGTCATTTAAAGGCCACGACATGTTATAATGATTAACTAGCTAATAATAATAATAATAATAAAAATTGTTCACTCGATCCTGTATTGTGCGGCCGTAGCGGCATGTCGTGTAGCTCATGTCAAATTTTCTGATGACAGAGCTACACGACCAAAACCAGCCGTACCGGCATGGCAGTACAGGATTGAAAAACGTATTGGTGGGGCCAGAGCACTCATCGGCAAATTGATCTGCTTCAGGGAGGGCAATACTCGCCCTCGGGTGATGCGTTTTGTGAGGCGAGCGTTCTCGGGGACTGGTATCAGTCCTCGAGACTACATATCCCGTGTCACAGAGCGCATCGACTTCCTGAAGCAGAAAGTGTATGCATGGGCAAGCCGTATTCGTAGGTATAAGCGGCGGGTGGACCGATACACTCAGAATCGCACATTTCAAAGAGATGAAAGGTGGGTTTATAGGGCTTGGGAGCGACCGGACCAAGGTGTGGCTGACACGCGCCTGCCGGATGATGATGCAATGTGTTCGTACTGGCGCAGCATCTGGTCGGTGCCTGTCAGCCATGCTGAAGGTGAATGGACTCGGGTGGTTGAGCGAGCCTGCGATCCAGTACTAGAAATGGGGGCAATTACTATTAGCCCCCAAGACGTAGCTTGTGCAGTCCGTCCGTTGCCTAATTGGAAATCTCCAGGGCCGGATGGGCTGCACAACTTCTGGATTAAATGGTTTACAAGGTCGCATGCTCGCTTGGCGACCCTATTCCAGTCAGCCTTAGAGTCGGGGTCGCTACCAGAGTTCCTGACAACAGGTATAACCCACCTGCTCCATAAATCGGGTAGTACTACGGAACCCAAAAATTATAGACCGATCACGTGTCTCCCGACAGTCTATAAAGTTCTTACATCCATTTTGAGAACTAAAATTAGCAAACATATAGATGACAATTCTATAATGTCTGCTTCCCAAAATGGATGTAGGAATGGGTCCCGTGGTACTAAGGAGCTACTCCTCATTGATATGGCCATTAGTCAACAGGTTCGTCGTTCCCGAAAGGATTTGTCGACATGTTGGATAGACTATAAGAAGGCCTATGACTCGGTGCCACATACATGGCTCATGAAGGTGCTAGAGTTGTATAAAGTTGATGCAACTCTGCGCACTTTCCTGATGTCGTGTATGGGGCAATGGAGGACAGTCCTTCGCTATCCAGGATGTCGGCAAATTCAGAGGAATAGCGAGCCGATAAGGATAGAGCGAGGTATATTTCAGGGCGATAGTTTGAGTCCACTTTGGTTCTGCTTAGCCTTGAATCCTCTGAGCACGCTGCTAGAGGATTCAGGTCTAGGCTATCGGTTGCGGACAGATGGTCGGGTTATATCTCACCTCCTTTACATGGATGATTTGAAACTCTTTGCCCCCAACGATTTGCAACTAATGGAGCTACTGGAGGTAACTGAAACCTTCAGTAGCGCCATCAGGATGGAATTTGGTGTGGACAAATGTGCGGTCATGCATGTAAAGCGAGGGGAGATTGTGGAATCTGTGGGAACCCAGCTCTCAGATTCCATAAATCTTAGATCCCTCTCAGCAACCGAAACTTATAAGTATTTGGGTATGTCGGAAGCGTTGGGCATCAATGTTGCTGACATGAAGCAATCGTTGAAGGAGCGCTTCTTTGGCCGCCTGAAAAAAGTATTTAATAGTCTTTTATCGGGCGGAAATAAGGTGCGTGCCTTCAATGGTTGGGTCATGCCGGTTTTGATGTACTCTTTCGGCATACTCAAATGGACTCAAACAGAACTAGACGCCCTGGATACGAAGGTCCGTAAATTGTTGACGGCATATCGAATGCATCACCCGCGTTCTTCGGTAATGAGACTGTATATCCCGCGGAAGTGTGGGGGTCGCGGCTTTTTAAACGCTAAGACTCTCCACAATCGTGAGATATGCAGTCTCAGGGAATATTTCCTAGCAGCCGACGTGGGGATGCATCGAGATGTGGTCGCGATGGACAAGGGCCTCACCCCGCTCTCCTTGGCTAAAGAGAACTGGCGCAAACCTGTAGTACTTACTACTGATGACCGCAGGAAAGAATGGCAGAGCAAGGAGCTTCACGGGCGCTTTTACCGGGCTCTTCATGGGCCCGATGTAGATTTTCTAGCGTCCGTGTCCTGGCTACGATCCGGGGACCTCTTCGGAGAAACCGAAGGTTTTGTCTGTGCAATTATGGATGAAGTTATGATGACGAATAACTACCGGAGATTTATTGTGAAGGACGGTACGGTTGACATATGTCGGGCATGCCACCGTCCAGGCGAATCAATCCGTCACATTATCTCCGGGTGTTCTCGTCTAGCTAACGGAGAATACTTGCACAGACACAACCTTGTAGCCAGGATTATCCATCAGCAACTTGCTCTAAAATACAATCTTGTGGAATCGGAAGTGCCCTACTATAGGTATGTGCCCGACCCAGTTCTCGATAATGGCAGTATCACACTGTACTGGGATCAATCCATCATCACTGACAGGACTGTTATAGCCAATAGGCCTGATATAGTGGTGATGGATCGATCAGAGCGGCGTGCAATGATTGTTGACATAACGGTCCCGCATGATGAGAACCTCGTGAAAGCCGAGAAAGATAAACAAATCAAGTATCTTGACTTGGCTCGCGAGGTTGTCGACATGTGGGAAGTGGACTCGGCAATCATTGTACCGATAGTCGTGTCGGCCCATGGCTTAATTGCCAAGAGCCTCGACCAATACCTGAGGAGGCTCTCGTTAGGCAGCTGGATCAAGGGCTTGATTCAGAGAGCGGTACTCCTGGACACGGCTCGTATTGTTAGGAGGTTCCTCTCTCTGGAGCCCTGACCGCCGGTAGCTTGGACCCTGTTCCCGATACCGGTGGGCTACAATTTTTTATATTTTTAAATGTTTTTTATATATTTTTTATATTAATATTTAAAAATGTAAAGAGTTTGTTTAAAATTGAATAAAGGGAATAATAATAATAAGCCCCCCAAACAACCACTCGTCCTGATTGACCATCTAATCACGTGGGGGGCGGACACGCGAATGAGAAATTACTGTCGTTGCTAATCGTGGCTCTGGAAACCCATCAAAAATGGAGACTCGTTCAAAGAGAAAACGTATAGGACCGCTGCCCGGGGGCGATCGCCGGGGCGCACCTGGAGCTGACGCTGGGTGTCACAACATGCGATCCGTCAGCGGTGAGGAGTTGAACAGGCGGGCTCCCACCGACAAAGATGCTACAGCCGAAATCATTGACGATGGTGACAGACTGACAGACAGGACAGACACCCCTGTAGAACCGTATAGTCCAAGCACAGTATCATACACACCTTCTAGGCGATCAACACCATCCATACCATCGTCGCCTACACTTTCATCACCCCCTATCATTAGTTTAAATACAGGCACACCCACTCCGACCTTGACTGCTGCGCGGGGGGTATCTACCTTTTTACCCGCGTCCACCAAGGCTGGAAAAGCAAGAGTTCGCATGAAATGGAGTAAAGAAGTAAATCTATTTATCATGCGAACCTACCTACACATAACTAAATTAGAGACCGATATGACCACATATAGGCAACAATTGCATTCACTTTTCACCCGACAATATCCTGAAATTACGGTTTCAGAACAAAGAATCTCAGACCAAAGAAGAATAATAGTTAGGAATAAACTTCTTTCTCAAGAGGTTATAGATCAATTAAAAGAAGAAGTGCGAACAAAATTACTACAAGAAGAAACAGTAAATTACACAGACACCAACAATATCACACAAAATATAAGCGAAATTAGTAATCAAGAACAACAACAATCGCTTAGTCAATCACAAATTCTTTATTCCCTTTCTCCGTACAACCAATCACAAGCCTACACACAAAATATAACGCACACATCTACACAAACCGAATCCATTACTCTAACGTTAGAAAATGACATTGATACCATAGTCGCACCAGATCAACATTTAACAACAGATACATATATTCAAGAAATAATAGACAAATTTAGGACAACAATAACACAATATTCTGGGATGGACCCAGCAGCTCGACCTAGGTTACCTAAACTTAAATACACACCTAACCTATTTCGACTAGTTAATTTGTTTAACGAAACTATACTCACACAATATATATCTGATGACACACAGCTTATAGACATACACCTACTTATATATTGCACAGCCGTAGTTATATCTGAAGAACTAAACTTTAAAATCACAGATCACACAGGAACCCCAAGAACAAGGCCGAATATAGTACCAGTATGGCAACAAAGACTAGAAAAAGACATTGAAAAATTAAGGGCAGACATTGGTAGACTCACTCAATATATCAGCGGTTGCAGATCTAATAAATTAGTAAAAAGAGTTGAGATCATATTTAGAAACAATTTCACACACACTAGACACGAACAAAATAACAGGAAACCTGAAGAATTTTTAGACACTTTAAAACAAAAACTAGCACTCAAAGTTCATAGGCTCAAACGATATAAAAAAGCACAACAACGCAAAAACGATAACGCAATATTTACCACAAATGAAAAAGTATTTTACAGAAACCTACATATACCAAAAAACGACAGAAATTATGAAAATAACACAAACACACCTAACCTACCTTCAAAAGAACAACTAGAAACATATTGGGCTGGTATTTGGGAAGAGCAAAAACAACACAACGACAAAGCATCCTGGATAGCGGATGAAGAAACAAAATGGAGAGATATTGACGAGATGGAATTTGTAGAGGTAACAGAGTCTGACATAATACACATTACAGCTAGATTACAAAATTGGAAGTCGCCTGGAATAGACAAAATACATAATTTTTGGTACAAAAAGTTAACTGCATTACACAAATCTTTAGCAAAAAACTTAACAGATATCGTACTAGGAAAGCAGAATATACCCGAATTTATCACAACAGGAATTACTTACATGCTGCCTAAGACTAAATACACATCAGAACCTTCCCAATACAGACCAATCACATGTTTACCCACAATTTACAAAATACTTACTTCTACAGTCACAAAGAAAATTAACTCACACATTATACACCACAACATAATAGCAGAGGAACAGAAGGGATGTAGGCAGGGCCATATGGGATGCAAAGAACAGCTGATTATTGATTCCACTATACATAAACACGCCACCTCAAAAAATAGAAATCTCCATTGCACCTATATTGATTATAGAAAAGCTTTTGATAGTGTACCGCATTCCTGGTTAATACAAATTCTGGAGATTTATAGAATAAATCCGAAAATAATTGATTTTATGCGCCATGTAATGCTACAGTGGAAAACCACATTACAAATAAATAGTAGCAACAATAATGTCACAACACGACAGATATCCATCAAAAAAGGCATCTACCAAGGCGACTCCCTGAGCCCCTTGTGGTTCTGCCTTGCCCTCAACCCTCTGTCTCATTTGCTGCAGAGCTGCGGGGCTGGATACTGCCTCAAACATTCTACAGACGAAACAACAATATCACATCTAATATACATGGATGACATCAAACTGTATGCAAAATCGGAAAAAGAAATGAAGAAATTAGTAGATATAACAGCAGAGTTTAGTAAGGATATTAACATGCAATTTGGATTAGAAAAATGTAAAACACTTCACATTGTTAGAGGCAAGGTGCGGCCCGGCGACTATGCAGTGAATGAGTCAGATTCTATAACCGCATTAGAACCAACTGAATTGTATAAATACTTAGGGTACACGCAACTAAAAGGTCTTGACCACGTAAAAATTAAAGAAACACTAACTACAGAGTACAAGAAGAGAGTTAACGCTGTTTGTAAAACCCAACTCTCAGGTAAACATCTCATTAAAGCCTTAAACACCTTCGCCATTCCAGTACTAACGTATTCATTCGGAGTTATAAAATGGACCAAAACAGATACAGAACAACTACAACGAACTACACGCACAACACTCACAAAACATAACAACCTTCACCCTAAATCCGCCATAGAGAGACTAACGATTAAACGAGAACATGGAGGGAGAGGCCTTATAGATATCCAGCACCTATGGCGGAAACAAATTAGTCGATTAAAATCATTCTTCCACACAAAATCTCTCAATAGTAATATACATAAAGCCATAGTAACAAACGATCTTAACTACACTCCACTAAACCTAAGCGATCAAATAGAAGCCCAAAACACAACCAATGAAGACCCACAGACGCAAAAAATTGAAGACTGGAAGAAAAAAGTACTCCACGGGCGGCACCCTCATGACCTAGAGCAATCCCACATAAACAAATTAGCTTCAAATAAGTGGTTAAAAATAGGAAACTTATTTCCAGAAACCGAAGGATTTATAATAGCAATTCAAGATCAGATCATCAACACAAAAAACTACAGAAAATACATAATTAAAGATCCTACAGTAATTAATGACAAATGTCGCAAATGTCACGTCCACCCAGAAACCATCCAACATATAACCGGAGCATGCACAACTCTCACGCAGACAGACTACACTCACAGGCACAACCAAGTAGCCAATGTCATCCACCAAAAACTAGCACTCAAACACACACTCATTCAAAATACCAACACTCCCTACTACAATTATAAACCAGAAACTACTCTAGAAAATACAACACATAAGCTGTACTACGATCGCGCTGTTCTGACTGATAGAACGATCCACTACAACAGACCGGATATAATCCTACAGGACAAAATAAATAAAGTTACATACCTGATAGATATCGCAGTTCCCAACACGCACAATATACAAAAAACGATCACTGAAAAAATAAGTAAATACGCAGAACTCAAAGAAGAAGTCACTAGAATTTGGCAACAAGAAAAAGTATATATTGTTCCAATAGTCCTTTCCACAACAGGGGTAATCCCAAATCACCTCATCCATGGCTTAAAATTATTAGACCTTAAAGAAACCCTCTACATTACACTGCAAAAAGCTGCTATTCTGAATACATGTAGAATAGTTAGGAAGTTCATGCAGATAGAAGAGAACGAGATAGGACCTTATCACAACACATAGCTATTATAAAATTTACACACCACATGCTGCATTTGCTTTGGCTTTGGCCCGTAAATGTGGTTAAAACCCAGTCTAAGGGCTGAGAAGAAAAAACACTCTCAAAAATAATAATAATAACTGGCAACACAGAGAGTCAACAAGTCGTTGTCATTTAAAAAATATTTTTATTTGCATTTTATAATTACATATATTATTTTAATAAACCAAATACCATCTCCGTTTTTATAAATAAAATAGTTTTAAATAAACAATAAGTACAATCCATCGATAACATGAAGAAACGAAAAAAAATATCTGTGATCCGTAATGACATAAATGTCACATGTACATTTTGTGAAAACTCCAACAAATAAAATGAAACGACAATGTTGACCAGAGCTGCAGCTCAACGCGCACGCCTATCGCCTCCGGACCCGTCGCTCAGCTCCGCCTCGCCGCCGCCGGAACCCAGTACCATCGTGTGTGCTGTGACACCGGCCGTGGCAGTTGCGTCGAGCTCGAGCGACGAGTATTTCTCTCCGCCCACGACGCCACCACCTGCTCGTCGACGGGGAGGACGCCGGCCGCCGGACGGCTTAGGACCTCGAGGCCCACCGGCTTCTGATAGGGTCCCAGCTCCCGGCGGAAGTGTGCAGCGCATGCGATGGACGCAATCAAACAATGAAAATGTCATGCGCGCATACTATGGGGCTACAGACGGGGGGAAACAACCTGACCGCGTACCGTGTTAGGATGCTCTCTCTGTTTCAGGTGCTTGAGCCAGCTGTCAACGTGTCGGCACAACGACTGTCGGATCAGGTGCGAGTCATCCAGCGTAATCGTATGTTGGATGACACCGTACTTGATCGCTTGCGAACTGAAATGCAGAGTAGTCATGTCATTGCCACGCCGCCGTCGCAGGCTGTGGTTTTACCACTATCTACCACGATACCAAATCGTGATGGCGATGTGAGTAGTGACATGGTTACTAATGTAAGTACCCAGTGCAATGAGGATATGAGGAGAGCTTTGGAGGGTGCGATTGGAGAATATCGGTTCATGACACCCGAACTTAGACCACGTTTACCTCATTTGCCCATGCATAACAAAAATAAGATGCTGGTGGCTGTTCTGGATTCGCAGTTGTCAAATTATTTTGATAACTGCGAAGACCTCACCGATGTTCACTCGATCCTGTATTGTGCGGCCGTAGCGGCATGTCGTGTAGCTCATGTCAAATTTTCTGATGACAGAGCTACACGACCAAAACCAGCCGTACCGGCATGGCAGTACAGGATTGAACAACGTATTGGTGGGGCCAGAGCACTCATCGGCAAATTGATCTGCTTCAGGGAGGGCAATACTCGCCCTAGAGTGATGCGTTTTGTGAGACGGGCGTTCTCGGGGACTGATATCAGTCCTCGAGACTACATATCCCGTGTCACAGAGCGCATCGACTTCCTGAAGCAGAAAGTGTATGCATGGGCAAGCCGTATTCGTAGGTATAAGCGGCGGGTGGACCGATACACTCAGAATCGCACATTCCAAAGAGATGAAAGGTGGGTTTATAGGGCTTGGGAGCGACCGGACCAAGGTGTGGCTGACATGCACCTGCCGGATGATGATGCAATGTGTTCATTCTGGCGCAGCATCTGGTCGGTGCCTGTCAGCCATGCTGAGGGTGAATGGACTCGGGTGATTGAGCGAGCGTGCGATCCAGTACTAGAAATGGGGGCAATTACTATCAGCCCCCAAGACGTAGCTTGTGCAGTCCGTCCGTTGCCTAATTGGAAGTCTCCAGGGCCGGATGGGCTGCACAACTTCTGGATTAAATGGTTAACAAGGTCGCATGCTCGCTTGGCGACCCTATTCCAGTCAGCCTTAGAGTCGGGGTCGCTGCCAGAGTTCCTGACAACAGGTATAACCCACCTGCTCCATAAATCGGGTAGTACTACGGAACCCAAAAATTATAGACCGATCACGTGTCTCCCGACAGTTTATAAAGTTCTTACATCCATTTTGAGAACTAAAATTAGTAAACATATTGATGACAATTCTGTCATGTCTGCTTCCCAAAATGGATGTAGGAATGGGTCCCGTGGTACTAAGGAGCTACTCCTCATTGATATGGCCATTAGTCAACAGGTTCGTCGTTCCCGAAAAGATCTGTCGACATGTTGGATAGACTATAAGAAGGCCTATGACTCGGTGCCACATACATGGCTCATGAGGGTGCTAGAGTTGTATAAAGTTGATGCAACTCTGCGCACTTTCCTGATGTCGTGTATGGGGCAATGGAGGACAGTCCTTCGCTATCCAGGATGTCGGCAAATCCAGAGGAATAGCGAGCCGATAAGGATAGAGCGAGGTATATTTCAGGGCGATAGTTTGAGTCCACTTTGGTTCTGCTTAGCCTTGAATCCTCTTAGCACGCTGCTGGAGGATTCAGGGCTAGGGTATCGGTTGCGGAAAGATGGTCAGGTTATATCTCACCTCCTTTACATGGATGACTTGAAACTCTTTGCCCCCAACGATTTGCAACTGATGGAGCTACTGAAGGTAACTGAAACCTTCAGTAGCGCCATCAGGATGGAATTTGGTGTGGACAAATGTGCGGTCATGCATGTAAAGCGAGGGGAGATTGTGGAATCTGTGGGAACCCAGCTCTCAGATTCCATAAATCTTAGATCCCTCTCAGCAACCGAAACTTATAAGTATTTGGGTATGTCGGAAGCGTTGGGCATCAATGTTGCCGACATGAAGCAATCGTTGAAGGAGCGCTTCTTTGGCGGCCTGAAAAAAGTATTTAATAGTCTTTTATCAGGCGGAAATAAGGTGCGTGCCTTCAACGGTTGGGTCATGCCGGTTTTAATGTACTCTTTCGGCATACTCAAATGGACTCAAACAGAACTAGACGCCCTGGATACGAAGGTCCGTAAATTGTTGACGGCATATCGAATGCATCACCCGCGTTCTTCGGTAATGAGACTGTATGTCCCGCGGATGTGTGGGGGTCGAGGCTTTTTAAACGCTAAGACCCTCCACAATCGTGAGATATGCAGTCTCAGGGAATATTTCCTAGAAGCTGACGTGGGGATGCATCGAGATGTGGTCGCGATGGACAAGGGCCTCACCCCGCTCTCCTTGGCTAAAGAGAACTGGCGCAAACCTGTAGTACTTACTACTGATGACCGCAGGAAAGAATGGCAGAGCAAGGAGCTTCACGGGCGCTTTTACCGGGCTCTTCATGGGCCTGATGTCGATTTTCTAGCGTCCGTGTCCTGGCTACGATCCGGGGACCTCTTCGGAGAAACCGAAGGTTTTGTCTGTGCAATTATGGATGAAGTTATGATGACGAATAACTACCGGAGATTTATTGTGAAGGACGGTACGGTTGACATATGTCGGGCATGCCACCGTCCAGGCGAATCAATCCGTCACATTATCTCCGGGTGTTCTCGTCTAGCTAACGGAGAGTACTTGCATAGACACAACCTTGTAGCCAGGATTATCCATCAGCAACTTGCTCTAAAATACAATCTTGTGGAATCGGAAGTGCCCTACTATAGGTATGTGCCCGACCCAGTTCTCGATAATGGCAGTATCACACTGTACTGGGATCAATCCATCATCACTGACAGGACTGTTATAGCTAATAGACCTGACATAGTGGTGATGGATCGATCAGAGCGGCGCGCAATGATTGTTGACATAACGGTCCCGCATGATGAGAACCTCGTGAAAGCCGAGAAAGATAAACAAATCAAGTATCTTGACTTGGCTCGCGAGGTGGTCGACATGTGGGAAGTGGACTCAGCAATCATTGTGCCGATAGTCGTGTCAGCCCATGGCTTAATTGCCAAGAGCCTCGACCAATACCTGAGGAGGCTCTCGTTAGGCAGCTGGATCAAGGGCTTGATTCAGAAAGCGGTACTCCTTGACACGGCTCGTATTGTTAGGAGGTTCCTCTCTCTGGAGCCCTGACCGCCGGTAGCTTGGACCCTGTTCCCGATACCGGTGGGCTACAATTTTTTATATTTTTAAATGTTTTTTATATATTTTCTTAATATTTAAAAATGTAGAAAATTTGTAAAAATTTGAATAAAGGAATATAATAATAAAAACACTGGCAACACTTAACGTCAAGAGACGTCTTGATATTTCATTCCTAATTTTGTTTATAAATAATTAATTTAAATAGTTTTTCAATAGTCTGGAACCCTTTTAACATATCCAATAACTAAATTTTTACCGCACAAAATAAAATGCACCCCATAAAATATAAGCGGAAGCACAGAAGAAAAGTTTGATCAATAATGACGTATGTCAAAGCGAAAAACGAAATCGGAAATCAAGTATTTAAATCAAGATAATGTTGACCAGAGCCGCTGCTCGACGCGCACGCCTACCGCCTCCGGACCCGTCGCTCAGCTCCGCCTCGCCGCCGCCGGAACCCAGCCCCATCGTGAGCGCTGTGACACCGGCCGTGGCAGTTGCGTCGAGCTCGAGTGACGAGTATTTCTCTCCGCCCACGACGCCACCACCTACTCGTCGACGGGGAGGACGCCGACCGCCGGACGGCTTAGGACCTCGAGGCCCACCGGCCTCTGATAGGGGTCCCAGCTCCCGGCGGAAGTGTGCAGCGCATGCGATGGACGCAATCGAATAACGAAAACGTCATGCGCGCATACTATGGGGCTACAGAGGGGGGAAACGACCTGACAGCGTACCGTGTTAGGATGCTCTCTCTGTTTCAGGTGCTTGAGCCAGCTGTCAACGTGTCGGCACAACGACTGTCGGATCAGGTGCGAGTCATCCAGCGTAATCGTATGTTGGATGACACCGTACTTGATCGCTTGCGAACTGAAATGCATGGTAGCCATGTCATTGCCACGCCGCCCTCGCAGGCTGTGGTTCCACCACAGCCAACCACAATAACAAATCGCGATGACGACGTGAGTAGTGACATGATTACTAATGTAGGTACCCAGTACAGTGAGGATATGAGGAGTGCTTTGGAGGGTGCGGTTCGGGAATATCGGTTCATGACACCAGAGCTTAGACCGCGTTTACCTCGCTTGCCCATGCATAACAAAAATAGGATGCTGGTGGCTGTTCTGGATTCGCAGTTGTCAAATTATTTTGATAACTGCGAAGACCTCACCGATGTTCACTCAGTCCTGTATTGTGCGGCCGTAGCGGCATGTCGTGTAGCTCGTGTCAAATTTTCTGATGACAGAGCTACACGGCCAAAACCAGCCGTACCGGCATGGCAGTACAGGATTGAACAACGTATTGGTGGGGCTAGAGCACTCATCGGCAAATTGATCTGCTTCAGGGAGGGCAATACTCGCCCTAGAGTGATGCGTTTTGTGAGGCGGGCGTTCTCGGGGACTGACATCAATCCTCGAGACTACATGTCCCGTGTCACAGAGCGCATTGACTTCCTGAAGCAGAAAGTGTATGCATGGGCAAGCCGTATACGTAGGTATAAGCGGCGGGTGGATCGATACACTCAGAATCGCACATTCCAAAGAGATGAAAGGTGGGTTTATAGGGCTTGGGAGCGACCGGACCAAGGTGTGGCTGACACGCGCCTACCGGATGATGATGCAATGTGTTCGTTCTGGCGCAGCATCTGGTCGGTGCCTGTCAGCCATGCTGAGGGTGAATGGACTCGGGTTATTGAGCGAGCGTGCGATCCAGTACCAGAAATGGGGGCAATTACTATCAGCCCCCAAGACGTAGTTTATGCAGTCTGTCCGTTGCCTAATTGGAAATCTCCAGGGCCGGATGGGCTGCACAATTTCTGGATTAAATGGTTCACAAGGTCGCATGCTCGCTTGACGACCCTATTCCAGTCAGCCTTAGAGGCGGGGTCGCTGCCAGAGTTCCTGACAACAGGTATAACCCACCTGCTTCATAAATCGGGTAGTACTGCGGAACCCAAAAATTATAGACCAATCACCTGTCTCCCGACAGTCTGTGAAGTTCTTACATCCATTTTGAGAACAAAAATTTGTAAACATGTAGATGACAATTCTGTCATGTCTGCTTCCCAAAATGGATGTAGGAATGGGTCCCGTGGTACTAAGGAGCTACTCCTCATTGATATGGCCATTAGTCAACAGGCTAAAAAGAAAGAGACTAGAAAGGATCTGTCGACATGTTGGATAGACTATAAGAAGGCCTATGACTCAGTCCCACATGCATGGCTCATGAGGGTGCTAGAGTTGTATAAAGTTGATGCAACTCTGCGCACCTTCCTGATGTCATGTATGGGGCAATGGAGGACAGTCCTTCGCTATCCAGGATGTCGGGAAATTCAGAGGAATAGCGAGCCGATAAGGATAGAGCGAGGAATATTTCAGGGCGATAGTTTGAGTCCACTTTGGTTCTGCTTAGCCTTGAATCCTCTTAGCACACTGCTGGAGGATTCAAAATCAAAATCAAAATCAAAATATTTTATTTCACATAGGCCTAGATGGGCACTTATAAAACGTCGAAAAAGGTGCACGGTTCGCGTTGGTCGATTCCATGGAGAAGAACCGGCAAGAAACTCCATGGTTACTCTTTTCAAATCATTTGGTATTGCAATATTTTTATGTTTCATTACAGCATTAGTACTAAAGTATGGGGGAACAGCGTAGGCCCGACAATAGGTCGTTGCTTGCTATACAAAAAATGTAAAACAAAGGAAATATTTAACAAAAGTTAAACAGCATCCGGGAATCTTAAAGGCCTACTATGTTCACTCATTCACAAATAATAGGTAAAAAAGCATCTATACAAATGTAAGTAAATTAAAAAAAAAAAAAAAAAACGAATATTTAATTAAAGGACTAACTAAATTAAACAAGTGACACAAACATTGTCATCAGTGCTGTAACTATTCTGAGCTAAATATGAGAAAAAGAATGATTTGAAAACTACTGTAATAATCTGAATCAAAAGAAAAAGAATAATGAGATTGAGAATAGTTAGAGACATCCACAAATCTGTGCCGTTTATGAGCTACCAGGGAAGCCGCATGCGCAGAAGGAATCATAGCCAAACTTCTTTGTCATCAACGTAGTCCTTGATTTTGTAATATGCTTTTTTCATAAGGACACGTTTAATATAGTTTTTGAACTTTCCATCGGTCAGTTCTATAACTGACTTTGGCAACTTGTTATAAAAGCGTATACTGTTTATAATAAAAGACTTGCTAGTTTTTGTTAATCTGAATTTAGGTATTACAATTTCATGTTTACTGCGTGTATTTTTGTTGTGGAAGTCGCTTCTAATTTTGAAAAGCCCTCGATTTTTGCGGACATATAAAATACATTCAAAGATATAAAGTGAAGGCAGAGTTAGTATATCGATCTCTTTGAATTTTTCTCTGAGTGACTCGCGAGGACCCATTTTATAAATCGCGCGGACTGCCCTCTTTTGTAGTATAAAAATGGAGTCAACGTCTGCTGCTGATCCCCACAGCAGGATGCCGTAAGACATAATACTGTGGAAATAAGCATAGTAAACTAACCTAGCTGTGGCTACATCCGTTAACTGCCTTATTTTCCTAACTGCATATGCAGCTGAGCTTAACCTACCCGAAAGAGTTCTAATGTGCGCGCCCCACTGCAATTTTGAATCTATAGTAATCCCTAAGAATACAGTTTCCGCTATAACATCAAGTTTATTGCCGTCAAGATTTAAATTTAGATCACGTTGTGGTACATTTGGTAAGGAAAATTTTAAACACTTCGTTTTGCTTGCATTCAATAAAAGATTGTTAGCAGCGAACCATTTCGAGAGAACGGTTAGACTTTCGTTAACATGTTGGACATGCGTATCTTTTCTATTTACTTTAAAAATTAGCGAGGTGTCATCAGCAAATAAAATTATATCTGATAATTTGGCCATCATATAAGGGAGATCATTAATGTAAACAAGAAATAGGAAAGGACCGAGAATTGAACCTTGGGGCACGCCTATCTTGACTAGAGACCCGGAGGACGTCGCCCCATTTACATTTACTTTTTGCTGCCTGTTTGATAAATAAGAAAGAACCAGATCAGCAGCTTGACCACGAATTCCGTAGTGGTGTAATTTACACATCAGTGTGTTGTGGTCCACGCAGTCAAACGCTTTAGAGAGATCACAGAAAATGCCAATGGCATCCTGGGACTTCTCCCAGGATTCCAAAATGTGAGTGATGAGTTTTACTCCCGCGTCCGTTGTTGACCTGCCCTTCGTGAATCCAAACTGCTGACTGTGCAGAATCCCATTTGAGTTAAAGTGAGATAACATCTGGTCCAGCATGATTTTTTCATATATTTTACTCAATGCTGGAAGGACAGATATAGGTCTATAATTATAGGGATCACTCTTACAACCCGATTTGAAAATTGGTACTACTTTACTATGTTTCATTAGATCAGGAAACTTACCGCTATCCAAACATTGATTGAATATGCCTGTTAGGATAGGAGCGATTGATTCAATAATATCTTTTTTTTTTTTTTTTTTGCGCTGGCAACACTGGCGACAGGTCGTGAAAAAACGGCCTCGTAGTTAATTTATTTTAAAATTATTGATTTATTGTGTTTAGTTTGTTTTAAATCTACTCTGTATAGTAGAATTAATGTATAAAGTGATACACGTAGTGTTTGTGACCTGTTTATGTTGTGATAACTCGCAACAATCGATAATTCGATAAATCAAGTACCGGCTGTCAACTATTGGACTGTGGATTTGAACTCTTCGAACCGGGGGAGTATTCCGTTTTGATTTACCTATTATTTGTGTATTATTTACATACTAAACATCACTTAAACACTGCTCAGAGCTCTGAGCAACATCCCGTACACACACCGGCTACGTTTATGTCTCCTTTTGCTTGACAATTGTGGAAGCAAAATCGAGGACGAAAACACTTGCCCAGACAAAAACATTTACTACAAACCCTACTTCACACATAATATAATATGTCCATAATACCTATGCACACAATCTTCCCTCTCAGAATATAACACGTCCACTCCAATTCTAAAATAGTTATTTTTGCCAATTTGAAACCAAGTTTTGGCTCTAAATTGTTTTGTTGATAAATGTCATTTCGTAAAAAGTAAACTTGTAACGATTTATTCATGGTGTACTTACATCAATCTTTTTAATATAAGCATAATATGTTCATTACAATTAAATTATTAACTACTTAGAGTAATATTTTAAAAATCATAAGTTTTTAGTCTACTACCCACGTTAGGAAAAAGTAAAATCGTAAGATAGTAAACTTATTATTAATGTTATTAAATTGAGAATTCAGTCAGTAAATATCAATCCTGTTAAGCTATCCAGCAGCCTACCTCATTTCTTTTAATAAAGCAAACTTTTTTTTTTTTTTCCCTGTTTTTCTCCCTTTCATCTCAAAATTTTCTTAATTGGTCTATCCTATTAGTTCTCACCGTTTCCTTATTTCCAATTTTCAGAAACCAATCCGGAAACCATGCCTGTGATGACCCGTAAGGCTACTGCTCAGGATATGGAGCTAAAATTGAGAACGGCCCTCCAAGAACTAAAGGACTCAAAACTCCAATGCCAACAGCTATTGCAGGAGAGAGAAGACAGTGAGGAGGAGGTCATTAATATTAACAGCAAAAACTCCAGCTTAAAACGGGAGCTAGTAGACCTTCATCAGGATTACCTGAATGTTGTCAGTGAACGGGATCAACTAAGGGTGGTCACGGATGGGTTCCACAGCTGCAGCAACTTATATGAGGAGGCTTTGTGTAAAATTAGGGACCTAGAGGAGGAATTAGTCCATGCTAATGTTAAACTTTTTAATTTAAAAAAGGAACAGGATCATACTCAGGCTATGGAAACTGAACATTTGTACAGGGAATTAGTAAATTCAAATTGTAACCCTCATTCCATTACTACAATAGACCTTACAGAGGACTCCTTACTACAGCATAACTACAGCCATAAAATAAGCCAGAATAAAATTAAGAAATATGCACGATTAAATAAAATCATTAAAAAATGTAATAAATACAAGAAACAACAGAAACACCATTCCAAAAATATACAATTAAGGAAGGAACGTGTTTCTCTAGTTAATAAATTAAATAACTATCAGATTAAATTGGAAGATAGTATAAACATTTATGAAATTGACACTCAGCGCTTACAATCAGAAATACAGGCTCTTAATAAGTCACTAAAATCTTTATATAACAAATATGAACGCTCACAAAATCAAATTAAAGAGCATATTCTTGCTACAAATGCATTGGTAGACAAAGTGGACTCACTGACTCTCAACAACATTCAGTGTACTTGTCAGGGGGAACCCAGGAATGATGTTCAGCCTAAGGCAACGGAGGACCCGTGCCAAGCTGTGAAAACTCAGGACTGTGTTTCCAGCCAAGATACAATACCTGACTTAGGTAATTTTGTCTCACCTAATTGTCTAGATTCTAATCTTTCAGTTATGTTCTCTGATAGTATAGGTAGAGGGCTTGGGAAATTGATCAGTAATAGCCTGAGTTATTGTACTCAAAATTATTGTATGCCAGGGTCGACCTACAAACAGGTTATGGCATCTGCAACAAAAACTGTTTGTAATCCTAATACCACCATAACTATATGTATGGGTAATAGTTCTAAGATTAAAAAGGAAGATATCACTGAATGTGTATCAGAGTTGTTAAAGCTAAACTGTAGTAAAATCATATTGTGTGCTTTTCCCTATTTTGAAAAATTGGGTAATAGAAAAAACAATTATATACATATGTTAAATAACCATGTACATTTTCTGGCAGGTCACTATAGTGACAGACTTGTATATCTAGATATTAACACTATTGTTGGTAAACTTAAGTCGACACGGGGTAAGGTGTATCTACCTATTAGATGTAGACACAAAATAGCTTCGCTATTAGCTTTTAATATTCACACAGACATAAATAGTATGTCTAAGTTTAGTTCCATTATTAACACTGCGACTATTAGTAATTCTACTAATGTACAGGTGACTTTAAATGAATATAGCAGTAGTGCTATAAATGTTTACAAATATTGCAATGAGGAGGATCCATCTGTCACCGTGGTGAATCCTCAATTAGGGTCTATTACAGATAGGGTCTTGTTGTCTGAGGATGGCACGGGAGTCTCCGGCCTCACTCCAAATATTAATATAAATTTAAACTAGAAAGTGAGACAACAGAAGGTACTATTAATTCTTGCACTCAATTAGTTAATAAAAAAGGGCCTCAGCAGAACACCTTAAAATTATTCCACCAAAATATCCAAGGAATGTCTTGCAAATTATTAGAAATTGAATTGTTTTTAGAAAAAAGTAAGTTTGACATCATTTGTTTTACTGAACATTGGCTAAAAGATTACCAAATGCTTATTAATTATGAGAACTATATGGTGGGTAGCTGCTTTAACCGTAAAACTATGCTTCGTGGAGGTTCCCTAATATTAATTAAAAATAGTTTTAAATATAAGCAACGTAATGACATAGTAGGTCTCTCGGTTGAACATTGCGTCGAACTGTCCTGTGTTGAGCTAGATAAGCATGTAATTGTGTGTGTGTACAGACCCCCAAACTATGAAAACTTTTCCATATTTGAATCAATAATGGAAGATGTCCTGGCAAAACTTGCAGCCAGTAATAAATCTACAGTAATTTGTGGTGATTTCAATATCAATATTTTAGAAGAACATTCAAATAGTGGTCGGTTATTAAATCTTTTTAAGTCATTTGACCTGACTAACGTTTTCATTGAACCTACTAGAATCACAACATCTTCAGCTACTTGTATAGATAATGTTTTCTGCGATTGTGATTACTTAGATAAAGCCATAGTAAATTGTTTGCCGTCTGACCATAGCGGACAAACTGTAACTTATAGTTGTAATACACCATTGCAAAAAGTACAGATTAAATTTAGACCTATAACTTCTAGCAAATTAAATAGGTTTAATATTTCCCTACAGAACAAGTTAAGTGTTATGAGCCATGACGATATTAATATAAACCAATTTTATAATCGTTTCTTTTCAATAGTTCACACGGAATTCAACAAAACTTTTGAAAAGAAGACAAAAAGTATTTGCCCTAAATTCATATTTAGCGATTGGGCAACTAGAGGCATCAGAAAAAGTAGGGAAAGACTATTTGAGCTTTATGGCCTTAAGCCTTTTATTAACACTGAAACTTTTAACAAGTATGTTGCTCAGTATTCAAAGATTTTTAGAAATACATGCAAGGTTGCTAAAGCCCTGCACATTAGCAACAAGATCAAAACAGCAGAAAATAAAATAAAGACAGTTTGGAAAGTCATAAATAACGAGACTAACAGGAAGAAAATACGTAACACTAGCTACACATTAGATACAGCAAGTGGTCCTAAAAGCTCTAATCAGGAAGTAGCTCAAGAATTTGTAAATTTCTTTACAGAAATACCATTAAAAACTACGGAGGCTCTAAATTCCTCTCCTGAAGTCTCAATGGGTTTATTAAAGGCGAATGTGTCTGGCTGCCTGGCTGAATTTAAATTTAAACACATTAACCCTATGGTAGTTATTAAAGCTTTCCGGCAAATAAAAATCAAACTGACCGAAGATCTATGGGGAATGTCTATCAAAGTTTGTACATCCATACTTGAGACAATAGCCCCATACTTAGCTTTAATTTTTAATCTATGTGTAGACCAAGGAGTTTTCCCTGATTTAATGAAATACAGTAAAGTCATACCTCTTTTCAAATCCGGGGACAGTAAAGATACTAACAATTATAGACCTGTATCCGTGTTGCCAGTTTTTAGCAAGGTTTTCGAAAAAGTAATGCTTGATCAAATGCTCTATCATTTTAACACCAACAGAATCTTACATGATCAACAGTATGGTTTCACCAAGGGACGTTGTACAACTGACGCCGGTGTAACCTTATTAAAGCACATATTTACTGCGTGGGAAGAGTCCCAAGATGCCATAGGAATTTTTTGTGACCTCTCCAAAGCGTTTGATTGCGTAAATCACGACACATTACTTTTGAAACTTGAGCATTACGGACTGGGTAAACTTGCACTTAGTTTGGTAAGATCATATTTGAATGATAGACAACAACATGTTCAGATAAATGGTGTTAATTCACAGGGTTTAAAAATAAAAATGGGGGTTCCACAAGGCTCAATATTGGGTCCTTTCCTCTTTCTAGTATATATAAATGATCTACCCTATTTATTGAAAAACCAACCTCAAAATATGGTGTTGTTTGCTGATGACACTTCCTTAATTTTTAAGATAAACAGACGGGCACAAAATTTAGATGACGTGAATAATGCCCTACTTCAGGTCCAAAATTGGTTCACAGCAAACAATTTGGTATTAAATGAAAAAAAAAACCAAATGCATAAGATTTGCTTTACCGAATGTTAAGGGTAGTGATTGTGATATATTATTGAATAATGAGAAACTTGAATTCGTAGATAAAACGGTTTTCCTGGGGCTTACGCTTGATTCAAGGCTACAATGGGGTTCTCATTTAACATCTCTTGCGGGGCGGCTAAGTTCAGCAGCATATGCCATTAGAAAAATCCGTCAATTTACTGATGTAGATACCGCTAGACTGGTCTATTTTAGTTACTTCCATAGTATAATGTCTTACGGTATTTTGCTATGGGGACGGGCTGCAGATATTGAGTCTATATTTATTCTGCAGAAAAGAGCCATCAGAGCTATATATAATCTTCGTAGGCGCGATTCTCTAAGGGAACTGTTTAAGGATATTGGCATTATGACGGTACATTGTCAATACATTTACGAAAACATAATGTACGTTAGAAAAAATTTGCATCTTTTTGGTAAAAGAGGTGACAGACATAATTACAGTACTAGAAATAGGGACCAATTAGTTCAGCCAGGCTTTAGACTCGCTAAAGTAGACTCATCTTTCATGGGGTACTGTTTGAGATGCTATAATAAAATTCCACAAAGTATTCTTGAACTGAATGAGACGAAATTTAAAACATGCATTAAACGCACACTATGTAAAAAAGCATATTACAAGTTGAGCGATTATATCGCTGATAAAAATGCTTGGCTTAATGCTGGTCCTGCTCCACATGGACAGGGGCGCAAAAATTGATAGCATTAAATGATATAGTTGGAGCTGCTGAAGATTGTACTTAACTATCTTTGCATTGTATAGATTCAATGTTAGTATTATATAATCGCATAGCCCATATTGTGTGAGTACTATGTACTAGTAAGCTATCATTCACTGGAAACCTACGGCAGTTCTTGACTTGAATGTGCCCTGGCGGTTGAGAGTATGTCATGCTCACTCAAATGTCTCGCTGATGGTGGCGCGTGTGTCGGACCATTTAGTTCCCTTCAAAATGGTTGAGCTGAATGGTGCTGATCCATGCGTCATGTGCGTGAACGGGCGCTGTCAGTTGTGACTGGTCATCTCTTAGTCGCCATGGTTTATTTGAATTAATTATTTTGTTTTGAGTTGTATTTTGTTTTGCTATGGACACTTTTAACGTGCACATCTTGCTACATTGTTCTCACATAATATACCATCTCAACATGAATGATGTAACCAAGACTTTGTAACAATATTTTGATTTAAAAGAGTGTCCATGGAGTTTCTTGCCCGTTCTTCTCCATAGAGATCTACGCTAGGGAATGGGCAACTACAGTACTTTCACAGTTTTTATGTCTTGTGACTGGGACTGTAGCTACATTAAATGTTCATTTTTGTTTCGACAATTCAAAAGTGCCTGTAACTGGCCTACTTGAAATAAATGCTTTGATTTGATTTGATTTGATTCTCCAAGAACCTTGACGGATATGCCCCATAAGTCTTCAGTATTTTTTATGTTGAGACTTTTGAACGCGTTTATAATAGTAGCTATACATATTGGTTTAAATTTAAAGTTTGGTATATCCGCAGTAAAATTTTCTTTAAGAAAAGCTTCAGCTAATGTAGATGAGGAAGGGAGAGATTTTGTAACTTCTAGCGGAATATTAGTGAAAAAACTTTCTAGTGTCTCAGCTACTTCTAGCTTGTCAGAAATGGTTTGATTATCTATTTTCAAGGACAATTCGTTCTGATCTCGTTGTTGTGTCTTTCCAGTTTCTTTGTTAATAACCTGCCACACTGTTTTTATTTTATTATTAGAAATACCAATTTTGTTAATTGTTATTTGTGATTTTGCTTGAGCGCAGACACTTTTGAATATTTTTGAATAATTTCTAACATAAGTATGAAAAACTTGATCTGAGGTTAGAGATTTTTCGTGATATAGTTGGTATAAATTGTCTCTGCTTTTTCTTATTCCCGCGGTAGCCCACTCACTAAATTTTGATTTAGAATTGACTTTAACTGTTTTCAAAGGACATGTTTTATTGAATTCTTGGCAAACTGTAGAAAATAATGTGCCGTAGTTTAAATTGGGGTCTTTTGAATCAAAACTAGCATTTAAAAGGTTACTTAGAACATTATTATTAAAAGATTTTAATTTGTTTTTATTAAGAGGTCTTATTTGAATAGTTTTAGCTAAGTGCAACTTTTTGTCCAAATCAAAAGATACAAGTTGACCCGTATGGTCTGACCGAACGCCACTAATTAAGAACGAATTTTTAACGTTACTATTAGTAAATACATTATCTATGCAGGAAGCTGAAGTTGCCGTTATTCTAGTTGCTTCATTAAATAAATATTTTAAATTGAATGATTTAAACAATGAGATGAGCTTACATTTTTCGGGTGAATCGACTAGCAGATCAATATTTAAGTCACCACAAACAAAAACTAATTTATTTTCCCTGAAAAGTTTACTTAATATTTCTTCCATAGTGATTAAAAACAATGACAAGTTAGATGCTGGTGGTCTATAGACACATAAGAAAGTATGGCCTTCAACCTCCGCACATGCTACCTCACATAAGCGATCAACAGAGTAAGCAGTGATATCCTTCCTTTCCTTATATCTGAGAGAGCTATTACAAAGTATCAGGGTACCACCACCCACTGTGGATCTGTTGAACGCGCTGGCAACTGAAAAATTACTTACATTAAACAACATCCTATCTGGTTTTAACCAAGTTTCACTAAAACATAAAATATCCATGTGGTATTTATCTACTAACATTTCCACGTCTAAAATTTTGCCGGAGAAGCGATTTATATTTTGGTGGTAAAGTAAAATATTACTATCCGTCTTCTCTTTTGTCGGCTCTAATAGTTTAAAGAACCTACAACAGTGTTATCATATAATACTGATTCATCACTTAACCTAGTCTCAGTTAAATCATCATTAACTGCGTGTATATTAAAAGCTAACAATGTAGCTAGTAAATGTTTACTAATCTTGGGAAGAAACATATAATGATCCCGAATCAAAACAAAATCCTTAACAAAATTGTTAGTATCAAAAAACAATAAACGGTCACTATGACGACATGATAAAAAATGCATCAACGTATTTAGGCTAGAAATATAATCATTTTCTTGAGCAAGTAAATTGTCAGAATAAGGAAATGCACATAATATTAATTTGCCTAGTCTTAACTTAAGTAGGGTGTCAATACCATTAACTATGTCCTTTTTTGATATACTAAGGCTATTTCCAACTAGTAAAACTACAGTACTTTGCTCATTCAATTGTGTATATTGAATTTTATGAATGAGCTCATTAAAATGCAGGTTATGGTGGCAATGGTTCAGTACTGTATGATTAGAACGGTTATTTAACATAGATCCAAAACCTGTTCCTAGTCTATCAGAGAACACTAAAATATTACTTTGGGTGGGGTTCAAAGTTGCTCGACTATTATTATTTATGATGGGTAAGGCAGCGGGGAGAACATGCTGAGACATGGGAGGTGGTGGAGTGGCAGCACAACTACAGGTGAGATTGTTGGTCAGTGACTCATACCTCTCTGCGTTGTACTTCACCAGGTCCACCAACTCACTAGCCTCCTGCATGCGCTCACTCAACATCTGTTGACTACACTCATATTTACAAAAGATATCCTTAAGTGTATTTTCCCTACTCAATAATTCCCTTTGAAGGTTCTGTATGTCAACATCATACATTAGTGTACTAGATTCTAACTTACTATTACATACATTTAATTGGTTTTTTAAGTTTCTGAATTCTCTTCTGAGGTTAACATTGTATTTGTACACACTTTGAGTTTTTAGAAGTTTCTTATACTTTTTGATAGTTCTGTTTATTTTAATATATTTCTTAATTTTATTATGGCTACTTAGAACAATTGGACATCTAGTTAAGGTATCATCCCCAGTTAAATCTATGGTGACGGTGGGTTGCTCACACTTCAGTCCGGGTACACTATCAATCAGCTCACTGAACAGGTTGTTGGTGTTGGCAACCTCTTCGCTGGCTTTCAGAGAACTGATGGAGGTGATGGTGTTGTTTGCTTTGCACAATTCCGCCTCTAGCTCAGATATTCGTTTTAGTGCCTGGTCATGAGTGTCATGGCATTGCTGGAAACCCGACACTAGTTGACGGAGATGGTGATGCTGGTCCAGTATATCCATGTGCTGGGTGTGGAGTTCCGCAAGCTGGCTCTTTAATTTAGTGTTTTTGTTTACTATTGCCTCTATTTCAAGTTCACTTTCTTCTCGTTCCCGCAGCAGCTTGCTGCACTCATTTCTAGATGAGTCTAGTTCCCTCAGGGCCGCTTTCAGTTTGTCAGACATGTCACGAACAGTAGCTCCGCGGGTCATCATGTTGCTTGATTACCTCAAGCGAAACCTGAAAAGTGACAAGAAACAGCTGAGTATGTTAAGAGAATACTGTGTTTATTGAAACCTTGAGACAGTAGGAGTTTTAAAGTTAGAAAGAAGTAAAAATATTTAAAACAGAGAACAAAATAATGTTTTAGAAGAAATTATGAGAAAAATGAAGGTATAAGGTAAAAAACTAAAATTAAAGAAAAGATATTTGATTTAATATTCTCAAACTTATTACAAATAATACTCTAACAAAGGCTATTTCTACATATAATATGATTGCTAAGATTAATTATTTTTTACAAGTATTTTAAAGAACATGAGTTTATGTGGGAACAAAGTCTATAAAGGTACTATATGAAATGTCAAGTTATTAAAGAACATAGGTATTAGGGAAATAATATGTGTGAAGTAGGGTTTGTAGTGAATGTTTTTGTCTGGGCAAGTGTTTTCGTCCTCGATTTTGCTTCCACAATTTATTGTCAAGCAAAATGAGACATAAACGTAGCCGGTGTGGGTACGGGATGTTGCTCAGTGCCCTGAGCAGTGTTTAGGTGATGTTTAGTATGTAAATTATACACCAATATTATGTAATTAAAACGGAATACTCCCCCGGTTTGAAGAATTCAAATCCGCAGTCCAAAAGTTGACAGCCGGTACATGACTTATCGAATTATCGATTGTTACGATTTATCACAATATAAACGGATCACAAACACTACGTGTGTCACTTTATACATTGATTCTATTATAAAGAATAGATTTAAAACAAACTAAACACAATAAAACAATTATTTTAAAATAAATTAACTACGAGGCCGTTTTTTTACAACCAGTCGCCAGTGTTGCCAGCGCGCAAAAAAAAAGGTCTAGGCTATCAGTTGCGGAAAGATGGTCGGGGTATATCTCACCTCCTTTACATGGATGACTTAAAACTCTTTGCCCCCAACGATTTTCAACTCATGGAGCTACTGAAGGTAACTGAAACCTTCAGTAGCGCCATCAGGATGGAATTTGGTGTGGATAAATGTGCGGTCATGCATGTAAAGCGAGGGGAGATTGTGGAGTCTGTGAGAACCCAGCTCTCAGATTGCATAAATCTTAGATCCCTCTCAGCAACTGAAACCTATAAGTATTTGGGTATGTCGGAAGCGCTGGGCATCAATGTGGCTGACATGAAGCAATCGTTGAGGGAGCGCTTCTTTGGCCGCTGAAAAAAGTATTTAATAGTCTTTTATCGGGCGGAAATAAGGTGCGTGCCTTCAACGGTTGGGTCATGCCAGTTTTGATGTACTCTTTCGGCATACTCAAATGGACTCAAACCGAACTAGACGCCCTGGATACGAAGGTCCGTAAATTGTTGACGGCATATCGAATGCATCACCCGCGTTCTTCAGTTATGAGACTGTATATCCCGCGGAAGTGTGGGGGTCGTGGCTTTTTAAACGCTAAGACTCTCCACAATCGCGAGATATGCAGTCTCAGGGATTATTTCCTAGAAGCCGATGTGGGGATGCATCGAGATGTGGTCGCGATGGACAAGGGCCTCACCCCGCTCTCCTTGGCTAAAGAGAACTGGCGCAAACCTATAATACTTACTACTGATGACCGCAGGAAAGAATGGCAGGGCAAGGAGCTTCACGGGCGCTTTTACCGGGCTCTTCATGGGCCAGATGTAGATTTTCTAGCGTCCGTGTCCTGGCTACGTTCCGGGGACCTCTTCGGAGAAACCGAAGGTTTTGTCTGTGCAATTATGGATGAAGTAATGATGACGAATAACTACCGGAGATTTATTGTGAAGGACGGTACGGTTGACATATGTCGGGCATGCCACCGACCAGACGAATCAATCCGTCACATTATTTCCGGGTGTTCTCGTCTAGCTAACGGAGAGTACTTGCATAGACACAACCTTGTAGCCAGGATTATCCATCAGCAACTTGCTCTAAAATACAATCTTGTGGAATCGGAAGTGCCCTACTATAGGTATGTGCCCGACCCAGTTCTCGTTAGTGGCAGTATCACACTGTACTGGGATCAATCCATCATCACTGACAGGACTGTTATAGCCAATAGGCCTGATATAGTGGTGATGGATCGATCAGAGCGGCGCGCAATGATTGTTGACATAACAGTCCCGCATGATGAGAACCTCGTGAAAGCCGAGAAAGATAAACAAATCAAGTATCTTGACTTGGCTCGCGAGGTTGTCGACATGTGGGACGTGGATTCAGCAATCATTGTGCCGATAGTCGTGTCAGCGCATGGCTTAATTGCCAAGAGCCTCGACCAACACCTGAGAAGGCTCTCGTTAGGCAGCTGGATCAAGGGCTTGATTCAGAAAGCGGTACTCCTTGACACGGCTCGTATTGTTAGGAGGTTCCTCTCTCTGGAGCCCTGACCGCCAGTAGCTTGGACCCTGTTCCCGATACCGGTTGGCTACAATTTTTTTATATTTTTAAATGTTTTTTATATATTTTGTTAAGTTAATATTTAAAAATGTAAAAAGTTTGTAAAAAATTGAATAAAGGAAATAATAATAATATATTTTATTGAATTTGACAACATTGGTCCACTGGTTAGTATACAAACAACTTATCAACTAGTGTTAGTATTTAATAACTAAGTACACATTATCATAATTACTATTTTTCACCCCTGCCACACGAGCAACCGGACAAAGTGCCTCACTATCGGTGCATCGTGCTGTTCAGCTAGGGTTTTCAAAATGCTGTTGCGGCTAGCCCTCATTCTAATGCCCGCAACATTCGTCCTTTGTTATAAATATTACATTAATTAATGTTATTATTAAAAATATTATCGTAGTCGCAATTGCGGCTGCTGAGCATTACGTCCTGGACCAGAATCGAGGGTCAGGCAATTTGCTATTGGCTTTTGCCATCAGGAATTTATCAGTAGCAGTCATGGAGTCTAAATTGGTGCCCAATTGATGTCAACAGGCTTAACCCCTATGGTTGCGGGCCTGTTCGAAAGAGATACCGTGGCCCCAAAACATAAAGGGCGAGGAAGGAACATGGATGGGTTTTAGTCAGTAAAAGTCTGACACTCCCTCTCGCTCCGCCCAGAGTGGGAGAAGTCATGTCATGTTGATGATTTCCCATCCTAAAAAAAAAAAAAAAGGCTTAACCTTTATTACCTGACACTTTAACATAACTGGCGTTATTTGGGTTCTTCAGGTATTACAGGTCAAATGTAACGTAAAATAATGTAAATTAAAACTTTCTTTACAAAACAACCTCGAAAATATAGATCAAAAACCTAACAAAGTTTCCAAATCCACGTAAGCCCTCTCAAGTCTATTTGAATCTCTGCCAAAGACTATGGACGTTTACCCATCAAACGCATGCCAAAATGCCGCAAATATAATATTATGGGTGGTATGGGCCCATAACGACGTGCTTGGAATACCACCGGATGATTAACTAAATACGCGTAATGAACATCGCCGTTTAAGTTGGTATGGTATTTATGCGATTAGTACATTATAATACGACGTGTATCGTTAAATGCGCAAAACCTCAGACACCCTTAATGATTTTTAATTCGATTGACCTAAATCGGAGAAAAAAAAAATTAAAGGTTTTATGTGCTGTTTTAGTTTTACTGGCAACAGGGAATATGCATGTATTTTTTTCTTCACTAAAATCAATTAATTGCACTATTATCAACCCAAGAAAAGTATTAAAAGTTAATTTCAACTACTGCTTGTCGCTTAAAAATAATACTAAACTCCTGCAATTTTCTATGACAGTTCAAACGTCCGTGATTGTCGCGACCATACTTTGACGTCATTTATCAAAATTTACCTTGTTTACATCTATTTTTTTGGCCTTAATAAATTAATTTTACTAATTGTATGTGCTTTATTCAAGCAAAAATTGCGATAATGATATTATAATAAAATCGTAGTGCAAATTTACCTACATTTCAAATAAAAGTTATTTGATGACATGAATTTTGAAGTCACTACCGCCGTTATCGAGGACGACGTGTTTAGAGACCGCGTTCCGTATCACCAAAAACATGCTACATAAAACAATAAATTGTAAAATAAGTGATGTTTTAGAAACTTCAAACAAGTGTACCATAATGTTTATAAGCGCCAATACAAGGCATATTAAATAAATAAAGAGAGTTTTGTATTTCTTGCATATTCCATATAGATTTACTGGTAAGAACTATTGTCATCCCGCGTATGAGACAATTTAAATTGGACGACAACCATTTGTGTTTGTTTGCTTACCTATTTTGGCGGGTTTGCGCAAGTGATGGCTTGACCTATTAATAAATAGACAGGGCAACATTTTTAATTTTTTTTTTTTTAACAATGTGAACTACATTAAAAAGTGGTTCTGTTGGTTGTGGCCCGTGATTCTGATCAAGCTATTTTCAGGTTTGGCGAATTTAACGTTACACGGTGTATACAGATTGTACTATAATGTATTCTGAGCTTATGGTAGGGCAACTTTTTTTTTATAAGCCTGTACTGTTCCACTACTGTGCCAAAGCCTCCCATGATTCCTTCCACGGGCTCTTTTACTGTGCCTCCTCGAACCAGCCCTTGCGGTACGAATCCAGATCGTCTCGCTACCTCTTTGGATTGATGTAATAAAAATCTTACAATACTGACAGACAACTCATAAAATCATGTATCTAGCCATATTAAAATAAGTAGTTATAGTATAATTAGAATTACGGGGCGACATCGTCATTGTTGACCGAGTCCCCATAAATAAAGATTAAAAAAAAAAAAAAAAACTCATAAAATCATTGGGTCTAGAAATAATGACATTTCGGACAAGAGATATAACGAAAGTAACTGCTAAGGAAGGGTTTTAGAAAAATCTTCACCAGATGATGGTGAAATCCGACATCATGGTGTTATTTTTTATTGGCATGCAGAGTCGAGGACTTTAATTGTTAAGCCACTTTCACTACTTTCCAAAATTCACGAGTACGAATATTACCGACTAAACCCGATTTGCATTACATGGCTAAAATAGTGTAGTACGAATAGTGGCAAGTGGCTCAACAACTAAAGTCCTCGAGACATTTCTTGGTCGTGAATCACTAGTACCTGTGGTAAGTACTAAAAAATCTGTGTACAGGTTACCAGAAGAATTAAGAAAGAAGTAATAGGTCTTACATAACCTTCTTTCGCCACAGTCGGTTATAAAAGACATAAAAGTTGAAAGCTCCTGCCGGATATTGGTGCTACATTTTTTAGCTACGTTCTTGGAGCCAAGCAGCACATTTACATAGAAATTGGAAACACAGGTCAAAAGTAGGTTTGCTGAATCGTATCCAATTATGGAATAATTTGTATCGGACAGGAACAATATGCATAGACAAACAAAGTACCCAGGATGTTTATCTTCTGATCAAAACAAAAACAAATCAGGGAAAATGAAACGTACCATAAACGAATGCCCAATGGAAAACCAAACATAGCCAATCGGCCTAATTGCGTAAGAATTCCGATATTTACATTTTCTTTCGGAAAAATAACATAGGCTGTTTACTTTTGTTTATTTTCGGCCGTTCTTACTCCGTCATATCAAATTATCCCTCTGTCAGATATCGCGAAATGGATTTTCGGTTGTCAGAATCGGAACATTTTCGCTGAAGTATCCCATTTGTTTTAGGCCGTGTTACAAAAAGGTTTGGTAGGCGTTTAATAGGTTATCGACCGGCTTATTTGGTGCTACACTAGGCCCCTAGGGGTACGTTAAGCTGATATTGGTAGAAAAAACTGGAGCAGTGTATAACTTTAGTTTTTTTTATAAACCTTTATTCTACTGTCATTTATGTGTTTTAACGGAAGACAATGTGAAGACAAGAAGTATTTCAGAAAATGTATTTTTCAGTGCTTTAGTTTCATTTAAGTTTTGTTTCTCTCTTGAATTAGTTAAGTTATTACTTCTGCATACATAAATCTTTAAACAACGCAACGGATTTTAATGCAGTTTTCAGCAATAGGTAGAGAGATGCAAGAGAAAGGTTTATATTTACAGATCACTACTAAGGTATAAGATAAAGAGGGAGAAGAAGGCCAAAGAAGAGATGGATCGGTTGTGCGAGGAACGATATAAGTTAAAGAGAAAGGAGTAAATGATACCATGACGTCTGACAGGAGAGAATAAAAGAAGAAAACGTGTTGCGCCGAACCCAAATAGAATAGGACAAGGGCAGGACGATTAGGACACAGGTTATAAGGTGTTCCAACACTAAAATCACACAGCTTATTTGAATGTTTTCTTGAAGGACATTGGCGGGCGTTGTAGATGCACAATTGGGAAATTGTACCAAACAAAATGGCCCAAGCGCCAAAATATCCCTGTATCACTAAATAGCTGTTTTTCATTTCACAGACTGTATACGGCACTATATTCACTGGAAGAAATCACTGCAACCAAACACACAATTACTACGAAGCATAGACGCTCTAGTCCACTAAGCACAAGTTTTGGTCCAAACCGCGAACATTCGGCGAACTCGCCACACGTATTTCAACGTCCGACCTGCAATTAGTCTACCGTCCAGAAATTATTAAACTCAGCAAGTAGGAGTGAGACTCTGCACAAAAGGTTGGCACCAGTGTTCTCAACAATAATTGGTTTTCGGACCGCGTCGAGAAATTCAAAGTGTACAGTTGCAAGCTTATACACCTTACGCAAGATTTTATAACGAAAAATAAATCCAGAAGTATTGATAGAAATGGTTATGATGTTGCGATTTCACAAATTATTTTTTTATTAGTGTTTGTGTTTTGATTCCCAGGAAATGTGGATATGTTACCGTAAAATTGTCAAATACGTTTTAATGTAATATCTCTAGCGATATTGTAAAGTCTCGAATTATTGTCAAATGAACATATTGCTTACAATAAAACGCATTATTTTTCGTGAAATGCATGCGATGGTAGTCAACTCACGCGGTGTGGAGGGTAGAAGGGGTCGCCCTTGCCCAGTGGTACCACTCTCATGAAAAGATACTGTACCATTCCTGAGAAATATCGATTAATATAACCTAACCTTAAAACACTTCATATTCCCCTAAAAAGCGTGGTCGACGGAGCCTCGCTTCGCGGGGCCCCTATTTCCGGGTGCAGGGTTTAAAGGAACCTAACTAACCTAACGGGGGGATGCCCCAAGTCCCGATTATGGGGGCAGTGAATATACTTCCGTATGTTCAGTTGACAATAATTCGAGATATTACAATATCGCTAGAGAGAAACACGTTATATTGTAATGTAACGTGTTTGACAATTTTACGGTGACAGATATACTATTAGGCATACAATTTCTGCCTAAACCTTTGAAGATTCCAGATGCGATGTAATGTTATGTATCAATTAAAAGAAGCTGTTCGGAACATAGTTTGTAAACCCATGATATATTGAAATAGGTCTGTTCCAATCGTCATTTGAAGAGAAAATTGCCTTTGAATTTTGCGCCATCATAATCATCATAATCAGCCTGGAATCACCCACTGCTGGTTATTAGGCGTACCCCTTTCTTCCGCCACACTTTCCGGTTCTGTACGTCTCTGATCCAGGCGTTTCCCGCGGCCTTGTCGATATCGTCAACCCAACGAGCTTTAGGACGGCCCTGGTTTCTTTGGCCAAACCTTGGTAAGAACTCGGTCAAAGCCTTGCTCCATCGGTCATCTCCGCGTCTAGCCAGATGTCCTGCCTAGTTCCCCTGAGGCGCGCCGCCTGGTCCCCAACGTCTTAGACTTTCGTCTAACTGCGGATTTCAATTGAATAGGCATGGCGACGCACTAACATAGATTTTGCATAATTATGCGGCCAAAATTGAAGATTTTAAACTAGTTACAAATACAAAATGTAATATCTTTCTACGTTAACAATAGAACAGACTATAATAAACCGGTCTTCTCGGCTTCAATACCCGCGCGGGGTACGTATGCAGGTAGTCGGAACTTGTTAGTCTCCCGCTACGCACGCGCTTTCGCTCTTTACGCTTTTAAAGTGACTTGTTTTTCGTCGTCAATATTTTTGATTTGAAGACAGTTTTCAAAGTAAACAATATGGATTCGAGTGCTTCAGGTAAATACTATTATTTATTATAGAAATTGTCAACTTAGTATAATTAAAAAACCTTTATTTTAAACCTTCAAAACATATTACGTTTTCTTGAAAAAATATTCTTGATTTTTCAGTTTAAAAGTAATTTAGTTATATTATCGCTTCCTCTCGCCTCAAAATTATTATTTATTATAATACTTAATACTCTTTTCTTATAATTCTGATAAAAATCAGTTGCAGGTAGGTGCAGGTAGGGTAAAAAAAGTTATGTTGAAAAATGCTCCGAAAAATTTATTTTTTTCTTTTTCGTCGTAGGTTCTCCTGGCTCATCCGGAACAAAATTAGTCACCCGTCAATTTCTCTACGATAAAATGTCGGAGGAGGCTCAAGAGGCCAGAAATAAGCACTTTCGCATGTATAGAGAAAATTACGCAAGAAAATTTTCCCGCGAACAGTGTAACCGCGACATCTATAATCGACTATTATTGAGCTCTGATCCGCTCATTAGCAGTATTAGTATAAAACAAAGAAGGAGAAAAAAAATATCTAAATCCTTTTCTCCGGAGACTTTAGATATGCTTTTACCCACCAAACCAGACTCCGCTTCACCAGAATCCTCGGAAGATGAGGATCTGGAGTAACGAATTGGCATGGAGTATGTGTCGACTGTCGAGGGGATACGTCAATTCATTACTCACTAACGTTTAAAATGTACATTTATGAAATATATTTTTTTATGTCTGTGACGTTAGGTTTTTGACATTTTTTTTTCATAAATATGATATTTTCTTGAATAAATATTTAAAATTTCAACAGAAAGTTGTTTTTTATTATCATTTATGTCATTTAGAATAGTTATAGCAATTAAAATAATTTTGGCCGCATAAAACCTAAAAACCTATCTATGTGCGACGGTTTCAAAAAATTGCGACACGAATAACAAAACTATTTAGTCCGTAGGTACTAAAAAAAAAATGGACATGTATGTTTTTATGTTTTTGTAAATCAATGAATATTGACAAAGATAAAACGCATCAAAAGTTGGGGGGGCTTGTGACGTCAGAACGCACTAAAAATTATACCAAGACGTGATGTACTGAGAATTTTAAATGCGTCGTATCTTTGTCAATGTTGTGTTGCGAAAACAAAGAAAAAATACGGGTCAAATATTTTTTAATAATCTAACTGACGAACTGATTGTTTTTTTTTTTTGTCGTCTAGCCTATTTTGCGTAGCTTTCAGTTATTGATGCTCCCGACTGTACGGTTATAACATTTTAACAGACGGCTACGTGGGGACAGTTTGTTTGTTCGTTAACTTTCCAACGTTTAATAGGAACTGTCTTAATCTGTCGCCTTGAGTTTCAAAGTTTGGGTTTCGGTACCGGTTTTAATCTAAAGTTTATGTGCGGTGCGTTGTTTCTGTTTCATATTTTGTGGTAATTAAATTTGATTCACTGGTTTTGGTTAGGGGAAGAAATTGAACTGATGATTTAATTTGGGTGTCTGTTTTTATTTTAAACCAGCACTTCGTCCGCAAAAATTGTTATGGCTCGGCTTATTTGCATGATATCAATATAATTTAGCCTATGTTACTCGGTAAAGATGTAGCTTTCTAATGGTGAAAGATTTTTCAAAATTGATTGAGTAGTTCTTGAGTTACATCGTAAGAAACAAACAAAAAATCAAATCTTTCCTATTTATAATATTAGTGTAGATATTATATTATGCGTTTGTCAACATTCGTTAGAAAAATGATAGACGCGTGATTCAGGATATTAGTGATAATCTGACAACTTAGTAGAGGCAAGAAACAATCAAATTCGTCGTAACAAAAAAATAACTAATAAAAATCTAGGTTGTTATTCCAAGTTAAATATAAACAACGAATATTTGGGTATTCCCCTGAATTTTTCCAATATTCTCATACCGACAACTGAGAAGCAGTAAATAAGTCTTATTTAAACCACCCTAACAAAACTTTCAGGGAAGGTAGATAAAAGATTTAAGTACGTAGTAGATACAATATTACGAGTATCCATCAACAAAACACGCCAAAGATCTAATCAGGAAGCAAACCGTAAAGCTAAAATTAGCCAAATTAATTTTGATCCGCGAAGAATTTAATACAGAATCCATCCGGAGGCATTCTCGTTTTATAATTACGACGTCCTGGATGAAATTTATTAAGTGATTTTTCTGTGACCCTGTTCCAGAATCTAGTGATGGTCGACACTGGGATTTTCGAGGGATTTTTAGGTCCTTCTATCTGTTTTTGAGGCTTTGCGCTGCGGTGGAATTCCAATTTTTGACGGCATGCCGTGGTATTTTTCAATCTTGTTGCCATACCTATCCATTCTGCAGGGCTAACATTTTATGACGCGTTAATTCATATAAAGGGACGTATTTTTCCTTATTGATAAGGTATCGGAAACTTTATTTTCTATTACAAAGTACTTAACCCTGAATTCTGTTCATGGTAATCGCTGCTATCTCGGTGGTCCCGGTTTTATTCGATATTAGTCTTGACAACACTATTGTGGACAAAGCCAGAGGTCCTAATACCAGCAAATTGAATTCCTGTGCAGCCCGCTTCAGAAAATATTTCGTGTTATGAAATCGGTCGAAACAAAATTTATCTTTTAACATTTATTATTGTTTGTTGTTTATCTGAGTCAACGAGGTTCGAGTACTGGTGATAAAATAATTGATTCTGGAATTTATTGATATATTTTTCGACGAGTTTTCCTTTTGTATTTTTTTCAGATGCTGGAGTAGATTATTTTGTACTTAGATTCTGCTTCGATTTTATTTCTGGTATTTTGGTCATTCAAATCTAACCTGTCTATCTAATTTACAGTATTGGAAAATAGTAGACACGTATTTTATATTTTTGTCACCAGAAAGCCAATTACAAATCCTCATATAAACTTATAATAATTTGTAGTGTGAGCACAAAAAACAGAAAATACACCGCTTTGATTATAATTTTGCCTATAAAATGATTAGATGAAAAACTGAAAATCTGTGTAATTCACTCAAGAAGTACTAAATTAGATGAGCGTGAGAATTCCCCAGCACACTTACTTGGTGACTCATAAAAATATAATTGCATTTCGTAAATTCTTGTCTGCACTAAAGCGTCCTTCACACGGGACGGCATTATGCACCGAGATAACTAGATTTTCGCGTTTTCTTACAAATTTTGCTTAAAAGCGACGAACAGAATATTTTAGAGTTAATGAAAATTCTTGAATAACATCTTCCGCCTGCGTCTGAGCCACTATCTAAATTGGATAGTCTTTGCACTGCCTTTAAGCCAACAGCAAGCTTTTTCGAACTGAACGAAATCCTCTTTACCCATTTTTTCGTGTTTCTGAAACAATATGACGCGTGTTTGATACAATTTCCGTGTTTATTCCGGCTGTGTTTGTTTATGAAATGGATTAAACTAATATGGTGTGTTTTAACTGCGCTTTAATTTACTAAAATGTGGATTTAACATTGTGTAATTTTTACTGATTTGTGTCTTTCATAAGTCGAAAGTTGTGTGGTAATCGGTTGTCGCGTGGTATGGGCATGAGATGCGGAGGAATGAGGAAATGTCTTGAGGAAAGTTAAGTTAAGTTTAAGTATGAAAGTGGATGGTATAAGAGCAGATGAAGGCCCAAGAAACAATGGGTGGACTGTGTGAAGATTTTATGGCAAGAAAGGAGGTGACTGGTGACATGTCGAATAATAGAGAAGTATGAAGAAGAAGGCATGCTGCGGCTACCCCAAATTGCCATTAGGACAAGAGAATGGTGCTGATATGTTTTCCATTAGCTTCTACTTCCAATTTTATTACCAACAAATAAGAACGATTCGTACTGAGGCGACTTCAAACAGGAGGGTTCTCAATTCGTCGGAATCTTTTTTTTCATTTTTTTTTACGTGTGTTCCCCGATTACTCGAAGATAGTTGAACGGATTAGGATTTCCACGCTACGCTCAGGATTCTATTTTAGAATCCCCCGCTATGCTCGAGATTCTATTCTAGTATCCTTTGCTTCACTCTGGATTCAAACTAGCGCCATCGTCGTAAAAATATTATGTTGCTCCCTTGTCATACAATCTACTATTCTTCCATACCGCTCTACTTTTCGTTATCTTATTAGACACTTCTTTTCTTGCCCTATTATTCTAAATAAAGCCCATCCATCGTTTCTTTGGTCTTCCACTACTCATTACCCATCCAAGATTAAGTCAGCAATCATATTAAGTAAAGATCCGATTCACTAATGTATTTATACTCAACTGAAAGCTAGACGCTGTATCTCGAAAATAAAATTCAAAAACTCCATACAATCATGAAGATTCAACAATCGCACTCACACAGTGTCACACAGGAGGTATTAGTAATAGCTTTGCATAAATATAATGAAGTAGTTAAACCATAAACAAAGCTTAATGAGCGTCATTGAAGGAGAACCAAAGTTTCCCTAAGATTTTGAGTTTGAAGAACTCTCTAAGAAAATAAACTTAAGACTCATTAACGCTAGTCCATAAATATAAGGGAAACAGACTTATCCGCGATTACGTCACAAAGACGGGTGGCGTATATTTTTTAATTAACTTTATAGTAAATTGATTCGAAAAGTTTGTATGATATGGTTTAGGATTTAATGTGTTGTGATGTGAGTGGGTTTTGATGAATTTTCGGGTGTTTGGATAGCTTTGAAACTTAATAAATATCCGTGCCTCGGAAAGCACGCTAAGCAGTAGGTCCTGACTGTCGTTTGTAGATTCTTGACAGTTTTTACAGGTAGACAGTGGCCCAAAAAGTCTGACAACCAGTCTTACCAAGGGGTACAGTATTACCCAGTTATTAACTGGGTTTTGGAGGTCAGATTGACAGTCGCTTCATGTAAAATACTGGTATTCAGCTGCATCTAGACTGGAATCCGACCCCAATATAGTTAGGAAAAGGCTAGGCAGATGATGATGGTGAAAAACAAGATTTGTTGACTACTTCCAAATTCAAATTCATTAATGTATTTTAGGTAAAAAACCCATATTAAAAACAATTTCAAATTATTCAATAATAATAAACAAATACAAATCTCTCTTATAAGTCTCTTCAAACGTCGTCGATATCATCGTAGTTTTTAACCGACTTCCAAAAAGGAGGAGGTTCTCTATTCGACTGTATGTATTTTTTTTTTATGTATGTTCACCGATTACTCGAAGACGCCTGAACCGATTTCAAAAATTATTTTTTTGTTTGAAAGGGTATACTTTCAAGTTGGTCCCATAGAAATATTGTCATGAACGTTCAGGCTTATCAGTCCTCCACTGTCGAGGGACAGTGGAGGACTGATAAGCCTGAATCTTAGTACTAGGGTCCCGTTTTGACCCTTTGGATACGGAACCCTGAAAATGCTATTTTTACTATTCACACCCCCCAATCCCCTTTTTTAAACAAAGCCTTTCTACCAAAATTTCAACTTCAAACAACCTAAACACAAAACACACCAACCATCATAGGATTCCACGCAATCCAACTAACTCAAAAAACAAAACAAAAAAAGAACCTTGCCAAACTGCACAGACCTCAAAAACTCACACAGTCGTGCACGATTCTCCCGCATGGTCGCATCTTATCCTACAAAAGCGATGTTTACTGAACTAAAGAGCCTCTGCATTTTTTAGTCTGCACGTCAGATGCACCGCCTCTCATAATGCTTACTAACTTTACCGACATACTCGGGTCCTGTAGCGTTTTACAGTTCTGTAGTAAAATTTTGGTAGACACTTACGTATGTATTGCGTTTGAGTAGACTTTTTGACTTTGTCTGTCTGTCCTAAGACTGAACACTTTGATCTATTTTAAAACTATGTATTTAGTCCGTCAGTTACAGTATTGGAAAATAATGGACACGTATTTTTTGTTTTTGTAAATCAATGAATATTGACAAAGATAAACGCATCAATACTTGGGAGTGGGGGTTTGTGACGTCTGAACTCGCTAAAAATTATACCTGGGCGAGACGTATTAAGAATTTTAAAAGCGTCGTATCTTCGTCAATTTTGGTTTATTTAACAAAAGAAAGAATAAGGGTCAAATATTTGTTGATAATAATATAACTGACAGGCTAATTATATATTTTTTGTCGTCTACCGTATTGTAACCAAAACATTAGTAGCGACGAAATTTTGTAATGGTCTGACAAAGTAGAACAAACGAACAGAATGTAAAAATAGTTTACTATAGCCTATTTGCAGTATTACATTTCTTTCTTCCTTTAATCTATCTAAAAGTTGTTCGATGAAACGACGCTTTTGAAAATTTCTACATAAATAAATTTGTTGGATTCGGTCATTAGTACGGACATGGAATGAATCAGAAGCGCGCCATTGGTAACATCATGCGAGCTACATAAAAATCGACCCACTCCTACAGGTTCTATAGAGTCGTGATGTTTTGAGGTTACAGTAAAGATGACAGGCTCATTCTTCTCCAAAGAGATCTATGCTAGGGAAGAACAACTTTGGGCAACAACAGCACTTTCACAGTTTTTTTATGTCTTGTGACTGGGACTGTAGCTACATTTAATTGTCATCTTTGTTTTGACAATTCAAGTGCCTGTAACTGGCCTACTTGAAATTAATGCTGCGCTGTGCCGATTTCAAAAAAAAAATCACCATTGGAAAGCTACATTTACCCTGAGTAACATTGGCACATTTATATTTAAATATGTCACCGTTAAATTGTCAAACACGTTATATTAAGTACAATATAACGTGTTTCTCTCTAGCGATATTGTAAACTCTCGAAATATTGTCAACTGAACACACGGAAGTATCTCTGCCCCCTTTTGTGGGCAGAGATGCGTTAGGTTAGTGAGGTTCCTTTAAACCCTGCACTCGGAAATAGACGTCTACGTCATCGTCGACTACGCTTTTTAGGGGAATATAAAGTGTTTTAAGGTTAGGTTATAGTGATCGGTATTTCTCAAGAATGGTACATTATCTTTTCATGAGAGTGGTACCACTGGGCAAGGGGGACCCCTCCTTCCCTCCACACTGCGTAAGTTGACTACCATCGCATGCATTTCACGAAAAATAATGCGTTTTATTGTAAGCAGTAGGTATGTTTGTTTGACAATATTTCGAGAGTTTACAATATCGCTAGAGAGATTACAATATAACGTGTTTGACCATTTTACGGTGACATATATACATTATATCTCCGTACTCCCACGGGAACGGGAACTACGCGGGTGAAACCGCGTGACGTCCGCTAGTAATGAATAAGGCTAAAGATTATTACTGTTATTTATGAGAAAAAATCTATGTTTATTAAAGGGCAAGAGCCCTATAGTTCCAATCACATACAAACTAGCAATTATTTACCCATTCATCAAACATAATTCCATATCTCGGTAATTATTGATTCCAACGTACATGATCGACCTTATCGAACTATCTAGTCGTACATTACCCAGATACGCGTACATTGTACATGTACACGCTCGTTTAACTATTAATTGGTGCAGTCCACATAATTGGATTAAGGGGCCGGCGGAGCATGCGTTTTTCATACAAACGTAATACCAAAATAATTTGTAAATCAAACATATTCTTAAGGTAGTGTGTATTTATTTCGATTAGATTACAGAATATATATGTTCCCAAACACATTTATATAATGGACACTGATTTAAACAAAAGTTATGAGAAAAATAAATTTTCTATAGAAATTTTAAATTCCTCATATCTCGCCTTTATATCATTGTCCTTTCAAAACATTTTTTTGGGAACATAGATATTCTGTAACCCAATCGAAATATATACACACTACCATAATAATATGTTTGATTTTCATATTATTTTGGTATTACGTTTGTATGAAAAGCGCATGCTCCGCCAGCCCCTTAAGTTGTATTCAATTATGTTGCTCTAATGCTGCGGCGATATTACTGCCAATTCAATTAATTGCATATTATCTGTGAATGTTGCGACGGGTAACGAAAGAATGATGTGTGCTGATATTTATCATTTTAAATCTGATAACAATATTAGATTGATGACGAATCGGGAACAACAAAATTAAAAGAAAAATTAGTTTGTTTTCTCATGATGACGAATAGGGACTTCTATGGAAAAAAATTTGGTGACCTATCGGAACAGTCACTAGTCTGCCTGCATTACTTAGATAATTTACCACCAAAAAAGTATGATTCAACACAATCATGTTAATCGTACTTTATTAACCCCCGACGCAAAAACGACGGGGTGTTATAAGTTTGACGTGTCTGTGTTTGTGTATGTGTCTGTGTGTGTGTATGTACGATGTATGTACCGATTTTGATTTTGTTCTCTTTTGTTTGAAAGATGAATTAGTCGGGAGTGTTCTTAGTTATGTTTGATAAAAATCAGTCCAAGATGGCCGCCGCCACAAAATGTCGGATTACATAATTATTGAACAACTCCTTCAATATGGGTATCAAATGAAAGAGCTTGACGAGTAGAATACACTATGATAAATTAAAAATCCAAGACGGCCGCCACCACAAAATGGCGAATTAACGAATTATTTTCTATTTAACTTTTGGTACATTGCGTTGCGTTTTTTTTTTATTTTTAATTTAATTTTACTTGTATTATGTGGCCATAGTCAGAATGAACGCCACAATTTTTTTAATACTATTTACACGGAAGTATGAAAGCGCATGACTAGTTTAATAATATACACTTTATTTAAAGGGAATGAGGAATATTTTATTATTATACTACACACACACAAACACACATACAGCATACAGCATTTTGTCCTGTTTTTCACCCGTGTGTCGGGGGTTTTTTAATTTAAGTAATGTTACTTGTTTTAAATAGTGGTTCGGGATAAAGCTCTATCTATGTATGAAACATATTATAATAATTATAACTCTCAAGGACACAAACATCCATAACCGTTCCAAGTAGCGATAATCAAGCATTTAAAGCTGTTTCTCTAAGGTTTTTCAAGGTCAAAGTAATTTCTAGACCCTAATGAACTTGGAGGGTTGTATTGATGATTTTGATGATTATATTTCTATAGCTATATAAGTCTTATAGCTGCAAATCATATTTTTATCCACAAACAATCTAGCACTGGCCTGGAAATTGCAAAAAACGTAAGAAAATTTGAATTTCGCGGGCTATCCTGGAGCATCCACCTCAAATGACACAAATAATAATAAACATGAACATTTAAATTTTTAATTCAAACACAAATTCCTGTCCTCTAAATCCCTTTGCTAATTAACCGCGGTTAACTTGGGGTGCATGTAATTAAAGATTAATTTGCTTGATAAGCTTAACTGAGATTTAAGCAATGAAGCTAAAATATCATTTGTTTGATAAGCTAAGTGAAGATGTAAGCGATTAGGCACAGAATTTGTAATTCAGCTCACGTCATGTTTGGACATTAGTATGTGTGCTTGGGTGCGACTTCGTAAGCTTAAAACTTGAGCTTTAATAATAAATCTAAGTAAGTTAAACTTACGCATAATTAGTCATAGTCAATGTGGAGACACTTGAGGGAGGCTTATGTCCAGCAGTGGACGTCTTTCAGCTGAAATGATGATGATGATTTAGTCAAGAGTTAAGTAAGTTAAAGCACCTTCGCTAACCAATCAGTAGTCAAACCCAAATTAAAAAAAAAACAGAATGACTAGCCATAGTTGAGGTTTCCAAAAAAAAAATACAGGTGGACTGTGTGAAGAATGACATTTTTAGAAAGGAGGTCTGCTGCCTGTAGCAATGTTAATGATTATGACGAGTTAATATATATTCAGTGTTTTTTTTTCTTCATTTATAGCATGAATAACAACAGAGAAAAAAGAACACGAGTGAAAAACTCCTCTAAGATTTTTTTAGACACACTTGACAGCTGCGCTAAAACAGTCTTTTTCAACCATTAATTTACTAGAAAACTGAAGACTTCTCCAACAACTTCTCAAGTCAACAGCTTACGAACTCTTCTGGTACAAAAGTGCATCGTAACGACGTGAGCTAACGAGCGATCGTTACACCACGTGCTGTTGGCAATATTACCGAGAAAAAGATTGGTACAGAAGGCTATATTTTCATACAAATATGTTTGTTCGCGCGGTTGTGCGATAAAGTGGGTCTTACTTTGGGTTAGCTTGTGTGAAGTCCGTTGATACGTACACCGCCCGTCCGCGCAGATAAGCGACGGTTCCCGCCTCTCCGCGCGGCGCACCGCCACAAAAGCCACATCACCGCATGGACTGAAAGCCGACTTCAACGTAGTTAGAAAATGCTGAAATGCTAGGCTGAAGATGATGAAATGTCATGTCGGCGCCCGCGTCACTGTGGCTACGTTGGGTGTAAATAAAATATAAATCTTTATTCTTTAATTTGTATTTATGCAGTAAATATTTATATTTGTTTATAAGTGTTACTTTGAATTATATTTGTATAACTATCTGAGCGTGGAACAACTTTGGGCCTTATCAGAATACCAGCGCTGTGACTTGTTTTTCTAAATTTCACAGCACCGTTCTGAGATAGGAGCCTTTTGGTCCTGACCAAACTCATTGTTTTATGTTTTTCTTTTGTTAACTTTTTTATTTTTTCTATACTTTTAGTCTCATTGTTTATTTGGGTCGGGGGGCTTTTGGGACCAGGACCTCAGTCCCGGATTACCTCTAAATATTTTTGAGTATCGGTATCTTTTTTGTGTCATGTCCTGTGTGAGTCTAATTAGAATTATACTTTTTTTTTCTTTTTTTTGATGGTCACGACAACAACACGACTTAGTTGCTTCTCTGTGTGCAAATGTCTACTCGTATGAAACCGTTCTTCTGTATTTATATTACTTTGTGGCGATATGACTCATACGGACAATGTCACATAACATCTGTGTAATGTCGCTAACGTGGGTTACGTCCGAACTCTTCTAATGTAATTGGATATAGTTGTAGTAGCTACTTATTCATGACACATGCTGTGTCCAATGAGATTTTCTATAGGCAAAAATTACGAACTTTGATACAAAACTTCATCCTCTTTTTTAAGCTCTTTAAGGATAATTATATTACTCTACTATTTGGGCCACCCGGCTGGCGACGGCAGCCGTAAAAAATTTCTTCGGCATAATAATGGAACTAGACTTCATTCATGAAATCCCAGATGAGGTTGTCATCCACATTTTAAATGTGGGAATAAAAATTAGTGTGTTGGGATGTTGATACGAGTATAAGTATCTGACAAGGTAAAGATGTTAATAGTGTGATAATATTTAGCCTCTCTCAAACGTAGGCTAGCCGACATATACGCACGAAATCTTCTAGTGTACCAGAGAGTGTGCGATGCAGGCGTACTCTCCGTTCCTTCACAGGCCGACTGAAGAGAGATCAGGGTCAGTACCAAAATATTTCCGTACTTTGATGTTCCATCTTTACATAGCGATGCGCTCTGACTTCATCCTACTTCCTACTAATATTATAAATGCGAAAGTTTGTGTGTCTGTATAGATGGATGGATGGATGTTTGTTACTCTTTCACGCAAAAACTACTGAACGGATTTGGATGAAATTTGCACACAGATAGTTTAAAACCTGGATTAACACATTAGGATACCTTTTATCCCGGTAGTAAGATCCCATGGGATAATTATCAAACTTCACGCGGGCGAAGCCGCTGGCAGAAGCTAGTTATACATAATATTCGCATAAGTGCAATGTAGATCCAAGTTTAACATACGGGGTGTAAACAGACCCTTCAAAAAGCCAAGCAAGCAGTCTGCACATCACACAAGTGAAACTCTACGCAATACTCTACGACATTGTACTGATGGATAGTACGAAGATAGTGAAGGTGTTTACAATAAAAAAAATACATTAAAATGAAATATCTAAAAAAATAACTTGTGAAAATGTTTAGACTTTGACTCCAATATCTCCGTAACTAGATTTTTTCTCGTAACTAATATTCCTAAATAATCAATGTCGATACTAGTTTTCAATAAATAAATAAACCTGTGAAATACAGTAGATTGTACATCATGTGCCTAAAACGCACCATTTTACGTGAGACGTTTATCCATCAAATATAAAGTATAGTGTGAAATGGGTTTTATGGATGAGTTGAATTGAGACGGCAATATGAAAATAATAAATAGACGAAATAAAAAATTTTGTTTATTTCATGAAGTTTCATTGTGTACTTTGGCTGTTGGTATCCTTGCCTTGTTCTTAGAATACTAACGAAACGAATTAAAATGTAGTGGTAATTCTATGTAGTTGAAGTTGTGTCTGTAGCTGTTGGGCCGATTGCCTTGGTCTTCGACGAAGATTTTACTTTATGCTCTAGAGCATTAAAAGAGAAAGAAAAAAAGATGAACTTTTAGAGCATGAGAATTGAAAAAAATATTGTGAACCACACTTAAATCGAGGAAAATCTTCCATTACCATATTATCACCACCAAACAAACAAAATCTTTTATTCCCCCCACAAACAGGTAAGGCAGTGTGGCAAACGTGAAAATTGCAATATATCCTTGGACAGGAAACCCCTGTCGTAGCAAGAAACGTTTCTAGTGTAACTAGCGTTCCAGCTGTATCTAGGGTTGCCATCCTCAACACGTTCTGCCTGAGAAATGTTCGGAATGGGGAAATGGGAGTTATGCTGAATAGTTTAAACTGCACTGAAATAATTTTATTGTAGAGGTGAAGTGTGTTTGTGCTTACACCATAAATAACTATAATACGTCTATTCGTGAGGACTTGTATTTGGCTTTCTAGTGACTATGATTTCCTTTTTATTTCCTGTTTTTATTAGCTGTAAGTCTTCCATGTATTATATAAATAAATAAATAAATAAAGTATTTTGGCCGTTTAATTTTATCGTAAACTAATCTTGTATTTTTTTTTATTTAGCTTTTGCCCGCGGCTTTTTCTACGTTAATTTACAAATTGGCAGTCAATTCGGGTTGTTGTTCTTCTTCTTCAACCTTTGGCAACCCAATGCTGAGTGTAGGTGTCCATCATCATCATCATCATCATTTCAGCCAAAAGACGTCCACTGCAGGACATAGGCCTCACCGCGCGTGTCGCCACATTGACTGCTCCCGTGCGACTCGCATCCAACGGATTCCCGCAACCTTCACCAGGTCATCGGTCCACCTAGTGGGAGGTCTTCCAACGCATCGTCTTCCAGTTCGCGGTTGCCACTTCAGAACCTTTCGGCCCCATCGGCCATCAGTTCTGCGAGCAATGTGATGCCCTGCCCACTGCCACTTAAGTTTGGCAATTCTCTCCATTTATGCATGTATGGTCTCTTCCGCATCTCTTCATTTTTGGCGTTTTTGTGTCATGGCTATCCAGTTTCTTCCGGCAACTTTAATGAGATCGTTTGTCCACTTAGTCGGTTGTCTTCCCAATTTCATCTTTCCGTCCGAGGTCATCATTTCAGCTTTTTCATCCCCCATCTTTCATTTGGTCAGGTTGTACTTGTACGGTCGAACAAGCCAATTGGTTTACAGTTTAACCCACTAGCACTAGCTTGTCTTGTTTGACCGTACTCTGCTTGTAATAATATAATTCAATCAGGATTGAAAAGACTCGTATATCGCCATCTTTTATCATAAGAATGTTATTGTTGTTTTCAAAAAGGTAACAAATAAACTTGCTATCGCATTTATAATATTAGGTTAGAATTAGGATATTCATCTATTTTGCAGCCCGCGAAGCATGACCACCGTAGAAACGGATTTCTTTGCAGAAAAAGTAGATTTATGACAGATGAACAAAAGAAATCTGTCATTACCTGTCATTTTGTCGATTCTATCTTCGAAGAAAGCCGTTTTTGCGGTGGTCATGCTACGCGGGCAGGTCTGGACAGAGATAGAGAAAGGAGGGTATGGAGGCTTCTTCACAATAGTGGGACAATTACGGGCTAGTAATAAATCACAATCAATTTATTATTGTAACACCACTACCAAATATACCTGTATGACTGGCCTGGTCCTTGCAGGTCACAGAGGTCATATTATATTTTGGATCTAAAGAAGGCAAAACTGACTGACTGTGTCTTTTATAACCGAATTTAACAGCAAAAGTATTATTTAAAACGGTGCCTGCGTCTAGAATAAATTATATTCAGAAAATATTTTTTCTAAAAAAATCCACTGCACCAACTCCTTTTCTATATGGCATCCTTACCGGTATTCCACAGAGCTGTATACTAAATGAGCTCGTGTTTTATTCCAAACAAGCCGACGGTAGTTTTGTTCAAGCATACTCTGGACGATTGTCGACTTGAACGTGGATATGTGCGCTAATTTTTACTACTGTTTTTAGTTTTCTCACTTCTGTGGGCATAATCAGAAGTCTTTAGAGACAATATTATTAGTATTCTTCGTACTAAGACTGAAATAAAAGACGAAAATAAAGATAAAGATGTTTCAGTTCTTTCTGAAACATCTTTATCTCTAATCATACATTACTGGGTCGAGGTGGATACTAGAAATTAGTTACGACTAACCAAGGTTACCGACGTAGCCCGAAGAATTTTCGATTATAAGTGGCAGTGAAGCAGTACATTGCTCGCAGAACGGATGACCCATGGGGCCGAAAAGTTCTGGAGTCGCGACCGCGAACCGGAAGACGTTGCGTTGGAAAGCCTCCCACTTGGTGGACCTGGTGAAGGCTGCGGGAATCCGCTGGATGCGAGTCGCACGGGACTGGTCAATGTGGCGACACTTGGAGGCGGCCTATGTCCAGCAGTGGAGGTCTTTTCGGCTGAAATGATGATGATGTATTATCTATATGTTATCGTCTTCAAGAAATAATTAGAATCGTTCAATTGACGTGATAAATCTACGTAAAATATATAAACTAGTGATCATAACAAGTCCAATTTTCGTCTCGGTCTTTTTCTAATTCGCTTCCTTTATCTTGAAAAGCTTTGACGAATCTGCTTTGAGGAAACTGTTTCTTCGATTCTTCTCAGGGGATTGGTAATAGTGAGTCCCGTTTTTGTGTCGTCTCGATCATGAGTGGGAAAAAAACTAAATCGTCTTTTTCGTCTACTTTTCCCACTAGAACCAGTTCAAATTTCATTTAAATCCAGGTACAAAAACAATGATGCCATGATTTTCATAAGCTTCTGAATCAGTTTAAGTTAGTACACAGGTTTTAGCATTTCACCCAATAAATAAATCCCTCTAACTTTAATGCAACAAGTATTTTTGTGGTATACTCCAACTAAAAACTCCCAATACTGAAAAATCACGCTTTAGTTTAAATCGGGGTTTACAAGGTAAAATTGACTCCTCCACTAAAGGGTGTAAAACACCTCTTATCGAAGCCGAAAGGCACTGTCATTGCGATAATTTTTTTACCGTACACTATACCTGGAAACCTTCTGGATACGGAGATATTGCGAGTCAAAGTTCCAACTTTTCGACAAGTATTTTTTTTTTATGTACAAGATTTTTACTAAAATTAATTTAAGATTTTATCTATCCACCTCTATGACCCCCGTACTATTCAATCCATCCATGTTTTAAGTACTTAACATTGAGTTCTAACACAAAGAAAAGTCGTTTCCCAGCAATAATCTGTAATTTTTGCGTAAAATTACTTAGTTGGATGTACAGAATGCTTGGTTGACGGCTTCGTGATGAGGTGGTTTACACCCTGTTTTGTTGAAGTTGGTTAAAATGTATCCTATGTTACCCGGGCCATAATAACGAATCGATTGACACTTTATTCATCAAAATCGGACGAATGCTTTATGCGGAGGAACATACATAAATACAAACATACAGACATAGACTGCTAAAATCATAACCCTTGATTTGTTTTCACTGTAGTTGACTAAACCCCGAAGCCTTTTATTAGCAACCTGTCTGTGTCCATTTATTTTGCTGCAACTTTTAATCTTGACATGTTATTATGTACCGTTTTGGTTCAGGGCACATGTTGGTCGCACATAAATGTCCCCTGCTAGTAAATTATATGGCTCTGACTATTAAAATTGTGGTATAAACTTTTGACTAGATAGTCAAAATGCAGGCATTAGCACAGTTGACATTAAAATGAGTATTAGTTCCGCAGCAATCAACTAGCTTTTAGATTAAAGCAGCAGTGTTGGGTTTTACCTTACCAATAAACATATTATATTAAAATAGTATGAGTAAACGTTCCTGTTTTTATTTTTACTATTATGGAAGGATCTTGCGTAAATCTGATTCCAGCAAGCTGCAGTCGATCTTAGTTTTCAGAGTTTTGTGTATTAAATTAAAATATTTGTGGCTATATCTGTGTTTTTCTGACTAGCAACTAATCACAGTTGATTTCCGCAAGAAATTTGGCCTTATACAAGATTAGTGAGTGAGTTTTCCACGATTGTCTATGTTAAAATAGTTTGCAGAAATCGACTTCTGCAAGTTTAGTTGGAATTTTTTCATGTGTTTTGTGTAGATATTACGCATCTATAATTTCATCGTATAAACTGCAAAACAAAGCTATCAACATTACCATTCACAATTATTAATAACACCATTCAAACTACACTAAAATATCTACACCATAATTCACAATATAATAAACCAATACGGCATTAAGGCCCCATCTCACGGTTCAACCCGCGATGAGATATTAATCTACTAGTTCTTAACCCATGTTTCATTATTAACCGTATAAACGAACTCGCAAACTGGCCGCCATTTATCATTAAACAAGCTGCTGCTTTAAGTCAATTATTATTGTGTTCATGAAAAGGGTCATAGGAGGAGCTCATACCTAAATAATGACAGCCGCTCAGGTCGATCTTGCCTAGGTTGGTCTGTGCATGGGTGACCACGCACGTCAAGCAGTTGGTCTCAGCTGTCATTTGTAGATCTTTCCAGGTAGTCTACAGTCTTTACAGGTAGTCAGTGGCTCGAAAGTCTGATAATCTTACCAAGGGGTATGTGGAAAAATGTAGTAGTAGGTAAGTAGTAGTAGGTAGGTAGAAGTAGGTAGGTAGTAGTAGGTAGGTAAGTAATAGTAGGTAGGTAGTAGTAGGTAGGTAGTAGTAGGTGGGTAGTAGTAGGTAGGTAGTAGTAGGTAGGTAGTAGTAGGTAGGTAGTAGTAGGTAGGTAGTAGTAGGTAGGTAGTAGGTAGGTAGTAGTAGGTAGTCGTAGGTAGGTAGGTAGTAGTAGGTAGGTAGGTAGTAGTAGGTAGGTAGTAGTAGGTAGCTTTTTCCCTCTTATGTGACGCAGACGAAGTTGCGTGGGTCAGCTAGTCTATCTTCTATATCTATCTATACTTATAATAAATCTGTAGAGAGGTCAATTCTGTACATGAAATATATTTACAAAATAACTATCGGGGGGTGATTAGTGATCGATACTGATGCCAAAAATGCAATCAGTAAAATTTTTGTCTGTCTGTCTGTCTTTCTGTCTGTCTGTCTGTCTGTCTGTCTGTCTGTATGTTATTTATAGAAAAAAAAACTACTCGACGGATTTTAACGAAACTTGGTACAATTATTCTACATACTCCTGAGCAGGTAATAGTATACTTTTCATCACGCTACCATTAATAGGAGCAGAGCAGTGAAAGGAAATGTTGGGAAAACGGGAGAAGTTACTTGGTTTTTTTAGCTTCCGTCGCGTGTGCAGCCTTAATGGTTAAAGCTACATAGAAATCATGTATAACGGAAATATTCCACATAAAATTATATAAAAAATATCCCACGACAGCATATGTCTATCTTTTATAGTTGACTCACAATAACACGTGTAACTCCCGATAGCTTAGCAGTTCGGAGAATAAATGTGAATGTAAGTTTGTTTGTTGCGCTTTCACGCGACAACTACTGAACGGATTTGGATGAAATTTTGCACACAGATACTTTATCCCGGCAGTAAGATTCCATGGGACAATAATCAAACTTCACGCGGGCGAAGCCGCTGGCAGAAGCTAGTTGCAAATAAAAGCAAATCGATTTAGTCCGTAAGTTGAGTATTGTAAAATAATCGACACGTATTTTTTGTTTTTGTAACTCAATAAATATTGAAAAAGAAAAAACGCATCAAAATTTGGGAGTGGGGAGTTCAGAACTCACGAAAAATATTATACCAAGGCGTGACGTAATAAGTATTTTATAGTATCTTCGTCCATTTTGAATTACGTAAGAAAAGAAAAAATCGGGTCTAATATTTTTTAATAGTCTACTGACGGACTAATTAGTTTTTTTTGTTATCTACCCTATTACAGGCGTGTTGTTATGTTATGTTACTGTAACAAACCTAGAAACCAGGTCAATGAATATGAAGCTTTACCGTTCGGATACAGCAAACTTATCATATCCATTATACATACGAACAATGGATGACCCCATTAAATCAGCGGGTTCTGGATACATTGGAAAACCCTTTGTTTTATTGGCAAAGTTTAAGTTATTCCGAGTTTACAGTAAAGCTGATGTGGTTTAGACCTCAGGGTTTGTAGGTAAACTATCCTAGAATGTGTAAACTTTTGGCCCACATTGTGGAAATATGAGTAGTGATTATGGAGGATTTTGTTGGTCATACATTATATGGTTATGTAATAGCTTATGTATTCTTAAGTGGTAAAGCAGTGTGTCTATTTATCAATTGGAGTGTATTTTATATCGGGCTGGAATTCACCCACTACGCGTCAAAAGAAAAAAACATGAAAAATCGTTTCACAGCAATCATCTTAGCGCAGTGTAACACAGTTTGAAGATTAAAATGCTTGGCTGACGGCTTAGTGAGGGGTCATTTAACAATTTTAAAGTTGCCATTTAATAAAGTCTTGGTCATGTTATATTTAATGAAGATTAATACCTATAATCAAGAAATTAATCTGATCGTTTGGAATTCGGGCCTTTTTTCATTTGGTCTTTAAGTTTTCTTCACTAAATAAACTTTTGTTTCTTATTAAAGTTCATTGTGTTTATAATACAGTTTTTCCCCGCGGTTTTGCCTGCGTAACGATCGTAAACTATCCCACGCTACTACCAGAATAAAAAGTAGCTGATGTATTGACTCAGCGGTAACTGTCTAACCATAAGTCAAATTTCACCTGGACAAATTCAGACAAACCGAGTTGCTTTTGCATTTGAAAATATTTGTAGTTATTATGATCAAAAACAAAAGTATTTTCATACATTGCTTAACTACTGTTGATATGATTGAAAGAAAGAAAGAAAGAAGAAATATTTATTCATCGCAATGTCATGACGTGCATACAATACAATATTATTAAGAGCGGGCCTAAAGCAAAATCTTCAATCTTAGATTAGATTTTTAGAGTAGTAAATCATGTTCAAATTAGAAAAAAAAAATATGTCTGGAAACTTCATTATAAATGTGAGGGTTGGGTCTGAGCAAAAACATAATAGGATAAAATTTTCTCGATAGAAAATCGTCACAAAGTTACCTCTAATTTTCAACAATTTTGGTTTGTATTCTATTTTGGTGCATATTACTGAACCATAAACTACATAAATATTATCACTCATGTATAACCTAGGGCTGACTCTGAGAATTTTTTTAAAATATTTGCTATTTTTAGAGATAATAGACTCGAAAGAATCTGGCGCTTACTACATTTTTAATCCGCGAAATGCGCCGTCTTCCATCTCGCGGGACGCGAGCTTGAGACATCAGTTTGTTTCACCGATCAGTTGCCCTCGCTCTGTTGAGACGGGCAGTCTATGTCACTTTGCTCCGCGCCTAGCCGCCCTTATTATTATCATAATATTACTAATTTTTTGTTGAGTAACATGGCTAACAAGAAAAATAAAATAGCAATACGGAAGAAGCGAGAAGTAAAGCAGTTGAACACTCAATTTATGGCTGATTGCCGTGGTCGAATGTACTTATGTATTTTTTACGTGCCTAAGCGCATAGTAAACTCAAAATAAACGGATGATTGATTTGATCGTGCATTGTTTTTGTTTGAAATTATGGTCAGTGGGTCGTCTTAGGGGCGGATTATAATTACATACAACATTGGATGCGAGTCGCCGTTGACCGGTCAAAGTGCCGACACTTGGGGGAGGCCTATGTCCAGCAGTGGACGTCTTTCGGCTGATACAACCCGTAGGAATTAACTATTATGTTGGTATATTATTATAAATTTAATAAAATTATGGTAGTTATTATTTAAAAGGATTTGTTTTATTACTCATACTTTATGTTATTACTTGAAAGTAGTGGGTAGGTAGTAGGTTGGTAGAAGGTAGGTAGTAGGTAGGTCGGGTCGGCTAGTAAAGATTTAAAATAGACGGGTATCCTAAAATGGCCGCTTCAGCAGAATCATAATATGAATCACGTTAAAAATTTAATATTCTTAAAATGGACTCTTTTATGACCGTAAAGTCCATTTTAACAAAAAATGTTTTAATGTGATTCCCAACACTCGCTTGTTTCAGGTATCAGTTCCCAGAAAATAATGTAAATCGAGTGATCGAGTTTGTAGATGGTTCTGGCGGTACTTCGGTAGTACCATCGAGGTCGAAAATACTTAGAATAATTACCAAAATGTATCACTAGAGAAGTACGTTTATCTTTTCCTACTACCGAAATCTCACATACCTTATGTATGCACCTAGGTTTTCATAAAGAATTATGAATACCTATTTACAATACTCTTGCTAAGTATTTTTTTAACTGCCAGTATAACGTGGCCTCACCATGTATATATTTTTGGTACAATGAGAGATCTGCATAAACTGGTTTTGTATAGTTAGACCACCTGTCGTGCTTACCAAAGTTCCTTTATTAACCCCCGACGCAAAGACGACGGGGTGCTATAAGTTTGACGTGTCTTTGTGTGTGTGTGTCTGTCTGTGGCATCGTAGCATCCGAACGGATGAAACGATTTTAATTTTGTTTTTTATTAGAAAGGTGAATTAGTCGGCAGTGTTCCTAGCTACGTTTGATGAAAATTAGTCCAAGATGGCCGCCGACACAAAATGGCGGATTACTTACATATTATTTTTTCACAATTCCCTCGATATGGGTATCAAATGAAAAGGCGTGACTAGTAGAATACTTCCTATGATAAATTTAAAATCCAAGATGGCCGCCACCACAAAATGGCGAATTACCTTTTTTCAATATGGGTATCAAATGAAAGATCTTGACTAGTACAATAATGTGTACTATATTCAAAGGGAATAAGGAATACTAACTAACGAAATGAGACACGGAAAGTGGAGTGATGACTGGTTCCTAGGACTTAACTATAATCAATTATTTTATATTTAACTTTTATTACATTACGTGTCGGAGGACTTTTTTAATTTTACTTGTTCGTATTATATTATTTTCAGTAATGATTTCAAAAACCAAATCAGTGGTTCCTTGAGTAGTAACGTTACGAAGCTTGAAGAGTGTTGCACGCAAACAGTACGTATTTTTAGGGTTCCGTAGCCAAATGGCAAAAAACAGAACTGTATTCTGTGAACCGTATTAAGATTTTCACACAAAAATAGAAAAAAATCAATAAACTTTGGGGGTTCCCCCATACTTAGCACTGAAACTCAATTTTTTTTTCTTCAAACCCAAACGTGTGGTGGGGTATCTATGGATAGGTCTTCAAAAATGATATTGAGGTTTTTAATATAATTTTTTTCTAAACTGAATAGTTTGCGCGAGAGACACTTCCAAAGTGGTAAAATGTGTGTTCCCCCCCCTGTAACTTTTAAAATAAGAGAATGATAAAACTTTAAAAAAAATGTGATGTACATTACCATGTCAACTTCCACCGAAAAGTGGTTTGAACGAGATCTAGTAAGTATTTTTTTTTAATACGTCATAAACCGTATACCGCAATTTACCTTACATTCAATCAATTCATTAATTTGAGTTGCTGCTACGGAACCCTTCATGGGCGAGTTCGACTTGTATTTGGTCGCTTTTTTTTAAATTGTAAATATATATAATATATAATATTTGCTTTCAATTATAATTAATAATATATAATATATAATTTTTGCTTAGTAACTTCTACACTAACAGATATAGAGGTCCAGCTTAACGAAGGTGAAATCGATAAAGTCCACAGACTAGGGAAAAAAGGGAACGAGGACCGTAAGACAAGACCAATCCTTCTTACTACCACGACCCTAGCCAAAAAGATCCAGATTCTGAAAAATAAAAAGAAAATGAAACCCAGTACCTATATTACGCATGATCTGCCCAAGGACACTTATTTAAAGAACAAAGAAAAAAGAAACATGGAGAGCACTGAGAACGAAAAAAGGAAAAGATCTGAAACTCCGAGTCCCAAGAACGGCAAGGGTATCACAAAAAACGACCCAAAAGTGCAGAAGTTAGATGCCTTTCAGTACTTACGAGGGAGATCAATCTCGTTCTCCGACAAGCCCACGAACAGAAATTAGGGACCGAGCACCACGAACCGGACAACCACAACAACATGAGAAACAGCTAACAACAAAACGTCTCCCAACACGGCTGGTCCCCGCGGGAGAACTAGACCAGCACCCTCTAACTAAAAGATGTGAAGTTTTCAACATTGCAACACTAAACACAAGAACTCTCAGAACACCTGAAAGCTTGATGGAATTAAACAAGGCCCTAGAAGATATAAAGTACGACATACTAGGCATAAGCGAAATGAGAAGACTAGGCGAAAAAATTGAAGAATATCCAGATTATATCCTATACCAAAAAGGTGAAACAGCTGGGCAGAGAGGAGTAGGATTTATGATTAAAACATACCTAAAACAACATATACAAGAATTTATTGGAATCTCAGACAGATTAGCTGTACTTAACATTAAACTGCCAGGCTATAAGAAACAATGGTCAATTATACAGGTTTATGCTCCAACTGAGCAAGCCGAACTTTCAGTGCTAGAGTCGTTCTATGAAGAGATGTCACAAGCAATAAAAAACAGTTCAGATAAATTTGTTATCCTAATGGGAGATTTCAATGCACAAGTGGGGACTAGAAAAAATACTGAAGAATATGTTCTTGGAAAATTTGGATATGGTAAGAGAAGCTGCAACGGCCAGAAACTTGTTGAATTTCTTATGGAACATAATTTAACTCTACTGAACTCGATGTTCAAGAAAAACAACAAATCCAAATGGACATGGATTTCTCCTGATGGGTCATACAAAAATGAAATCGATTACATAATAAGCAACCACCCCAGAGCATTCACAGACACTGCCGTTATATGCAAGCTGAACTTTAACACAAACCACCGCATGATACGCAGCTCATTAAGAAAGTGCCCCACAAAAACTTCTCGAAATCATATAAACATCAACAGATTAGTTCAACCAAAAAATCTACAAAACACAAATAACACAAAATATACAGCAAATGAAACAAAAAATATGACAACAAAGGATCCAACTGTGGCACAGAAATATGAAATACTAGAGAAACAAATCCAAAACCATTTGATCGCGAACAGAAAAGAAAAAAGCAACAAATACCAACTCAGCGACCAAACTTTGCAATTGATAAACGAAAGGAAAGAACTAATAAAGAACCAAATAAAAAAAGAAAACATAAAATTGATAACAGAAACAAGTAAGAAACTAAAAGCAAGCATCAGAAGGGATCGTAAAATCAAAAGACTGCAAACCCTAGAATATCATATACAAAGAACCGGCGGAGTCAAAAAAGCTCTAAAGGAACTACGGGAAGCAGGAAAAGAATGGATACCAAAACTTAAAAGAAGGTCAAAGATCACTACGCAAAGAAAGAACATCAAAGAACTGGCAACAGAGTTCTACCGTCATCTATACGCAAAACAAACACCAAACGTTGCAAAGAAAAATCATACCGAATTAATACTCGACGCCATTCTGGAACCCGTCCCTTTAATCTTACCCAGTGAAGTGGAAAAAGCAATCAGGAGCCAAAAAGCGGGAAAATCTCCAGGACCAGACAAAATCACAAACGAGCTGCTGCAGGGCTCGATGGAAGAACTGGTACCCGTTCTAACTCAAATATTCAACGAGATTCTGAGGAGCGGGGATATCCCGGAGAAATGGGCAAAGTCACACATCATCTTAATACACAAAAAAGGCGACAAAGAAGACATTGAAAATTACAGACCAATAAGCCTGATGTCGAATGTGTATAAGATATTTGCAAAAGTCATACTGGATAGAATAAGCCCAATGTTGGACGAACAACAGCCGGTCGAACAGGCAGGCTTCAGAAAAGGGTTTTCTACAATTGACCATATTTACACAGTCAAACAGGTAATGGAAAAATATAAGGAATACAACAAGATCATCTACATTGCCTTCATTGACTTCGCAAAGGCTTTCGACAGCTTAAGTCATGAATACATATGGGAAACTCTAAAGCAACAAGGTATACCAGTCGCATACATCAATATTATCCAATCCATTTACTCCAACAGTACGGCTAGAATCCAATTGGAATCTCTGGGAAACGAATTCCGCGTAGAAAGAGGGGTGAGACAAGGTGACCCACTATCTCCAAAATTGTTCTCTGCCGTGTTAGAAAACATCTTTCGCAACTTGAACTGGGAAAATTTTGGTCTGAATATAAATGGGTTGAAAATGAACAACCTCAGATTTGCCGACGACTTAGTGTTATTCGAAGAAATCCCAGAAAACTTGCAAATCATGATACAAAGTCTGAGCGAAGAAAGCGAAAAAATTGGTCTAAAAATAAACTATAGCAAGACAAAACTAATGACTAACTCTAAAAAGGTAGATATAAAAATGAAAGAGGAAGCTTTGGCCTATGTAGAGGACTACATTTACCTTGGTCAAGTCATATCCACCAAAGACCAAACTAGCCAGGAAATTAATATGAGGATTGCAATTAGTTGGAAAAAATACTGGTCCCTCAAGGAGATCATGAAGTCAAAAGACCTAGGCATGGCATTGAAAAGAAAGACCTTCAACACATGTATACTCCCATGTCTAACTTATGGGTGTGAGACATGGGCACTCACCAAATCGCTCAGAGAAAAGCTTGCGAAGTGTCAAAGAGCAATGGAGAGAAGCATGGTGGGCTCAAAGAGACAGGACAGAATAAGGAACACTGATCTCCGGTCCAAAACAAAACTGACCGATGTTCTAACAAAAATAGACCAACAAAAATGGAGGTGGACAGGCCACATGATGCGTGACACTAAAGGCAAGTGGAGCAAGGTAGTGACAGAATGGTACCCAAGAGACGGCAAAAGAAATCGGGGGAGGCAGCCTGTCCGCTGGGAGGATGAAATAAAGCTGACAGCAGGTTCAAACTGGAGGAGGGTACCCAGCGACAGACGACAATGGAAATTGTTAGAGGAGGCCTATGCCACGAGGCACACCGAAATTAGAGACATTTTGTGATTTTTGTTTTAACCATTATTGTGAGTGTAATTGTTTGGTTTCGGAATAAAAGGCTTTATTATTATTATTATTTGCTTTCAAGTTTTTAAGTAAACAGTTGCTTGCAATTCTTGAAGGTCAATTATTGCGCTTAAATTATTACATTCAATTATTGCACTTGTATGTCCAAGAAAATGGCCTCATGTAAATGAAGCTTCAGTCATCAGTGTTTTTGAATAAAACTAATAAACATATTATTATGATGATTGTACGATATTTCTTACGATCGTTTCTTATTTGTAGCAAAATTAAAAACCAATTTAGAGTTCTGATAATAGAATCGAATGTATAGATACCTGCAACGTTTCTTTTTATTCCGTATTCCGGAATTGATATTTTTTTTAACTTTCTGATTACAGAATCAAATGCTAACTAATGTCTAAAAGTAGATTACCAAAATGGCGTAACACACGTCAAGATAAGTAATTTAAAAAATGAATTTCATAATTATATTATGTCACCGTAAAATTGTCAAACACGTTAGATTGTAGTCTCTCTAGCGAGGTTGTAAACTCTCGAAATATTGTCAACTGAACATACTGCTTACAATATAACGCATTATTTTTCGGTAGATTGTAATCTATCGAAGTAAAACCGTAATACAGAGAAATGCATGCGACTGAGTATCTCTACCCCCATAATCGGGACTTTAGGCACCCTCACGTTAGGTTAGTAAGGTTCCTTTAAACCCTGCAGACAGAAATAGGGGCCCCGCGTAGCGGGGCTCCGTCGACTACGCTTTTTAGGGGAATATAGTGTTTTGAGGTTACGTTATATAAATCGGTATTTCTCAGTAATGGTAGAATATCTTTTCACGAGAGTGGTACCATTGGGCAAGGGGGACCCCTTCTTCCCTGCATCTCCTCCACACTGCGCGAGTTGACTTCCATCGGATGCATTTCACAAGATTACGGTTTCATTTCGATAGATTACAATCTACCGAAAAACCAATGCGTTTTATTGTAAGCAGTATGTTCGTTTGAAAATATTTCGAGAGTTTAAAATCTCTCTAGGTATTTTACAATCTAACGTTTTTGACAATTTTACGGTGACATATACAAGCATACGAATAGTTATGTGATCCCGGTTTGCCGAAAAAAATTATACCACATATTTAAGAAGTCACTTCCAACCATTGTATCCTATTAATTATGCATTCCCGGAATTTCTGGAATTTATGTTGAAAAAAGCCGCTTCCATAATTACTTGCCCAAAAATTATAGTAAATAAATGCATCCAACTATCCGGTGTCTACAATAAATACCTAATATTAAGAAAACTAAGATGAAATGGAGTACTCAAAACTTTTATTTCACTACATACAAACAACATAGGAATGCATTGAAGGTGTTAAAAAATTAACTAAAAAAAAGAAAGAAAAGAAAGTGGTTTCATCTATCTATGTTGCATATACTCAGCTCAATGATTTCAAGTACGCGAGTTCGGTCCCGCGCGTCGCGCATCGTGGCGCCGCCGCCCGTGTTTGACAAACGCACTAATGCGGGTGTGGCGAGACGCGCGGGGGAAATCAGAATTTTTCTTGGCGTTAGGCCCGCTCTTAAGGGGCCGGCGGAGCTTGCGTTATCTATACAAACGTAATACCGAAATAATACGAAAATGAAACATATTCTTAAAGTAGTCTGAATATATTTCGATTAGATTACAGAATATCTATGTTCCCAAATAAATATTTTGGAAGGACAATGATATAAAGGCGAGATATGAGGAATTTAAAATTTCCATAGAAAAAAATATTTTTCTCATATCTCTTGTTTAAATCAGTGTCCATTCAAAACATGTGTTTGGGAACCTATATATTCTGTAATTCAATCGAAATAAATACACACCACCATAAGAATATGTTTGATTTTCATATTATTTTGGTATTACGTTTGTATGAAAAACGCATGCTCCGCAGGCCTCTTAAAGTAAATACACAACGCATACTGCCTACTGTTGGATTGCCAACCAGCTAGCATGTGGTCAAAACCAGTACCTATTACAAAGTATTGACGTCTATGAAAATAAATCCTTTCAAAAATAGCTGATATTCCAAATAATAACAGACTTACAAACAAAGTAACTGTATGCGAAGAACCTTTCATAACAAAATACTATATTAATATGCCTCTGAAGCCGCAGAAACCTAGTTTATATCCCGGGCCCAAACTAAGCGGATGATCCTAACATGAAAAGGATATATTGGGTCCTTGGATGTCATATACGCCAGCCTAGTGGTTTAGCCTTGTTCGGAGTTTAGTCCTATTCAGCATTAAGAGGAAACAGTAAGGGCGAGAGAATTGAAAATAGGTATTTGTAAAATGTAAAGTACACAAAATCAACGTTTCGTAGTCCCCTGAATTTTTAAATGTAAAGTTCCTACACAAAATCAACGTTTCGTAGTCCCGTGATTACTTCTCCAAAACTAGACCAATTTAACTACTTTTGACATTGAAAATTAAAGGAAAATTTTGGCCGTGTGCCTGTTTTCCTGGCGTTCAAAAGGTTAATGATGACAATGTAACCTTACCAATTTTAACATCAAATTTCTTTCTTTGTCCTTTTTATCCGACTAAGGTCCATGTAAAACCTTTTTTTATGATGGGAAATCATCAAATAACTTCTCCCACTCTGGGCGGAACGGGAGGGAGTGTCAGACTTTTTCTGACTAAAACCCATCCATGTTCCTTCCTCGCCCTTTATGTTCCGGGGCTGCGGTATCTCTTTCGAACAGGCCCGCAACCCCGGCAGGTGGACCTAAAACCTCGAATAAACAATCATAACCATTCCGGTTATGATTTTAGTAGTCAGAAACATCACACAAAATATAAGGGCTGCTTGACATTTGAGTAGCTCCTAAACTTTAAACTTAGTATGGTCAAACATCAATTTTCAGTATCTGTTAAATATAAGTGCTACGTAAATGTTGAGTGACGTTTCAGTATTCCGCCGTAAGTATGTTTATATTTACGTAAGTTGCTCTGCAGAGCCTTAACTATTTATCTGATTTTGATGATCAATGAGTAAATCGATTCATTCAATCACTATCAGGGCCTGGATAACATAGGCTACATTTGAACCGACTTCAACAAAAGTAGGCGTCGATTTTACCTTGTAAACCCCGATTCCTTGATTTTTCAGTAGTCGACTTTTTTGTGTTACTAATACCATACAAATTCTTGTTCAACTCTACCCATTCCATTTCATTCACTAAAAATCCCCACAATAAACAAACTTAAACATTTTAATATCCATTTTACTAAAGAGGAAGTTACAAAACATTATCGTGTTTATGCAAAGTTTTAAACTTAGTTACGTCCGGGCGTCTCTAGCTTCATAACCAGATTTGTATGACATTGTTTGTATAAATTGGTTTTTGTTAGTGCGGTGCACGCGACCAGGTTTGTTGTAGTACCGTTGTAGGTTTTTTTTAATTAAAATGTAGGTAATAAAGTATGTCGTGTTGGTTATTTTATATGTATAAGTCACCGTAAAATTGTCAAACACGTTATATTGTAATATCTCTAGCGATATTGTAAACTCTCGAATTATTGTCAATCGAACATACTGCTTACAATAAAACGCATTATTTTTCGTGAAATGCATGCGATGGTAGTCAACTTACGCGGTGTGGAGGGAAGGAGGGGTCCTCCTTGCCCGGTGGTACCACTCTCATGAAAAGATACTGTACCATTCCTGAGAAATATCGATTAATTTAACCTAACCTTAAAACACTTTATATTCCCCTAAGCGTAGTCGACGGAGCCGAGTGCAGGGTTTAAAGGAACCTAACTAACCTAATGGGGGGTGCCCAAAGTCCCGATTATGGGGGCAGAGATACTTCCGTATGTTCAGTTGACAATAATTCGAGAGTTTACAATATCGCTAGAGAGAATCACGTTATATTGTAATATAACGTGTTTGACAATTTTACGGTGACACATACGAGTACGTTCACGCCTTCACAATTTGAATCGGATTTAGTTTACAATTTCAGATGTTATAATTTTTTTGCGCAGACATTTTTGTTTTTTTTTTTTTGTATAGATTTGCAAAAATATAGGCATTCTACTGGATAAAAAAAAAAAATGCAACTTGTTGATACAACAACCCCTTACCAACCTTACCTTGATACTTATTTTTAATGCATTGATGTAACAGTCCCAATTCGGTCTTATGACGGGGACTGAAACAATCACAATGGAGCAAGCTCTCCACAAATTTTATATCTAATAAGTTTTAATTCTCGTATAGCATAAATCGAAATAATTTATCATCATCATTATCAGCCTATAATGTTCCCACTGCTGGGACACGGCCTCCTCTCAATCCCGCGGGCCCAGTGCAGATTGGTAGATGTCATGTCTTCGAATTTTCGGTTCTATGAAATGCCTGTTTCCTAACTATGTTTACCTTCATCGACCATAATCCAATTAATTAGTTGGTTTCTATGACACCTGTTCAAAATTGATTAAGTCTAATTTGCTAAATCGTTATAATTATATAGGCAAAAGTCACTTGGCGTCTTAAACTATGAACGTATTGGCGATTGAAATGCCTAAAATAAACAACTCTTAGATATTTTAAAATACAGCACCCCCACCAATTCATCGGTCACTTTAACACCCCACATAGAATTGAGTCAGTATACCAATAAGTGTAAAATGCGTGAAAGTACTTCAAGTACCCGCCAGAGCTCGCTTCCGCGCTTAGCTGGCTCTGGTGTATATTAAATGAGGTTTTCCCCACACGGCCACGTATCTTTTTAAAACGTCATATGAAGTATTTCATTCATGAATTTGAGGGGAATGCTTCTGGAATATGCTGGAGTTTTATTTTTGAATGCTCAATGCTGACCAGTTGTTATTATTTGAGGTCTGGTATTGATAACACATATATTATCCATTTTGTAGTATTTTATTGTTCATCGTTAAATTACATTATTAAATATTTAAAAAACGAATGTATAGTCATTTTAAAATATAATCCAGATGGCCCATTGGCATCAGGAACAAAGTTCAAGCTGCGAATGATCAGGACTCCAGGGAGAGGAACTTCATAATAATACGAGCCGTGTCCAGGAGTACCGCTTTCTGAATCAAGCCCTGGATCCACCTGCCTAACGAGACCCTTCTCAGGTATCAGTAGTATTTATTGTTAAAATCGCTAATAAAAACCTTTTTAGTGTTCGTGCAAAGTACGGCTTTTTAATTGTGTCTTTAATTACGGCATACAAGAGGTTAAAGGTCGTTTTCTATGTATAACTTACTTAGGGTCGGGGGGTCAGTCCCTCATGTCTGAGGATCGTGGTCAGCGTGAGGGTTGAGGCTCCACCGGTTTCCGTCCATCGCGTCTCTTACGACCGTGTTACAGACATTGGAGGACGATAGTCTTTGACTTGATTGTTATATCTTGTTGGTGAGCGACCGCGCGATCTCTTGCCTTCGGTGTTTTTAAACACTATACATTTTTCCAGACTTTCGTCGCCTCTACACACCGTATGGCCAAAATATGAAATGATGCGTTGTTGGCATAAGGTGGACAAGCGAGTTTTAATTTGGAGCTAGGCTAAAACAAAAAAAAAATATAGCAATTACGGGGAGAACAATTGTTGGCTGTTATTATTTACCACGTGCTCCTTCTATAAAGCTTCTTACGAACCTGACCTCATAAGAAGCTTTATATTAAAGGTTGAACATTAATATGTTATGATTAGTCTTATAAAGACTCCACAATACAGCCTTCAAGATGAATGCTCGACATATCAAACAGAGTGAAGATCTAATAAAGGGTCGCTCTTCAAACGGTCTTAGGTCTAAGTTCAAATTCTCTCCTTTGATGATCTTAACCTTAAAGTTAAGTAAGGTTTAATAATTAAAGGTATAAATTATATGGTAGTTAGGTTTAGCCTGCGGTTTCGCTCAAGTGATGGTTGGAAATTCTTTGATGGGAACATCTTACTGGAATACCAACATTGAATGTCCTGATCTAGGTCCTTTTCTATGCTTACCTTAAATTTCATCGAAATCTGTGCAGCCGTTGAGGCGTAAAATCGTGACAAACAAAACCACTCATTTGAAGTATTAGTTAGGTTGTCAGGATAGTGGTAACCTCTACAAGTGCTAAAAGAAATTTCAGGAAGAAACCTTTTCAGAAACAAATAAAAAACATCAGACCACGCAAAATACTGGACGTAAAGTTCCAGTAAGAGTAGGTAGCATTTAAAATTCACTACGATCATTGTTAACATTATTACAGCTTAATCAATCACAATTCATCTTCAAGACTATAGTAAAAATATGCTAATACATCCCAGCGAATCTCAGTCACCCATAACACAAATTCACTCAATAAAACTGGCTGAAGTGCTGCAAACTTGGCTAAGATCCTCACAGATTCCACTCAGACAAGGTATGATTAATGGCTGTATCAATAGAGATCGGCACTGGACTATCCGGCTCCCGTCCTAGAATGATGTATTGCCCCCACGCCGCGCCGGTTAGCTCTTATCGCGATTGGAGACTTTAAATATAGAGATTTTCATGCTGAAGACTTTTGAATAGTGATCGTTATTGTAGTATGAGATTTTTGTTATAAAATAAGTTATCGTTCTTTAGTCAGGAAACGAAACATCACGCCTGTATTCCACAACGAGGTAGGCACACGTGTACCTAATTGTATATCCACGTTTTACCAGTTATGTTTAAGTCCCATGGGCGACCCTATTGCCATCAACCGGGCACAAATCCAGACTCTTCTTCTTCTTCTTCTCAGCATCTCAGAGTCCACTGCTGGACATATTAAAATAAATATCGTTGGACAGTACACACAGCGCCATCTAGTGCCACACTAAGCAAGGCTTGTGTCGCGGACACAAGACAGTTGATACTACATAAATACTTTTTGTTTGTAAATACATACTTATCATACATCATATAAACATCCATGACTCGGAAACAAATGTTCATGCTCATCACACAAACATTTGCTTCTACCGGGATTCGAACCCGGGACCCTAAGAACGTAAGGCAGCCTCTCTACCGCTGCGCTATTCGGGACATAATTGTGCCTCTTGCATGGCTTTCCACGAAGCTCTTGATGCAGCGATTCTGGTCCAGGTCGGCCTTGCTGACAGACTCTATGGCTTTATAATTTTAGAAGGTTGGTTTTTTATGTTTGGCTGACCCGGGAACCGAACCGAGGACCTGATGCTTAGTAGTCGCGCTTGCGACCACTAGACCGACGAGGCAATCTGAAGTCAGGAAAATGCATGATTATCAAATTGACATGCTTCGCCAATTTGTAGACATTACAACTGTTAACGAATGACAATAATATTGTACTATAAGTATACTTACAGACAATTTACGACTGTTTTCTATAAATAACTTACGTTTAGCTGTAAGTTAGTAAATAGGGCTACGTCTCGTAGCTATAGGTGTTCCTATTAACAAAGTTAGCTTAGAATATCCACGTCACCTCCACCACTCGGAGGACCGTGATTCATAGAAAAAAAAAACAAAGAAAGCTTTTTTCAGTCGTTTTGTTTCTATCGGTCCGTAAGCTAAATGTCAAACAGCCTTCAACCGGCAATCTTCCGTTACCTGTTAGTAAGTTATTGAAAATGGCCGTTTATTTTATAACAGGAAAAAAACAAAATAAGGGGACGCTATTATTTAAGTAAGATTTTAAGGTGCTCTGAGAACTGGCTCTTTACAGGTACACATGAGAAATACGGGGTTATTATCGAGCTACTTCATAGATAACCGCTAGTTATATACTTTACTGCGCGTTAGTTTGCGAAGCATCTTCTAGTTAAGTTCTAGTTAATAATAATCAATGTAAGCCAGAGGTGTATATTATGTAGCATATAATATAATTTATTTTATTTATCCTTTAGCTTTTATGTCAAAAATAACTAAAACATGTAGCTTACCGGTAACGGGAATAGGGTCCAAGCTACAGGGTCAGGGCTCCTTAGAGAGAAACCTCCCATCGTTACGAGCCGTGTCCAGGAGCATCGCTTTCTGAATCAAGCCCTTGATTCATCTGCCTAGCGAGAGTAATTAAGCCATGGGCTGATACAATCGGCAAAATGATCGCTGAGTCCACATCCCATATGTCAACAACCTCGCGAGCCAAGTAAAGTTACTGATGGTTCATATTGTTATTTGCATAACATTATTATTAAACACAAATATGATGTTGTTAGGCTAGATATGCTATTGTTTGGCTTGTATAACTTCATACTGCTAAAGCGCCCTGTGCTCAAATTTCCGATAAAATCAATAAATCGCAGCTGCCTTACCTTCTTCGTATCTCCTGCTACTGATTTAATATATGAAATTCAGGTACTTAAGTATTCTTTTTACAGGTAGTCTTGGGATTTGGTTGCTAGACGCTTTCAAGAGTAGTTTTGTCTGACAGTAAAAACTTTTTTGCATACACCATCAGAGGTAATATCTCTAGGTACTTTAAGGAATGTTTGCAATATAAGCTGTTTTCAGAAAAATCTTCAACGTTTGTAGTTACAGTAATCGGCCTTTATTTAGAAGTTGAAAAATACTCTCAGTACTATTTAAAAGGTTAGTACATATTTTTGTTTCAATAGGCTTGTTAACTGAAAAAATCTAATTAGTCCGTCACTTAGATTATCAAAAAATATTTGACCCGTATTTTTTCTTTTGTCACATAAAACAAAATTGACGAAGATACGACGCTTTTAAAATTCCCAATACGTCACTGTTCGGTATGATTCTTAGTGAGTACTGACGTCACGAGCGCCCACTCCCGAGTTTTGATGCGTTTTATCTTTGTCAATATTCGTTGATTTACAAAAACAAAAAATACGTGTCCATTATTTTCTAGTACTCTAACTGACGGACTAAATAGATTTGCAATTTATTGATGGTGGAAACAAGCCTATTTCTGCACCCAAATAAAAATACTACAGCTATCCACCCAAATTCTACATGTGATGATTCAATGATTTACGACCCGTCGCTCTCACACCACCAAATATCAAACGCCATTGTATCGTTTCGCACAAAATCGTCAATTTCCAGAAGATTAGTATTTGGCCACGTCAAAACGATAAATCTGTGCGACGTATACACGTCGACAGCGAAGACAAAAGGACGGCAGCTGTCGTTAGTACAGATGACAAATTGCAGTGTCGCACATTGGACCAACTCACTCTTTGCGATTTTAGCTTGTGCTAACAAAAGTATGACTTGTGAACTAAAAACACTACAACTAGGTATATAAAGGAGCTCGTCATTAAGTCATTACCACTTGGATCGACCTTGCTTTAGGTTAAGCCGTGCTTATCTGGGTTGGTCCGTAGATGGGTGACCAGACCACTCATTATATTCCGAGCTTCCACCATGCCTCGGAAAGCACGTTAAGCCATTGGTGACCCCAAAGTCTAACAACCAGTCTGCCCAAGGGGTATTGTATTGCGAGTGGGAATGAGAAGCCGTCACCTCCTTTGTGATTGAAATCGTTTTGTGAACATTCAAACGCGCTTGCCTTCAAAGGAAGAGTGAACAGGCATCTTCAGGGCACGCTCGTTCCATCATAGACCTCATCGATCGCTTTCCATCAGGCGTGATCAAGGTCAAGAGCAGGCCCATTTTGAAAAAAACCGGCCAAGAGCGTGTCGGGCCACGCTCACTGTAGGGTTCCGTAGCTTCCCAGACCATTAAAAATACCAACATTTTTCGTCAGCAAAAATAACTTTGTTTTTCATAGTATTTGTATGAAAAACAAAGTTATCATTTGCGTTTTTTTGAAAAAGTGCTATATAACTCAAAAACTATTCAACTCATCAAGTTGAAAATAATTTTCCTAGAAAGTTCATATAAAGGTCTACTTCTGTGATTTTTTTCATATTTTTTAAACTTATGGTTCAAAAGTTAGAGGGGGGGGGACACATTGTTTTTGACTTTCGGAGCGATTATTTCCTAAAATATTAATATTATCAAAAAATGATTTTAGAAAACCCCTATTCATTTTTAAATACCTATCCAACAATATATCACACGTCAGGGTCAAAATTAAAAAAAAAATCGCTCCCCACTTTACGTCTGGGGGAGGTACCCTAATAAAAATGTTTTTTTTAATTTTTATTTTTGCACTTTGTCGGCATGATTGATATACATATTGGTACCAAATTTCAGCTTTCTGGTGCTAACGGTCACTGAGATTATCCGCGGACAGACAGACAGACAGACAGACAGACATGGCGAAACTATAAGGGTTCCGTTTTTTGCCATTTGGCTACGGAACCCTAAAAAAAAGGTACAGAATACAGAATTAACATGCTACCCCGGGGATAGTTCCACTTTCGCTACACGTCCAAAGGGTCCTAGTTCTGCTATAATATTGCAGCATCTCAAATAACCTGTGGTCTCTACGTCGATACTTAATTATACGACATATATTTACTCATTTAGGTAAGTATTACGTATGCTCAAAGACATAACTTTTTTACTAACCACTTCAACCGTTTTACGGTGCGTGCGTTTAATGGGGCAAAATATAAAACAGTATGGATCTCCCTAAGCTACGGCAAAATGTCCCAATAAGCCCCTATAGTGTCCGTTCTAAACTATTGAGCGCTTTTGTACGTACTTACATATGTGGAAGGGTATACGTAGGTACGCTAGTGTTTACGGTCGCCTGTACAGTTGGGCGCGGAAGTTTAACTGATTTTTTTCTGGGTTCGGGTTAAATTTCAACTAAAATTCATTCAATAAAATCAGGCTGAGGATCAGAACTATTTAAACATCAGAAGTTACATAAGATAGACCCTGAAAACGCTCCTTCTTAAGATATAGAATAATAAAAGGCTGTACAGAATATTTAATCATTGTTAAAATTATTATAATAAGTTAATAATATTTTTTTTTAATATGTTTAATTTACAAATTATTTTGGTATTACGTTTGTATGAAATACGCATGCTCCGCAGGCGTCTTAAGTAAAACCACATTGATGGTACCTAAATAAATAAAGAGTGCAATAATTTGACAAACTTTAATAACAACAATAATGTACAGGCAGTTTTGTTTTTGGGCATATCATACCCCGCCACATACTTGATGTAACATTATGTCACTACACTCCCGGGTGGCCGTGAAAAAACACCAGCAAATAGTACGTACGAAGTATTAGTCTTCTATTGCTACTTATACTGTGTAGATTGCACACACTATTGATAAACTATTTTACATCCGACTTATTAATGTCTAATGCAATTGTTTAATTTTTTAAACATAATTTGTATTTTTTTAAGTAACATGGTTTTTATAGTCGTTTTGCTAACATTATATTATGGACCATTGTATAAGTTTTCTTTTTTTTCTTCATGTTCCGTTCTGTTCCCGACTGTGCATACGTACACAGCGCTTTCAAGTGCCCGACTACACTCCTCTATTGATGGCGCTAAGAGCCACTGAACTTTTGATGGCGACGATACTATTTACACTTTACTTTTTTTCTGGTCTAGCTGTAACGTGATTTTTATGTAGTGTCGTTTTTTGTTAGACGGCTGAGTGGAACGGTCAACTGTTGAGAGAGTAGTGAGTTTGAAAATTCATTTGAAAGTATGTATTCAACGTGTTCCTAGCGAGGAACGACGCTTTTCAGACTTTTGGGCCACTGACTACCTGTTACGACTGCCAAAGATGGAAAAATGACAGCCGGGACCAACAGCTTAACGTGCTATCCGAGGCACAGAGGAAACTCGGTATGTAAGGGTGGTCACCCATGAGAGCGACTGTCGCAACCCCGTGCAGGGCACGCCACGATAGTGGCGGTAAGTCCCCTCTTTGAGGAGTTGCTTGAGAGGCGCCACGGCGTCCTCACCTTCCGCCTGACGCAGGTCCTCACCGGACACGGATGTTTCGGGAGGCACCTGCACCGAATCGGGCAAGAGGAAACGCCCGGGTGTTTCCACTGCGAGGATCGACCGGAGGACACGGTGGAGCACACGATGGAGGTCTGCCCCGCGTGGGCGGAGCAACGCCGTGTCCTCGTAGCGGCGATCGGCGGCGGCGACCTCTCGCGTCCGGCCCTGGTTCAATCCATGGTCCGGAGCGAGACGGAATGGGAAGCCGTGACCTCCTTCTGCGAAGCAGTCATGCTAGCGAAGGAGGTGGCGGAACGAGAGAGGGAGAGAGCCTCTCTTCCCAGCCGCCGCGGGAGACGCATCGGGCGTCGGGGGCCACGTGGTGGCTACCGGCCACCGTAGATCCGGCCTGTGGACGGTTAGCTATGGGCTAGCTAGCCGTCCGTCCGTTTAATGACGACAGGCCGTGTCGACGACGCGTTCGTGTTCCACGCGCGCCTCAAAGAGATGTCAGCATAAGGGGAGGGGCCCGCAAGGGCCGAAGCCTGCCGGGGCTGCGGGCCTGTCTAAAGAGATACCGTGGCCCCGGAACATAAAGGGCGAGGAAGGAACATGGACGGGTTTAATCAGTTAACTGGCTGATAACGATCAAGTGGCTTAGTGGCTACTGTGGTTGGAGGTTAAGAACATTACGCTTGAAGGCGCGAGTTCGAATCTCAGAGACTGAATATCTTTTTCCATTTTTATCAGATATTTAATTTAAATAGACAGTGAGCTTCTTCGACAGCATAGCGTTCAGAAAAACAAAGACACGTTCTTTACAAATGTCCGAAGAAAATAGCCTTGATAGTTCGAAGTTAGATGGCAGCACTAGTAGCTTACCAAACTTATCAAGTGATCAAAACAATATACATGTACAGGAACTACAAAACCAAATTGCACTACTTACTTCACAACTTAACTCGGCACACAAAGAAATAGAGAATTTAAACATAGAAAATGCTCGGCTTAATAAAACAGTTAATGAATTAACAAGTAAAAATGATGTATTAAAAAAGGCCACAAAAAAATTAACGACTGATTTGGAAACTCCTAATAAAAGCTCACTTACATCTACTCCGCGCCCAAACTCTCAAAAAAAGTCACAGAAGAAGACAAGAAAGGCACAACTATTTTTGAAAAAACAAGATGCGGTTAATGTTTCTACGATAGGACTAGATAGTACAACAACACAGAAGGAAGAAAGTGATGACCATTCTTCGATCCCCATAAAAAGAAAACTGTGCATTGTCAGTGCGAATAAAAATAACAAAGTCTTGTCCACAGCTCAAGAGATATTTGAAAACTTTCAAGTATGTCACTACGTCACGCCGAATTGTGGCACACTTACACTTATTAAAGACTTACATAAAAAACTAATTGATTATTCTATGAATGACTATTGTGTTGTTTTAGTTGGAGAAAAAGACTTTTTACATACTGAAAATTATGTTAATATCATCATGAAACTAAGGGAGACATTGATGACAGTACAGAATACGAATATAATCTTATGTGCTCCTACTTTTAAATTAAGTGACTACTCGACAATGTTTAATTGGCGTATAGAGACGTTTAATAATTTATTACATCTAGACTTACAAACATATAACTACGCAACTGCATTTGATTCTAATTTAAATCTTTTATATGACTTTACCATGTTCTCACAATACAATAGAAAAATTAATGACTGCGGTATGCGTAATATCTTTCAAAATGTATTGTTAACCATAACAGAGATATCATCGACCCAATGTGAATTTTCTGCAGATGAAAAATTGTGTGATCAAGAAAGGTTTTTTCGTGTATAAAAATATTAATATTCTGCATCAAAATATAAATGGTCTCTTGAACAAATCTCATATGTTTACTGTTGCACTTAATGAACTATACAATTCAGAAAAAAATATTGATGTATTGTGTTTTTCGGAGCACAATATGATATCATCTGATGTTAACTTGTTGCATATTCCTAATTTTACACTTGCTACACATTTCACTCGGAAATCCCGACATGGAGGTACATGTATAATGATACGAAATGGAATTAAGTATAGAGCTTTGGAGTCGGTGGAAAAGTACTGTGTTTCTAATATAATTGAATGTTGTGCAGTAGAACTCACTGACCACAACATCATTGTAATGTGCGTCTATAGGAGTCCACTTAGTAGGGACATAAAGAGTAAGGTTCTCTATCGTATTACCTAACGTTTTAATCTATAATCTAAAATGACATAATCTTTTTTGTCATAATCATCATTCGTCCGAATGATAATATATCCGAACTTTAAATCACATAATATCATATGCCATAAAGGTGAAATCCCTAAATATAATAAGCCCTAAATCCGTTTGTCATAAGTATTACAATCAATAATATACAAAAGACATAAAATCGTTTTCAATAAAATCATAAGTCCTATTCTAAGTAAATGTTTAATCATATGTAGGCGTTGACCTGCAATACAAGCAAGCATGCAGCAAGCATGCGGCACGCATGTAGCAAGCATGCGGCAAGCATACAGCAAGCAAGCATGAAGCAAGCAAGCATGAAGCAAGCAAGCATGCAATGCAAGCAAGCATGCCATGCAAGCAAGCATGCAATGCAATCAAGCATGCAATGCAAGCAAGCATGCAGCAAGCATGCAGCATGCATGTAGCAAGCATGTAATGCAAGCAAGCATGCAGCAATCATGCAGCAAGCATGCGGCAAGCATACAGCAAGCAAGCAAGCTTACAGCAAGCAAGCATGCAACAAGCAAGCATGCAGCAAGCAAGCATGCATGCAAGCGTGCAGCATGCAAGCAAGCATGTAGCATGCAAACGAGCAAGCATCATGCAGCAGGCATGGTTTCTGTCACGGCTCCGGCGCTGCGGGGCTCCGGCGGCCTCACGCGAGCTTATCGTCGCAGATGGGTTTAACGCTCACCACCGCAGCTTCGGCTTGCTGGCCGGCTTCGCCGGCCAGCCTCAGCCGCGGCGGCGAGAGTTACAACCACCTGCTCCTCAACTCGCGGCCCGCCTCACCCCTCCGCGCCTACGCGATTTTAAATAACACTCTTGGGGTAGGGCAGATAAGACTGCGTGGAGTCGGATTTACAGCAATTCGTTTCTGTCACTAAAACCTAACTTTTAGGGATTTTTAGCGACTGTTAGTCCCTAAAAAAATCCCTAAAAGTTAGGTTTATAAATGACCATTCGGAATCATACACATTATGTGATACAATACTTAGGACATACGACTTTATGTCATGTAAAATTAGGAGATTCAATTATTATAGTATTCGATATTATGACAAAATAGTATTCGAAGTAAAGTTAGTTATGTAAAACATAATTTCGGTGTTTTGAACATTATGGTTACTGAAGTTTATAGCAAACGTGTTATGGATAATGATTTTCGGACAAAAAAATTTAGGAAAATCAAGGGAGTACCAAAGAGTAAACTTGATATATTTTTCAATAACCTAAATATTCTCCTCAAATGTTTTTCATTACACACTAACAAAAAACTTATTCTGTGTGGTGATTTCAACATTGATCTTTTAAAAAGGACCACATGTTTAGAGCAATTCAAATCTCTTATTACGGGTTACAATCTCAAATTTGAAATAAAGATTCCAACAAGATTAAGTAGTGGGACTTGCATAGATAACATAATTCACAATGTACGAGGATCAAAAGGAGAAGTCCTAGAGCTGGCGGTATCCGATCTTACGGCACAACTGTTACAATGTCCAGTTAGATGAACATGCATCTTAAATTACTGGTTTTCAAATAAACGAGATTACTCAAAAGAAAATATTCAGAAATTCATAGACAACATCAAAGCAATCACTTTTGCTGACGTTTACGAGAAAAAGGACCCCGCTAAGTCGTTCAAATTATTCTATGACCTGTTTAAGTTGCTTTACGATTTATGCTTTCCAAATATAAAAATACGGATATACTACTAAACAAAAAGCAAAATGGATTAGTCATGGCATTAGGATTTGCAGTAAACGAAAAAGAGAATTGCTGTGGAAATACCGGTTACTACCAAATAAGCAAAATAAAACAAACCAAAAAAATTTCAAATCGGCTCAAGAAAGTAATAAACCTCACACAGAGAGCTCATAATAATCGTTATATACAATCATCTCAGAATATATGTAAAGCGACATGGAAAGTAATAAATAAAAATAATAATAAACATAATTTGCCAGGCGAAACCATAACAAAAATAAAATCGAATGACAAAATCGTAACTAATCCACTTGAAATTGCACAAGCTTTTAACGATTACTTTGTAGATCAAATTAAGCCAGTAACTAATTCAGACATTAATAGTAATAAACATAAAATAAGCAGTAACATTACTTCAATGTTTATGTCGCCTACAGTACCTTAAGAAATTCACCAAATTATTATGTCACTAAAGAATACGTCTAGCACTGGGTATGACGATATAAGAACAAATATTATAAAACAGGTATCTACAATAATTGCTCCTGTGTTGAGTCATCTTATCAATATGTGCATATACCATGGCTACTTTCCAGAGGAATTAAAAATAACAATTATAAAACCTCTCTTCAAGAAAGATAACAGAGAAGATATGTCTTGTTACAGACCTCTAGCGTTAGTACCGATTTTTTCAAAAGTATTCGAAAAAGCAATATATAATCAACTTACTTCATACTTTGAGAAAAATTGCCTTTTCGTTGATAACCAGAAAGGTTTTAGGAAAAACAGATCCATTGACATGGCCATCTACGATTTTTTACAAATGGTTACCAGTAGAGTGAATAAGAGGCTACCAACTCTAGCACTTTATATGGACATGTCAAAAGCTTTTGATCGCGTAGACCATACATTACTAATAAATAAACTTAACGCATACGGAATAAGAGGAAATATATCAAATCTAATAAAATCGTATCTATCTGATAGACAACAAATAACGTTCATAAGTAGAATTTCAAAAAAAACCGAAACAACATATAAATCCAGCCAAAGAGCGGTAAATTATGGAGTACCACAAGGTAGTGTACTCGGACCGCCCCTATTTATTATTTATATTAATGACTTTCCAACAGCATCAACATATCCTATGACAATGTTTGCAGATGACAGCACTTTACTTTTTAATAGTGACGAGGTAAGTACATTGGAGGCTGAGATTAACTCTACTTTACTATCAGTTGTGAATTGGCTGCAGAATAATAATTTGATTATAAATCTTGACAAAACAGTATTAATGACATTTCAACAAAGAATAAATTATAATCTGGACTTAAATATTGAATACAAAGACAAAACTATTAATGAAGCAAATGTGACTAAATTCCTTGGACTAAACATAGAAAACACTTTAAAATGGAATTCCCAAATTGACAAAGTATGCAGTAAGCTAAACCAACATTCCTATGCTTTGCACATGTTAAGTAAAACGGCCAATCGAGCAACAGTCTTAACGGCGTATCATGGTCTAGTAGCTTCAACATTGAGATACGGAATTATATTTTGGGGCAATGCCACGGGTAAAGATATGGTATTTAAGTGCCAAAAAAGATGCATAAGAGCTATTTATAATTTGCAGACAACAGACAGCTGCAAACCGTTTTTTAAAAATGCAAAAATATTAACTATGCCGTCGTTATATATCTATGAAACGTCTATGTTCGTGAAAAATAATTTACTTAAATTTGCTCGAGTAACTAGTCAGCGCCGCTGTGATCGGTTACAAACAGTCGGATCTAGTACTGCGCTATACAGAAACAGTATTTTTGTAATGGCTCCAAAGGTCTATAATAAATTACCAAAATGTATAAGAAGTGAAGATAATGTCCGCAAATTCAAGAGTAAATTGCATTCATTCCTAATAGATCAGACATATTACTCTATCGAAGAATTCTTAAATTATAAAATATGACATTACCAGCCCTCTAATATAATTTACTTTGTTTTCTTTATCAATAATATATTTCATTGACATTATTTCCAATATTACAAAAGACATTAATAGCTTTCTTTAGAATTTACCGTTGACATGCATGAAAAATAAATTATAATTGTTTCTTATATAATTGATTAATAATACTTACATTGAAATCTCATTATTTGACTTTGTATTTTATAGATCCAGACTTATTATTAAAAATATTTGTACACCAATTTCATTGGTAGGACACAGAGCTCAACTAAAATGTATGAATAAGACCTTATTTTAATACCTGTGTTTCACAAATAAAGATGATTTGATTTGATTTGATTTTAAAGTCTGACATTCCAATATATTTGAGAGCATTATATCTATCAATTCTTTACATGCATTGTGTGTGAGAAATTCTATGCTATTCTATTGTACCTAGGATCCATTGTGAGTTATAGAAAAAGCAAACAAAAATCTTTCCTTTCGAAAAAATCGCAACATATAGCATCGAACCAACAATCATCGCAAAGACTTCGCTCGTTATTGTTTCACCGTCTATTGTTAAGATCGAAACTTTTAGCTTTGCTCTCAAAGAATGCACTTTGCGACTTTTATTGCATAGGTAACATGAGGACCTAGTATTGTGTACCTATTGTTCAGTAATACTCGTGTGAGTCGAGTGGTTTCGACTTGCATCATACTTAGACTTGCCAGTAAAATAAAAGGCAAATATGGAATATGAATCGTTGTTTTCAAATCTCGTGAGAATGCAGAAATCGTGCGCACTTGGATTTGTGCTTTAGTTTCGTGTTCCCTTTGGTTAATTAAAAGCAACGCGTACTATTAATTTACTTGTAAACGTTCAACATTGTAAACAGTATCTCTTTTCATTATTATCTACGCAGATATCAGTCTATTTTTAGAAGTAAAACAAACAACAATCCCAACCAAAGGCCATGTTCCCACTATGTCGTGACGATTAATTTATCATTGGTTTTTAGTTGGACGACAGCTGTTATCGTGTCGTCCTATTTATGTAAACACCTCCATTTTAAATACACAAGCTAAGCCACGACATTACACAATAATTTATCTGTCGTCACGACATAGTAGGAATGGTCAAAGCATAAAGCGCAGGCCACATTACCAGCTAGCGAGCGAGCGAGCCGGGCGAGACATAGTTTCACCTCTTTTCATCCTTTAGTTCACACCACAAACTACCGAGAGAGCCGAAACGAAGTGCGAAAAGACGCTCGCCTAGCTCGCTCGCTCGCCCGGTTGACGGCGGTGTGTCCTGCGTTTAAAATAGATTTCCCGTAATAGATATCCGAAAATAAAACACGGGTGGGTGTATTTTTTTTAAAAGATTTCCATGACATAACTCTCGTAAATATTAAGCATTAAAATTTGTTTTCTCGACCGTACATAAGACGGGCCAACTTTCAATTTCTTCAAAGTTCTAAGCACGTTAATTGAAACGTTGCTTACCCAGCTGAAAACGCGGTGAAAAGGTAAAAAGTTGAGTTTTATGAATGTCCACAAAGACCGTCTAATCTTTTAAAGGAAACATGATCCCTTGTTACTTGCATGACTTATAATATTAACATATTATGCGAAGAAGATCTGTTAGAAAGTCTTTTCTTATGTTTTCTTTGAAACAAGAACAATAAGAAGGGAAACTTGGTTTCACTGAAAAATAATTGAAGATAAGCTTTCTGGTGAAGTACAGAATATGAAAGATTGTATGAATTGTTCCTACTAACATAATGTCACATAATAATATATTTTTTAACACATAACTTTAAAATGTAAGATTTTTTTTAATCACGCGTCTTTGCATTGTCAAACCAACTTATAAAAAAAACCGGCCAAGAGCGTGTCGGGCCACGCTCAGTGTAGGGTTTCGTAGGGGAGTCCGTCACAATAAGTGTTCAATCCAATCCGATTTTAATAATTCTTTTTTGTTTGAAAAAAGATACGTTCAGGATAATAAAATATGTAAACGACGTTAAAAAAAATGCTTGCTTACACGATTATACTACAAACTTAAGTCCAGAAATTATTTTGTAGAACTTTTTGTCTTTTTTGTATAAAAACTGTTGTTTCCATCCATGTTCAAAATGATTTTCCTAGAAAGTTCTTATAAAGTACTACATTTCAGATTTTTTTTTATATTTTCTAAAATTATGGTTCAAAAGTTAGAGGGGGGGGGGGGGGACTCATTGGAGCGATTATTTCCGAAATTATTGACATTTCCCAAAAAATGATGTTATTAAACCCCTATTAATTTTTAAATACCTTTCCAACAATATATCACACGTTAGGATTGAAATTTAAAAAAAAAATCACTTTCCACTTTACATAAAGGGGGGCTACCCTAATAAAACATTTTTTTCCAATTTTTATTGTACCACTTTGTCGGCGTGATTTATAAACATATTAGTACCAAATTTCAGCTTTCTGGTGCTAACGGTCACAGAGATTAAGCGAGGACGGACAGACGGACGGACAGACAGACATGGCGAAACTATAAGGGTTCTTAGTTGACTACAGAACCCTAAAAAAACACTATATCTACAATATCTTGCCAAGAAATGAAGTTCTACTTCAGTCTTTGCTTCGGTTGCTTACATTAAAAAATACACCCTGATTCTTTCCCTCTAGGAGGACCGATGACCTGGTGAAGGTTGCGGGGATTCGCTGGATGCGAGACGCACGGGACCGGTAAATATGATGACACCTTGGGGCGGCCTAAGTCCAGCAGAGGACGTCTTTTGCCTGAAATGATGACGATGATCCCCATGATTCCCTATAACCACTTAAAAATGTCAACCACCCTCTTACTACGAGTATCTGTCTAGATTGAAACATCGTACATTCACGAATACGCGTAGATGAAACGCTATCGAATTCCAAGTTTTAATTTCCTGCCGAAGGATACGGGACAATTTTATTTGGGAAAAGCGACTGCACCGTTAGGGGATTTCAATTTTTACTCGCGCTCACATAGACTGACGAAAGAATATTTTTTACCAGATATTTAGTAATTCTTTTTCAGATGTAACATTACTGTTTTTTTTGTGGAGGAATGAAAAGTTGGTTCGACGTATTTTTATTAAATTAATCTGGGATTTCGCGTTCCAATAGTTCTGCTACCAGAAATTTACAACTTTTATTACAATATTTTGAGTATATCGACGCAAGAAAGCAATCTTGAAGTATCTCGAAAAGTTGAACTTTACACCAGAGCCAAAAAACTATTTAAAAAATTCATAACTCGTAAACTAGCTGAATCAGAGTGGTCATTTTTGGAACACTTATTTCTTATAATGAAATTTATCAGATGGCAATAATGATAGCATTCTAAAGTTAGTCTAACATGCGTTTTATACTAGTTACAGCAATTGGTATTTCAATTTGAAGCAGCAATTTTGCTGTATCTTGGTAGTTGTAACATACGGCACAACGAAATAGGTGTGGACTGCGAAAAAAATACATGTAGCGTTTTTGATGTATCTATGTATAACTTAAAAATAGTTGATTTTATGGTATTTACAGCATTTTGAAGTATCTTTTGTTAAAAAAGTTTAGAAAAAGTCAACGTCGTATCAAAAAAAAAAAAACACATCGTAGGAAAACGTTGATCAGACCGTCTGACGCAGTATTTTTTTTTATTTCAATGATGCAATAAAAAAATGCCATTTTTCGAGATACGACAAAATCGCTTTCCAGCGTCGATATCATAATTTTTAAGTACGTTTTAGCAAGTTTAATTACCCCAGTGTTGAAGATCATGAAAATATTGGATTTCACACCACCTGGTCGCAATGAATGTCAAATTTAAAATTTCACACAAACCTTACGTAGAGCAAGTCATTATAACAGACTGTCCTTTGCTCTATCTCGGCAGTAATAACATCCTGTACTTTTTTTACATCAATCAAATGGATCAAATCTCTCTAACAACCAAAATAAATTAATATGAAATCTGAAGAACAGTTATAAATTCAATGGAATAAATTAATTAAGATTAAGCACTATTATTCATGGTTTTCCTTTCATTTAATTTTACAGAATGTTAGTTTTTCGAACTTTAGTCTATCCATCCCGCGTTCGATGCCCGAGTGTAGCAACGAATATTCGAAAATCTGTGAATGCAGATTTATTTCTTTTTAAAAATAAAGGAATGTTTCCTTTGAGTAAAATTTGCTATCTCCGTATTTAGAGTAGAAATTTTCAACCCGTATAAATAGTTTTCAATTTGTAGGTTTTATTTGACAAATCATCGACCAAAATAAGTTACTTAAAATAAAACGAACTATATGGCAGAATTAGAAAAACTTTTAAATGTAAATTTATTGAATTAATAAAAAGTCTCTTGTTTAATTAATTTCATAACGGCTGGTTAGCGAGTTACAGCAAGAGGAGGTTAATCGTGTCAATGTTTAATTTCCAAATATATCAACATCAGTAATTCGGCCTACAAAAATATTTTCAAAACACAGAATTACCTGACAAAATAAGAAAGTCAGAACCTCTCAGCTCTTTTAACGAAATTGATTAGCAAATAATCGAAGCAATAAAAGCCTACAAACCAAGGCCTCGCAAAGAAGCAAATCGACAAAGCTACTTTGTCTGAAAGCCTCACTGGTACCAATTAATAAAAAAACAAAACACAATCGGACCACCAGGGAAAACCAAAAGGTTCCTTTATTTCTCTTTGCATTCATCGGATAGATTTTCAAACGTCTACTATCAATTAATATTGATTGATAGGATTTATTGTACTGTATTGCTCTAGCAATCTGTTGGATAACAATTCAATTAAAATTTCCATTCTTCAAAAGTTCTTTGTTGGAGTTCGTTGGATGAAATAAAAATATATTTGAATGAAACATGTAAAAGAGAGCGAAACTATGATGTAAAGTATCGATACCTTTTTTGTTTGCTTATCAATTAGAAGTACTGAGATATATTTTTTGCTGATATTTTTTGCAGAAATATACCAACCATTATAAGTGTCTGTTTGCAACTTTAAAAAACAGCTTTTTACTGAATGCATAATAATGAAAGTATGGTACTTACTCCTTTGACAAAAAATTTCTTCCTGTCTGTTGGTTTGTTCCGGTTAATCTCTGAAACGGCAAGTTTCATCAAAATCGGTCCCATTTTGATGAAACTTGCTAGTTGGCTGATATTATATGGAGTAACTTTAGAAGTAACTTAGGCTACGTCTAATTAGTCCGTTATTTAGATTATCATCTTATCAAAAAAATTGACCCGTATTTTCTTTCGTTGCATAAACCAAAATTGACGAAGATACAACGCTTTTAAAATTCTCAATACGTCACGCCCTGGTATAATTTAAGTAAGTTCTGACGTAACGAGCCAAGAATGTGTCTTCCATCAAATGGCACTGTGCCCCGCGTAGTGTGTTACAGCATTCTCTTTCTCATATCAGAGAGAAAGCCTGTGTCCCAGCAGTGGGAACAGTGTAGGCTGATTCAGGCATATGAAAAGGAGAGGAAGAGAACTAATTTCAAAAGTGGAATTATTTAAATTTAAAGCTTCTTGCGACTACATAAAACGGGAACATTCTGAGCTACATTCAAAATTGGATGTTACACGGTACGAGTCGATATAGTTTCGTACTTACGAAACAATCTGTGACTGACTGGGAACTGAGTTCAACTTTGCCACTTGTTCTCAACTAAGCTAGGTTTCACGTTAACTTGAACTTTACACGTCCGGTACGTAAAGTGTGAAAATAAATTATTACTTCATGAAGTTGTGTTAAGTATGCGGTAAATTTAATAAAAAAAATTGTAAACGCGAAATACTCACTAAAGGTTTGTTTGTACAGACACCTCATTTCCTTACCAAGCTGTTTTTTGACAATACAGGGTGTAAACAACCTCATCACGAAGCCGTTAACCAAGCATTCTGTACATTTACGCAAAAATTATTGCTGAGAAACAACTTTTTTTTTGAGGTTAAAATCATGTTTTGTGGTAGAACTCAATGTAACGCACTTAAAACATTGTGCTGATGGATGGATTGAATAGTACGGGGGTCGTAGAGATGTTAAAAGTCAAAATCTTCCTAAAAAAAACTTGTATTTAAAAAAAAAACTTGTCAAAAAGTTGTAACTTTGACCCCCCATATCTCCGTAACTAGAAGGTTCCCAGGTATGGTGTAGAACAAAAAAATGATTGCAATGATGGGGAGAACAAGTGCTTTTCGGCTTCGTGAAGAGGTGTTTTACACCCTTTGTAGGGTATTCAATATAAAGGGTATAAAAAACCTCTTAACGAAGCCAAAAGGCACTGTTGTCCTCGTTATTGCGATCTTTTTTTTTGTTCTAGCTAGACCATGCCTGGGAAACTTCCAGTCACGGAGATATTGGGGGTCAAAGTTCCAACTTTTTGACAAGTTTTTTCATAAAATATGAGTTTTTAATGTAAGATATTTACTAGAAACACCTTCATGGCTCCCATACTATTCCATCCATCCATCAGCATAATGTTTTGAGTTCGTTACATTGAGTTCTGCCATAAAACATGATTTTACACTCCAAAAACAAAAGTCGTTTCCCAGCAATCATTTTTCGTTGAGTTACTTAGTTGGATGTACAGAATGCTTGGTTTACAGCTTCGTGATGAGTCTGTTGACACTGTATGTATAAAATCATAATTTTCTAAACTGTGATGTGAAAAGAATTAGAACCTTGTGTAATTTTAACCGTTATAATTAGTTTAAAAAAAAAACATTAGAAAATAAAATCTACTCATGTTTTACATAAAAAAAACATGAACAGGAATGATCGGTGTAGTGTATGCGCCTGGGCGGCGCGCGGGTAGTCGAGCGCCAACCGTGAGCGAGGGCGGTCGTGCGCTAGACGCATATACTACTTCACCTACGTGATCAATCAAATTGTGTATTTTATTAAAGCAAAGAACATTACAAGTGGCGACGAGGATAAAAGTAAGTACTGAAAACATTTACCAAAAAAGGGGAAGAATGCACGCCGAAAAATAATGCAAGTTGTTTACGATCAGTTAAGCGACTATATTTCGACAAGGATCGTTAGTAGTTTGGATACTAAAGTGAAAACAGAACGCTGTACCTACCTACATAAACGTTAATAAACCGTTATCAAGGTAGATGTTCACAGCTAATGATCACTTTGTTGCCTCAGTTTCGTATGATTTAAGTAACGGGAAATAAATTCTGCTTCGATTGATGTAAACAACTGATAAGCGTAAATGTTACAAAGGCCATGCAGTGAGTGTTGTTTACAACAAAACAAAGGGCCATGCCTGAATAGTATGATGTGCCGTAATGCAAACAGTGAATCAATGTTAATAATCATTAATGAGTAAGTGCTTTCATTTAAATGACAAGATAATTGAGTTATTTGCACGCTTCTTATTTTAAATAAAAATAATAACCAACTATTATCATAAATCTTGGACATACTTAACTTTCCTGTTGTAAATAACCTACATACCCACTTATTGTAAATATAAAACAAAATCAGTAGATACTATTTTAATCAGGTCACTGGTTTTGCTAGGATCAAGCGTTTGCATTTCGACACAGAAATATCAAGGTCACGCAAATACTATTCGCACAAACGACCATGCTTAAAGAATAAATGAGAGAAAAGACCGGGAAACGTTAGTGTAAGCATCAATAATGGCTTAATTACTAGCATAATTATTGCTAACCAGTTAGTAAATATAATAATTTGTTAATATATAAAGGTTATTATCAGTCAATTTCCATAATAGTAGTTATTGATTAAAGTTATTTAGTTAGTCATACTTAGATGCTTACGTCAAAGGTCATGCCGAATCCGAAATGCTCTAATGGGCACGCAAGTACTAACAAGTACCCTAAGGCCATGCAGTAGTGTTACCGTTATATATTTAATATATATACAAAAAAAAAAAAGAGGTGAAAGGCCACGCTTAAAAGTCTCAAAATGGGCACGCAAGTACTAACAAGTACCCTAAGGCCATGCAGTAGTGTTACCGTTATATATTTATATATAAACAAAAAAAAGGTAAAAGGCCACGCTTAAGAGTCTCAAAATCCTGTTACAGGTCGCCCCAAAAAATGACTCACGCAACTTTAATACTGACAACCTTCGATCACTTTGATTGTAAGGGTGACACGACATCGGTTTGTACCCGATGGGAGAAATGGAAACGGGCCCTAGAAAATTATCTTTTAGCTGCTAATATTGACTCCCCTAATAAAAAGCAAAGCTATATTTATGAAAGATACATTTTCCGGCTCATTAAATAAACCAATAAGCAGTAGAACATTCCTACTGGTCATTCAAATGACTGTTGTGAAATAACAGTGATAGCAGTAAAATATATTTACTGGTCAAATTGACAAGTCATCAGAGAATGACAGTGATATTAGTAGGATATACCTACAGGGCCTCAAGTCTGCTATTATAATAGTGTCAGAATAGTCGATCACTGATTTCATAATGGAAGTTCTGTAAAGTGCTGTCAAGTTCTGTCAAGTTCTGTCGAGTTCTGTCGAGTTCTGTCAAGTTCTGTCAAGTTCTGTCAAGTTCGGTCAAGTTCTGTCATGTTCTGTCAAGTTCTGTCTCTATAATGGCGACAGTCCATTAAAAGAAATGTCATAGAATGGTAATCCCACACATATTGACAAATGTGTAAAAGTATATTACAAATGCAGTTTGGCATGAATAAATTTTCACATTTAGTAGTAAATTTCGAAAACCATCTGCAGTAAGGGTTTTATAATAATGGCAATACGACAATGTCATTAAAACATAATTTTATTACGAGACCATTGACCGACAAATGATCGACCATTGTAAATTTAGCAGATTATGAACTTTAAGCAAAATGACAATGGAATGGATAGGGAATAGTGTTGGAGTGACGAATTTATAAAAATAGCCGACTTGGGCCCCAGGTCATTAAATTGACAGGAATGGCAGTAGAATATACCTACTGGTCATATAATGACAGATATTTAATTATTAAGAGCGGTGATGGCCTAGCCAGACATATGTCATGGGTTCGAAACCAGGCTGGCATTTTGTGTTATTATTCCACTCATCACCAGTGGATGCTTTTTAAATGGTGAAGGAAAACATCGTGAGGAAACCGGCATGTCTTTCGAAGTATTGATTGGTGTTTATTGGTTGTGTGTGGGTTGGGTAGTATGAACCTACATGAAATTGGTGCGTGTACCCTGGAACCGATGCTTCGAGAGACATGGGACACTCGCCACGCACTGTTTGCGCGTGGTAGGTCAATGGCATCCATGAAATTGGAAGCAAGGGGCGTCCATTCAATTGACAAGTGAGGTATTGTAAAGTTATTGTATTGTAAGTATGGTAATGTTGTACTATCAACGAAAACTAACGAAAACGAACTAAGTTTCTGAAAACTAACACGAACGTTGTTGCAAAAAAAAGGTTGAACAACCAAAAAAAAAAAAATGTTCTTTTAATATAAAGATAAATGGTAAAAAGGAAACTACGGAAAAAATTGGGTGATAATAAGGGCACAGTGTTATTATTACGTGTGCTGAAATGGGTACCAGTATCAAACGACTAAGATCGGGGATCAAACGGATCTTGGTATATTTACAAACTGAGGACAATGGTTCTGGGATGGCAACAAAGTAGCTCTACCCTGCCATTTCTGTTTCGATTCTTTAGGGTCGTGGCGTGGTGTTAAGTGGCCTACTGCCTTTTTCGAGAACTGGATTAGGGAATTAAAATCTATTATTATAGAACCAATGTACCTACCAAAACAAAAGGTACACATACCAAAATTAATCAATAAAATGTTAAAACATTGATTTTAAACCCACTGCTGGTTCCAGCCAGAGATTGGGCATTAATTTGGTTACCAGTCACAAAACATTGATGTTATGATCAAAGTCAAAAAGTCAAAAAAAAAAAAAAACAAAAATTATTTGCATTTAATGTGGTAAGTAAAAAAATAATATGTAATACAATGACACATTTCGCCATAAAATTGGCATGCAAACATTAAAGTATTAGATACTAATTCCAAAATACAATGATAACTAAATGTACAGTGTAACAAACCTTAAATTAGATAACTAGGACCAGTGTGTCTAAAAGTTGAGTTACTCAAAAAAAAAAAAAAAAAAATTAAAACAGAAGGAAAATATAATATTTTTAAGATACAAACACAACAACTGTATGTAATGTTTTTATGGTCTACACGCATCATAATGAACACCTACCAAAAGTTCTTCTGTAAACAATTCGGAGGAATTTTATAAAATCGGAAATATAAAAAATAGAAAATGAATCATTTGATACATTGGTTTTGCCTATGACTCGACATATTTGCAGAATACCAAGATTATACAAACAAGTAATACACAATACCATAATAATATATAATAGTATATAGTGATTTTCTCACATGAGATCCCGTTGTACACTGACTCGAATGTGTCAGGAAATCCCTTTTATACCCAAAAAAATCAGCAGTTTTTCCACATCAGTTGTTTATTTTAATTCTATACTTCTCTCTAGAATTTTTGATTTTAAAATCAAAAATGTGAGTTGCCTGTATTTAAAACGACCAGTATTATTCAGTAAAAAACTTCCTTGAAGAATTCTGAGAGCGTGCTAATTAATTTTATAAAAGTAAGATAAGATACTGTTATTTAGTAAACAATCGTAATTATCTCTAAAATACATTATTTGAGCTAATATATTGATTAAATTAAATTAAATTATATAAATCAAAAGAAACCTTCATAGGCCTAGGCCAGTACGAAAATCCAAAAGTAGAGGAAAAGTAACTGACAGCTTGACAATTGCCGTAATGTCAAAAAAGTAAATATTGAGAAATTGATTTTTATTTCAGCTAAATCAATGTTAAAACATCGTTCTAGATCGAATCTAACGCAAGCTAAAATAATTACTGCCAAAGCGCGACTTAGATGTAAAAAAGATATGCAAGGATAATTAGTATGAATATAATATAAAGTCTACATCGCCATCTGAGTTATTTTTTAAAAGACGCTTTCGAGATAAAGTTCCTTTCGCTCCAGATGTAGAAAATAAACTCATAGATTCCGATGTGAGAGATAGGGATATGCTAATGAAAGAAAAAGGGAAAGAATATGGGGATAGAAAAAGAAGAGCTACTGATTCTAATTTAGAAATACGAAAAGGTAATGTTAAAAAATATAACTAAGGATAACAAATTGACACCTAACTATAACTCTACCTCTCACACAGTGACGGGAGTCACCGGTGGTGATATTCATGTACGGAACGACGAAACAGGTAAAGAGTATCGTCGAAATATAGTACATTTAAAGAAAATTAATGATTCTTGGCAGGTTGTGGACAATGATAATAAGGACACAGGGTCATTGAACAATGAGGACTAAAGTATTGCAATATACCTTTAAGCGATTAAAATGATTATCTGTCTGTCACTCTGTTGATGCTATAATGTGGTATGCCTGATTTACTAGTTTATTTAATACTAAATCTATTCTGTTATTTCACTGTTAATATTGTAGTTTAAGTTATTGTAACTTAATTCTAGTATTATATAATCGCATAGCCCATATTGTGTGAGTACTATGTACTAGTAAGCTATCATTCACTGGAAACCTACGGCAGTTCTTGACTTGAATGTGCCCTGGCGGTTGAGAGTATGTCATGCTCACTCAAATGTCTCGCTGATGGTGGCGCGTGTGTCGGACCATTTAGTTCCCTTCAAAATGGTTGAGCTGAATGGTGCTGATCCATGCGTCATGTGCGTGAACGGGCGCTGTCGGTTGGTTGTGACTGGTCATCTCTTAGTCGCCATGGTTTATTTGAATTAATTATTTTGTTTTGGTTTTGCTATGGACACTTTTAACGTGCACATCTTGCTACATTGTTCTCACATAATGTTCTCACATAATACCATCTCAACATGAATGATGTAACCAAGATTTTGTAACAATATTTTGATTTAAAAGAGTGTCCATGGAGTTTCTTGCCCGTTCTTCTCCATAGAGATCTACGCTAGGGAATGGGCAACTACAGTACTTTCACAGTTTTTATGTCTTGTGACTGGGACTGTAGCTACATTAAATGTTCATTTTGTTTCGACAATTCAAAAGTGCCTGTAACTGGCCTACTTGAAATAAATGCTTTGATTTTGATTTTGAAATTATTTATAAAATAAAGAAGGGATGTAGTGTATGCGCCTGGGCGGCGCGCGGGTAGTCGAGCGCCAACCGTGAGCGAGGGCGGTCGTGCGCTAGACGCATATACTACTTCACCTACGTGATCAATCAAATTGTGTTTTATTAAAGCAAAGAACATTACAATCGGAACAAAAAATAACAAAAACTAAAACAAAACACAGTCGTACACAAGCACGTTCGAAACATATGAAAACAAAACTGGAACAAAGCGAGCCGTGTCACAGAAGTTCCCATACATCGACTTACTTCCACTGGAGAGAGTCTATTGAATGAAAAACGAACGCTCATTCAGCCGTAAGCTGATATATGTTTCTATATCATATATCTATCACATCTAGGGCTAAGTTGATTGCATAGAACCATGAAAAAATGGTCCAACGTGTTGCAAGATGAAGTTGAACTTTAAAATAGTTTTTCCGTCAAATCATTTCTAGATATTTTTGTACCGTTCTAAGACTGAAAGATTTGAGAGACATAGTAAGTTTGTAGAAACAGTGTATAGTCCTGCTAAAGACTGTAGAAAATAGACTTATGATTTTTTCCTGTATCGTCAGTGCTATTGAAAACATACACAAACAGCCAGAGTCGTAAGAACTTTATGTAGGCCATAATAAATATTTGTTACGTTAATCAAACTCGTGACACGCAGCGTAGTTGTCAATCGCTCAGCCACTGGTTGATCTGTGCCGTCAAATCGTCCCGCCAACGTGCCGCCTATAAGCCCGATAAACCACTATTGGAACGACTGGAATAATTGTAGACCAGCTTCAGGTGCACTGACAGATTTTCAGTAGGTACAGTATCAGTTAGAATTTGAGTGAGAGACGTACATACTGAGCAAAGCAAAATTAACTAAAGAAGATCGGCGGTTAAATGCCGACGGCTCAGCTAGGCTCCTCTACCACATTTCAATGATGACGGCCACAAGGGACAACGCATTACTAAAAAAAAAAAGCTTCGTCGCTTTTCTAAACTTCTAAACTAAAGATTTGATTTCTTGTTTGTTTCTTCGATTTAACTCAAGAACCACTCAACTAACTTTAAAAATTCTTTCACCATTAGAAAGCTACATCTTTACAAGTAATATTGGCTATAAATAATACTGATATCATGCAAATTAGCCGAACTATCATATTTTTCACGGATGAAGTCGCGAGCGAAGCGCTAGTAATCATTAACCCAATATCATCCGATTCATTCAAATCAGTGTTGAACTAGCCACCCCGATTGGACCTCATTTCACCCAACCTTTCATGAAATAATTTTCAATGGAGTGCAACAATATTTTTTTATTATTTTTCAATGTAGCTTCGCAGGGATTAAACGCTGAATATTTAATTTTCAATACGCTGCAGTTATCAATGCTTTTTTACAAAACGTAGAAGGTAGATGACATTTGTTAGATATTAGATTTTTACGGTATCACTTTACTGGTACCATATTGTATTGTATTGTATTCTATAACGGGCTGGTGTCCGCAACTCCACGTCAAAGCGCGTATTTTGCGTATGGGCTGTATATAATCTACCACGCGGGCCCAGCGCAGTTTGCAGTAGATGTCACATGTCTTCGAATTTTTGGTTCGAGGACATGCCGGTTTCCTCCCGATGTTTTCCTTCACCGTTACACTGAACAATTTAGTAGTAACACATTCACGCATAAAAACTTGTTTTGCAATTTTTTGGATTACATTACATAAGATCACGCCTGTTATCTCTGAAGGGTTATGCAGAGGCGTATTTAATAGAACACGCACATTTCGCCAATTGTTTAAGTCCCACGTAATAGGGGGCGAGCCTTTTGCCATCAACTGGGCGCAAATCGAGACTCCGTGGCTACTACTGAGAAATTCCTGCCGGAAACACTCAATAACACTACAAGTCACATACAAGAAGTACAAGCACGCATGTACAAGTAATAGATTGGTTTATGATAAAAGTTCATTTTTTTTTACCGAATATCGGTGACCGAATATCAAACGACCCAAATGGCGTGAGGCTGCCTCACGTTCTTAGGGTTCTGGGTTCGAATCCCAATAGGAGCAAATGTTTGTGTGATGAACATGGACATTTGTTTCCGAGTCATGGATGTTTATATGTATAATAAGTATGTATTTACAAACAAAAAGTATATATGTAGTATATCAACTATCTGGTGTCCACGACACAAGCCTTGCTTACTGTGGCACTGCGTGGCACTATGTGTTAATGTTCAGCGATATTTATTATATCGAAAAAGTTATAAAATAAATAAATACTGAGCTGCTTTTTGACAAATTTGAGGAGCAGTTTATACACCTTTACTACCTGTTACATTCAAAGCAACCGTGATCTAAACTTCGTAGTCAGGGATCTGTAATACCTTTATTAAGGACATACACAGATAAACTTTGTGATCGCCGCGGGCTCTTGGCCTACAAGGTTTCTAGTACTACATTAAAACCAAAAACCGGTTGTCAGTATCAAAGCTCTGATAAACCCCTAATTAAAAACCTCATCAAAGGTTTTTTAAATGATATTTTAATAACCACTCGTATGATTAATTTGCATAATAACAGTATATTTAAAATTTTAATTACGGTGAAGTATCCTTTATGAATACTTAACTGTAATTAAATTCGCAGATTCGCCCATAATTACTGGCAGAGATGTAAAAGATTCGCAAATATTTTCGCAATAAATGGGAAATTAAACTCGATTGGTTTCTGAATTCGTGGATAATGTGCTCTGAAACAATACTTATATTGTTTCGAAGGAAATTGAAAACATAATTGCCGTTTCCATACTGGCTTTATGAATAAAATATTGAAACGAAGGGAGCTGGAGTAGTTTTATCGTTTTTGTTATGGTTGCGTGAACAAATGAACAGTTACTCCTGGGGCCTAATTCTGCTATTTTAATAAATTCGTCACTCCAACACGATTCCATTCTCATCCCATTGTCATTTTGCTTAAAGTTCGTAATCTGCTAAATTCACAATGGTCGGTCAATGGTCTCGTAATAAAATTTTGTTTTAATGGCATTGTCGTATTGTCATTATTATAAAACCCTTAGTACAAATGGTTTTCGAAATCTACTACTAAATGCGAACATTTATTCATGCCAGATTTCATGTACGAGATTTATATTCTATGACATTTCTTTCAATGGAGTGTCAGTGGTTGTTCATTGAGAAGTCATGTCATAATGGCGCCATTATGATAGTAGAATTAACAAACTTGTCAAAATTTGACAGAACTTGATCATTAAGAAATCAATGATCGAATACTTTGACACTATTGTAATACCAGAATCGAGGCCCTGACATCATGATGAATGATATATTTTACCCTTTTGTAAGGTTTAAAATATAAAGTTTATTATTGTTGTTTAATGTTATTTTATGTATTTTATCCATGGGCCTTAGTTGCCTGATAAAAAAGTGAAAAATAAAAACTTTGTTACAAAAAATAAAACCGACTTCAGAGAAAACAAAAAAGTGAAAAATAACTTCAGAAAAAACGCTTCAGAAGTCGGTGACCTTTGTTTGATTGATTTAGTTTTTTTGTCACCGACTTCTGATTATTTTTTGTAAAAAAGTTTTCATTTTTCACTTTTCAGTGGTTAACATGTGCTTACCCATTCACAGCGAACCGGCGTGGTTTTCGGTTATGAACTGGTGTAAACAATAGACAGATATGAGATTTCAGTAATCCCAATACATTTGCTATCATTTATTGAGGTGTTCCGTTGCCTATCTCCGAAGTTCTTCATCAGATCTTCATCAAGTTGAAATGGGATCACTTCGAGAAAGTACACTTCCCAAAACTACCCAAATCTCTTCTAGTGTGCCTATAAAATGTGAAGAGTTCTCTCTATTTCTCCAGGATTCCATCATCAGATCCTGATTTGCTGATAATGGGACAACCTGAGAAGTATACCCTTTCAAACAATTTAAAAAAAAAAAATCGGTCCAGCCATCTTCGAGTAATCGGGGAACATTGAATTGAGAACCTCTTTATTTTTGAAGTCGGTTAATAACGACGTTATGGTAGGTGACTCAAATATCCGGATAGCCTATATAAGACTCGACCGATTGTCATTAATTTTCTCTTAAGAATGTAAGAGTTCCGTTCCTTTGTCATGGATCCCATAATCAGAAGTAATCAGAACCTAACCAAATTCTCATCAATGTACCCTTGAAGTACATCCTTTCCAACAAAATAAAAAAGAAATCAATACATGTCACGGTAATAGGGCTTATCCCCAATAAATGGAACTTTACACACCTAACTGTCGAAATCTGGGTGTATTATACACATCTGCGTACCCCCTAAGAGCATACAGGCGTGATGTTATGTCATGATATAGTATAAACAATGAACCTACAAGCGATTGCAGCAATCACTGCAAATTTGCTGTGTATTTTTGAAGAGTTCCATTGTATATCTCCGAAGATCAGCATCAGGTCTTCAGCAAATTAAAATGGGACCACACGGAAAGCACCAGCTTTCAAACAAAAAAAGAACCATCAAAATCGGTTCACCCAGTCGAAAGTTATGAGGTAACAAACACAGATAAACAAAAATACAGGCGAATTGAGAACCTCCTCTTTTTGGAAGTCGGTTGAAAATGAATATTATTAACATTATTATTTTAACATAATGTAACCAGATTTGAAAATACTATATTTCAGATGCTGTTCAGTGCCGATTTCTGTATCTGAAATCATGAAAACCAACTTAAGCTGGATCTTCGCCACTAACGCTGTCTTCATAGTTTTGCATCAGACGTCGTCAATCTGCGTTTACAAGTAGGGAAAATGAGAATATATTTCCTAAATGACAGATTATAATTATTTCATAAAATAGTGAATTATCATGGTATATTAAGATTGCGTGGAACCTGGGTGAACGCAAAGGCCACATTTTTTCTCCAGAACCCCGATCCGAACACTCTTTCAAAATAGATAATATTTTTCCTAAATCATTTTCCTTTAACATCGCAATAATTTCCCGAATTCCTGATCCTTCGCTCTATTCATGTCCAGCCATCAAACGTCCATTTACCTCCGATTTGCCTGTAGTACACTGGCGTACATAATTCAACTTGACACATCAATAATAAAAACCTTGCCAGGCGTAAGCAACCTCCATCTCGACGAGGGTCTTGCCATTTTCTTGTAGCCATTGGCCGGTCCACAACAATATATATTACATTGGCGATTTATTTTTTCACCAGTCACGCATTTGTTGCTGTTGTATTTTTAGGTGCTGAACCTGTCCGTTTATGTATAAAATGTTTTTGGGTTTGAATAGATAAACGGACGAACGTTCGGATAAGCCCACATTTTTAGATACCTAATATAATTTTTCAAAAGTTTGATACAGAGTCATACAAATTAAAATTTAACAGTCAACGTCAAATAGTTTTTGAAATTAAACAGTTCAAAAATTTAATTTGCAATATCGCACTCGTTTATGCCATCGATATTTTTTAGGTAAGTAGCTCAAGGCTATGGACCACTACTATTTACCATCAGACCAACCGATCTGAGACTAGACCATTAGTTTTAAACTTATAAAAGAAAATATTCGTATTTCAACACCAACAACCATTATTTTGTAAACAAATGCGATCATCCCAATGGTATTTCTTTTTATTTCTCTCAACTGATTCAATTTAAACCGAAGGAAATTGTATGACAGCCAACACTGGTTTTATTTTCAGATAAAACATACCTACTAGTTTCGGGTGTCACATGACATTTTATTATTTCGTATCTAATATTATTCGACTATGTTTTTTATAGTACCTTTTAAATCTTTAGCTTAAGACATTGCCTACCAATTTTGTATCGAATCCATAGTCTTAGAAATGAAATGTCTTTATCTTTTCGTAATTCAATGACATACATTCGCCAAAATAATATACTTTAAGTATTTAAGTTACGTTCATATAAATCGGTTCGGTCAACATAATTATGTGACATTCGTTTACAAAGTATTTAACAGAACCATTAAATATGTAGTAGTATCTCCAATTCAAATTTTATTTAGAATAATGTGAGTGTGGGAAAACATATATCAAAGGGAACATTAACATTTTATGTTGAACCCGATTTGTACTACATAGCTAGCCATCCATTCCTTGACGTCTAGCGCCCTCTATGCAAGTTGCACTGACGTTTTCATTTCCCGCGTGTGTTGGCGCTTACAGGAGCTTGTCGCCTTGAACACTTGCCTTACATAATTCTTTCATAGAATTTACTTCTGTACAATATCCTTATTATACGCTCACCTACAGAGTTTTAAAGAAAAAGGTTTTATTTCGCAGCTGCATTTCGTTGGAAAAATTACCTTACCTTGTATTAGTTCTTGTCGTTTTTTTTCTATGTCAGTTACCCAGTTCAACTAGGTACCATCATGGAATAACGACTGATCCATCAATATTGGTCATTAGGAAAAGATAGTCCTTTCAGATACGACAGCTTCGTTACCTCAATGTAGGTTTCGACAAAGAAAAGAAAATTCTAGAACGATTTCATCGATGTTTTTGTCAAAGACACTGTCACTGGTTGAATTGATGAGATTAGGTCTCTTCTGTGTTTTTCCAAACAAAAAATAATACGAGCGAACACGAGGGAGTACTGCTCCGTTTTTATTCCGTACTATGTAAGCAGTATTAGCAGAAAATGTTAATACAGCCAGAGCTGGGTTTTCAGATTACCACTTAAAAATAAAAACAGACTCGATACTTTTATTTTTAATACTTTTAAGTCTCGCTGTACTCGTACATACCCATATTTGCTTAGCAACCGTAATATTCATGCACAAACACGTTAATTTTTATATAGCAAAAATCCACCGTTGCTAAAGGTGGATTTGTAGCGTTGGTGACTTTTCCCGACATCCTAGGCGAGTTGGATTTCCCGACGTTGCTGTGTAACTTTGAATTGACAAAACGAATAAAAAAACACAGAATGGTTGGGGAGAAAAAGTTTTGTGCCTGAGGCCGGCGACTAACGCGACGTATTGTCTAATCCAGCCAGTTTCGCCTTTTTTGTACAGCTTTGGCTTTTTACACTGTTTAATCGGGTTGACTGCGCTGGACTTGTATTGATCTGTGTTCTTTAGCGTTCATTCGATTGTGAGGATTTGTGAATGGCTCTTTGAAGCCTTTGGTTGAACTTATTACGTTTAGTGGTGCTAGCTGACGCGTGTTTTGTGTAGGAAATTAAAATAGTAGCGTGATAGGAATGAATGCCGTGAACGAGTTCATATTTTGTAGTCAATAAAGAAACGTTTGTGAGTTTTTATACATAGTACCTACGGAAATCTATTACGTCTCGTACGAAAAAAGAAGAGACAGAAAAGAAATCGTTTTATTCCTTTTGTCTGTCCAATCCCTAAATAATAACAAAAAAAAAATTCTAAACCGGCATAAAATGTGTCAATGATTTCCCAAGTCGGTCCTTTCGACAAAAAAAAATGTAAGCCGTTAGTTTATCCCGGTTTTTGCGGTGCGACGATTCTTCGACGCATTGACGAATCTTATCGAAGTCCCAAGGGGCTCGGTTTGCCTTATCGTGGCTCGGTACACGCTACTTTGCGAAACAATACCGGGAGTTAGGATCGAGGAAGGCTTTGGATATGGGCAGGATGGGTACGGGTAAGGAAGAAAATTGGAGTCTTGTATGTTTATTAAGTGGCAAACTCGGGTGTATCTTTTGGATGTAAATGAAATTGTTTTGGGCTGCTTGTCTATTCATCAAAGTTACTAGAGCCGTCGGGAGATCCGATTTGATTTATTTTTGACTTAGCATTTTGATTCGATTGTGGCATCAAAGGTAAACAAGGTTTTCTGGTAAAGTCGAGGAGGTGGAGTGATCACTTTTCAAAGATACATACGTGATACGGTTCAGCACTTATCGTTTCCCGACTCCACATAATATCTGCTTATTGCAAAAACTGACGGACGCAACTGACGAACGACTCAATATAATATGTAGATTGACATCGACAAGGCAAGAAGAAAAATACATCTACTACGCTAGTAGTTTTAAAAGTTTGATCTCCGAAATACGTTTTTCTATTATTGCACTTGCCTATTTTTCTCCTAAAGATACCGCCTGGATGCCCAAACTCTTAAACAAAACAGCCACCTAAAAATAAAAATACTTTAATTAAACCACACTCCTTGCTTCGTCGATCTTCGTGTCACGATATCGTTGCTCTCCAGTTTACGCGGCCATGTCTCCGTCGAGTAAAGCTTCCAACATGATAAGATGGATGGATACATCATTCAGCCACGTTGCTTTTGTGTACCAGTTTTATGGCCCAAGAAGTTTGCGAGCACAGAGGCTTCTAAATTATTTAGGAAGCAAGAATGAGTGAATTGAATACAGAGTAGTGAAATGGTTGTTATTGGTGAGTGGAAGACGCATTGCAGATAGATGTACGAGTCTTTTTAGTTTAAGCTAGTTGGTCGTAGTTACTGATGTGCGTCGAGTGACATTGCGGTCTTTTATTTATATTTAGGTCAGCTAAAGTCTAAAGTGCACTGAATAATGCGTAGTCGATTGAACTCCCACCAGATTTTTCTTGATTACAGCCGAAACACGTCATCCACTGCTGGCCTCCCCCAAGTATCGACACATTGACTGATCTCGTGTATCTCGCAGCCAGTGGATCCCCGCCACCTTCACTGAATCGTTGGTTCACTTATTGGGAGGCCTTCCAATGCAACGTCTTCCGGTTCGTGGTCGCCACTCCAGAACTTTTCAGCCCCATCGGCCATCCGTTCTGGGAGCAATGTACCCTGCCCACTGCCACTAAAGCTAGACAATTCTTCGGGCTACATCGTTTCAATCATTGTTCAAGCCTTATTGGGCGGATTACCGAGAGAAAATTCATTGCAACTGGAAAATTCATCACACACGAAAGAGGTACCCATTGCAAGCACAATATCTCTATCGTATTATTTGTGATCTCGAAACCGATCCGGTTTCCAAGAGTAACGAATAACTGAAAGTGTGCAACTTTACGATTCCCCACTCAGGGGTAAACAAGGTATCTTTTATGACCCCGTCCTAGGCAGCGGTAGCATGTAGAATAGATGCCTCTATTTTACAACGGTAAGCTCATGTTTATTTGATTTAAAGATGGTTGTAAAAAGAACATGTATTCTTGAAGAGTGCTTTTCTTAAATATATTTGTGTTGCGTTTTGTTATGATGTCTTTACAATTTGTTTATAAGTTGTATTTCAGGTAAATGGTTTCAGTAAGGTATTTTTGTACTAAAAAGATTATTTTAACCTTCGTTGATTAAAAATAAAGTGATAAATAAATTAGAAAATTGGGAAACGGATTCTAGAGCTTTATATTCCAGAAGTGAGTTTTTTATTGGACTTTGTTATTTTCGCTGCTATAGAACAATATTTACTAGTGTATATTAGTGATTTTGACTGCCAGGCAAACACATAACTGGCGAAAAGTAGGAGTAATCTCCGCCTAGCTTTTCGGGAATTACAGGTGTGATCTTATGCAAGTCCAAAAATGTATTTGAAACCAATTTTTACTGAACTTCATAAGTCCAAGTTCTAGGCTGAATTGGTCACTCTATGTTGCTGTATCTAAAAGGAAGATCGATTAGAAGTTTCTTCGCTCGAACAATTTAAGTTGTCGGAAAAACCTGGAAAAGATTGTTGCAAAATAAGACAGAATGGCGTAAAAGGACTGGAGCAGTAAGACATTAAAGTTTAACAAAGCAAACAAGAAATTTAATACCGTTAAATGCAAATTAAAATGTAATAGGTATCATTGGTCGTAGTGAGTCGTAGGAAGGCCGAAATGGATCAACCAGTCTTGTGGAAGTCAGATAGGCAGTTGTTCCATGAAAAATACTGGTACTCAGGGCCTCGATTCTGCTATTACAATAGTGTCAGAGTATTCGATCATCGATTTCATAATGATCAAGTTATGTCAAATTTTGACAAGTTTGTTAATAATGGCGCCATTATGACTTCTCAATGAACAACCACTGACACTCCATTGAAAGAAATGTCATAGAATATTAATCTCGTACATGAAATCTGGCATGAATAAATGTTCGCATTTAGTAGTAGATTTCGAAAACCATTTGTACTAAGGGTTTTATAATAATGACAATACGAAAATGCCATTAAAACACAATTTTATTACGAGACCATTGACCGACCATTGTGAATTTAGCAGATTACGAACTTTAAGCAAAATGACAATGGGATGAGAATGGAATCGTGTTGGAGTGACGAATTTATTAAAATAGCAGAATTAGGCCCCAGCTGCATCCAGTTAGACTAGGAGCTAACCCCAAAATTATTATGAATGGGCTAGGCAAATAATGATGTACCTACTTAAAATGTAAAGTCAAGGAAACGCAATGTCAATCAACTTGACTACCACATAGTCGGGCCTGTAACCAAACTGATAAAGAGTGTCATTAGCTTAGCAATTACTTTCTTTGCATCTGACAGCTATTAGAACTGCTAACATCAACAAACACTTTATTCATGCATCTCAAACAATTTTTCTATTTAGAGGAAGGAGCAAAAATACAAATTATAGGTATGCATTTGTTAACTAAATACAATTTAGACAACCGAAGCCCTGTGCAAAATTTGCTCCTTCAAAACGCGTGTTTTCACTACATTGTCGAATGTCTTAAGTAGAGGGACGTTTTTCCGACCTCCACCCGTTCTTCTTACCCCTCCTCCCTTTAGTGATATATCGTGGTTGGACACGCGATCCGCGTACGTCACTGTCTCAAACTGACGGTTATAGACAACAGTAGTACGAGCTGCTTTGGTTCCAAATACAAAGTGACCAAAATGTTGGGACCACTTCTAGGAATTTGGTCCTGGCTGTTTATTTTACTTGTAAGACTAACATTTTTACCATTTTACGTACCCGCTTAAATAATGGTGACATTGGTCAGTTCAGTTAGGTGGTTGTGTTTGAGTTATGGATATAGTAGGGTGACTGGTAATTAGTGTACGATACTAAAACACGTGATTATGCTCATTATAATTCAGTACATTTATGTCCATGTTCTTAAGCGTTGGAAGACCTCCCACTAGGTGGACCGATGACCTGGTGAAGGTTGCAGGAATCCGGTGGATGCGAGTCGCAAGGGACCGGTCAATGTGGCTACACTTGGGGGAGGCCTATGTCCAGCAGTGGACGTCTTTCGGCTGAGATAATGATGATGATGATGATGTCCATGTTCACCGAAAAGATAACGGTCTGATTATCTAAAAACAGCTGTGACCGTGCTATGTTCGTATTAGATAATCAGACCGTCATATTTTTGGTGAACATGGACCTTAGTAAATTAGGTGAACTTAAATGTACTGAACAGCTGTTTTTTTTTGCGATTTCAGGTTTGGTCCCATAGCAAAAGTTGTTTGTTATCATGAAACAATCATGTGTTTAAGTATCGTACACTTACCAGTCACCCTATACAGTATGTTAGTTTAAACGAGGGACTTATTCAAACCCGCAATAGTCCATGCTTACATGATACTAATAAACATATGAACAAAAAGAAAACACAAATACATAACAGATAGATCCATACCAACAAGTTCGTCTAAGTTTCGCAACGTGTGCGCCATGCGCTTATCGCAGAGCATATGTGTGGGGGTCAATGACCTTTCTAGGTATAATCCATTTTCCCTTCATACTTTAAATCTGGCTTTGGACAGGCAAATATCTAGGTAACTAGGTACTGACCGAATGTTCGCAGTCATTGATTGTGACACCTTGCATAATAATTAACGGTTCCTCGCACAATATCACTAGATAAAACTTAAGCACGAACCATAATCCCAATATTCTTCACTGGAATGAAGATAAGACGTAATTTTTGGTTATTCAAGAAGATTTATGCCCCCCATTTAACCCCACACGTATGGGTTTGATGAAAAAAATTTTTTTGAGTTTCAGTTCTAAGTATGGGGAACCCCCAAAATTTATTGTTTTTTTTTTCTATTTTTGTGTAAAAATTTTAATGCGGTTCTCAGAATACACCTACTTACCAAGTTTCAACAGCATAGTTCTTATAGTTTCGGAAAAAAAGTGGCTGTTACATACGGACGGACAGACAGACACACATGACGAATCTTTAGGGGTTCCGTTTTTGCCATTTGGCTACGGAACCCTGAAAATTGTAAAACAAAAATTCTATTTACAAAAATACAAGGCTCTTACAACAAAGATAGCAATAAAATAGCCGAGTGATGTTGGTCTAGTTAAAAATGTAAGCAACCAGACAAGTAGTGTTGCGGCGAACGTAACTTCTATACGTAACGACTGAATTCAAAGTAACTCTCGGCCTGGGCGGACTTTGTAAGATGCTACGAGTATGTTACGTGCTCCATGAGAATAAAGACGCTTTGAAAATGGTAGCTTTGCCGTCTCATTTGTAGATGTTAAAATGACGAGTTAGTTCGTAATTAGATAGGTACTTATGACGGTAAATAAAATGTTTTATTTATACAGGGTGTAAACAACCTCATCTCGAAGCTGTCAAACAAGCTTTCTGTACATCAAGCTAAGTAACTTTATGCAAAAATTATTGCTGGGAAACAATTTTTTTTTTTGGGTGAAAAATCATGTTTTGTGGTAGAACTCAATGTAACGCACTTAAAAGATTGTGCTGATGGATGGACTGAATAGTACGGAGTCGTAGAGGTGTTTATAGTAACAATCTTACACTAAAAACTTGTATTTACAAATACAACTTTTCAAATAGTTGTCACTTTGACCCCCAATGGAGATATTGGTAACTAGAAGGTTCCCAGGTATGGTGTAGAACAAAATAATGATCGCAATGATAGGGAAAATAAGTCTAAACAGGGATCGGGGGTCTAGTAAAATAAGCCTTTCGGCTTCGTTAAGAGGTGTTTTATACCCTTTATAATTGATCGGTCTTGGGTTGGTTTTGCATATACATAATAAGTTAGTTTACAACATGCCACTGTGTATTTATCAGAGTACTAGCACTTTGCCCGCGACTTCGTTCTCACTTAGCTCGGCTAATTTGCATGATATCAATATAATTATAGTTTTTAGCCTTTACTCGGTAAAGATGAGCTTTCTCATGATGATATATATTTTTAAATCGGTTGAGTAGTTCTTGAGTTAAATCGTAACAAACAAACTTTATAATATTAGTGACGATTTCATAAAGTGATATTTTTTGTTAGAATACTTGAAATCGGAATTAATAACATGTGATTATACGTAGAAAACTTTATTTGTTGTTTATATATTCACATACCTTTAATTCGCTTCCGTTGGCTTTCAAATGTAAAAGCAGCACCTCTACAAACGACTGTACCTACGTGTATAAATTGTAAACACATCGATAACTGTCGAGAAAAGGTTACACATAGACGTATCGATAAAAACAGCAATAAAGCAAATTGTGTTCTAGTCGCTACAAAACTCGAATAATACGCTTCAATGTTAACAAAAATATAAAAGTTTCTACCTCAAAATACTCTCAGAGTTTCAGGAAATATCCATCAATAAAACAACATTCCGAAATCTTTTCACAGATTTTTAAAACTAGAAGTCAACCCGTCGAAACCTCTGTTCTTTGTGAATAAAAATGTTGGACAAGGTAAGCAAAGCTCAGGAACTGAAAGGCGCTGAGAAAGCGGAACTAGACTGAAAGCCAGGTAGAAAGTAAGTAAGCCGGTATTACGGCTTCCCAAAGTCTTGCCTAGGACTTTGTGAAGCCGTATTGTATTGGAAAGGGTGGTGTAATACCTTAACGAGGTTCCAGCAAAGATTATTAACGGTGCAGTGGTTTTGTAAAAGTTGGGTTTTGTTAAGAAAGGAGTAAAGAAGTATTTCGTCTTGTTGGACTTTTTGTAAAAAGAGTATTGGCTTTTAGATCTTGGGAGGCTGCAATGAGAGTAATAGAGGTATTTTTATTTTTATTTTTTTGGATTAAATTTACATTTACAGGTTTTGTAAAAGTGTTTTCTTTGTGAATTTTGTTTTGCAATTTATTGTATGGTACAGTTAGCTACAAAAAGATAAATACATCCCATAATATATGATACACGTAGTATACTTTTTAGGGTAACGTACATACCCGAAGGGTAACTAATGGGACCGGGGCTGCGGGACTGTTCGAAAGAGATATCGTGGCCCCGGAACATTAATGGCGAGGAAGGAACATGGATGGGTTTTAGTCAGTAAAAGTCTGACACTCTCTCCCGGTCGAGGATTCATTTAATTTTGATAATTTCCCAACCGGAAAAAAATAAAACAAAAACGGTAACTAATGGGACCCTGATACTATGCATACGCTGTCTGTTCGTTTGTCAGTCAGCGCGCTGTTTCTCATGATCCGTAATAGTTAGACAGTCGAAAAAAATAATAATAAGCGACTCCGACTCGCACTTGGCCGGTTTTTCGGTAAGTATTTCCTAAAAAGCTTTCAGTTCTTTTTACAAATAAGTACTAATGAAATATTTTAGAAACGTCCAAACATACATTACGTTACGCACGTTAACTGGAATTAACATTTTTCAAGTCTTGGTACTTTTGAAAACGTACCTAATATACGTTGCGGGCTGTAAGCATTTCAAGATCTCTCAGAATATTTATTTGGAATACGTTCCTGAATATACCTATTATTTAATATCATATTGTTAAGATAAAATTATTACATTACTCTTTTCATGATATTATACAGGGTGTCAACAACCTCATCACGAAGCCACCAACCAAGCATTCTGTACACCAATGTAAGTAACCTTATGCAAAAAGTTTTGCTGGGAAACGACTTTTTTTTTTGGGGTGAAAAACCATGTTTTTTGGTAGAAATCAATGTAACGCACTTAAAACATTGTGATGATGGATGGATTGAATAGAGCGGAGTCGTATAAGTGCTTAAAATAAACTTGCGTTTAAATAAAAACTAAACAAGTAAAATGTACTTAAAAAAAATTGAAACTTTGAACCCCAATATTCCCCGTTATTAGAAAGTTACTAAGTATGGTGTGGAACAAAAAATAATGATCAAAATGACGGGGAGAACAAGTGCCTTTCGGCTTCGTTAACGTCGACCATGTTTGAACAAAGCGATAAAACTACGTAATAAATCTAAAAGTTACGTAATAAATCTACGATATTAAAATGACTTTGATTTAGTAAAAAGGTTAAAAAATCTCTGGAAAAAACGATCACAATCTACCATGATCTACTAAAAATCTAGAACTAAACCAAACTTATACAATCTTCTATGCTATTGAAGAAAACAAACCCAGAAAGTTTTTTGTGTTTGCTGAAAAACCCTCTGGGCTAAACCTTCTTTCACACTCACAACATTATAAAATTTTAAAGCAATTAAAATCAATATTTATTTATTTACATAATGCGCAATGTACACAACCAATTTTACACGCTAAGCTTAAATCTAGTGAGTACATGACCCTGTTAGGGCGCAGCAAGATAACTTAAAACTAATATAGCAGAGTATCTATTACTAACTGAGATCTTTAGGAACTTTACATTTAAATATTAAATTAATTAAACTTATATCTAGCATAACACAACTAAGCAATGAAACACAATAAAAAATAAAACCATCAAAATATTTTAATGTATTTCTACATGAACTGCAATGAATATTACCCACATTTCGGCCTAATTTCGATAAAACAATTAACTTTTACCTCCGTCGTCATAAATGTCGCACGTTCGTACTAACTTGTTCTGTCATAAATCCTGAGCCAGCAGTAAACCTTGAGATGAAATTGATAATACAGAATCTGTCGTTAGAACCTTCATAAATTAATGGCTAATGTCTCTCGCAAGTATGGAGGAAGTGTCAGTTTGGAGTTGAGAATTAGGTTGTTTCTTGAATGTTACAGATGATAAACTGGGAACATATTATTATTATTTGAACTTGTAGGTAATATTCAATGGATTGTATTTAATAGCACTTTAAAAATAATGTTTTTAAAATGCTCAGTCGTCTAATTTAAAAAAAGTCGATTACCTGCATTTTTTTTTTGGTTTAAGTTACTTAGGTCCGTATTACAGAACGAAACTCAAGTCCAGTTTGATCTTAAATCGCCCAATCATACTTTAAACATAGAATCTGTACTTGAGGATCCGTCTTATTCCAGAACAGCAATCAAACTACATTCAGCTGAATCGAGATTCAAATCGTTTCTCAAGCAGAGAATATCTTTTGTCTATGCATCAGCCTGTTTTCGTTTACATTTTATTTTTTTCGACAAGTCTGTTAAATTAGCCATGGTAAATTAATGGCAGAATTACCGATTTTACCACATCTTGTGAAAACCTGTACCTTTCTTTGAAATTGTCACAAGTGTATGGATCCTGTACATCTCTAAGTTATCTGAGAGGAACGCTGAAATTCAACCTTCTGTTCGAATCATCGTTAAATATATCATCGTAATAATCAAGCTCTTCGAAATTATCCATTTTGTTTGTATTATAAACTTCAATTCGACAACACAATGATTTGACACTGACAAGGAAATCTCTGCTCAAGCGGGGTGTCGACCACACTTGCGTGATCATAGATCAATCTCTACTTAAACCATAATCTACAACTGAGTAATGATCTAGAATAAAGCTATACTCGGCTGAACTACAATCAAAGAATCTATGCTTGAGGAACGTTCTAAAATCAAAACTCGACTTAAAACTAGTTTTAAACAGAGATCAGTGCTTGAGTTTCGTTCTGTAATACGGACCTTAGTGTGATGTACCGAATGCTTGGTTCACGGCTTCGTAATGAGGTTGTTTGCACCACAGAACATATAAAGGAGGATTGCACCCTGTATATTATAAGACTTATCTGGAAGTACTAAAATGAGGAGCTTATTTCATGGACTCAGCTTTTACAACTATATTGGAACAGCTACTAATCATAATCAGCTATCCCAATTAATGTGGGGTCTGCGCATCGTGCTTTCTTCCATAACTGTCTATTACTCGTCATGCCTTCAGACACCTCTTTTTTTGTTATATCATTCATAGGTACACTTCTACACTATTCTACACTAATATTATAAAGAGGAAAAAAATATATTTTTGTGTGTATGTTTGTAATGAAACTAAACTTAAAAACTACTGTGCCGATTTCAAAAATTCTTTCACCTTTGGAAAGCTACATTCACCCTGAGTAACATAGGCTACATTTTATCCCCATACTCCCATAGGAATGGGAACTACGCTGGTGAAAGCACGTCCGCTAGTAATCTATTAAAACCATTGGCACAGGCCTAAGTGTTTACAGGCTCTTACTTTTATAAATAGAGCTATGAACGTTTAATCCTTTTGCAGGCGCTTCAAAGTTCAGCTTTAGTACTTTTAGTTTAACATTTTTTTGGCTATGGAAGTGAGGTTTAAGAATTCATAGTCAATTGATCCAAGAAAGCCTTTGGGAAATGTCTTTATTTTATTAAGGAAAAAGATGATGAAACTATTTTTTACGAGTAAAATATTTGAGTAACTTTTTAGTTCACCTAAAAAAGAGAACTAAAGTTGACCTGTACGAGGCCTTCTAATATTAGTTTAGATAAAAACTTCAACTGAAATAACAGCACAGTTTAAACAAATTCTGAAATTTAATTTAACCTTAAAAAGGAATAGTTAGTGTAGTTATTCAATATTGACAACTTATAAATTAAAAAAAAAAGAAGTTTTACTAAAGACTACAAACCAATCAAACTTCTACGAAAAAATAAATCAATAGACGGCAAAATAGGCCATTTCGTTAAAACTATACCGTTTTATTACCCAAACGATTGTGTACCAATAATTCGAAAAGTTCCGACCGACTGAGCAATGATTGCCTTTACCCCTATTTTGAAATTCACTCGTATTTCAAGTTGTCAAATAAAGGAAGTCGTCTCATGTGTTATTCATCATCTGAAGCGACTGAAAACATCTACTTGGGTACATAAGCTGTTATGGTTTTGTAGATATACAGGGTGACCTTTTAAATAGCGGCCATCCTATAGAAACAAAAAAAGGAGAAGTGATTGTGTACTATGTTCAGTTTTAAGAAATTAGGGTGTGTGCACTACTGCGTACCTATTGCTTTTACTGAACTGTATGTGTAGTAGTTGCCGTGTGGTCTAACGGGCATATCTATGGGGCCATCTATGACTTTCGCCAGCTTGGGCAGCGCTTGCGCTTGCAGCGCTTGGGTCGATCTTTAGGTTAAGTCGTGCTTGCCTAGGTTGGTCTGTGGATGGGTGACTAACCCATAACATACCGAGTTCCTACCATACCTCGGAAAGCACTTTAAGCAGTTGGTCCCAGCAGTCATTCCTAGATCTTTGACCGTCGTTACAGGAAGTCAGAGGCCCAAAAAGTTAGACAACCAGTCTTACCAAGGGATTCCGTATTACCCAGTACTAACTGGGTTGTGGAGGTCATATAGGCAGTCGCTCCATGTAAAATATGGGAATTCAGCTGCATCCGGTTAGACTTGAAGCTGACCCCAACATAGTTGGGAAAAGGCTAGGTAGACTGATGACCTCGTTTCTTTTCTGCCTCACTCTTTTCACTACATGCACACACACCGAAGTTTAATGTTAGAAAACCATATAGAGATGTTTAGACGTATTTTTGATGTCTATGACAATAAACTGCGTCCATAAACGAATTATATCAAATATTTGTGATCAACTGTAACAATCTCAATCTCACTGTGAAAGCACTTGATGTTTTATCGCCTGTTTTCCTATAGAGTCAGAGATGTAGTAGTTCACACACGTTTTGCACATCTGTGTTTAAATTCCGTGTTGGTGTCGAGCCTTCCCATCACGGCACAAATCCAGATTTCGAGCTACTACTAAGAAATATCCCATCCTGTAAACCAAGGGTGTAAAAACCTCTTGAAGCCGAAAGACACTTGGTCTCCCCACCATTGCGATCTTTTTTTTTTTGTTCTACATCATACCTGGGAACCTTTTAGTTACGGAGGTATTGGGTGTCAATGTTCCAACTTTTTGCCAAGTTTTGTTTAGATAGTTACAAGTTTTTAGTGTAAGAGTTTTACTTTAGACACCTCTACGAACGCCCTTACTATTCAATGTATCTGTTACCGGCCAAACCCGATTTCAGGACAAACTAGTTTGGCCTAGGCTAAACTGAAATTTGAGCTCGTTCTTGCGTCCTAGTCGAGGGAGACCTGACCCCATATTCACAACGCTTCGATTCGATTTCGATTCGGGAAGTCGTATGTCTATCTCGCTCGTTTTTGTTATGCCAAAAAAGGATAGTCAGACGACGTATCGAATCGAAATTAATCCCGAGCGTTTGTGAATACGGGGGCAGGTCGACGGAGCGCCGCTTAGTGGGGCTCCTACTTCTGAATGGTTTATAAAAAAATAACCACGAAGGGTATGGCGGGGTCTATTCGCTCGCTCATCCGACCCCGCCATACCCTTCTAACCTAATCCATCCATGTCGGGGTGCCCCAAGTTGGCCTAGGCCAAACTAGTTTGTCGTGAAATCGGGTTTGGCCGGTAACATATCCATACAAACAATGTTTTGATTGAGTTCCCAGCAATAATTTTTGCGTAAAGTTACTTAGTTTGATGTACAAAATGCTTGGTTAACGGCTTTGTGTTGAGGTTGTTTACACCCTCTTTTAGTATAATAGCTGTAAAAAGACGAAGATCTGGTTTCGGTGATATTGTTGGTTACAGTTTTACCTTTTTTCCACATTTTTACGAAAATATGTTTGAAATTGTGTGACTTAAATTTGAATGCCGTCATGATCCCTGTACAGTTGTATGCATGCTTTATGTTTCTATTTTGCACACTAAAAATAAAAGCCGTCATACTTGCTTAGGGTTACTAGGTTTGATGTACACCCTAGCCTGTATAGAGTAACTTGAAATAGTAATGCCTTGTACATCTATTTATGTGAGTTCTATTTACATGCTTCTGATGCGTCGTCTTGATTCAATGTGCTTACGCAAGTTCTGTAGTATTAGTTTTTCACTACAGTATATACGAGCGTGGTACATCTCATTGTTATATTTCCAAAACACGCATATTTTTTCATGTTGTCAACACTTATTGATACACCTATCTCCTTCCTTCCTACTACGTCCCATGCGACAGAAAGAGAAAGGTCCACGTCGACTTCCACCGCGGTTTTTGACAGGAGAACACCACGGTGGAATTTTTGCTATTCCGTTTGAATCGTTCACCGCACCACACATATTAATACTGCTTGCTTCCGCGGCGCGCGCCGCAGAAACTAACAGCTGAACTCTGACTCTAAATCTTCAAATACGTGTTGGCCAACACAACGTGGGACAGTTACAAACCAAGTGAAGTGCTGAAGAAATCTCCGGAACACGTGCTGGATCTCATCCCGGTGCACTCCAGTCGCATCTATCATCGGTCCAGGCGATTATCCTCACCTTCAAGTAAGTCCCTCTTCCCCGTTACTCGCACATAAGTGTTGGCAACAAATAATTTCTCATAAATTGTTTTCCCGCGCAAAAATTATAGTCCCGCATGGTCCTTCGAGCTCCCGCTATATCCCACAATGTTTGCACTGTATCTGCCTAAGTAAATGTTAGTAATATAAACCGCGGCAATGGATCAGTAAAACTAGTTTTAAAGTAAACAGAACATTGGTATCGTATCCAGTTTAAAAAAAAAACTTTAAAGACATGAAAAAGAAAATGATTTCAATATCTTTTGTTAAAAAATAAAAAAAAAATATTTTCTACACTGACTTCGGGGAAAAGACAGCGAAAATTATTATTAATTCAGTTGAAAAGTTGAACAAAAAAAAACCTAAATTCCAAAAGGATTCCCGTAAGCTCCTACCCACCGTTGATATATTATTCAGTCTGCGTCCGAGAGCGTAAATGAAAAAGTTTTTGTATTCAATGACTATTCGAACACCACCAAAATACTGGTAAAACGGGTAAACCCGAAAGTTTTCGAATCGAACCGAAATTACGAGTTTCGAGGAGGGTTAGTTAAATATTCAGCTGGCGTCTGTCACTGTATGAAGATTAAGTTTGAGTATAAAATGTTGATAGGTATCTGTTTTTCGTATTGGTCCAGGAAACTATAGTTAGATATGGCACCAGAGAAAAATTGGACTGAGTAACTACTAACACCCGTTTTATAGAACAAAACATCGTCACGTTATAAGAATAGCTGTGCCCCGCGAGCTAAATTATTATTATAAAATATTCCTTCCTTAATTGACTCGGATTTCGTTAACAATTTTAAGGTTTTTAAGTTTTTGCACGGAACCCTATTACTTTTAATAAAATAATATCTTTACGACATCAGCCCATCGCCCGTAAAAATCCCTTGAAAATCAGTCCAGCGTTTTCGGAGATAAACCGGAACAAACAGATAGAAAAAAAATATAACAAAAATGTTTTGTTTCGTTGTATTAACCGGATTATGCTGTTTTTTTTTTCAAATAACAAACAGAGTACCTACAATTTTATTTATTTGTATAGATGGGCTGTTGATTTTATATTCAATTTGTTTGACGACTCGAATGGCGTAGTGGTAGTGAGGCTGCCTTACGTTCATAGGGTCCTGGGTTCGAATCCCGGTAGGAGCAAATGTTTGTGTGATGACCATAGACATTTGATTCCGAGTCATGGATGTTTATATGACTATAATAAGTATGTATTTACAAACAAAAAAGTATATTATGTAGATGTATGTTGTAAATCAACTCTCTGGTGTCCACGACACAAGCCTTGCTTAGCGTGACACTAGATGGCACTGTGTGTTAATGTCCAGCGACATTTTTTTTTACTGAAAAAAAAAACACATAGTTTACTATAAACGTTACGCAACAATATAGAAAGGTTGAATTATACAGGTACCTTATTTGGAAAAGCAAAATGTTTCCAAAGACCAAATGAACGAACGCGCAATGAAGACAAAACAATCAAAATAATGTTCGTCCACCTAATATCCACCTATTTACGTCAGGCGTTTGTATTTTTGTAGACAACAGTAAACGTTTTATAGAAATAGAATATTTTATAGAATAATGTTAATTTTGACATTGATTTGTCTTACTCTTTAATTATAGTCAAGTCTGTCTTGCGTATGGCATTGTCGTAAAAGACTGTATTGATTGTTTTGATTTGTACTTTATTGTATGTACTTTATGATTGAGAAAGTCATCAAACAAAACATCTATTACTCCTTTCTCTTTCATATCATTCTTCACACAATCCGTCTATCTTTTCTTTGGCCTATGTCTCTCTCTCCATCATTAACATTCATGTCTATCACTCTTTAAGTTACATTCGACGAAATTATTGCCTTCATTTACAAACTGCCATCAACATTTAGACACTTGTACGAGTAAGTACAAAGCTCAAGTTGGTGACCCCAAATCAGACTCACGTTCTTGCTACGTAAGGTTAGTCTAACAGATTTAACTAGCTACTGACGTGTAGGTCCAAGCTTAATTCTCATTACCAAAAGTCTGCTTACTTACAAGGTCACTGAACATGCTCGCCTGTAAGGGGCCGGGCGGAGCATGCGCTTTTCATACAAACGTAATACCAAAATTATATGAAAATCAAACATATTCTCAAGGTAGTGTGTATATATTTCGATTGTATTATAGAATATCTATGTTCCCACATATCTATGGCAAAATAATAAGAGGAATTTAAAATATCTAAAGATTTTTTATTTTTCTCATAACTCTTATTTAAATCAGTGTCCATTCAAAATATGTGTTTGGGAACCCAATCTGTAATCCAATCGACACTACCTTAAGAATATGTTTGATTTACAAATTATGTTGGTATTACGTTTGTATGAAAAACGCATGCTCCGCAGGCCTCTTAAGTAGTTATAGTTGTTTAACTACTACAGAGTACTGTCTTGTCTCAACGAAGCTAAATATGATTTAGACGAGTCTTGTATGGAAATGAGGATTTACTATATGTGTACCGCTGCCTAACCCTTCCACGATAACAGGGATCATGTTATGGTTCATAATCAACATCATTTCAACCAAAAGACGTCCACTGCTGGACATAGGTCTCCCCCAATTGCCAAGTGCCACATTGACCGGTCCCGTGTGACTCACATCCAGCGGATATCCGCAACCTTTATCAGGTCATCGGTTCACGCAGTCGCTGTTATAGTTGTCCTGACTTAAATAGTTGGATTGAGTCTTCTTTTAAGTAGAGTATTACAAGGAAAAATACGATTGCCAGGTTTCCTCGTTGAAAGTGTATGCTTTTTGTTCGTTGCTTTAAAAAAAAAACACTTCATTATGGTTCTCCAGCAGAAAAAACGGTCAATTTTAGAAGTAATTGTTTTCTTTAAATTGAAGTGTTTTTTTATAATTTAGTTATTTATATTATAACAATCATTCTCTCGATGCATGTTTATGCAAAAACTCACAGAGACCTAATATGGGGCCTCTAAATTTGTAAAATTAGCGTAACGCCGAAACATAAGGGGGTTCATAATTTCAAGTAGGGCCAAGTCAATAGATCACCTTTTTACTCTTCATCAAATACAACATCGTAACCTTGTAACGGCAGGCATTATACAACGAGTAATGTTAAATGCGCAAAACCTCAGACACCCCAAATTATTTTTTTAATTCAATTGAACTAAAACTGAGAAAAAAAAATATAAAAAAATAAAGGTTTTATGTGATGGTTTAGTTTTATTGGCAATAGGCTTGTTAAGTTAAAAAATCTAATTAGTCCGTCACGTAGATTATCAAAAAATATTTGACCCGTGTTTTTTCTTTTGTCACATAAACCAAAATTGACGAAGATACGAAGCTTTTAAAATTCACAATCCGTCACTGTTTGGTATCATTTTTAGTGAGTACTGACGTCACGAGCCCCCACTCCCGAGTTTTGATACGTTTTATCTTTGTCTATATTCGTTGATTTGCAAAATCAAAAAATACGTGTCCATTATTTTCCAATACTCTAACTGACGGACTAAATAGATTTGCAATTTATTGATGGTGGAAACTAGCCTATTAGATTTACTGGCAAGATCTATTAGTACGAGTATCCCGCGTATGAGACAATTTAAATTGGAAGACAACCATTTGTGTTTGTTTGTTTACCTATTTTGGCGGGTTTGCACACGTGATGACTTGACCTATTAATAAATAGACAGGGCAACATTTGTAATGAAGACTTTTTTGAAAAATGTAATCTTTATTAAAAAGTGGTTCAATTGATTCTGCCCGTGATTCTGATCAAACTATTTTCAGGTTTTGCGCATTTAATGTTGTAAATTATACTCGTTGTATATTATTTATTTTTTCACAGCACGGCACAATTGGTTAACATTTTTCAACTATGATTACAATCATATTTATTGTAATAATGGCAAAAAAGGTAACCTTTACTTAGAACTGACAGGTGTCAAATGTTATCTGAAAAATGAAAATGAATGAGGAAAATTGGAAATGAATTAGAGTCATGAATTCATGTCATTTCTAGTTAAAATGACATACACTACTTTATGGGCAGTTTAATATTAATGATTTCTGTCTAACATTACATTTAGAAATAGGTGTCGACAGTAACAATTATTCCAAAGTAAATTAAAAAAAATAATAACAATGAAGCCCATTAGAGTTAAGAATCGAAAAATGCCCGATATTTTTATTTGTTACCCAGTTTTATCCAATTTATCTTTTCAAAAACCCAGAAAACTGTACGCAACTAGCATTTGCAAGATTGTAAGAATCCTTTGGTCCTTGCAATTTCCGATTTCACTCGGTCTGGCAATAATCGGAGCAGACCAACTCGGAAAAAGTTTTCAATGGTACCGCCTTGATTCCACTTTATTCACTGGACCGTGCTTGGAATAAAGTATCTCACGATTCAACATTTAATTTCGTTCGGTTTGACAAATCTGTTTTTTATTTTGCCAACCCTATTTCTTAGGGATTTATTTCGCGATTTCTCGTTATGGGGTTTATGGTTTAGATTATTGTGGATTTGTTGCTGCTCTTGTTTTCTGAAAATGATTACGAAACAGTTTAATCTTTTGATGCTTTGTGGCTAGACTATCTACTACTATCTACTACTAGACTATCTACTAGACTATCTACAAGGTTAACGGTTGTTGTGGTGATGGGTGACGGTCTATTGCCAACCGAGATCTCTCCGTACTTGAGAATGAGTCTAGTCTACTACGTTTTCAGCCGTTGATCCCGACTGGGCCCGGCGATCTTTGACAGTTGTTACAGGTAGCCAGGAAACCGAAAGTTTGACAAGCATGCCATGGCCTGTCTTTATACCCAGTATAAATACCCAGTATAAGTATATAGTTCCCTGGAGGTTAGAAAGTCAGTTATTGTATATGTCACCGTAAAATTGTCAAACACGTTAGATTGTAAAATAACTAGAGAGATTGTAAACTCTCGAAATATTGTCAAACGAACATACTGCTTACAATAAAACGCATACTTTTTCGTGAAATGCACGCGATGATAGTCAACTCACGTGGTGTGGAGGGAAGGAGGGGTCCCCCTTGCCCAATGGTACCACTCTCATGAAAAGATAATATACCATTCCTGAGAAATACTGATTAATATAACCTAACCTTAAAACACTTTAATATAATTCCCCTAAAAAGCGTAGTCGACGGAGCCCAGCTTCGCGGGGCCTCTATTTCCGAGTGCGGGGTTTAAAGGAACCTAACTAACCAAACGGGGGGGTATCCCGATTATGGGGGCAGAGATACTTCCGTATGTTCAGTTGACAATATTTCGAGAGATTACAATATCGCTAGAGAGAAACACTCTATATTGTAATTTAACGTGTTTGACAATTTTACGGTGACATATATATCATGCAAATTGACCGAGCTATCACAATTTTTGCGGATGAAGTTGCGAGCGAAGTGCTAGTGTAAAATATATTTATAATGATGACGAAACAATTATTTTGCTTAAAATTGCAGAAAGTAAAATTGGAGCTAGCAATTATGTGTAGAATTTATATTTAAGTATGCTAATGAAAATTCGGGACTCGCAGGACAAAATCCCAAGGATAACTTGTGAGATTATCCGTATACGTGACCCTTGACCCTAAACCTTTATTACTAGGGTTTTAGAGCGAAATAATAATTACCTAGGTAACAGCTGGTTTATACTAAACATACTACCTAAATGTGTAGTGGGTAACCATGTAGCGAAATGTAATGTTACCACCATTTCAGCCCTCAGTGTGGTAACAAGATCCGGCAAATTATGGAGTACTTCATCTATTTTCAATTTATTATAATTACTTGGGCTGGATCTGTCGCATGCCGGAGGAGATGGGTTAAGAAACCACACAATGGGCCCCAAACTGCAGCAAACGGCAAGGCGGCAGGTCCAGAAAGAGATGGCGGGATGAACTCGCCTCTTTTCCCAAGGATTGGCAAATAATAGCACTGGATAGGGATAAGTGGAAAGAGGGAAAAGGAGGCCTTTGCCCTCAATGGGTCACAAATGGCTGATAATAATAATAATCAACGGCTGTCAACGTAGACGCACAACGACTGTCGGATCAGGTACGGGCCATCCAGCGTAACATTGCATGTTGCATGCAATATCCAGCATATGTTGGATGACACCGTGCTTCATCGACTATACGCTCCGAAAATAAAACCGGTCCAGTCATCTTCGAGTAATCGGGGAACATTGAATTGAGAACCTCCTCATTTTTGAAATCGGTTAATAACGACGTTATGGTAGGTGACTCAAATATCCGGATAGCCTTTGAAAGATATCGAGTATCGTTAATTTGCTCCTAAGAATTGAAGAGTTCTGTACCTTTGTTATGGATCCCATAATCAGAACCTAACCAAATTCTCATCAAACTACCCTTTTTTTTTTTTTTTTTTTTTTAGGATGGGAAATCATCAAATGACTTCTCCCACTCTGGGCGGAGCGGGAGGGAGTGTCAGACTTTTACTGACTAAAACCCATCCATGTTCCTTCCTCGCCCTTTACGTTCCGGGGCCGCGGTATCTCTTTCGAACAGTCCCGCAACCCCGGCAGGCTTCGGCCCTTGCGGGCCCCTCTCTTATGCTGACATCTCTTTGAGGCGCGCGTGGAACACGAACGCGCCGTCGACACGGCCTGTCGTCGTTAGATGGACGGACGGCTAGCTAGCCCATAGCCAACCGTCCACAGGCCCGCGTCTACGGTGGCCGGTAGCCACCACGTAGCCCCCGACGCCCGGTGCGTCTCCCGCGGCGGCCGGGAAGAGAGGATCTCTCCCTCTCTCGTTCCGCCACCTCCTTCGCTAGCATGACTGCTTCGCAGAAGGAGGTGACGGCTTCCCATTCCGTCTCGCTCCGGACCATGGATTGAACCAGGGCCGGACGCGAGAGGTCGCCGCCGCCGATCGCCGCTACGAGGACACGGCGGTGCTCCGCCCACGCAGGGCAGACTTCCACCGTGTGCTCCACCGTGTCCTCCGGTCGATCTTCGCAGTGGAATCAAACTACCCTTGACGTACATCCTTGCCAATAAAAAAAAAAAAAAAAACAATACATGTTACGGTAATAGGCTTATCCCCAATAAAGGGAACTTAATACACCTAACTGTCGAAATCTGGGAGTATTGTACACATCTGCGTATCCCCTCAGAGCATATAGGCGTGATGTTCTGTCATGATGTTGTATAAACAATAAAAATTCAAGCGATTGCAGCAATCACTGCAGACTTGCCGTGTATTATAGCGGATCTACAAACTACCAGGGCCTCGATTCTGCTATTATAATAGTGTCAGAGTATTCGATCATTGATTTCATTATTAATTATCAAGTTCTGTCAAATTTTGACAAGTTTGTTAATTCTACTATCATAATGGCGCCATTGTGACTTCTCAATGAACACCACTGACACTCCATTGAAAGAAATGTCATAGAATATTAATCTCGTACATGAAATCTGGCATGAATAAATGTTCACATTTAGTAGTAGTTTTCGAAAACCTTTTGTACCAAGGGTTTTATAATAATGACAATACGACAATGCCATTAAAACACAATTTTATTACGAGACCATTGACCGACCTTTGTGAATTTAGCAGATTACGAACTTTAAGCAAAATGACAATGGGATGAGAATGGAATCGTGTTGGAGTGACGAATTTATTAAAATAGCAGAATTAGGCCCCCTAATATTGATAAATGCCACCTCTCCAGAAAAGTCACTGCGCTAATAAACTCCTCATGGGAAATGTTTTCATTACCTTAAAAGCGTGTGTAGATTGTTTTTAGACGTCATAACAACGACTGTAAATTAATTTGGTTAGAGTATACCTTTAATTACCGCTGCTTACATTGCTTTGCTAACAACTCACGTTTTGTTCCAAATAATTGGTAGTGAATGAAATTTTAATTTGGGCGTTTGTTTACTGTTTTTGTTTAATGAAATTAAAATATATTACACTTTTTCTGCTCTCACAAAGGCGATGAAACGGGTCTGAACTGATTTAGTCTGAACGGCCCAAAATGAATGGACCGCGGGCCGTTCGACACATCTTGAGGAAACCAGCATGGCATGTGACATTTCTGATCTATCAAACCGCACTGGGCTTGATTACAGCCCATTCTTTCTTATAGAGAGAATACCCTGTGTTCTAGCAATGGAAATTACTTGTTATACCAATTAATTAAACAATTGTTTAATCTTTCAATGGCACGACTGGCGCAGTGGTTTAGCAAATGACTGCTGCGTTGCGTGTCACGGATTCGATCCCCGCACGGAACAAATATTTGAATGGCCTACAGATAGTTGTTCCGGATCTGGCTGTTTGTGTATGTGAGTTTAAATGTGTGTAAACTCACCGATACAGGAGAAGTATGAGATAAAGCTTTACAAAAAAACCCACCATCTTAGCCTATTTAAGACCCCGATTCGAATGTATTCTTATTTTCTCTTTGTGCAAACTTTAAAACCCTAAAAGTAACGAAGCCGAAGGGCACTCGTTCTTACCGTCATTGCGATCATATTTTTGTTCTCGACCATACCTGGGAACCTACTACTTAGTTACGGATAAATTTACAATACCATAGATACTTTAAATACTTCCATAACCCGTTTACTATTAAATTCATCCATCAGCACATCGCACAATGCTTTGAGTGCGTTACATTGAGTTTTACTGTATAACGTGATTTTTAACGCCAAAAAAAAAAATTCGTTTCGCAGCAATCATTACTTAGTTTGATGTACAGAATGCTTGGTTGAAGACTTCGTGATGAGTCTGTTTACACCCTGTATAGCTCATGATTGAAAAACTAACTAATCACCGTAACAGTGTTGGAGTATAAAAGTGTCGGCGAACAATGAAAAAAATCCATGGGCTTTTATTGTTTTAAAGACTATTATACTAAGAGCCTCATCACACTAGCGAGGAGCGAGCGAATTGAAACCGGGGCGAGTGCGCAGCGAGCTCTCAACAAAACACGGATCGCACACCGCGAACTCGCTGCCCACCCGCGGCGTGTTCGCCGCGCACACGTCGCGAACTCGCGGCGAGCTCGCTGCGTCCTCGCCCCGCTTTCAATTCACTCGCAACTCGCTAGTGTGATAAGGCCCTAACATTTTGTCTAACAGTTGCCATTTGACGTTACTTCAATAACTGATTAGTCGTCACGATGCTCAAATTCTACCAAAAACCTAACACCTAAGCTACCTGCAAAACAGCTTCAGAAAATTGAAGCTTTAAAATTCATAGAATCGTTCTCATGCCATACATTTATGAACAAATTTTCCGTACAATCATGCACGCGACTGTATATGAGGAAAAATAAGAGATTCTTTTCTTCCTGGGTTACTGGCTTTTGACTTTGTGATACTCAACGAAGCCATCATTTATTCATGAGACTGTGAGCAATCTTAAGATTTTTTTCTTCGTATGTAAATAGCTAAGCTCAAAAAACATTCACGATATTTTGTTTAATGTACGAGGAAGCCTTTGATAGTACTTAGTAGTAGTAGTGTATTTTTTAATACACGAAAAAAATCGCCCGGGACTTGATATTATTATTGCTATAAAAAAAACTCTATTTGAATCTCAATTACAACATTTATAATAGTTTTGCACGGAACCCCAATTCTTTTTCTAAAATAATAGTATTGTAAGTTAATCCTTAAAAACTCGTCAAAATTGATACAGCCGTTTTGGAGATAAGGTGGAACACACTGCCAACGGGACCGACAGACAGACAGACAAAAATTAAAAAAAATGTTTTTTTTTTGCTTAAGATTTTTTTCAGTAAAAATCTGTTGTTTTGAAATTACATACAGACACTTAAGTTTTATTCATTTGAGAAGAGCCTAGGGATTCCGTAACGTCTCACACTTAGCAATTATGTCGTGACATGGGCTTTTTTTCCAGAGCATTTCTTCTGATAGCCCCTCTATAGTTCAGTGTATATAGCTATATTGGATGGCAGAGTCATAAGGGAACTGTTTTTAAACATCTTTATTATTTTTCTAGCCTACATCGAGTCCCACTAGTGGGCTAAGACCTACCTTTTCACCTTGCATAACTCTCCATTATGTGTGACTCAGGCCATGTTAGCAAACATGGGTCAGATCATCACGCCTTCTTCTCGTCGACCTCGACGGCGTTGTCCTTCCTCAAGCGTCCAGGGTGTGAATATGATTTTGTAAATTTAAATTGTTTATGCATATTTATATAAAAAAGGCGTACGTGTAAACACCCTGTATCTTAAATCTCCATATCAAGTAGGACATTCTTTTGCTTTTTGAAAATAGAACGCGAAAGGCAAAGGCTTATGAACGTGGAACATGAATGAGTCAACTAGGAAAGTGATTTATCTTAGTGCCTTTAGGCGACCTCTATCTAGCATTACTTTGTGCTTTACCTAGCTGAAAGGGGACAACTTTTCAAACTTTGATAGATAAGGATATTCTGAAGCATAATTTTATCCTTATATAGGGTGTAAAACACCTCTTCACGAAACCGAAAGGCACTTGTTCTCCCCATCATTGCGATATTTTTTTTTGTTCTACATCATATCTTCTAGTTACGGAGATATTGGGGGTCAAAGTTACAACTTTTTAACTATATTTTTTTAAAATACAAGTTTTTTTGTATCATTTTGACTTTTAACACCTCCACGACCCCCATACTATTCAATCCATCCATCAGCACAATGTTTTAAGTGCGTTACATTGAGTTCTACCACAAAACATGATTTATAACCTTAAAAAAAAAGTCGTTTCCCAGCAATAATTTTTGCGTAAAGTTACTTAGTTTGATGTTCAGAATGCTTGGTTAACGGCTTTGTGATGAGGTGGTTTACACCCTCTATGTATAACGAGTAACGACCTTAGAACGAGTCTAAAAAGATAAAGTTTCTGGATGCGTCATAATCACGTAACTCAAGTGATCCAATTGGATGTTGATAACCAATCATAGCTGTTGATGTTCAATATTTTTGTGTCAATTTTCGAAGACATCATTCCCATTGAATGACTATTTAAAAATAAAGAATAGGTACCTAATGTTTATTTGACGTCAAGTCATTAAGCACACGAAAAATATTAAAAAAGGACGATAAAAAAGTCTAAGTACATCGCATGTGAGAGGGTTCATCATAAGAGTTGTGAGCTTTCCTGGCGTGTTCTTTTAATTTTCCAAAAAGCTCTTTTATCGTTTTCTGTAGCCACATTTTCAGTACGGTCAACACAAAATTTTAACTTGGAGAAACAAATAGCCGACACATTTCATCATAATGACTTTTTGTTTGGGAACATCACAAGTTTATTATTGGGTTTTTAAATTGTACCGAGGGACTGAGTAATCGAATAGTTATTTCGTTTACCCACCGGGATAATGGTTACTTAACTACATATTTACTAGATTTTCTGGTAGAAATGTGACTCTTTTGTACATTAATTTGACGTTCTTATTTTGATTTACGGTTCGATTTAATTCAATTATGTCGCCAGTATGTAATTATCTTGACAGAATGATGTATTTTGACTTCGGTTAAACAGAATTACTAACTCGAATTCAAACCTAAAATTAAGTAAAAAAACATAAACACATAGCCAAACAATATAAATAAATAAAAACACGAACAACAACAAATTGTCTGAAGTGATTCTCGTATGTAAATACGAAACATTCTCGTATGTTAAATGGACACTATCGAATGATGTAATAATATACCACTATTTTTTAATTAGTACAAAAAAAAATGGGGCTGCATCCGTACCCCTTACAGATCATATTTATGTAGTCAAAAGTCAAAAAAACTAAATCCCAAAATTGTCTACGAAAAGTCTAAATGGGAAACTCATAACTGATTGACGCTACGATGATTGGACCATCGTTAACAAGCCCTTTAAAGTATTTTTACTAATTAAAAATTACTGGTGTGTATGTGTTTTTAGGGTTCCGTACCTCAAAAGGTAAAAACGGAACCCTTATAGGATCACTTTGTTGTCCGTCTGTCTGTCTGTCTGTCTGTCTGTCTGTCAAGACCTTTTTTCTCAGGAACGCGTGGAGGTATCAAGCTGAAATTCATATCAAATACTCAAGTCTATGGTCTCTTGGAGCTGTGAAAAAATCAAACTTCTAAGTCAACGCGATCAAAAGATACTCCCGTTTATGCCGCAAATTTTCGACACTCGCAAGGGAATCAAAACCTACAGGGTACTTCCCGTGAACTCAGAATCTTGAAATTTGGTACGAAGCAACGTCTTATAACACAGATAAAGGAAAAATTGCGAAAAGCATAAATTTTTAGTTACGTCATATAATAAAAATATTTTTAATAATTTTAAACTTATTACCCCTTTACTCATGAACGCGTAGTGGTATTATATTGAAATTCTTAACAAATACTCAAGTCTATAATATCTTTAAGCTGTAACAAAATCAAACTTCTACGTCAACGCAATCAAAAGATACAGCAATTAAAGCCGCATATTTTGAAACTCGCAACTACTCGCAAGGGAATCAAAACCTAAAGGATACTTCCAGACAACCTGGAATCTTGAAATTTGGCATGAAGCAACGTTATAAAGTACACATATAGGAAAAATTCCGAAAATCTTAAATTACCATAACTTTTACTTATATACCTACAGGTTTGTACGGAACCCTCGGTGCGCGAGTCTGACTCGCACTTGGCCGGTTTTTTTTTTTTTAAATCGTGGCTAAGAATATTAATTTTAGTTAAAAATCGAATGGAGCTGTATTAGTTTTCACCAAAATCGGACTCGAGGCTCCTTTGAGCAGTTGTCGCTATTCCTCACAGTTCCGGATTTGGCCTTCCACGTCCACTTGTAAAAATCACCTGTATATTCTAACTATAGTTATACGGGCCTTTATAGGATTCCCCACTAAAAAAACTGGCATCCATATTAACGAAATCCTCTATTCGCAAAAGCACATCTCGTGCTAATTGCTAAAAATCCTGCACAACTTGGGTGTCAAAACTCGGTACAGACAGAGTGACGTAAAAAATGGATAAGCCGGGCATCGTAGTAAGCCAACGGACGTAGCCGAAAACTGGAATGGTCTGGAACATAGAAGAAAAAAATGGTAGGTACACTAGTAGTTTCTACGCTACTGACGGTTTTAGAGTGGCAGGTCGTTAGTCCAGGTGAATGGTATATGTAGTGCAGTGAATAGTCGCATTTGGGACATGATTGTGAACAATTTGAATCGTTAGTGAAAAATAAAATCAGTAAATAAAATGACTTAAACGCTGCTAAAAATGAAGTTCTTGTATTAAACCGGTGGGTCGACTTCATACAACTGTATACAGCACAACAGTATTTTACATGGACCGCCTACCTAATCTCCACTATACCCCTTGGTTAGGCTTGTTGTCAGATTTTCGGGCCACTGACTACATGTAATGATTGTCAAAGGTCTACAATTGACAGCCAGGACCAGTCACTTAACTAACTTGCTTTTTAGAGCCTACTGCACTAATCTGTACACGTGCAATTTGTGGACTGACTATACGCAAAAGTCATAAAGCGCCCTTCGTGTGCAGTTCAACAACGCGTTCAGGATGATGTTGGCGCTCCCCCGCTATTGCAGTGCTTCGACTATGTTTGCAGAAGCGCGCGTGGATTGCTTCCACGCCACTATGCGCAAGAGAAGCACGTCGCTGGTGCGGCGAGTGCGGGGGAGCGCTAACAGTATGCTGGCCGCGCTCGCGGGAAGGCTTGATTGCTCCGTTATCTCCCACTGTTGCATGCGACATGTGGCGGGCTGATGCGACTGATTTTAATATGTAATTTTATTTTTTAAATTGATTATGATTATTTTTCAACCGACTTCTAAAAAGAGGAGGTTCTCAATTCGTCTGTATTATTTTTATTATTTTTTTTTTTGTGTTTGTTACCTCAGAACTTTCGACTGGGTGAACCGATTTTGATGTTTTTTTTTTTATTTGAAAGCTGGTGCTTTCCGTTGGGTCCCATTTTAATTTGTTGAAGATCTGATGCTGATCTTCGAAGATATACAATGGAACTCTTCAAAAATAGACGGCAAATCTGCAGTGATTGCTGCATTCGCTTGTAGGTTCATTGTTTATACTACATCATGACGTAACATCACGCCTGTATGCTCTGAGGGGGTACGCAGATGTGTACAATATACCCAGATTTCGACAATGTTTGTTACCTCAGAATTTTCGACTGGGTGAACCGATTTTTATGATTCTTCTTTTATTTGAAAGCTGGTGCTTTCCGTGTGGTTCCATGTCAATTTGGTTAAGATCTTACGCTGATCTTTGGAGATATAAATGGAACTCTTCAAAAATACACGGCAAAGCTGCAGTAATTGCTGCAATCGCTTGGTTGTTTATTGTTTATACAACATCATGACGTAACATCACACCTGTATGCTCTGAGGGAGTACGCAGAAGTATACCTACAATACACCCAGATTTCGACAGTTAGACGTGTAAAGTTCCATTCAATGGGATCCCGGAGACATAGAGGTAACTCCTTAACTTTATAGGCACACCAGAAGCGGATTGGGTAGTTTTAGGCAGAGTATTTTCTCGGAGTGATCCCATTTCGATTTGATAAAGATCTGGTGACTTCGGAAGATAGGCAACTGAACTCCTTAATAAATGATAGCAAATGTACTGGGATCGCTGAAGACTCACGTCTGCCTATTGTTTACACCAGTTCATAACAAAAAATCACACCGATACGCTGTGAAAGGGTAAGCACATGTGAACCACTAAAAAGTGAAAAATATTTTTTTTTTTTTGCAAAAAATATAACCGACTTCGCACAAAAAAGTGAAAAATAACTTTAGCTTCAGAAGTCGGTGACAAAAAAACTAAATCAATCAAACAAAGGTCACCGACTTCTGAAGCTAAAGTTATTTTTCACTTTTTTGTGTGAAGTCGGTTATATTTTTTGCAAAAAAGTTTTTATTATTAGTATTTTTATTTGGTTTTTAATTTTTAATGTGTATTTAATTTGGTTGAATTAAGTAGATGAAATTGTTATAAATTGAAAATATTGTGTATGTAATGTGACTGTGAATTTGTGTAATTTCTATATGAGTCTGTGATACTCGAATTAAAATGTTTTTTTTTTTAACGTAGTTTCCGAGGTATGGAGGAAAATTGGTATATACGGTCACCAGTCCCCAGTTACTTTTGAAACTACCGTCGTTTTACTTGTTGTATCTTGTCTTGTGCTTTTGTTCCAAAGTAAATTATTATTATTCATTTAAAACCTTTCCATGGACAAACCAGGAAAGCGCAGCTTAACCTGTACTTTTAATTAATCAACAAACAGAGTTTTTTGTCCATTTTGTGTTTTAACTAAAGAATAAATTATTATTATTCGTTTATGATAATTAGAATCCTTAAATAAGTAAAATTAAAATCAATTTGTACAATATATAGTAATACAAAATTAAATAATTTACACTTAAATCATTTTAATTTAACTCTCTAAATTAAAATTGAACTAATCAAATTAATTTTAACACTCTAAATTAAAATTGTGATTAAATAAGATCTTGTCTTTTTTAAACTTTCACGATCAGAACACATTATTAAACATATGAAAACGGGTATTTATCGCGAATTTACCTTGAATTTAAGCGTGGTCGCGGGGAGAATGAGTCTCCCCGCGACCACGGCTCGTGCAATCCGGTTAAAACGTCGGTAAATTCGCAATAAATATACGTTTTCATATGTTTTATAAATAAGATCTGACCTGTGTCTCGCCAAAAGACATAAAACATATAAATATATACAGACGTGAAAATTACTTGTACGCCGTTTTATGTTTATCGTCCTCGGTAACAACGTTCCAACACCTACCTCCTCCATATTACAAAGCCTCACAAATGTCACATATCTTCTAATCATGAATTAAAAGTCATTCAGTATCTTCCTGCGCAGCTCTGGGGCTAACTTCTCTTGGTTAAAGTTCTCCAAGTTCCACATTTGCATAACTTTCAACTTATTGCACGTCTCCATGACTATTTTAGTGTTGTTTGTTGATATCGCCATGCATTTTTTGCTTCGGCCGTGTTTTAGTAACTTCGTCTGTAAAGATTTTTTTTTATTAAATTTCGTTTCTCCAGTTTGTAAGATAATAAACGATTTGTAATTAGCTTACTATTGCCAATTTTACTTAAAACTGATGTAAACGACTTTCAAAAGCGCTAACGTAGTCTTCTGACGGTTAACGACTTCCCGTAATTCATAAATAAGGGAGCATAAATATAATTATAAATAGATAAGATCCCCCCTATTGTTGATGAATCATCTGAGTTAGATGAGGTTACAACAGTATGAAGTTTCCCGATATTTACTTATTCATTGCAGAATTTTGGCTGAAAATGAGCAGATATGAAAATTAGGTCAGTTAAAGTTAGATCAACTGAAGGTTATATAAAAAGAGCATTATACAAATTGAAAATTATTTTAAATGAACTTTATACTAAATGTTAATAGAGCAAAAGAATTTTATAGGATATTTAACATTAGATCACATGAAATTATGTCATTTGGTTTTATAGCATATGAAAATTATTTTAGATGTCAACGTTATTTCAAGTGAAAATATACTTTCTGTTATTATGCCATAAATCAAGGTCAAAGGATTTTATTTTTGTACTAGCTTCTGCCCGCGACTTCGTACGCGGATCCTGTTGCTTATGCCAGCGACAACGGGTTCGTCGAAGATCTGAAACGTCTGATGTCGAATTCTAAGAACCCGGGGACGGGAAAATAACGGATCTTTCCCACCTGAGCAACACATACCATTTGTTTCTTTTTGCCATTTAACAGCTTCACAAAAAGTACAATTTTTAGCCATACCTCCGATGGCGGCATATGTGGCGTATTCAATCATAGGAGACGTAAATGCACTCCGTGCCTTATCAACCCAAGGAAGGTCGCCATGCCCTTTTTTTTTGGTTGGGAAATAATCAAATAACTTCTCCAAGTCTGGGCGGAGCGGGAGGGAGTGTCAGATTTTTACTGACTAAAACCCATCCATGTTCCTTCCTCGCCCTTTACGTTCCAGGGCCACGGTATCTCTTTCGAACAGTCCCGCAGCCCCGGCAGGCTTCGACCTTTGCGGGCCCCTCCCTTTATGCTGACATCTCTTTGAGGCGCACGTGGAACACGAACGCGCCGTCGACACGGCAGGTCGCCATGCCCTACGGCTATATCTTGAGACACATCCGGTTTTTCAGATGATATCGACATTCTGTTCAGAGAATGTCGACGTCGATCAGAATTCAAACGTTCGTTCAATGAACGTGCATCGCGCATCACGCATCACGTTCATCACTCGTTTCAAAAGACCTGTTAGTAGATGTGCAAATACGCTGAAAACTCAAGCCTGATTCTGTATCGGTAAACATTTCGGATTCGCTCACGATCAGCGGACAGTCGCGCATCACGTCCGCACTTGTCTCTAAAGACATAGAAGAAGCTATGCGTAGATACGCTGAGAACTCAAGCGCAATTCTCTATCCGTGAACGTCTCCGACTCGCGAGACAATGCGTGACGTTCACGATCAGCGGTCAGTCGCGCATCACGTTCCCTACTTGTCTCTAGAGATCTAGTAGTCGATGCGTAGATACGCTTGAAACTCAAGCGCAATTCTCTATCCGTGAACGGCTCCGACTCGCAAGACAATGCATGACGTTCACGATTAGCGGTCAGTCGCGCATCTATTCTTCACTGGTCTCTAGAGACCTGGATGTAGAAATACGCTGAGAACGCAGGCGTGCTTCGCGATCCGAAGAGGTTTCCACGGAGCAAGTTGCAGCCTGATGTTCTCGAACAGCATCAAGTCTCTCCTGACGCTCTTCGATAGATTCTTGGGATCTTATGATCCTCAATCTTTTAGCTCCTTTGGAACATTGGGAAAGATTTGACCTCTTTCTAGGCATGGTTATAGTTTTGTTGTGAAGATACCTGATCAATTGAAATCTAAGTAACTGCTCCCCTGCGTTACCGGGTAGGCTACCGAGTCACGAAGATAACTGGAAAAGGAAATTAATTCTACAACAGGTGTCCGAGATCTTCGATTTTTATAAGTCAACAGAGAGTGCTCATCAGATTGAACAACTTTTGCTAAGACGTCATTCCTATATGTGTTATGGTGTAGCTGGGCTCTTGGAGTTCCACAACAGGTGTTCCAGATCTTCGATTTTTATAAACCAACAGAGAGTGCTCATAAAATTGAACAACTTTTGCTAAGACGTCATTCCTATATGTGTTATGGTGTAGCTGGGCTCTTGGAGTTCCACATCAGATGTTCCAGATCTTCAACCTTATACTCTCAGCAGAAAATGCTCATCATGTAGAACAATTTTTGCTATGGTGGCATTTTTGTATCTCTTATAGTTTAGCTGGTCTGTTGCGGTTCTGCATCAGGTGTTCAAGTTTCCAAGATAAATTATAGCCTCATAGCTTCTGCCCGCGATTTCGTTCGCGTGAAATTTTGATATCGCAACGCATCGCCTACTCAACGGAAGTTTAAACTGCTTTGTTCCCGCTTGCAACATTTCTTATTGCTGCTCCGCTCCTATTGGTCATAGCGTGATGTTATATAGCCTATAGCCTTCCTCAATACATGGACTATCCAACGCAAAAAGAATTTTTCAATTCGAGCCAGTAGTTCCGGAGATTAGCGCGTTCAACCAAACAAACAAACAAACAAACTCTTCTGCTTTATAATATTAGTATAGATTATATCGCTGCTTTAATTTGATAACGACAGATCTCAAAAACGTCTTTTTTTCAAAAGAACAGTTTAAATAAAACAAGAAAGTAAATTGTTTATATCTTTTATTTTAATAATGAGAAACCTTTGAAAATTGCTTATATCAATGTGTAATCTATCATTTTTTTATTATTATAAGCCACTTAGCCATTTCAATACAAAACTTAAACATAAACTTACAAAAAACCAAATACTTCAGACTTATGCCAAACATTTTTTAGTTTAATTATTTTAAATATTGTCATAAATTTATGGTATGACCTTTAATTTTACAACATCCTTTCGTGAATAACGACACTATTCTTAATAGAACAAATCTTTCAGTAATGTAATTTTTGTACAACGTTTTATTTAATTTTGATGCATTTTTTTGCGTTTTATTTTTTTCAAAATAATGTCATATTTACAATTACATTACTATTCTATGGAAGATGTTATACAAAACTAATGTATTTTTATTATTCAATGACATTTTTTGTTTTATTTTATCAGTCTGTGTTGTATTAATTAGTTAAACCCTACTCTATCTGTGGTAATAACATTTAGTTTGTGAGTACTACACTATTTTTGTTTATGATACTTTTATGTTTATCTATGATTTCTTCTTCTTGTAAATTCTCTCGTAATAAAACTACGTACAACTTATCCAAGTATATTTTATTAATCACATCAGTCTGTAACATTAAAGAGATCAAAAATATTATACTATTTAGTAAAATGTTATTTCACAGAACTCGCGCTACTTTTAAAATTACCAATATAGCTAATATCTAATATTTATTTATCAAATACAATGAAATAACAAAATAATATAATTTTTATTAACCTCCAAACTTAGATGACTAATGCCACACACGATAAAAAAAAATACTATATAAAAAAATCTATTAAACCATCAAAATCAATTATAAAAATAGTAATATTAAAACTGTGTACGTTATACGATGAAAAATACTTTTATAGATTTTCAAAAAATGGGGCGTAAAATCTTGGAATGAGTTTTTTATTTAGCAATGTAAGTAGGCCTTTTTTCTTTTTCTCACATATCATCATTTTAGTTTTATAAATTTTCTTCAGTGTAATATTTTTATTACTAGCGCTACTATTTCTTGTCTTTCCAATATTTTCAACTATCACTTTCTTGAAATTCGTACTTCCATACGAATTTTTATAATAATATGAGTAATTTTCTGTATCTTTAGCTTCTACTTTTAAAATTGCAATACCTGTTAATTTCACATTTTCTTTTTCTGTATTTTTAGAGTAATTTTTACCTATAGATGTAGCTAAACTTTTTATATCAATAAAATCATCATGACTCAGTTCATAAACTTTATATGGGGTACCTGTTTTCTTTGCATTCCTAATTATGTGCGTATACTGATCTGGTGTATATATAGGGCCTGATTTCAAAGTTTTCTGTATTTGCCTTTCAATTACAGAATGGGCACTGTCGCCTTCATTCTGCGTGTGTCCTTTAATCAGAAATTTATGTGTAATTGTGTTAATAAAATCAAAATGATGGACTATATACATATAAAGTGCTATTATGTAATGATTTTTTTGTTGCCCGCAACAATTATCGGAATAAAATACCAAATCTAACTTGGAATTAAGGTTTTCAGCTGTTTGTTTTAAATTTTTAATGTACATCAGAATGCAGGTCCCAATCTCAACAGCCCCTCTATTTGCTTGGCCTTCATGCCAGACAAAACAAGCAACATCTTTATTTTTGATATTGCATACAGTAAAATTATAGCAGTTTAACTTAGAGACATAATAAAAATTAGATACCTCGCCCTTCGGACAACTCATAGCAGCTTGGAGATCGTAAACACAGACGATAGTATTATCTGCTGTGTGATTCTTATCATCCTCTTTTGCTTCCCTTGATAACTTCTTTTCTTCTAGATGATTTTCGTACTTTTCCTTCAGTCCATTTTTTTCTTCTTCAGTGGAATTAGCATATGCCGTGCAATCTTCGCATTGATCCTTCTTTGGTTGGAAAAAGGATATATTATATTCATATGTAAATATATTATAATACATAATATAAGTAGCGTTTGATAAACCTTTCGATTGGCATTCAGCTACATAATCTCTATGTAAATCCGCTACGGTCTTACCACCATCTATGTAGACACGTTTAGAATCTGCTCGACAATAGTGGCTATTAATTTTCGGTATTGAATCAAGATGTTTCCTGACACCCTCTTTAATGGCTGGATCTATAGCATGATGGTTATTGTGTTTACCACGTTGATCTAGCTCCAAAGATCCCGAGGGTTGACTTTTTTCTAAAACCGTTCTAATAGGGCGATCAGATATGTCCAAGGTGGCCTTAAAATATTGTTTGCACACTCTAATACGTTCGCCATCTACTGTCAGATAAAAGGCATTATTGTTTCCGCGGTTACTATTATGAACTTTGTAAGAATATCTTGGTTTAATAGTTGAAGTATGTCGTAATATAAATTCCCTTTGTCTCTGCAGGTCACTTAAACTCTAATAGGTATCAAAAATGTTTTTTCGCTGGGTTTCTGTTATTTTATTCGTACATTTTTGTTTGCACTTATCGCCACAAGGAGTCTTCATTGATTTTTCAGCCACAAGTTTACCAGATTTCGATGTATATTCCTGTCCTCTATTTCTTAATATCTTTGCTTGAGCGCATGCCCATTTTTCTGGGTTCTGTTTACGTTTTCGGGTTATTTTTATTGTCTCTGATGGGTTATCAATACCATCTTGAATAAGGTTTGTAGAATTTTCAGGATCCCTAGTATCTAATAGAGTGGAATTTGCCGCCCCATTGAAGCTTTCAGGAGTCTGGTTAGTAAGCGGAGCCTCAGTTGCAAGACAGACTGCTGTGTTATTTTCTACTACTGGGAATATATTTGACAAATTAATGTTTGCTACATCAGGACTTTCTGTTTCGACATCCGATGAGCTGCTTGAATCTGAAGAAGAATTGCTGGAATCTGAGGAACTACTGGTGCTAGACGAGCTACTTGAGCTAGACCTGTTCTGAAAGCGGGTTTCTGAAAGCTGGTCTGAAGCCTGATTCTGTTCAATATTACCTTCAATTAATGCAGTTGTGGAGATTTGGTCAACGAAACTAGTGTCATTAAAATCATCAAACTGATTCTGTTCAATATTGCCGTCAATTACTGCACTTGTGGAGATTTGGCCATCGAACTCAGTTTCATTATAATCAGAACGCTTATTCAATTTATTATCCACATTAGAACGTATTGTTTGAAGAGTAGTTTCGGAGACATAGTCTCTTTCATTCTGTAACGGCTGCAAGGGCTGACGAATATCAAAATTTGACTTTTTACTTGGTGCGTTTTTGGTTTTAGAAAATTTTTTCGGTCGTTGTTTTGCGCAAGGTTTGTTAGCGTTAGCTTCGGAACTAGCCGAATCACTTATATTTTCGTAGTCGGGATCCTTGACACTATCGTCTGAACAAAAATATTGTTCTTCTATAGGGACTTCGTTAAATAACTTATTGTTTTCAGTCACCAATGCATTACTTTCTTGGTATTTTTCAGGATCATCAGCTACCGAAACCTGCAATAAGCCTTCTGAATTGATGTTTTTTGTAGTTTTCTCCATGTTCATGTTTTTGAACATCTGAAGAGTACGTCGATTATTCACTGAAAGAATAAAAATAAATAGATTAAAATCTTAATTAAAAACATTATTTTCAATATTAAATTTCATACTTCCACACCATGCCACATACTGTCACATTAAAATATTTTTCATTGCCGTAATCTTGAATAATGGAACATGTTTTATAATTCAACAACAGCACAAAAAAGCGACATATTTTGCAAAGAATAATCGTAAAAAACATGACTTTAAAAACGAAATAGACATATTTTGTATTAGATCTATTACATATCAACACCAAAAAATTGAATACGAACTCATTTTGAAATATGCTATTTAGTTTATCTACTTACTTGTTTTGATACTGCCGCAACACCAAATACCACGTTCTTTAAATTAATCAAAACTCGAATAAGACACTGAAACTTTTTGGATATCGTCACAATACGAAAAAGGACCTTATTTAAAAAAAATTTAATATTCACCAATAACTACGGACTATTTTGTTTTATGCCTATATTCGAGAGAAAATGCCTGTGTCACCTTGCGAGATCTCAAAGCAACTGGCGTTGTGTCGATGTACCGACAAAATGGCGGTCTTTTGGACCAATCAGAGAACGTCATTCAATCACGCCACGTTGTCAAATGTATACATAGAAATGTGAGTTTTATTCACATGACATTATAGATTAGTTTGCGTTAAATGGTAAGATTATCATAATAATGACAGATTTTGTGATGTGCCACTATCAAATTAAAGCAGCGATATATAAATAACTTTTGATGTAGGTATTCCATACTAGCTACTTACTTAAAACGATAATGTTATGGCAAACATAAAATTCACCGAAATCTAGCAAGGGTAATTCCCATACCAACTTGTTTCAGGCTGTTTTGTACTCGCAAAGTCATAAAAGAACGTTTTTTTTTTCAAGGAAAACTGGCTTGTTACATTGAAATTCTAATTTTAAATAATGCACACACAATATTTTGACTACACTACCATCAACTTATCTGTGCAGGTGGAAAAACACAGAACTAAAATAAATGTACCTAATTTGATGTTTCGATACATTTTTACTTGACAAGAGTGGTCATACTTTTGAAGGAATTCCAGGCTTTTAAGTGGACGATAATAGAAGTGTACCATGAAACTTACACGATTATCGTACAGCCAAAGCTGGTTACCCTTTTCCCCGTGGCAGCGGTTTAATAAAAGGTCATGTTTGGTTGAGTAATCCAGACACGATTCATCACGTCGGATCTCGCCAGTCTTTGAATACATCCAAAACTGAAATAATTAGTAAAAAAACAAAATTCTTAGTAGTAACACGTGCTTATTTCTCAACATTTTGGTAGCGTCATCACTGCCTTGCCTTTTCCCAACAATTTTAGGGTCGGCTTCCTCAATTTATATCAAAAAACCTCATTGGTGTCGTAAACAATCAATTATGTTTTCAATGTTTTGTTATTAAAGTTCAGCCATTTTAATAGAGCGACTCAAAATTTAAATCTGTTTTTCATTTCATAGAATAAAAATATAGGTATCAGAAAAGCCCTTAACGCCCTCATTGTAGAAATCAAAGTTCAATAAAATTCGCACACTTACAGCTTATTTAATAATATAATACAAATACCTGGTTGTGCCAATTTTTGTGACATCTGCGAATTTCGAGCCTTGGTAGTCCACCAAAATCTAGTACATTGTCACTGACGTTATACGTTGTCTGATCAAGGCAGTAATTGAGTTGGTTTCGAAACTATGGTACCACATGCAAAAGAAAAGTGAATAAACGGTGCAGTAAAAATATAATTGTGCTCAGTGCTGTCTGACGTGCCTAAAAGAGGACATTGAACTTGAAAACTAAACGAAACGAAATATTCAACATTTTGAAGAAAAACTCCTGCAAAGTGGTAATGCCACATTTGACACAGTGATTTCCTCCCTTTTGGTACTTGTGTGTTGGAGAGGTCAAAAAAAACTTTTGAAGCCAAATTTATGGATCAGAACGGGTAACAACATCGAAAAACACTTTAATTATTAAATAATTTGCATTCATTGTTGTTATGCAACAACATTATTATACTTAAAGTACTAATATTTCTTACGGATGATGCTAGAATCTCAAAACACACATGAATTTGTAATATTATTTAGAAATTTAACACTACTAAATAACAAGATCGTACCTCGCCATGAGCAGCGGATTCTCCAGGAATGAACAATTCAGGATAAATATTCTTCAAATACCACTCAAAGGACTTGCAACCTAATTTCTTTCTCAGTTCTCTGCGGCCAGTGATGTCACCAAAATTACCTTTATCATCACCAGCACGTTGATAGTAATACTTTGCATAATCGTCCAACCACACCTTAAACCATAATTATTATAACATTACGATTGACATAGTGTTTTGATCTGAAAGTTCCAATAATACGTGACAAAAATTCTCACCTCAGCTAATCTGACAGAGTTTTTCTTCAGCACATCGACGTCGGTTCGCCACTTGTGCGGTGAACGCTTTCTGAATATGTGTCCGACGTGTGAACACGGAAGTATTTCTAGAGTTCCACCGCACATCCAAGTCTTAAACGACAGCTCTAGATTTTCACCGCCCCAAAATTCAAAACCGCTGTCGTAAGTCCCTAATCTTTCGAAGAAGTCTTTGTCTATGGCAAAAACACCACCAGACATAGTAGGCGACCAAAGAGGCTCCGCAGTATGTTGGTGTCTTGCTCGCTCTTTCGATGGAACAGAGTGCCAATCGAACTCGAGGTTCCAGTTGAAACCACCAACATTGACTGCAGATGAGTTTTCAGGATAATACTCGAAGGTATTTGCGTCAATCCTGTCAATAACGGGGCAAACTACGGTAGTCTTGCTACGAGCAATTCTATCTAGTAATGGTTCGAGCCATCCTGGAATTAAACAGCTGAGTTTAACGAAAGGTCAGTACGGAGGATGTGTGTTACGCTAGTTGTAAGATTTTACCTTCAGTGCACTCGCAATGGCTGTCGAGATAGGTAAGCACGGGGGCTGTGACGTATCGGGCCCCGAGGAGCCGCGCCCTGATGAGGCCCTCACGTTGGTTGGGTCTGATAATCTTAACTTTAGGTAACGATGACATGTAGTCATTAAGCTGCTGCATTAGGTGAGCTGCAAGTATACACAAGTGATCGTTTTAGTTTACTCAACAGTAATCAAAGTCCTAAAACTGTGAAGTGAATAAATATTTCATTTTCAAATAATAAACGAGATGTTTAAAAAACCAAATTCAGTCTTATTCATCACGAAAATCGATTTTGCTTTTGCAGACTTACGCATATCGGAATAGTCATCGACGAGAATGATCTCCTTGATCAAGTGTGTTGGTGACCGGTCCAGCACTGAGTGAACTGTCCTGAGTAGCACCGACCACGCTTCGTTGTGGAAGCATATCACAATAGATGTTTGCGGCAAGTCTTCTAGATACCTCCCTGGCACTTTGCACCTGATGAAGTAATTCAGTAACTCAGTTGACATGTTCTCGTATCACAAAACATAACCTGGTACACATGGTTTGACTATCTAATCACATGACGTAGATTTTGTAGGTCAAGTGCTTTTTTTCATATTCTATCTATAAGTGGGTTTTATTTAAGACTATCAAATAAAAATAACAAAATAATAGTTGGGCCTGATCGTTGATTACAAAATGTATATTTTTCACAGGAAGGGGACGCCGGAGCATGCGTTTATCTTACAAACGTAATAACAAAATAATATGAAAATCAAACATTTTTTTTTATTAAGGTGGTGTGTATATATTTCGAGTGTATTATAGAATATCTAGATATATATTCTTAAATAAATATTTGTAGAGAATAATGATATAAAGACGAGATATGAGGAATTTAAAATTTCTATAGAAAATTTATTTTTCTCATAATCATTTTGAAGATTTTCAAGATATGTGTTTGGGAACCTATATATTCTGTAATCCTATCAAAATAAATACACACTACCCTATGAATATGTTTGATTTACAAATTATTTTGGTATTACGTTTGTATGAAAATGGCATGCTCCGCAGGCCTCTTAACTAAGACTTGAGCTTAGAAGTTTGGTAATGGTTTTTTTAGACAATTCAAAGCAATGGCAATATTTGGAAAATGTTATAAGAGGGAGAGGAAGAATCGCGAGATGTGTTTAAGTAGTACCTCATGCAACATCTTGTACAGATTTGGTATCATTTTCCTACCATTCGTCCCTTGGGTCCGGCAGCTTTCTCCTAATGGATATCAGGTCGCTGACGTACTGGTTGAAACCGTTCTGTTTCCACCCCAATGAGATAGCTTGCTCTGTTTCCTTGAATAAATTATTGGGTAGAACGACCGGTTTTCCTAGGTTACCGGGTGCGTTGTCCAGCACAACTCTCAACAATCCTACGGGATGTAGAATATTATCAACGACCTTTTCAAATAAAAACCAGCCAAGTGCGTGACGGGCCACGCACAATAAAGGGGTTCGTAGGTAGCCATCAAAATATCTGAATTGGCCTCGGAACCATGATTTTTATTGTAATCATTAAAACAAACTTACATTTTTAGTTACAAGACTTTAACTTCCATTTATTTTGTTCAAAAACAAAAAATCTAAGAGCATTTTGATAAGTTGATCCACTATTACTAGTAAACTTGTGAAGCCTATTGGCTTTACAAGTTTACGAGTTTTACCCACACCGTTCAGCTGGTAGAGCGGGGGGGGGGGAACTTGAGAATAACAGAAATGTAAAAAATCTTATTATTTCATAAACCAATTTCTAAATCGAAAAAATATTGGAACAAACTCGCAATCTATATCTATACATACTCGTACGCGAACGAAGGATAAAACACCCCACTTTCATCATCATCATCATCATCTCAGCCGAAAGACGTCCACTGCTGGACATAGGCCTCCCCCAAGTGTCGCCACATTGACCGGTCCCTTGCGACTCGCATCCACCGGATTTCCGCAACCTTCACCAGGTCATCGGTCCACCTAGTGGGAGGTCTTCCAACGCATCGTCTTCCGGTTCGCGGTCGCCACTCCAGAACTTTTCGGCCCCATCGGCCATCCGTTCTGCGAGCAATGTGCCCTGCCCACTGCCACTTAAGTTTGCCAATTCTTCGGGCTACGTCGGTGACCGTGGTTCTCTTGCGGAAACACCCCACCCCACAAAACACCCCACTTTACGTGTACAGAAATACCCTAAAAAAAAATTTTTTTTGGAAATATTATTTTATGCCAAATTACGAACAGTTATATTGGTTTCGTGGATAACACAGAGCAATTTCGGGAAAACTATCTAAACATCCTGATATTTGATTTAACACCTACTGCACCAAGAAAGCGTTTGTGCAATTTGAGAGCATAAATAACACTCACCATCAGATAGGTTATTGCCGTAGGTCTCGCTCTTCCTTTTCGCCTTTTTCAAGGGCCTCGCATCATCGTATTCATCTGGTGGTGATGCAACAAATGCGTACCATAAACTGTTAAATACGAACATAAACCAAATGACTGTCAGTATGCTCACAGCCTTTAATATCAACGTCCGCCTCCGTAGGAAAAATATGCCACATTTCATTTGTCCTCACAACTTGGTCCAAGATTCAGATTCGATAAAGCACTACGTTTTATTTAATTTTCTGAATATCTTTTTGTTTCAAAACTTGAATATCTTAGTCTTATCTTTATTAAAATCTATGAAGTTTTTAATAAAAAATACTACTTTTAACAAGATGAGGGACGGTACTGACTTTTTCAAATCAAGCGATATGGCAGTAAAATTGCCCATGCATGTTATGACCACTGCTATATCAGAAATACTAAAGAAAAATTAGACGAAGACAATAGCCGTAAGCCATAAGTGTAGTATCATAGTATTAGTAGCATGATTGTGTAGCTTTTTTAATATATTTCAATAAACAAATAATCCGTGCGAGTATTGAACCCGTGACATGCACCGCAGCAGCTAGTTTCTCAGTTACTACATCAACGTTCCGTCATGCATCATCAGCATCATTTCAGCCGAAAGATATCCACTGCACTGACATAGGCCTCCCCCAAGTGTCACCACATTGACCACCCGAGCAACTGTATCCAGCGGATTACCGCAGTCTTCACCAGGTCCTCTGTCCACAAATAAATACATACATACGCTGTTTTAGGCTTTCACGGTTTAAAACTAAACTTATATTGTCACTTACGGGATATCTTCCGTGATTATTTATTGTTTTGAGCTCCCGATATTTCGATGTGTTGCAAGCGCCATGATCGCGGGATAAAATTGTTACGAGCAGACAAATCTGTCTACCCTCTTTCTTTGTCTTTTGTCCCGTAAGTGACAATATAAGTTTACATACATACGGTCTCAAAATATGATTCTGCGACTATTATATATTTAGTTGTTTTAAAAGGTCAGAAATAAGAATCCAGTCCTTCTTCAAATAATCACTTTATTCTACCACACTTGTACAATGCACGTCTTGTCTGCACGATGCTTCCAACTCGAAAGCCTGTGTTCGCATTGTCAACGCTTGTAGGTGAATGTCGGAACGAATGGCGAAGTGAACGGTAAGATCGAATGACAAACAAATCAATACACCATCCGTATGACATGCGAACACATACATTTAATTACAATAAAATTAGTCATGGGTAATATTCGGATAAATATTTTAATAAAAGCTAACACAATATAGGTAGGTATAGGTAATATTTAGGTAAGTATTTTAATAAAAGCTAACAGTCGGCCTTTCCTGACGTTTACACGTCCCGTGGAAAGATTATGCAAGGTAAAGAAAATAAACCTAACAATTATTCAAAATAACGAAACACAACAACTCATGACACAATTATGGCTACATAGTGACATATTGATCTCTTTCTATTACATCACACTAATTAAATATAACTTTTCGATAATTTTAACACAATAACAAGCATAACTCAGATATAATTACATTCGGCAGCATTGAAGGAGCTGCGGTGGCCTCTAAATATCCACAACAACTCAAGCATTATTCAAAATAATTCACACTCGCGGTGACATTGAAGGAGTTGCGGTGGCCTCTACATATCCACAACAACTCAAGCATGCTGTGGCCCCTTCATGTCCACAACACACTAGCGACAATATCACAACTACGAGTACAATCACACTCGTGGTGACATTGAAGGAGTTGCGGTGGCCTCTACATATCCACAACAACTCAAGCATGCTGTGGCCCCTTCATGTCCACAACACACTAGCGACAATATCACAACTACGAGTACAATAATAACATTGGTGGAACTATCGTAGCCTCTACATATCAGCATTATTCAAAATAATTCACACTCGCGGTGACATTGAAGGAGTTGCGGTGGCCTCTACATATCCACAACAACTCAAGCATGCTGTGGCCCCTTCATGTCCACAACACACTAGCGACAATATCACAACTACGAGTACAATCACACTCATGGTGACATTGAAGGAGTTGCGGTGGCCTCTACATATCCACAACAACTCAAGCATGCTGTGGCCCCTTCATGTCCACAACACACTAGCGACAATATCACAACTACGAGTACAATCATAACATTGGTGGAACTATCGTAGCCTCTACATATCTACGGCCATTCCGGTATGCCGTGGCCCCTGCATGTCCACAACACGCCAACTTGACAAGTTATTATGGCCTCTTATATCTTATATCCATAATAACCACGTATCTGACATTGTAGCCTAGCTGCATGTCTACAGTGGGCTCTAATAATGTTTATGTAAAAATAAATTCATCATAATAATAATCGTAAAATATAAAACAACAAAAGGAACTAATAATAATAAATAAATAATGTACAAAACTGTATAATATTAATAACAGAACAAAGTAAATTTTCTCAATTATTCAAATTAAATTGTACATGATTGTAACATGGACAAAATTCTGCTCTTAATACTTTTACCTGTTTTATCTTAATTGTTTACACCAATAACCATCCAATCAAAAGTAATGCCAATCATTCATCAGTAACATTTCCAGACTGCGTATCACTGTCACTAACAGTATTTCGTTTAAAAACCAACCACGGATGAATTTAATCCACGGGAAAAACTCCAGTGAAGTTTCCCTTGCGTGACAATGGGGTATCTTCTATTTTATATCGGTCATTGTCAAAGACTTCTACAATACGGTAAGGATCACGAAGCTTTGGGATTAATTTCCTACTTTTCCCCGTCGAAGGAATTTCTCGCTCTACCCTGACTAAGTCCCCAATTTTGAATGTAACTCTCTTTCTAGATTTATCAAAACGTTTCTTCTGTTCTACTTGATTCTTTTCTATGTGTTGTGATATTTCCTCTCTAATATTTTCTACGTTGTTCCCTATGTCTTGTGTATAGTCTATAATATTAAGGGTTAGTAGGGAGTTAGTCGTACCAACCAAGTCAATGCCAAATAATGCCTGTGCTGGTGTCTTTCCGATTCCCTTATTAAGGGTATTATTTAAACCCCATTGTATTTCAGAAATACATTCATCCCATTTATGTTCGGGTTTATTTAGGTTTGTTGCAGTTAGGGCAACTAAGACAGTACGGTTGTAGCGTTCCACTTGCACATTGGCACGTGGTGTCGCTACCGCGTTCATAACGTGTTTAATGCCTACTAGGTTCGTCCTAAATCGTTGTAATGAGCTTGCCAAGTTATCTAATTGATCGTCAATCCTAGGGAGGGGATAATGCTCCTTAATTAATCGTTTTATTTTTATTTTTATTGAGTGCCCTATAGTCAATGCATAATCTGTAATCTCCTGATTTCTTTTTGACGAGGAGCACTGGTGACGCATAACTTGAAGTCGATGGTTTAACTATACCAGAGTCCTCAAATTCTTGTACCATAATATTACGAACTACTTCTCGCTCTGTAAAAGGCATGCGATACGGCCGGTAAACTACTGGTGTATTATCACTGAGATTTATGTTCATTTCAGTGTTGGAAATACAGCCTAACTCTCTGGTAGAAAAAGCGAAAAAATCCCTGTATTCATTTAATAAATTAGTCAATTCCAAGAGATTGTTTTCACTGATTTGGTCACTCACAGACAACATTTTAGGATCAATAATAATTTTAGAAGAGTTATCCGCGCCTTTATCAATTTTATTCACGCTTTGACAGTTAATTTTTGCTAGCGGCAGATCCCGAGACAGAAGGGTACCTTTATTTAAATCGAATCCCGATTTTACCAAACCGTCCAATTGAAGTGTGGATTTGCCACAAACTAGCTCTAAAATACAAGGCATTATACTGTACGTCATTTGCGGTTGAGAGCATAGACTAGGTTCCACGACCACCTTACCATCGTACGGTGGATTAGACTCTACAGCCACTTTGGTGCGGCCCATTACTTTAATAGAGTTACTAACATAGTGTTTAACACTTTCAGGGACGTTTATAGTTTTACTCTTAAGGCGCTTAGACGAGCTAAATTAGCAACTCTATTTGTGGTGGTTCAAACTTCGTTTGAAATGCTGTTAGAATAAAGTTTTAATCAGCTTGCACTACAAAGTGGTTGTTACGTCAGCCACTGCGGGCCAAATAGCGCGAAATGAGTGGTTTCGATCGATTTACAAAAAAAAACTATTGATTGGATTCAGAAACTAAAACAGTATCATGCTAATATATATCCTGAAGAATATCATATATTTTTCTGGTCTTGTTTATAGCAGTAAATCATATACTTTTAGTAATTATAAAACTCGCGTTTAGCTCGTGTAATCGCCTTAATAAATCGCCTTAATAATCAGTCTTTCGTTTTGAGAACTATGACATGGCATTGTTCCGTAAACGTTTGGCCTACAAGTAATGAAACCTTTAAATAATAATAATATCGCTGGACATTAACACACAGCGCTATCTAGTGCCACACTAAGCAAGGATTGTGTCGTGGACTCCAGATAGTTGACATACTACATATATTATTTTTCTGTTTGTAAATACATACTTAATATACATATAAACATCCATGACTCGGAAACAAAATAATGTCCATGCTCATCACACAAATATTTGCTCCTACCGGGATTCGAACCCAGGACCCTAAGAACGCAAGGCAGTCTCACTACCGTGCAAAATTGACAGTCCGTTTACTGTGTACTGGGCAAGTGTACACCTGCTCAGAAATAGAAAATAGATTTTGTACCTACTTAAGTTTTTTTTTTTTTTGCTAACAAATTACTAACACCTTCTTATTTTATTTTACTTTAATTTTACTTTACTTTATTTTTTATTTTTTTTTGTGTGTACTACTAACAAACATACTAACGTTGTATTTTGTAAAAATGTATGGACTTCATTGTGTCTGAAATAAAGATAATTATTATAATTATTATTACTACCACTACGCCATTCGGGTCGTAATAATGATCAGCGACTATGAGTACTTCAACGCGGGCTTTAACTGAGTCTATTTCAATTTCGGTATCACATTTCCCTAATCACTGAACAATTGAGTTTCCAAACCCTCTTAAAATTGGCAGGTCACCGTAAGACAAAGTTAGATTTAACACTTTTGCATCCGATTCTCGGAGCATAGTGATTTGACTACCGAAGTCAATAAAACAACTTATAGTCTGACCGTTAACTATCGCGACCTTAAAATATTCCGCATCATTATACTGCTCCTTTGAAATGTTTTAAACAGTATTAATAGTTTCATGCTCACGTTTATTGGGACAATCGCCAATCAAATGGCCTACTTTATGACAGTGGTCGCATCTTTTAATCGGATGTTTACATTTGTAAAAAGAGTGCCCTTCCTCTCCACAATTATAACACTTTGATGATCTAGTATTCGCAGATGCGGATGCATTGTCTTGAGAGGTTTTAAAACGCTTGCTGTCGGACACGCTCGGCTGCACAGTCACGTTTTGCTTGTCATTCTTTTTAGTTATTTTAACATTGCGAAGGAAAACTAATAATTTATCAGGTTCGCTAAATTGCACGGCCTCAGCACTGGTTCTGACCGATCTATCTTCAATACCGAATAATATACAATCGATAGCGTTTTTACCTGAAATGTTACATCTATTAAGAAGAACTATCTTTTCGTAATAATAATCTTCTAAACTATCGCCAAAACGTGCCCTACAGGCGAGCATCTCCGTCAGCAACTGACCATAGTTATCGTCACTGGGAAAAGCCGACTTCAATTTCTGTTGCCACTCCGTCCATGTAAATAACAAAGTGGGTAGACCCTGGTACCATTTCTGGGCCAACCCTACTAACTTAGGCAAAGCATAATGAACTATCTGTCGTTCTGTCCAATTATAAATCTTTGCACATTCGTTTACTTTTGTAATCCAAACTTCTATACATTGATTTCGCTTTGTTGGATCGAATTCAGGCACAACGTTCAAAACAGGGTAACGTTCTTCATTGCCGTCTGTACGCAAAGACTTAACAAGTTCTTGGAACACACTAACAAAATTTTGAGAGTCAAAAACCGTTGATTGCTTACTTGTCAACGGTGATGATGCGCTGTTGCTGGTCCCAGCACTCAGTCGTGCTGCTGGTTCCTCCGGCGGCGCTTGCGTATCTGGCGTCTGGGTACGGCGTTGCCTCGACTTCTCCATATGCTGAGAACGCTTTCGTCGTGGACGCCTATGCCGTGATCTGCGACTGCGCTCCGAGGATAATTCTGACTCACTGCTGGAGTCCTCAGAACGTCGTACCCGCTTTCGAGACCGTTGCTTTGGCATATTACTTGCGTAGCTTTAAATATGGGCGTTGAGTATTCCACCAAAACCGTTATAGTTCCGGTGTGATCCCACTTCTGACCTTTTAAAAGGTCAGAAATAAGAATCCAGTCCTTCTTCAAATAATCACTTTATTCTACCACACTTGTACAATGCACGTCTTGTCTGCACGATGCTTCCAACTCGAAAGCCTGTGTTCGCATTGTCAACGCTTGTAGGTGAATGTCGGAACGAATGGCGAAGTGAACGGTAAGATCGAATGACAAACAAATCAATACACCATCCGTATGACATGCGAACACATACATTTAATTACAATAAAATTAGTTATGGGTAATATTCGGATAAATATTTTAATAAAAGCTAACACAATATAGGTAGGTATAGGTAATATTTAGGTAAGTATTTTAATAAAAGCTAACAGTTGTATAAACTTATCTTCCTAAGTAGTTTTCAAAATAAAACCAATATAATATACAAAAAACTTATCATTAAAATTATTGAATCACACGACGTAATATTGTCCAAATGTCTTGATTGGTAATATTTGCATGGCAAAATCAGAAAGACTAGATCGCAATCAGTCGAGCAAAGGAAATATCAGATTTGTTGTTGAACAGTGGTTAACTTTTTTTCATTTTTCTCACCTGTCATGCCGATTAGAATGTCAGTGTTGGTATTGTTCAATCACTTTGTTTGGGACATCTCGTGTCGCTAGTAACATGGGATATGTTACTGGGGTGTCGCGCACCCACCAGGAATGAACAATGTGTAATATGTACTTTATTGTGTAAATGACAACCGTAGCGCTTCAAAAACTACTGTAGGTATCACGTATCTGGAGGTCAATCATAATAGCAAGCCAGTTGTGGAAAGCATCAAGGTACATCCAATTTGTGGTGAGCTTGCTCCTCCTGCTTCTACTCCATGTTCTGCGGTATCTATCTGGTTATAAACCTCTTCTGGTTGCTGTTATGTACTGACGGCTGAGCGAGTGTGAATGTTCTTGACTTAGATTTTGATTTTTACAAACAATACTTTTAATTTTCGATGAGTGAAACGTACCTTTATTTCGTGACAACTTCATTTTGTCAGCAGCACCTTTATTTTGAGATCGGGCATTAAATCGACTTGCACCAATCTAATAACCCAACGAAAATATTTTTTAAGGAATCTTAATACACGAAATAAATAATACAGCAGAATATTACTAGGATACCACAGACGTAATTTTACTATACAGCATGATAATACAAATGTTGTCTGGTAAAATTACTCAGCTGCATCAGCTTGCATAAAAATGTTATCGTTTGGTAAACAGTCAACAGATGAGTGAAGGCCAAGCTCGACTACGACTCCACCGTTTGTGCGTGTGCGCGCACAAAGTTCTCAGTTGTGCGCGACCATTTGCGGGGAACACGTGCACATTTTGTTCATGTTTACCTAAGCGAGTTCACTGAAGGAAACATTCGTGCCACACACCGGTAGAATCACGGCTTAAGGATTACTACATTGTAATAACAAGACTTTTCAGAAACCCACGAAAAAAATCAATTTAATTTCAAGGTTTGTTGCTTGCTAAAGATTTATGGCAAAACAAGTTACTAGGAACGTGCGTCTTTTATGATGTCGGTGATAAATTTTAATATTTGAGAAACTGAACAGATTTTGCTGCAATGCACAGTGATGTTGTTACTTTGGCAATGATTAATTTTAATAATTCAGAAAAAAGTATATTAATATTTTCAGTTTATTACGTTAAATATCGCTAAACGTCAGCTATTGAACAAGGGCTAATTCCCGTTTTCACTAAAACTAGGTGACGCTAAACTAAACGCTTCCATATCTTATAATGGACGCGACTAGACCATGATATGCAATTATTGTAGTGGCGATGCATGTTGACCTTTTTTGCTAGATTATCACAGACGCGGATACGCTAAATTTTAACAGACATCTTTGCTTGTGGATTCCTATTCAACTGACCGTCTATCAGTAAACCTTGAAATTTCGCAACTTGAACTTGGTCTATAATACAGTTATTATATTGTATTATTATATTTGGTACTGAACTGCATTGATAAAAGTGCATAACGTAAATGTTTTGCAAGTTAATTAGCAAATTGTTTTAGTCACGCCAATTAACAATGTCCCTAAGTTGAATGTATTTATATTTTGTTCGTATATGTATAATATTTATGTCTGTAAATTTAATACTTGCGACACTGTCCTCAGTGATGAGCTAGGTTACTCGTATGATAGTATAACAAGAATAAAAGTGAACTAAGAACTCTACCCTGAGGTAAGCCGTTTCTGATAGTTTATTATTGCTTTGAATGTGTACATTTTCTCCCGCCTGCTTTTTGATATTTCCGTTTATTGTATAAAGCCCTAGATATGATTTAGTAAAATCTTATTCCATATTGTATTAAGACGCCTGCGGAGCATGCGTCGTTCATACAAACGTAATACCAAAATAATTTGTAAATAAAACAAATTCTTAAGGTAGTGTCTATTTATTTCGATGAGATCACAGAATATCTAGGTTCCCAAATATACATTTTGAATGGACACTGATTTAAACAAAAGTTATGAGAAAAATAAGTTTTCTATAGAAATTTTAAATTCCTCATATCTCGTCTTTATATCATTGTCCTTTCAAAATATATATTTGGGAACATAGATATTCTGTAAACCAATCGAAATAAATACACACTACCTTAAGAATATGTATGATTTACAAATTATTTTGGTATTACGTTTGTATGAACGACGCATGCTCCGCCGGCCCCTTAAGCCAATTAATCAGAGTTTTCGTGACTAAGTACTACTAGCAATCAGGTCGAAGATAGTGATTTTTATTTTTTATGTTTGTAAATACGTTTCTTGCACAACATTAAATAGTAAAAAATATATTAATCGATTCACCACACGATCGATCGATCGATTTCATGCATTGCTGATAATTATATTGTTAGGAAGTAATGAGGTTTCGCGTAGTATTATGAAGAAATGAGGTTGTACGTAGCACAGGTTACTTCTATGGAAAGCAGTGACAGACGACTGGCATTAGTCTCTGGTCGCGGTAGACTGGTTGGGAATATCGTTCAAAGGGCTGTAAGATTTATATTTTCCTATTTTGTGTACTTACTCGCTACTTTTCTAAGCAATTACGTGTTAATTGAATTCCTTATGATTTATTGTGGTTATGGATAGTTTCAGCAATTGATATTTTGTTCCAAGTTAGAATAAACGGTTGTATTCATTACTTTATGTACCTCGTCGTCTTATTTTAAACATCTTCACTTCTGAATGCTAAATTCAGAAGTGGGATAGTGAACACAAATTGCCCACGAAAGTGTAAAATATTCAAGGAACAAAATAACAATTACCTTTCAACCGAAAGTCAAAATGGTGATTTTTGACTTTTTCGTTTTTATTCTTGTCATTTCTGTTATTTTACGTGTGTGATTGAATATCAAGCTTTGCGATATATATGCTGAGAAGGCGTGATCACCGTCATACATGAGATTGACCTAAAGGTGACACGCGAGGCAGGTATGCTGACGGTGAAGAACTAACCCTGAGAACCCGGGCCTCGCGGTCACTTCGTGTTAGCTTAGCCCCGTAAACTTGAGCGATGTTCCGCAACGAGTTCGTCCAAAGAACTTCGAGTGTCTTTCATTATTAACCATTCGTACAAACGATCCAATCGCTTACAGTTTCAAAGCCTGGTCGTATGTGATTACTCTCGTGGAAGCTTTAATGGGCCTGCCATACACTCGACGAGCGGCATGGGAAGCAGTGAGGAAAGGAGGCAGAGACGTAGTGTGACAACATTACTCGTCATGCCTTACATCATTTTCCTCGTCGTGCCCACCGCTCCCTATTTCGTCGGTTTTTGAGTGCAGGTCAAAGGACCAGCAATATCAGATTTTCTCTCATTCGATTTCAAACCTAACCGTCAATACTTTATGTTGTAAAATCATTCGGAGAAGCTTTTAAATTTTCCCAATCAACCTTGAATTTAATGCTTGTTAGCGACAAAGTTGAAAATCTATTAACCTTTGTGTGCAGTGCAGAGTGTAGCAATTAATTGCGTGAGTAGAGCAGTGTGTGGTCAGCGAGGGCAACATCGTAGCAGCGTGAGGAGCATCGTGACGGCGTGAGGAACATCGTGGCAGCGCGAGGAACATCGCGGCTGCGTGAGGAGCATCGTGTCAGCGCGAGGAGCATCGCGACAGCGCGAGGAGCATAGCGTTGAGCAGCATAAGGAGCATAGTGTGGTATGAGATCTTTACAGCCTGTGAGGTCGCCCTGGTTAGTATGTATCTAAGCAAACACGACATTGACGTGTGGCGTCACGAAGTGGACTGTGCAGCGGTACTCCCGAGTGTTTTTCGCGAGTAGCTTTTTATCTCAAGGGCGACGACGCAAAAGTTTGGCTAAGTGAATGGGTCATCAATGACCGAACTTGGTCAAATTTTAAAAGAACAATGGCCAGATTTCTCTAGGAGCTGGACTCTACTTTTATTTTTCATGTCCCAAAATAAGCTTTATTTAAATTGGTTTGTTCTTATGTCACAAGCATCATACCGTTTGAAAATCATATCTAAAAGCCTCAATTATATTTTTGAGATAAGAAACAACTACTGCCTTCTATCCGACTGTTGCATAGGCTAAATGTGTACTTAGCGCAAGGAGGATAATTAGCGGTCTCGTTTAGATTAGTTGCGATTTCTCAAAGAATTTCCCAAAATTGGGACATCTGTCAGGGCGCACTGGCAACTCGTCTGTCCATTGGACTCTCGGTTCGATGTCGTCCAGGTGTGGTCATCGGTCCGTGGAACGATGCCTGGGTCAAAACAGCAGAGGGAAGTCCCAGGTGGTGCGACGTGTGTCGCAGTTCGCAGCGGCAAATGAAGCGTGGAAGATGCGTATGATTGACAGGTGTCATTCAATAGATTGAGTAGCTTGTCGATGACAAGTGGCATTCCGTTGTGCGAGATTGAACAAGGCGCTTCCACTTAATTATCTTTTATTACAAGGATCCAATACATAATAAGTTGGCATAGTGGTTGATGCCTAAATACTAATTGATTTGAATAGCGGTTGACAACTGTTCAGAAAAACTTGAATGTTTCTAGTCTTTGAATAACAACAAGTCATATTATGCGCGAAATGAGTCGTCAATGGGTACGTTTTGAAACAATTATAGGAAGGTAGTTTCGATGAAACTGCAAAAACTAAAATAAAGATAACTCTTTTTTTCATGGCCACTTGAAGGGACACTTCTTGTGTTTTTTATGAACTTGTAAAATAGGAGAATTTTTATAATAAATACGGCGATTATATGGCATAAAGGAACGCTATCGTTTCGTCGTTGGATACGTTTTGTCTAACCCTCTTTAACTCAAAGCTTCTGCCAGCGGCTTCGCCCGCGTGAACTTTGATAATTGTCTCATGGGATCTTACTACTAGGATAAAAAGCATCTTATGTTTTAATCCAGGTTATAAACCATCTGTGTTCGAAATTTCATCCAAATCCGGTCAGAGATTTTGCGTGAAAGAGTAACAAACAAACATCCATACATCCATACTCACAAAATTTCGCATTTAGTAGGATTTTATTGGAAACAATGAACACAACATCCGACAATTTTACAACATATGTCGCTGAGTACGCCCGGCGTACCATAAGTTTGTTACGTTTGACAACAGTTAAGAGTCTTACCGAAGAATTACGAACTCCTATTAGTTTAATTGGTTATACGCGGTATTGGTTATACGCGGTATTGACAACCCACAAAATTGGGCAGCCGTGGCAAATGCGAACTTAGCAACTGAAGACATAGTCTTGATTCTTTCAATTTACGTAAAACCAAGTTGTAAACTTGAGTCTTCTGGCGGGTAGCTTATTTACGTATAACTGTCAGTTATTATGCCACATCTCACAGTTTTCGGTGTTTCTATTAACAAAGTAGGCTTGAAATATCCTATCTGCGTCACCTACTTTAAAAATCAAAGAATGTTTTTCACTGAACGAAACAGTCCGTTTTGTTTCCGTAACAGTCTCTAAGTAAAATGTCAATCAGACAGAGATAGCAACCTACCGAAACCGAACAGTTGTTTAGAGGCCGTAAGAAGCACGCTCGCTCGATCTCGAACCCAAGTTCTACGAATGTAATCAGTGAGGACATAATTATGTCGTAATTGTTCTAAAAAGCTTCTTATGGAGCCGGTTGATGCTTCCGTTTTCAAAAATCCCGGACGCAGGGTACAGCCAATGATATTACTGCTGTCAAATATGGAGCGTAGTGTTTCTAATGCAAGAGAAAAGGGTACAAGTATCTAGGAATCAGCGAAGCTTTGTCGAATGACAAAACAGACGTTATTACAGCTGTTGTTCAAGGCATCCGTGGATACACCCATAGATTTATAATTCTCTGTTTTGTTTATTTTCTCGCCAATCTTCTCATAGATAGTGGAGCTTGGTTTCGCTGATTTTGTCTGATGTTTTGAAGCACCTTTCTTGTCGAGTAACTCCAACCGCTGTGTTCTCAAAAGCCTAAGTGAACGGCAAGTTATGGCTTCGTAGTTTAAAACTGTAATAATCCTGGAAACTGCTGACAGTCTTAACCGTGGTAGCATTACTAACGTGCGCAAAGAGAGGCAGTACCTCACTAGAACTTTTGACATTCAAATCGTCCTGAACGAAGGTTCAATGCTTTCAAGCTTTAATCAGGTGTGGCCGAGCTCTCGGAAAATAGTCGTTGATCCCCGGAACTGTCAGGCATGAACGCATGTGAGTTTGTGTGTGTGTTCATCAATTTTATTATTGGTACTGACGCCTCTACTCCGCCCATATGGTCGCTGGTGCGTGACCTAGTCACAAGCATTCTAAAAACAACAAAAAAGGTTTTGTGGGAGATCTATTGATGTCGCTCTTGTGAACTCCTGAAGAGGAATAAAGGTACGATCCACCTTACCGGTCCAACCGCCAGTCTTGTGTATACGAGGTCGTCGACCTTACCTTTGTAATAAAGTAGCAATGAGCAGCGGTGGCTCAGTGGTGGCGGCCCCGACTTACGTTCAGTAAGTTGTGGGTTCGAATCCAGGCAGGCGCATTACTTTGTGTAATTTATTACATCACCGCTGCTCTCAAAACGGAGAAGGAAAACATCGTGAGGAAACCGGAAACTGTCCTAGAACCATAAATTCGAAGACATGTGACATCTACCAATCCGCACTGGGCCCGCGTTGTGGATTATATAGCCCATTCCCTCTCATAGAGAGGAGGCCTGTCCCAGCAGTGGGAACATTAATAAGCCGATGATGAATCAATGAGCAAACTAGACCCTGGGATGCGAGAGCCATGAACTTGAAACTGTTTGTTAGTCGCTGAGGAAAAACCACATAAGCAGACTCCCAATACGTGCCCAGAAACGAATGTCATAATGTTTCGTTTTGCTGAGTGCTGTTTCTTTTCTATTTATGGTTTCAGAGATGGTTTTGGGCGTGTGCCTAAAGGTGTGTGAGTCACCCATCCAGTGGGTGTGCTGCCAGAGGCGTGAGTCGTTCATCCAGTGGGTGTGTTCCCACAGGCGTGTGTCGCCTAGCGCATGGGTGTGTTCCCACAGGCGTGTGTCGCCTAGCACATGGGTGTGTTCCCACAGGCGTGTATCGCCTAGCGCATGGGTGTGTTCCCACAGGCGTGTGTCGCCTAGCGCACGGGTGTGTTCCCAGAGGCGTGTGTAGCCTAGCGCGCGGGTTTGTTCCCAAAGGCGCGTGTCGCCAAACGTGCGGGTGTGTCCAAAGGCATGTGTTGTTGAGCGCGCATGGGCGCGCTGCTGGAGCTGGACGCAGTGCTGGTGCTGGATGCTCTGCTGGCGCTGGTTGCGCTGCTGGAGCTAGACGCACTGCTGGTGCTGGACGCTCTGCTGGCGCTGGTTGCGCTGTTGGTGCAGGACGCACTACTGGCGCTGGTTGCGCTGCCGGCGCAGGACTCGCTGCGTTGCTGGCGAAGGACGCGCTGCTGGCGCAGGACGCGTTGCTGGCGCAGGTCGCGCTGCTAGCGCAGGACTCGCTGCGTTGCTAGCGCAGATCTTGCTGCGTTGCTGGCGCAAGGCGCGCTGCTGGCGCAGGGCGCGGTGCTGGCGCAGGGCGCGCTGCTGGCGCAGGATGCACGTGCGCCTGTCGCTGCTGGTGCAGTACGCGCTGGTTGTGGTATACTGTTGGAAATCTAGCTCCTGTGTGGTATGTCTGGTCTTGTTGAATACTTGACCTTGTGTCTTATGTCTAGTCTTGTGTAAATACTAGATCTTCTAGTTTTGTGTGAATGCTAGACCTTTTGATCGTCTAGTCTAGTCGTAGTAATTATGTGAACAATGGTATGGGATGGTTGGGACGCTGACCATCTTATATTTTGTCATTATACGCTGAGGTAAAGTCTTTGGCAGTGATATGGGATGATTGGGACGCTAACCATCTTATATTTTTGCCATTGCGGACTTTGAATTTCTACGTGATTAGCAATAGCATGTGTTGTTGCCTACACGGAATAATTATCGTAAACTCTTTCAGATGACGAAGCTGATGATGTTGAGCATGACCTGAACCCGTGGCGGTAGGGCTGTCCGCACCTGATCTCGATGCTGGAATAGGAGCAGTGCGGCATCAAGATCATCACTTTACTGCAACCTACAACTTTCAAGTCGAGGGCGACTTGGTGTCAGGAGAAGCCGTGTTAGGAAGTAATGAGGTTTCGCGTAGTATTATGAAGAAATGAGGTTGTACGTAGCACAGGTTACTTCTATGGAAAGCAGTGACAGACGACTGGCATTAGTCTCTGGTCGCGGTAGACTGGTTGGGAATATCGTTCAAAGGGCTGTAAGATTTATATTTTCCTATTTTGTGTACTTACTCGCTACTTTTCTAAGCAATTACGTGTTAATTGAATTCCTTATGATTTATTGTGGTTATGGATAGTTTCAGCAATTGATATTTTGTTCCAAGTTAGAATAAACGGTTGTATTCATTACTTTATGTACCTCGTCGTCTTATTTTAAACATCTTCACTTCTGAATGCTAAATATATATTACTTATACTTATTTTAAATCGCAAATGGTAATAAAGATTGCCCTCAGCTGTTAGGTAGTTCAGGATTAGTCACACACTGCAAAACGTTTGCAAACCAGTTGGTTTGCCAAACGTTTGTTTGTTTGTTTCATGTCCCTCACTCCAAGTCCGCGTACAGGCAAAATGTGTGGCTGATCCGTGCGAATATAAATTTTAATGAACTTACTAGTGAACATGTTTTGGACATTTTTGCATAGCAAGTGTAAGGCAATATTATTCGACACGAATTGTATTACTTTTGTAGCTATACCATCAATCCAGAGCGAATTATATTTTTAATGACTGTATCACTCTTGAAATAGTTAAATACACTTGCAATTTCTGGTGGGTTACTATTGACGGTGTAGTGGATTTATAAGTTAAATTATTGGCTCGACATTGCGTGTATTGTTATTTAAAATCAGCAAAGACACTTTAGATTTGTTACCTTTACTTCAAGTATCTGTGCAGCTAGGTCCATTATTTTAATTATATTTTCAATACTCAATACTTTATTGCGTTCCATAATTTGTGTACATGTAACAGTTGGTATGTTAAAATATTGAATCAATTATGGACCCTGTCGGGCACAGCAAAGCAAATTTTAGTTGGGTGCTATAAGTTATCTGGAAACTATTACAGCATAATCTTATCAATAGGCTTGTTAACTGAAAAAATCTAATTAGTCCGTCACTTAGATTATCAAAAAATATTTGACCCGTATTTTTTCTTTTGTCACATAAAAAAAAATTGACGAAGATACGACGCTTTTAAAATTCCCAATACGTCACTGTTCGGTATGATTCTTAGTGAGTACTGAGGTCACGAGCCCCCACTCCCGAGTTTCGATGCGTTTTATCTTTGTCAATACACTGAAAAAACTGATTGTTAAACAAGTGAGAATTTTACTTGTTTAAGTATTTTATGTTTAATACTATCAAGAAAATTATAGAACCAATGAACCACACATGATTATTAGCGATAAAGTCAAAATGATTAAAATATTAATCATCACACATTATTTTTGCTAATATTTAACTTGTTTGAGACAGTCATTTTGAAATCGTCCCTTATAAATTCAATAAAGTATCATTGTGAGGCCGTATGGCATTGTGGATTTAAACAAGTTTTGTTTGTAGGTATAAAGTCGCTTTATAAAATGTATCAAAACATTTATTTATGGCAAGAAATGAGATTATCAAATAAATTATAGCCGGGTTTTTATGAAACATACGATTTTATTGGTCTGACAATGCTGTTGTTAAACATTGGCTGATTTTGTACTTGCCAATAGTAATATTTTGTAGAATGGGTGGAAATTCAAACCTCGGAATTAAACATAAAAATCTGAATACAAATAAATTAAATCCTTTTTTGGCTGAAATATTATTTTTATTATATATTTTCCATTCGTAAATATTTATTAAGATCAAAAGCGGTGGTTTTTAAAGCAAACCATAAGGTGTTCTACCATTTTATGACGGTACATTTTATTACTGAAATGGCAACATTATTTCCGTGTGATTAATTTGCAACAGGTTCTTTCCGGTTCTTTACTTCTTTCTAGTCATGGGTCGTACTTGCAAAATCAAGTACCAGGGCTTCCAAGTCTTAGTACTTTAAGAAACCAGGTCCAAAAACCAGGGCTCGGGATACTTTCAAGTATTTTCTAGCTACAGAGGAAATTGAACCGTAACGTGGTATGAACAAGGAACACAATCACGTATTCAAATAAAAACTTCCGACTTCCATGCCAAGTTGGAATAAAAAAAATCCCTCCGGCAAGCCGCAGGAGGAGGTAGATTTCGGAGAAGGTGCTGGAGCGTCCGACTATTGAAAATTTGTATAAAGAATTGTACTTATGTGTACAACCTACAAAAAAAAATATGATTTCAAAATCGTTGTCCTGTAATGGAAAGTTTACCCTTTTTAAATCCTCTCTTATGAGTTTAGCATAGAAACGCCCTCAAAATTTTAGTTATAATTTTTTATTTGGAAAACCATAAGTTTTATCGCTAAACTTCAAAGGTAACAATTATAGAGTAAACAATTTGCTTTCAAACAAAAATATTTGCGACGGTCAAAATGTTTACTGTTTCGGAGATATGATTTTTTTTCGCAAAATTTTTGGAAATTTCAACCCCCTCCCCAATTTAAGGGTTGCATCAAAAAAGTTTTAATTTAAAGTTGTCCGTATTCTTACTCAGAATGATAAAAATGAAAAACGGTTCAAAAATTTTCCATAGGAAAAAAGTTATGGCCAAAAAACTGATTTTAGAAAACCCGCCCCCCCGCCGCCCCCCATGTACGAATTCCGCCCATTCACGAACTTAGCCTAAGTTTTGACCTTCTCGATTTTTTGGCCAAGTTTGAAAGCAATCGGTTCATAATTGCGACCTGTAGAGTGTGGCTAAATTTGGCTTGTCACCCATATACATACGTAAACATATTATCCCCGTAGGTGAGAGACCAATAGGTAGATTTTTTTTTTTTTAAAAAAAGGAAATCTACCTAAAAATCCCTCCGGCAAGCCGCAGGAGGAGGTAGATTTCGAAGAAGGTGCTGGAGCATCCGACTATTGAAAATTTGTATAAAGAGTTGTACTTATGTGTACAATCTACAAAAAAAAATATGATTTCAAAATCGTTGTCCTGTAATGGAAAGTTTACCCTTTTTAAATTCTCTCATAAGAGTTTAGCATGGAAACGCCCTCAAATGTTTAGTTATAATTTTTCATTTCGAAAACTATAAGTTTTATCGCTAAACTTTGATGGTAACAATTGTAAAGTAAACAATTTGCTTTCAAAAAAAAATATTTGCGACGTTCAAAATGTTTACTGTTTCGGAGATATGATTTTTTTTCGCAAAAAATTTGGAATTTTCAACCCCCTCCCCAATTTAGAGGTTGCATCAAAAAAGTTTTAATTTAAAGATGTCCGTATTTGTACTCAGAATGATAAAAATAAGAAACGGTTCAAAAATTTTCCATAGGAAAAAAGTTATGGCCAAAAAACTGATTTTAGAAAAACCGCCCCCCCGCCGCCCCCCATCGACGAATTCCGCCCATTCACGAACTTAGCCTAAGTTTTGACCGTTTCGATTTTTTGGCCAAGTTTGAAAGCAATCGGTTCATAATTGCGACCTGTAGAGTGTGGCTAAATTTTGCTTGTCACCCATATACATACGTATTCTTAAATATCTCCGTAGGTGAGAGACCAATAGGTAGATTTTTTTTTTTTCAAAAAAAGGAAATCTACCTAACAAGCATAGGAAATTGAAACGTAACTTCATACAAATTAGGAGCACAATCGCCTTCACAAATAAATACCTACTTACAGACGATCTTACAGACGATTAAAGTTTCTACTCAAATTCCATTCAAGAGCCCTGTTGGAAGAAAAAATACTTGCACAGGAAATTGAACCCTGTAGACGTACTAATAAGGAGCACAATCGCGTTTACAAATAAATACTTGCAAAGACAAACCATTAAAGTAAAAATACTTGCACACGAAATTGTTCCGTAAACCCTTACAAATAAGGAGCATGATCGCATTTGCGAAAACACGTCACGATACTCACGAATCAGCGAGACTCGGCGAGCGTCGAGCCCCGAGAGAGCGAGTCCGAGTAGCCGTATAAAATACTTTGAAGTCTTGCAAGTATTTCGGGTCGGTACCTGGTGTACGGACTTGGAAGCAAATACCTGGTGTAAAAACCTGGTTGCGTAAATACGTACCTTCCCTCTTTCTTTTTCCCTCGAAAACATCGGTACAACAAGCAAGTCGACTAAGTTTTTGTTTTTTCAAGATTTGAAATATTTCACTTGCTTGCGTGACAGCGTGCATGAGTACCAAAGAGTGCTTTAAGTATTGCGTGAGTATTCGTGTGTCGTTCGCCGTTTTGCTCTTTGACTTGTGTCTGTGCCTACGTTTTCAACTATGGATGAAGTTGAAGACCTATTAAAAGCTTGGGAATTACAAGAACTTATCCCAACGTTCCGGAGTAAGTAATCGCAGCTCATTATATATACTCGTATGCTTATAACTAGCTAGTGTTCTCCATGCCATGCCCCATACCATCGCCATGCCGGCCACTGTTTTATGGATTGCCTAGCCTTGTTATGTTGTAGCTGGCAGGTCACTGCAAAAAGGTTAAGGTGCATTATTTAGGCGCAACCTATAGGTAACAGACATATAGGTAGTTAAGTACGCCAGTGCTGGGCCGGCGCCCTGCGGGCTCCCGCGCATTTACAGAACGACCCACCGACCGTACTTTGCGATAAATAAATTTAATGTCTAGTATTACCTACTTGCAATTGGTTAAATTAACTCTAAAACTGTCAGTGGGTCGTCTCTCAGCTCAGAGACGCTATTCATTCATTTCAGAAGTTTCTTTATAGGTAAATCTGATAGTAATTATTTATGTACTGGATAGGTATATAAATATTTTTTTTATTTAATTAATTTATAAACACTGGCCATATTCACATCAGAATGGTGGTGTAGTAGGTCTATCTATCAATTTTTGACTAGATAATAATTATTGTTTCGAAAAATGTACCTTGTTACAACACACACCTGCTAACATTAATTGCTTAGCTACCTACCGATTAAATATCACCTGTCCTCGAAATTTCTATTTCAATGAATAGAGATGGCAAGTGAACTAAGAGCTATGATAACATATTTATGTAATGTCTAATCAATGTTTTTATGAAAGGGGGTTGTGTTACATGCCTAAATACTTAAGAAAAATATAAATGTAGTTTTATAATTCAATAGTTATTTACAAAGTTAAACAAAACAATAATTTTATTTTGAGGAACTTAATCAACAGGTTGATGTGTGTGTTTTTGGTACCTACCAGCTAACATTTTTTTTTGAAACAATAACACCTACCAGTCTGATGTTAAGTCGGGTGTATCTTAATTTTTAAAGCATAGGTATGAAAAGGTAATGCAATTATTAACAATATTATGTTCTTGGTAGGTTCTTTATATAGTTGCTTAAAAATCTCATGAACATTATCCTTTTGTAGGTAATGTAATTACCATTCAAGCTTTGGCATCACTCAGTCCTGAATAAATTAAAGAATTGGTCCCTCAAATAGGAACACGTGCATTGTTTATGCGTTCCTGGAAAACCTGGATGTTAGATTTCACAAGTGCTTCTGCTATTAATATATTAGATACATCCAATATTTCACTGAGTGTAAGCATTATACTTGTTTCAGTTAAGTTATTAATTTAATTTGTAGAGATTAATACCTACTTACATTTTTTTTAAATTAGGATATTGAATTGATGCCGATTATCCAGTCACAAACAATTGAACCAACATCACAGCAAATACCCAAATTGAACAATAACAACGATACAGAATATTTGGAATCTGATTGTTCCAGTTCAGATAGTGTATGTATGAGTTCTTTTTAATTTATCTCTAATACTTTATTAATCATATCACTATTCCAATTGAGCAAGGCCTCGTGGGTTGCCATTGCCACCCTTCAATAATTTTAATGAAACTAGATGTTGTTTATGGAATGAGAAAAAGGGTCGATTCCACAACAGAACTTTTTTAGTAAACCAAGCTAAGTTATTGTAGGTACCTCGAGAAAAAGTTGGCTGTTCAGTGGTTTTATTATCATGATTTTTTTTTTACAGGTTTTGATCAAAGTATTAAAGGAAAACCTGGAAGCTTCATCCTTGTTGCCTAGTGTGGGTGAATGCCTACCAGGGGATCCAGCACGTAACTTACTGGCGTCCATTATAGCAAAAGAAATATTAAAAACTAACAAAGATGCCCCAATCACAAACTTAATTTACAACAGATGGTGTGGAGAGATTAAAAAATGTTTTCCTAAAGAGCGGATAACAACATACTACATACCACCATGTATTACTGCAAGTGGAATCACACATCAAGCTCGAGGTAAATTAATCAGTCAAGTTTTGAACACCCGACGCAAATACCAAAAACTTGGTGTACTGAGTGTGAAAAAGAAAAGACTGAATGAAGACAGTCCAGCTTCGTCGGGCAGCTCCACACCTACACGTCTACACATAGATAGTGATGATTCTGCTGCTGATGTAGAAATTGAAGATGAAATACAGTGGCTAAAGAACAGCTCCGATCCATGGTCCATAGTAGAGCAAAAATGGAAAACAACGCTGAAGTACCGGTTGCTACAGTTGAAAAACATGCCCATAGAACAATATTTAACAGAGTACCCCGCATTGAAGAAACCCCATGGAATAGTTTTGGTAATTATTATTAAAATAATTCGCCTTCTTTATGAACATGGTTAAAGCTTCCGTATAAATTGATCTTCATCATCTTTGATATATTTCTTTCTGTCAGTCATTTGAGGTCATCTACTAGGTATTTCTAATTTATGATATTTTTTTACAGCTCCATAGTGATTTTGATGCAGCAAACCCAAGACAAGCTAACAATTTACATTTAAATTTTCCAATTGTAAAGCCTAAACTGCTGCAACTTCTAAAGAACAAAAGAATAAAAGACCCCTTCTATGAGGAACTTGTAAAATTGGCTGATTGTAAGTACCTATACTTACCTTTACTATGATTTTTATTATTTATTTATTATTATTTTACCATTCAGTATTTGATAGTTACACACTTTCTATGTATGTATACATATATATTAAAAAATTGAATTTCCAACCCCTACAGCCACAAGGGGTTGGGAATTCTATTTTTTTTAATGATTTGTATTTATTATACATAATTGTGCAATCTGTCCATTTATTGACATTGGCCGATTTTTGTTATTTTTGCCCAGTATTAATGAAAATTCCGACCGGATTCTGTGTGGTTTTTTTGTTTTACAAACATTAACATTATTTTTTTTTGTTCCAGCCCCAGTTGAAGAAACTACAAACATTGCAGCATTTATGGCTTTAACACATCTGATCACGACAAACGTCCTTAGCCATTCAAACAAAAAGAAAAAAACCGAAAAGGAGAAAAAGTGGAAACCTACAAAAGTAGAAGCACGTGATAGCTTCATTTCGCATGTAAGGGACGACAGCTACTTAAGATTAACCATCGACAAAAGGCACTCCAGTTGTTTAGAGAGAGGTTTGACTTCACAGCCATATATTGTTTTGGTGGGCCTTACATTGTCAGATATAAAATCTTACTTTGTTGTTTTAAATACTGATGTATTTTACAGTAGGAACAACATTTTGTCCGCTGTAGATTCATGCTTTAAAGCTATTTGGGCCCTTAACTTAGAATATTCAGCTGAATGCTACGGAGTGTGGTATTTCATTCAAAGGGCGTTTTTCAAACTCACCAGTACTCATGACAAAGGCTCCACATCTGCGGAATCATTATTGACTGACTGTGACTGTATGTGATAGTTGAGATAAAAATGGTGGTTTGTTTCTTATGCCAGATTGAACTAACTAATTTCAGTGCGTTTAAAGGACATCTTAGCTTGTTTCACAATCAAGTTGATTATAACACTTTTATTTGCGCTGAAGATAATTGTGGCCGGAAATTTAATTTATTTAATTCTTTTAAAAGACATAATAATATACTAACTCAACATAATTCTGAAGGTCCATTAAATATAACTAAACAAATTGAACAACATAACAGTAGCAATGCTGACATAGTGCCTTTAGACAATACTAACAAAGAAGCGTATGTCGAGCTTTTGTCATCAGCCAATTTACCAGATAATACTCGTAGTTCCAATGAACAAATTACATCTCAGGAAATTTTTGATAAAGCTATTTCTTTATTTATAGCAAATTTATATGCAAATGATTTTTTACCTAGAAATGTGGTTCAGTCAATTGTAGACGGATTCAAAAATTGTGTGTCTAGTGCATTAGTTCCTGCAATAAACAAAAATCTAGAAGAACTTTCGCAATATGAAAATATACCGGCTTTTTTAACACAGACTATTATAAATAGTATCACACCATTGTTAACAGATACTTGGGATAAGTTTAGCACTGAATATAAAAGATTTCAATATTTTGAGACACACAATTTTTTTATTAAGCCTCAATCTATAACCATAGGTCAAAGATTAGAAACAGTCATAGAAGAAGGAGTTAGAAAATTAAAACCAGTAACCTGTGAGCAAGCCTTTATCAGTCTAAGATTAGTTTTAAAACAATTTTTCTCGCTCAAAGGTGTTCTATCAGATACCCTTAAATACATAGAATCTTTAAACAACAATATGTTATTACCTAATTTTGCTATAGAGAATTTTATCCAAGGAAGCTATTGGAGAACAGTCCAGAGGCGTTTTGGTGATAAGATAGTTATGCCGTTGTTTTTGTTTTATGACGACTATGAGCCAGGTAATGTTTTAGGAAGTCGAGCAGGACAACATAAGTTAGGGGCTGTTTATGTTTCTGTTCCATGCTTACCACCATGTCGCTCTTCAGTTCTAACAAATATTTTTCTCCTTCTCCTGTTCCATTCGTCAGACAGATCGTTTTTCGGTAATAATGTCATATTTCAAAGTGTCATTGAAGAGTTAAATTTTCTTAGTGAACATGGCGTAAATATTGAAATCCCTGACTTTAAAGGAACACTATACTTTGAGCTAGGTTTAATCCTTGGAGACAACTTAGGGATCCACTCTATGACAGGGTTCCTAGAAAGCTTTTCTGCTAACTATCCTTGTCGTGTACCTATGTAAAGTTCGAAAGGAAGTTATGAAATATCAGGTGGAGGAAGATATCTCCTTAATGCGTAATAATGAAAATTATGAATCGGATCTTTTGCAAAACCAACCATCTGAATCTGGTATAAAGGAGAAATGCGTCTGGCTTCGTGTTAAAAATTTCAACCTGTTCGACCAAGTGGGGGTAGACAGTATGCACGATGTTTTAGAAGGCGTTGCGAAATATATTATGAGTTTCTTAATCCCTTACTTTATTCGGAATGCTAATTTTTTTACTCTGGAACAACTAAATTACAAATTAGAAGGATTTAATTATGGCCCTGATGAAAGGAATCGCCCATGTTTGTTATCTCTTGATCATTTATCTCAAGGAAATGTTCGTTTATCAGCATCTGAAATGTTAATACTTATTCGTTATTTCGGTTTGTTGATTGGGGAGTTTATTCCGACCGGTAATGAACATTGGAGTCTATACTTGAAGCTGCGAACAATTGTAGAATTACTTTCATCAACTGCTTTTAGTAAAGGCACTGAAGAACTGTTACAAAGTAATATAACGGAGCTTAATTCTATGTATCTCTCTATATGCAAAGACACGTTAAAGCCAAAATTTCACAATCTATTGCATTACCACACAGCTTTGCATAAATTTGGTCCTATAATTTCATTTTGGTCCATGCGTTTCGAAGCAAAACACAGAATTTCTAAAATAGCAGCAAGGGCATCATGTAATAGGAAAAATCTGACATGGACCTTAGCTATTAAACATCAATTAAAATTGAACGAAATGTTTTTGAAAGGACAATTAGAACCTACAATTAAAACTGGTCCTGAATTGTCCATTAGTTCTTTGGAAAGAAAATACATTAGTGATAATTTACCAGTAAATCCAACAAATAAACTCGTAAAGGCTTCTTGGATTAAAATATCTTCTACACAATATGCTAAAAACACTGTGCTAGCTTATTCATACGACCCTGATAACGGCTTGCTCGTATTTTTTAGGCTGATTGAGGTATACTTTTATGAATGTGATGTTATTTTGAAAGGAGTTTTACTAAAAACTTTAAATTTTAATGAACACTTCTTCGCTTACGAGGTAAGTGAACTTCAAGTTTCAAAATCTGTGATAAAACTTCACAGGGATTTGATATCACCCATTCCATGTACCATGAGCATGGTATTAAACAAGATGTATGTTACCTTGCGTAGCCCTATTTAATTTACTTAAGTATTAAAAAATTATACAGCAGGTATGTTAATTAACGAAAGGCGTTCCCTTTGAGGGGTCATTTTCATCATTTTGCTCATCATTATGAACACCTTAATATAGGATCAACAATAAAATCGCGAAAAAAAAAGCTGCCCCATGCATTTTATCAATTCATGCAAATGTATGGAACAGCTGATTTTTTATTCGCGATTTTATGGTTGGTCCCATAGGAAAAATTGTTTTTAATGATGAGCACAATGACCTTTTAAAGGGAACGCTTTTTGTTAATTAGCATTCTGTATAATTAGTGTATCAACAATTGATTTATGTCCATTCTGGGCTCAACAACAATATTATAGAAGTGGAAGTGCAAAGTGTCAACTGGCGTTGGTCAATCAATGCTGGATTCCGATACATTAAAGTACTTACATCATCTATTATGGGATAAATGACCATCTGCACTAAAGATTGACAGCTCCTAAGTTCATACTTACGTCTATCCTAAATATTCTATTTCTTTCTAAATACCTATCTAGAAAGAGATAGAATACTTAGGAGATACTATGTCTCTCAGTATGAACTTAGGAGCTATCAATGTTTAGTGCAGACGGGCAAGTGACATCGACATCACTGCTTGACAAAGTTCCCACCTGTTGACACTACGCTTCCAGACTGTGTACCTTTTACATTGTTATCAAGCCCAGAGTTGACCTATAAGACAATCAAAATAATAATTAAAATAATACTGTTGATTTTAATAATAATTTAATTATTTGTACAGTGTGGAAATGGTAAAGTGTTAACTGGTGATAGTTTTATCATCCATTGCTAGATTCTAGAACATTTAACTACATCACTTAAAATAATGTGACATCAATCTCTGATTGACAAAATTATCGCCTGTTGACACTACGCTTCCACACTGTACCTAGTACATTGTTGTCAAGCCCGGAGTGGGGCTAGAGACTGCCTAGTGGGCTATAAGTTAATAAAAATAATTTTAATAGGTAATTGTTGATTATAATAGAATGTAATTATTTATACAGTGTAGAAGTGTCAACTAGCGCTAACTTTGTCAGTCATTGCTAGATAGATTCCAAAACATTTTATTACATTTCAACTAAAATATACCTAATGTGAATCTATCAAGTTGTTGCTTGTGTCCACAATGCTTCCATGCGGTCTAACTATTATAATATTGTTTATCGAGCCAGTGAGTGTTATTATTTTGAACATGAATGTGTTTGGGAATAAATTTTTCTAAAATATGAACTGCTCTATTTTTTTTATTTTACAGATAGATACTACCCAATGTTAAATCCAATGTATTTTTAATAGAGTTAGTAATTGGTAACTATTGGTATTAATTTTGATACTAAAAATTGATAGTAACGAAAAACTAATATATTTGTAAGTAATTTGAAATTACTGTTGATATCTAGGGTTGGCATTATAGGTAAACGAAAAACTAAAAATTAAAAATACCTTGCATTTTGTATTACCTAAGCCTTTTGTGAATAATCTATTAAGTTGCAGTATTAGAGTGATACTACCCTTAAAAAATTAGTAATTTATTAAGGGTAGTATCACCCTAATACAAATAAATTATTATACACATTATATGCAACTTAATAAATTATTCACAAAAGGCTTATGTAATACAAAATGCAAGGTTTTATTAATTTTTAGTTTTTCGTTTACCTACCTATAATGCCAACCCTAAATCAACAAAGTTACTAATTAAAACAAATATCTCATACATTCGACTAAACATTCAATTTGATTGATCCGAATAACCTACCTTTATGAAAAATACTAAGAAATTTTATAAGATTAACTAGACAAGATATTAAAATCAAACATGGTTCATAGTAACTTTCATAAATAACCATGATTAACTTCATAAACTGAAAGAAGTGAATTTAAATATCGTCTTGATAAGATTTCATAAAGACACATGATTAGCCTAACAAAGTGATTTGTTTCGGCAAAATACTTTTAGTTATTAATCTTACAAAGGTCCTTATTAAGTCTATCATAATCCTTGTTGATCATCATCAACAACATGATCAAAAGTACTAAATGTTTTGTTAGAATGAAATAACTTCACTGATCATCACAAATATGGACTTATTTAATTCCACTATGATATTTGTATAAATCAGTGATAAAGTTAGCTTTATTGCTAGCTAACAAGTAGCTTTATGTTCCCCTATATGAACATTTTACTTGATAACAGTAAACAAAAAAAATATGGCAGCGATAATATTTTTTTTTCAGTGTATTCGTTGATTTACAAAAAAATTACAAGTAAACCAGTTACAGTCACTTTTAAATTGTCGGAACAAAGATGTAAATTAAATCTAGCTACAATCCCAGTCACAACACATAAAAACTGTGAAAGTACTGTAGTTACCCATTCCCTAGCGTCGATCTCTATGGAGAAGAACGGGCAAGAAACTCCATGGACACTCTTTTTAATCATAATGTTGTCATTAAGACGGCCAGTGTACCAGAAGAACATGTCATATTAGTTTTAAATTCGTTATAGCCAAACATAACATAGCTTTGATTATTCAGTGTTTTTTTTTTTTCTTAATTCAATGTTTAAATTAAACTTTATTCACAAAAAATCGTATATTATATTATTGATAAGCAGCTACTTTTTTCTCAGGACTCGTGCTGAAGAATATGGGCGATAAATCATGCTCAGTGAGCACTTAGAAATGAAACTAAAAACGAGAAAGAAATTCTTTAAACATAAACGTATCGAGGCGAAGTTATAGCCAACAGAGACACCAAAGACATGTGAAGTTAATTTTCATCACTGAAACTGTCCTAACGAAGAAGCATATTTTGCGGCAATCATAAAACGTGAAGACATAATATCTCATTATTTATGGTAGTCACCTTTTGTGATAATAGATAGTGTTAATATTATTGCTCAAATTCTTTAATTTAAAACATGATAAATCGTAATGAAAATAAGACCAAAATACTCAAGTAACGAAACGTGTATTGAGTGAATCAAACAAGCGTACAGTTTTATTCAGTCTGCGTCTTGGAGTAAGTTGTGAAAAGAAATGAGATACAAAATATTTTTACTACGAAGGCGGACGTTGATATTGAAGGCTCTCATGGTGACAGTGATTTGCTTTATGGTCGCATTGTTGACTACACTACCATCACCGACTGAAAACGATGATGCGGAGGCGAAACCCATGAAAATGGCGAAGCCAAACACAAAGAAGAATAGTGGGACCTACGACAATAACCTATCTGACGGTGAGTGTTGTTTTATGCTTTGAAAAAGGGTAGTGACGACAAAAAACTAACTAGTCCCGTCACTTAGATTATCAAAACATATTTGACCCGTATTTTTCCTTTTGTTACGTAAACCAAAATTGACGAAGATACGACGCTTTCTTTAGTATAAATTTTAAAGAGTTCTAACGTCACGAGCCAATTCCACTACACTCCCAAATTTTGATGCGTTTTATCTTTGTCAATATTCACTGATTTACAAAAACAAAAAATACGTGGCCATTATTTTTCAAATCTCTTCAAAAATTTTTTGATACTGTCGTCACGTCTATTGCATGAACTTGCTTGGTGTAGGTGTCAAATCAAATATCAGATTTATCGATGGCTTTACATGTCATTGCACTGTATCGTGTCACCGTACGAAACTAACATGACTCAAACGACCACATCGCAATAAATAAATCTAAATCTGAACACGAAATTGATACAGGATAGTTTTTATTAGTTATTGTTCGATAAGGCAATCTTTCCACAGGAATATTTATTTATTTCAGGCCAACCAACAATTTATTGTTTATACTGTTACATTTTATTCACATCTTAATTCAAAGGTTAGTATAACAATTTCTTACAGGTTAGCACCGCATAAAATAATAAATGTAACCAGATTAATTAAAGTTGAATACAGATTGGACTTAAAATCATCAAAACAAAACAAATAATAAAATATAAAATCAAAATTAAATACCGAATAAAATTTAACTAGAAAGTACGAATCAAGTTGTGATTCATTATCTTTAGGTAGACATCGTATAGGAAAGAGTGGGCATCAGTTTACTTCGTTCTTTCTTATTAGTTCCGTTTCAATATCAGCTTTCCGTTTATATTAAAGCATTAGTGCTTCTGTTAGCATTGTAGTCTCCCACCTTCCTTCATTGTAGTCTATTTAAGTCCTTATTAATTAAATTGTATAATATTTCCACTTAAACGAATTTCAACCTGGCAAATGGTTAAAATTGATGTTCGTATTTGTATTACTTATTGAAAAAGTCATAAAACACAAAAAATATATATATAATTAAAATAAATTAAGGCCGAAAGTGGAACCAAAAACTGAGCTTAAAACTTGTATCTCCAAAAACACATTATTGTTGACATTGTTTTAGAATCGCGTCTCTCGATGCGATTGTCTTTCGGTTAATACATGCAATACAAATGGTAATGGGGACAGACGTAACGGAATACTAGAATGAAATTCTGATAGGATTTTCCCCAAGAGTGTTATAACAATGAATGGCCTTTGCATCCTTCTACTTTATTCTCTTGATGGCATTAGTTCAATATCAGGACGCTGACGCTACCGTAGTGTGAACTTTCATCGTGAGTAAAAAATAAAAATATATGGAACCGCCGATTATTTTTTAATATTTATATGCCTAATAACTATGTATACCTACGGCCCCGTTGGTCTCGTGGTGTTCTGGTGGCGTAGGGTCCTGCGTTCGATTCCCAGGTCGGGCAAAAAGTGCTATTGGGTTTTTCATTAGAAATTTCTTAGTAGTTGCCCGGAGTTTGGAAGTTGGCGGTATGATACCCACGTTAAGCCATTAGTCCTGCGCCTGATCTCTCTCCGGTCGCGTTGAATTGCCATAACATCGGACTATGAGAGTAAAGTAACAGAGAGTGCACCTGTGCCTTTTTTTTTTTTTTTTAGGATGGGAAATCATCAAATGACTTCTCCCACTCTAGGCGGAGCGGGAGGGAGTGTCAGACTCTTACTGACTAAAACCCATCCATGTTCCTTCCTCGCCCTTTACGTTCCGGGGCCGCGGTATCTAGTGCACCTGTGCCTGCGCACACACTTGTGCACTGTAATATCCTCTAACTAAATAACTCCGTTAAGATTGGCCGCCGTGACCGACCACGGTCTGGAAGACTACTAACTACGCAACAATGACAACGCCATGCTGCAATGTGTGTTTGTCTCTCACAATACCAACGCGGGTCGGTTGGCTTGGTTGGCTTTCAGAAACAGAGAATGAATTATATTGCCGTAATTGAAAAGGACTTTGGTTATAATATTCTAAATCCCGTAGGGTTCGCGATAAATGCGCCGGGTTCGGACAACGCACCTGGTGAACTAGGAAAACCGGTGGTCCTACCCAAAAATAAAACCAAGGAAACAGAGCAAGCTGTCTCAGAGGGGTGGGAAAAGAACGCTTTCAACCAATACGTCAGCGACCTGATATCCATTAGGAGAAAGCTGCCTGACCCAAGGGACGAATGGTAAGAAAATTATACCAAATCCGTACGTGTTCTATGAGCTATGACCTCAACACATGTGATGTGAAGGAATTCAGGGACTTTCGTTAATTTTATCATCGCATTGCTTTGTGTTGAATAAAAAAGAAATATATACTTTGTCTTACCAAACTCATTTGCGTAAGTCTCACTAAACATAAAAGATTAAGGGTTATATGAGGACTTGAACGAGAAAAACTTGGTCGATCGTACCAAGTGTACCAGGTAAAGTTTGTCAAACCAATTTAAGAAAATGTCCACTAGAGTCAATCTTAATGGTTACTAATAAAATGCTTCTCCAGGTGCAAAGTGCCGGGGAGGTATCTAGAGGATTTGCCGCAGACCTCCGTGGTTATATGCTTCCACAACGAAGCGTGGTCGACGCTTCTTAGGACAGTTCACTCCGTGCTGGACCGGTCACCATCTCACTTGCTCAAGGAGATCATTCTCGTCGATGACTTTTCCGATATGCGTAAGTCTGAGTTTGCGAATGAATATGTTTTTGGGGTGATAAAGGATTCCACTTGGATTTGTTTTTGACCATCTAGTTTTTATTTAAAAAAATAAATCTGTAGGTATTCATTAATTTTTACTACAGTTCAGTAAAATAAAACAATGACGAGTATATACTTGCAGCTCACCTAATGCAGCAACTAGATGACTACATGTCATCGTTATCAAGAGTTAAGATAGTCAGAACATCCCGACGTGAGGGTCTCATCAGGGCGCGGCTCCTCGGGGTTAGGTATGTCACAGCCCCCGTGCTTACCTATCTCGACAGTCATTGTGAGTGCACTGAAGGTAAAGTTCTAAAATTAGCGTTGCACATATCCTCCGTATCGAACAGTCGTTAATCTTTTCTATTTCATTCCAGGATGGCTCGAACCATTACTTGATAGAATTGCTCGTAGCAAAACTACGGTAGTGTGCCCCGTAATTGACGTTATCAACGAAAATACCTTCGAGTATCACCATACTGACTTATCTTCAGTCAATGTTGGTGGTTTCAACTGGAACCTCGAGTTCGATTGGCACCCTGTTCCGTCGCAGGAGCGAGCGAGACATCAACATATTGCGGAGCCTGTCTGGTCTCCTACTATGGCTGGTGGTTTATTTGCTATCGACAAAGACTTCTTCGAAAGATTAGGGACTTACGACAGTGGTTTCGACATATGGGGCGGCGAAAATCTAGAGCTGTCGTTCAAGACTTGGATGTGCGGTGGAACTCTGGAGATAGTTCCGTGCTCACACGTCGGACACGTATTTAGAAAGCGTTCACCATACAAGTGGCTAAGCGACGTCGATGTGATAAAGAAAAATTCTGTCCGAGTAGCTGAGGTGAGAATTATTTCACGTAATGCTTAATTTTTGAAACTTTTAGATCAGAACGCAATGTCAAAGTCATCAGGTTTTTTTTTAATTATTTTAGGTATGGTTGGACGATTATGCAAAGTACTACTATCAGCGTGCTGGTCCCGATAAGGGTGATTACGGCGACGTTTCTGGCCGCAGAGAATTGAGAGAGAAATTAGGTTGCAAGTCCTTTGAGTGGTATTTGAAGAACATTTATCCCGAACTGTTCATTCCTGGAGAATCTGTTGCTTATGGCGAGGTACTTTCTTGTTATTTAGTGGAGTTTCGTTTATAAATAACAATATTTCAAACTAAATCAATGATGTGAGCGAATCAGAATTAAAAAGAAAAGCATTAAAATAACTTAAACTTACAAACAACGTGAAATACGAGTAGCATCACAAAACTCCTTCTCAACGCTGTCAACTGATGAAATTCCCAAGAGATTGGCAGCATTGTCATGCTGTATGACATTTTATGACATAAAAAAACAGCTCTTGAGTCACAGGAAGCGTCAACGTTTGAATATTTCCTTAAAAAAGCTGTTAGCAAAAGGCTTGATAACACTGGGAGGAAATTTTGCCTTTTGTCAAATTCAATTGAACCGATTATGGCAGTACCACTTTGCAGAAGTTTTTGTTATCAATGTTTGTTTCGGTTTCGCTCGAATTTTCAAATCAATGTATATATGTCACCGTAATATTGTCAAATACGTTATATTGTAATCTCTCTAGCGATATTGTAAACTCTCGAAATATTGTCAACTGAACATACGGAAGACGCTAGAGAAACACGTTATATTGTAATATATTACAATAAACACGTTATATTGTAATATAACGTGTTTGACAATTTTACGGTGACATATACGCTCTGAGGAATACCTCACTCTTTTGAGGTATCCACGTTGGACAGCGCGGTTATATTTTTTTACTGCACCCATATTCTCCTTTTTTGCATATTCTTCTCCTATGGCCATCACCTATAGATTCGAAACAACTTAAACAGCCAAAGTTACTGCCTTGATGGTGTGACGATCAGTGAAAACGAATCAGATGAATTAAAACAACCAAGAGTCAACATTAACCCGTGTCACAATACTGGAGGCGATCAGGTACTCTTAAAGAGACAAACGAGTGTTTTCTACAAGGGGGGCGGTAAAGGTTTTCCTGATTCTTATCTTTATTTTTGGACTTCTTACGGAATTAATTTTTGTTGTTATTCAAATTACATAACAGTATTTATGTTTTTTCATCTTCATTACATAGTACATTCCAACATCATAATTCGTCTTGGAATTTTTTCAAACTCTCTAAAATAAACAATAAAATAAATTATTATTGCTGGACATTACACACACCGCCATTTAGTGCCACACTAAGCAACGAGGCTTGAACTCTCAAAAATATGTTTAATGAATTTCGACGATGATGTTGGAACAACACATGCTTGCTTTTGGAACGCCTTTATAAATTTATGGATCACAAATCCTATGTCGGAAATTTGCATCGACTCGGCAGCGAGTTTCAAAGACACGAAGAAGCCCATTAACGTTTGGTCATGTTACAGAAAATACGGAAATCAGGATTGTCGAAAGCTGACATATTATTTAAAGCTCAAGCCCTTTGGGCCAACAACACCTGGTTAGGGGAAGCACAGGACCGGGAAGTGTGACAGCAAAAACAAAAAACCCGACTGCGTAAAAACTATTTTTAAAAAATACGTGAAAAAATTAACTTAAATAAAAACTAAAAAGAAAGAAACAAGCCCAGTAGTTTAGAATTCTGTAACAAATCATAAATTCTAATGCAGAACAGTACGACTCACAGTCGGGGCCCATTCAAATTTTACCAATCAAATCTTCCCAAGGGGCCCCCGACTGTGAGTCGTTCTGTTCTGCATTAGAATTTATGATTTGTTACAGAATTCTAAACTACTGGGCTTGTTTCTTTCTTTTTAGTTTTTATTTAAGTTAATTTTTTCACGTATTTTTTAAAAATAGTTTTTACGCAGTCGGGTTTTTTGTTTTTCTTTAAATTATTTTATTTTATTTTATACTTTTTAGTTACGAATAAAAACTTAAATCAATAAGTAAGAAAATTAGCTAAAATGATTGTTTTGTTAAACAACTTTAAATCTTTATATATCCTAAACTGTTATTTAAAATGAAAAATGATAAAAGGAACCTAAAGATGATTTCAAAATACCTATTCAACGACACCCCACTTGACATAGTTCATCGACTTTTTTTTTTCATTTTGACAATACGGCGTCTGGTTGTCGCTGTGGTGAATTTTGATTACTGTCATGTCTTTAGTGACACTCGCAAGGTTAAGACGAATCGATTGACGTAAGAATTATCAAAATCGGCCTACGCATTTGGTCTCTAGAATGCCACATAGAAACAAACATACATACATACATACATACATAGACTGATAAACACATTACCCTCCTTTGCGTCGCGCAGTCGGGTAAAAAGGGGAGGCCTTTATCCGGCAGTGGGTGATTTCGGGCTGATATGATGGTGATGGCATATTATTCAAATCTACTGCTTTCGCTTTATCTAGTATTCTAGTAGATATGTGTTAGTGGTCAAAGTCTTTCAGTGAGTGATTGTCGTAGCAGCTTTGAAAGCAAACTAAAGGAACATAATAATGAATAGTGCTGATACTAATCTGCTTGCTTGCTTAAGACGCCTGCGGAGCATGCGTATTTCATACAAACGTAATACCAAAATAATTTGTAAATTAAACGTATTCCTAAGGTCGTGTGTATTTATTTCGATTGAATTACAGAATATCTAGGTTCGCAAATGTATATTTTGATTGGACACTGATTTTAACAAGAGTTACAAGAAAAATAAGTTTTCTATAGAAAGTTTAAATTCCTCATATCTCGTCTTTGCATCACTATTCTCTCAAAAAACATATTTGGGAACATAGATATTCTGTAATTCAATCGAAATAAATACAGACCACCTCAAGAATATGTTTGATTTACAAATAATTTTGGTATTACGTTTGTATGAAATACGCATCCTCCGCCGGCCCCTTAAATTGCTTTCATATTTCATAATGACGCATGTGTTTTGCTTTCATTTTCATTCACTAAATCGGTCTAACTTGTATGATAGAAATTAGAGCGATTTAGATCACAAATACAGGTTATATCATTGATTGTATTACTAATTCTATAGTTTGTTAGTAATACATTTTTAGATGCTTTATTTATTTCCTCATGTAATCCGTGTTTGAACTCGAACCAACACAATTTAAAGGGTTAAATATGGTTATATGGTGGTGGTGTTGTGGTATTTATGGTATAGTTGGTTTGTGATGTGGTTGAGTTGATATAAGATAAAGACATAAACGACAGATTCATGATCGATGCAGCCAGAATACAATGGGCCACCACATTACCACGTATTTTATTTATGTAAAATTTCACTCACTAATTCACAGACATTATTGGTCGAATTAAGAAATACACCTGTTTCCTACAAAACTGCAAATACCTACACGGTCAAAATATATGAAACAGCTCCGATGTAATCTTCTTTGTTTAGAATCATATACTAAATACGTGGTAACTAGTTCGAAAGGTAGCGTTGCAAATGAAAAAAATCCTAGTAAGACCCCGATCCTACTATGTGCAGTTGTCGACAGATAATCGTGCAGTTTTAAGTGTCGTGGTTTGTGTATTTAAATGGAGGTGTTCACATATAGGACGACACGATAACAGCTGTCGTCCATGACTTTTCTCATTCACCAAATACTTGAAGCTGTTTAATTAGTATAACTATATTAACTTCAAAAGATTTTTTTTTGGTTAAGAGGCCGGCGGAGCGTGCGTCGTTCATACAAACGTAATACCAAAATAATTCGTGAACCAAACATATTCTTAAGGAAGTGTGTATTTGTTTCGATTAGACTACATAATATCTAGGTTCCCAAATATATATTATGAATGGACATTGATTTAAACAAGAGTTATGAGAAAAATAAGTTTTCTATAGAAATTTTAAATTCCTCATATCTCGTCTAAATATCATTGTCCTTTCAAAATATATATTTGGGAACCTAGATATTATGTAATCCAATCGAAATAATGACACACTTTCTTAAGAATATGTTTGGTTTACGAATTATTTTGGTATTACGTTTGTATGAACGACGCACGCTCCGCCGGCCCCTTAAAACTCTCAAACAAAATGTATGAGAAAACTATTTTACACTTTCTCACTTTTTTAGTAGGTAGGTACTCAGGTTTGGTAGAACTTTTTGATCAGTATTAGAAACAGGATCGATTGGCATCAAATAAATGTTTTGTTTAAAATGGCCATTTTCGTGCAAACTGTATTTTTTTTCGAAAATCTCTAAATGAGGATCAGAATTTCACGAAAAATTATGGATAGTCTTCAAAAACCATTTTCGTGAAGCTGCAACGGTTAAGGTACTTTTTTTACCGCCGCGTTTACCGCATCCACCCTGTTTATTTAGAAATAATCACGTGAACATTTTAAGTGACCTGTTTTTAATTAATCTTTCAGTATTGGATGTACTCGAAGTACGGCGAGATCCGACGTGACGAGACGTGTTTGGATTATTCGGGAAATGACGTCATTTTGTACGTATGCCACGGGCACGGGGGTAACCAGTTGTGGCTGTACAACGATCGTGTAAGTTTCACCATCTACGCCTATGAATTTCTCCCCGAAAACCATTAAAAACTCGAAATTCAAAATATTGCTAAAATATTATAGACTAGCACTTCGTACGTGACTTCGTCCGAGAAAATTATGATAACTCGGCTGATTTTCATGATATTAATATAATTTATGTAACTCGGCAAAGATGTAGCTTTCTAATGGTGAAAAAAAAAATATGATCGGTTGAAGAGTTTCTGAGTTAAATCGTTACAAACAAAAAATCAAATCGTTGTTATATAGGGTGACTGGTAATTAGTGTACGATACATAAACACGTGATTGTGCTCATGATAACAAGCGACTTTTACTATGGGACCAAAGCCGAAATCGCGAAAAAAATCAGCTGTTCAGTACATTAGGCGAACATAAATGTACTGAACAACTGTTTTTTTTTTCGCGATTTCAGGGTAGGTCCCATGGTAAAAGTTGTTTGTTATGTTGAGCATAATTACGTGTTTAAGTATCGTACACTAATTACCAGTCACCCTATATACAAAGAGGAAAGATTTGATTTTTTAATGCAGAGTAGATAATGTATTAATAAATAAAATTAAAATGCCTGTTTGTAATTTCAAAATAACAGCTTTTAGAGAATGCATAAAAGTAAATACGTATTTAAAGCAAAAAACGCCTTTTTTGTTTGGTCTCGGTCTCGGTCTCGGTCTGTAGGGTTGTCTATCTGACGGTTTATTCTGGCTAATCTCCGAAACGGCTGGACCGATTTTGACGGAACTTCTAATGGCAGATAGCTGATGTTGTAAGGAGTATACTTTGATATTGGAAAAAGGATTAGGGTTTCGTTTCAACTTAATTGAACACAACATTTTAATAAAATAGTAGTTAATTATTACAAGTAGAGTAATTGCTTGTAATCATTTCACGCGGACGAAGGTCGCAAGTCAGGTAAGTTAGCAAACAAGTTAGCAAGCAAGTCAGCAAGCAAATCAGCTAGTTACAATTTATTTATGTAAAAAGCCCTGTCCGATCCATGGAGGTGTTATAAGGTATCGATATTAGGTACTATTTATGTAATTCAAGTTTAAAAATAAACACCTCGAAATGAATTCAATAAAATGTACTAAAATGAGGAATGTTTCCTTACTAAAATTTTAAAAAAGATTAGTCTGAGACAAGTTACCTACTGTTGTCTTCGAAAATAATTAACTTTGCAGGAATTTGGTGAAATTAATTTACGGAGTTTGATAATGAGCAAGCCTTTGGTACCTCAGCTGTCCTAAATTAGCAAGTAAAAATTTGCAAAAACAACAATTTTATAAAAACAATCTCAGTTAGGTTTTAATGGACAGCCAATCTGCTGCTAAATATAGAAATACAGCCGGCAAAATTATTAGAGTGTCTCCTTTAAATTATGTTCCTTTGGTTTCTGCGTGGTAAGTCGGATACAGTCAGATGCGACTCAGACTACGTTGGCGCGTTTGAAAGCCATTTAAACCAATATAAGTTAGGTTTACGATAGTAAGCTAGTCACAAACGAGCTATTTGTTTGATATAAATTGTGCTGGAGAAACAAAATTTATTTGAAAATGTTTTTTCACAGACGAAGTTACTAAAGCACGGCCAAACCAAAAAATGCATTGCGATATCAAGAAACGAAGATAAAATAGTCATGGAGACGTGCAATGACTCAGAAAGGAGGCAAATGTGGAACTTGGAGAATTTTCGCCCAGACAGGTTAAACCTCATACGTGTAGAGTAGCCAAGATGTGTTGTCCATGTGGCAATGGTAATGATATTTAGAATTTGACTTTCAATTTTGAGTTGTATTCTTAGTTTAGTCTACTAACAAAACTTTTTATAATAAATATAATCCGAAGATGATTCTAAAGTCACGTGGTGTCATTTAATATTTTCATAAGAACGTTATTGATGTTTTCTTCGGGAAACTTTCTTATTTTCGCGATGAAAGGTACTCTATGTCCGTTTCTGTACACGGACACCTGACACGGTTCTGTGGTTTATCCATGAAAAGGTAACATGCAAACAAACAAACTTACTTACTACAATATTAATTAGAAAAAAGGTATAAGTCTGAAATCATCAACCCTTCTCGACCAGGCATGGTTACACAAAACGGCACTATAACAATACTGTGAATAGATGGGAAATGGTGGCGAGTGTGGCGACGGTTTCTAGGAATTCTGAGTTGATGCATTCACCCCTCTACACTCAAGTAGACTCACACGAGGATGTGCGGAGTGGGCTCGCGACCTACGCAGAAACTGGCTCTATAGTTGGAACCATTACCGTCTAGCTCTGGTAACAGGACGAGCGGGACCCACACTTCCACTAGGGACGTAGTCGGCACCTCTGTGACTGTTGTTCTTTCAGTGGGCCTCCCCTGGTTAACTGGAGATCTCGCTCGGTGGGGACTGACCACTAGGGTGTTGTGAAGAAAACAGCGTTGTATGACAGCTGTGTGGCGCGCCTATAGTAATTATCAATGCAACCTCTCACGTAGGCACGCGTTGTACACGCGTGCTCACAAGGCAGGCTAAATTGAACGTCTAACGAAGGGCCCATATTCACGGTCCAAGGTAAAGCTTCCGCATCCAGGGGGAGATGCCCCGTGACTGCCAGCCTGCGACAACCTTCCGTCTGAAAGGGCGTTTGAGATTGTTGGAGGGTTCAGACATGTTAGGCGAAACTATTTGACTAGCTACAATAACGGATACTTCTAAAAGCAATGGCACCGATCGTATTCGTTGACATCCTGCCGGACGCGACGCCGTATGCGTTCATGTCCTTTCCGATCTGTTTGGTGGAAATCATCCTTATTCCTGGCCTCCCCCAAGTGTCGCCACATTGACCGGTCCCGTGCGACTCGCATCCAACGGATTCCTGTAACCTTCACCAGGTCATCGGTATATTTATTTATAGTATTATAAATATCCATAGAGTTTCTCTTAGTATTAATAAAATTATCAGCATCACCCAAATGTTGACTGGTAGAAAATACCTCTGGTAGTAGGTCCGCCTCTGTACTTTGTGATTGAAGTGTTAAATACGAATGGTGTAAAAAACCTCTTAACGAAGCAAAGTCTCTTGTTCTCCCCGTCATAACGTAATATTCACGGTTTGATTAAAACAAATTATTTAGATCAATAATGTAATGTTAGTACAAATCAACCAAACGCTGCTGATGAAACCTACTTCTTATAGAGCTGGTCTTGCTCTGATGGCGCAGATTTCCGGGAGTGGGGTAGGTATATCACAACCTGAATTGATAGCTACGTTCTAAGAAACGCTAGGGACTGTGACTTTTTAAAACTAGACCCGTATGTTGATATAGTCTGATTACTGAGTCGACACTATTTAGCGAGACACATAAATGTCACCGTAAAATTGTCAAATACGTTAGATTGTAATCTCTCTAGCGATATTGTAAACTCTCGAAATATTGTCGAACGAACATTACTGCTTACAATAAAACGCATTATTTTTCGTGAAATGCATGCGATGGTAGTCAATTCACGCGGTGTGGAGGGAAGGTAGGGTCCCCCTTGCCCAATGGTACCACTCTCATAAAAAGATAATGTACCATTCCTGAGAAATACCTATTAATATAACCTAACCTTAAAACACTTTAAATCCCCCTAAAAAGCGTAGTTGACGGAGCCCCACTTCCGAGTGTAGGGTTTAAAGGAACTTAACTAACCTAACGTTAGAACGTTAACGTTAGAGATACTTCCATACGTTCATTTAACAATATTTCGAGAGTTTACAATATTTCTAGAGAGATTACAATCTAACGTGTTTGACAATTTTACGGTGACATAAACACGACATAAGGCAGAGAAAGGAAATGAGAAAAAAGAGTTGCCCTTGTCTCCTTTTCGTCATTACTTCTTGTAATCGTTAAAAGATGTTCGACAGTGACAAAAAAACTTTTTTACAAAAAATAAAACCGCCTTCAAAAAGGTGAAAAATAACTTAAGCTTCAGAAGTCGGTGACCTTTGTTTGATTGATTTACTTAGCCTTTTTGTCACTGACTTTTGAAGCTAAAGTGATTTTTCACTATTTTGTGGTTCACATGTGCTTACCCCTTCACAGGGTACCGGCGTGATGTTATGAATTGGTATAAACAATAGACAGACATGAGATGTCAGCAATCCCAGCTCATTTGCTATCATTTATTGAGGAGTTCCGTTGCCTATCTCCGAAGTTCTTCATCAAATCTTCACCAAATTGAAATGGGACCATTTTTGAGAAAGTACTCTGCTAAAAACTATCCAAATCGCTTCAAGTGTGCTTATAAAATTTGAAGAGTTGTCTCTATTTCTCCAGGATCCCATCATCAGATACTGACTTGATGATGATGGGAACACCTGGTGGGAAGTATACCCTTCATAACAAAAAAAAATCCAAATCGGGTTAGCCATCTTCGAGTAATCGGGGAAAATATATTTAAAAAAAAAGTTTCCGACGAATTGAGAACCGCCTGCTTTTTGAAGTCGGGTTAAAAAAGCGAAGCTACAAATTAAAATAAAGCATTTTGGATTTGTATTTAGTCGTCTCATTTGTAAAAATTATACGCTGAGAGAAAAGTAAGATTGAACTTCAATAGTGCAAATCAACTTGTTATTAAACAATAAACAATATTATTTATACGGTATTCAAGAGCAAAGAGCGTCAATTCCATAACAATATGACACTGACAGTTTTTGAACGAGGTGTGCTGATCGCGTTCAGTTTCATCGGTGAAATCATTGCAACGTTGCGAAATTCATGCAAGCAAAAGCTTATTAAGAGACAACATTACCTACAGTCAAACATTAAGTCAGAGAGACAAGCTGGAACTTTTTTGATTGTGCGATGAAAATAATAAATAAATAAAATAAAAGAAGTTTATTGACACAAAACCTTAAGTAGTATACAATACAGATACATTCCACATAGATACAATCTTAGGATTATGATAACATATTTCCCCTAATTTTTCGGGAGTATAATATGATTAGTAATTGAGTAAAAGATAGGTATTTCAACAGTCAAATGTTATTCAATAGTAGAAGATAGAAAGAATTTGTTACTGTCGATGAAATTTTGAAAAGTAAAGTTACAGATACAAGATCAAGTTGAAGTTTTAATGTATGAACTGATCATTATCTGGGCCTCAAGTCTGCTATTACAATAATGTCAGAATAGTGGATCATTGATTTGTTAATGGTCAAGTTTTGACAAGCTTAGTAAATAATCTACTAATATAATGGCATCATTATGACTTTCAAACGGTCAACCACTGACACTCCATTGAAAGAAATGTTATAGAATGGTAATCTTGTACATATTGACACTGTGAAAATATAAATGAAATCTGGCATGAATAAATGTTCGCATTTAGAACTTAGTAGATTTCGATGACCATTTGTACTGAGGGATTTATAATAATTGCATTACGACAATGTCATTAAAACACAATTTTACTATGAGACCATTGACCGATCATTGGTATGGTGCGGAGGAAATGTGGAAGTACCTATAAGAATGATTCTTGGATGAATGGTAAAGTGCAAGAGCTTATTGTGAGCAGAAACAAAGAGGCGTGGCTTGATGTGCTAGCCTGTAATGCCTAAAATAAGATGAATGCTGTAACAGATATTACGGATGATTAAGAAACGGTTGAGAAAAGAAAGTGGTTGCGATGTGGTCAGTATCACACACACAGTCGATAAACAGTTCAAGTGTATGCTAAAATCTAAAGTTAGTAATCGATACAGAACTTTATTATACCTTATTTTACATAAATTACTTAAAATTCCTAACAATTAATAAAATTACATTGAGTTGAAACTATGGAATAAAATTAATGTTTTTATGTAAAGATACAAAGATACAACGTGTAAACAAACCATTCACCAAGAGTCTTGGTGAATGGTTTGTTTACACAAAGATACAACGTGTAAACAAACCATTCACCAAGAGTCTTGGTGAATGGTTTGTTTACACGTTGTATCTTTGTATCTTTACATAAAAACATTAATTTTATTCCATAGTTTTAACTCATTCAAGACGTCAACCAAGTATTCTGTACATCAAACTACGAGTAAGTAACTCAACGCAAAAATTATTGTTGGAAAATTACTTTTTTTTGGTATGAAAAATCACGTTTTGCTAATACTAAGTCACAGGCACAATATTATTATTTAGAATTATCATTGTCATCGTCATTTATATGAACAGCACTTCTAGATAATCCTCTGGCTACTCTACATGAATCAGGTCCGGATTTATCCTTTCTGGCTTAAAGTTCTCCAAGTTCCACATTTGCCTAGCATCTGACTCATTGCACGTCTCCATGATTATTTTATTTCTGTTTCTTGATATCGCCATGCATTTTTGGGTTGGTCCGTGTTTCAGTAACTTCGTCTGTAAAAAAATGTTTTATTAGTCTTTTCTCCAGTTGGTAAGCTAAGCAAAATTTTCTAACAAACAATAACGTCAAACGACTTCCAAAAGCTCGAAAGAAGTCTAAGTCACATCTTGGTTGCTGACCTCCCGTATATCATAAGGCTAAAGGTAACATCAATTAAAACGGAAATATTCCAATAATTTCACTGGCTTAATACTTTTGTATTTAGTAGCAGGTACTAGCAAGGCTTGCTCGTTACCTAACTCCGTAAATTAATTTCGCAAATAGTATCTTGAAAATGTTGTTATTCAACACGAAAACTTGTCTCAGACTAATCTTATTCAATTAATATTGTTGAGAAACATGTTTGTTACGAGTAAATCATAAAATAATTCTTCATTCAAGAAAACACGATTGTTTTTTGCTTACTTGTTGACTGTCATGTTTTAAGAGTTTTTGGGGAGACATTCATAGGCGAAGACGAAATCAAACTTACACGATCGTTGTACAGCCACAGCTGGTTACCCTTGGCCCCGTGGCAGGAGTACAACACAACGTCACTTTGCGACGAATAATCCAGACACGTCTCGTCACGTCGGATCTCGCCGTCCTTCGAGTACATCCAATACTGAAAGATTTATTAAAAACATGTCACTTATAAAATGTTCACGTAATATTTTCTCAACACATAATTATATCGTAATACAATTTATTTATATAGAAGTTTTGTTGGATCAATTAAACAGGGATCCCTTATTTTTTTATAGTCGGTCTCCTTAAAAATTAATAACCAACATTGTGTGGGTGCATTTTTTTAAATAATATTTAAGGTAGATTATTGAAAATGTACCGCATGGCGCTCCATATCCAAAACGAATGACAAGAGAATAATAATAATCAAGGTCAGTTAAACATCACTAAATATTATAAAACAAACTCCTCCGTCGCGCCTGTCTGTCTGTTCGCGATAAACTCAAAAATACTGCACTGATTTTCATGCTGTTTACACCAATGAGTGGTTCTCGAGAAAGGGTTTTAGTATTTAATTTGTACGCGAGCAAAACCACGGGCATCAGCTAGTGGATTATAAATTTAAAAAGGTGTTAAAAGGTTTTTAAACACACGCACACACACACACTCACTGAACGCTAAACTTTTGTTTTTAGAGGACTATCACATTTTTTCTTGCTGTTGATTATTTAAGGATTAAAACACTCAAATACTTACAAGAGAAATTTTTATATTTATTTAGAACACTGCCGAGAGAAATAAAAACACTCTCAGTATAGATGTGTGATTATGGTTTAGATATGGCTACAAAATTTAAAAAAAAAGTATACCTGAGAAAGTTTGATTATTTCTCTCGGGAGTGTTTTAAATAAATATCACATTTTTTCTTTTTTAAACTTTCACGATCAGAACTCATTATAAAACATATGAAGTACATTATAGTGTGCTGCCCTAGTGTGAACCGGCCCTAATTAACATTTATGAAGATCAAGTGAGGGTAGTTGAATAAACGCCTTCACGTTGCTGTCGCGGTACCTCCAATATACTTCAGTCTCCCCACGACCACGGCTGGTGCAATCCGGTCGAAACGTCGGGATTAAATTAAAGGTAAATTCGCGATAAATACCCGTTTTCATATGTCTTATCACATTTTTTCTTATATTTGAGTGTAAAAATTGTGATAGACCTCTTCAATCTAGGCCCACACTTCATTTCAGCCGTTAAAAAGACATAAAAGATAAATGCAAGGTTTAAACACAGTTGTATCACACCAGGAAAAGAAAAAACACATAGAAAAGATAAATAGTTTTTTTTTTTTTTTTATATAATTATCTACTTTAAATAAACACCAAAATTGAAATACAGATATTTAACAATATTGATAATTTTATGGATACAACGGTGGTATGATACGGCTGATAGCGATTCATCTTTCATACAATTACCTTTGGGTGGACTGAACTAACTAGTAATAAAAAGTTGGTCTAGTCAGTGATGCACAGCTATAACTATTATTGGTCACACAATACAAATAAAAGAAAGCTTTCTAGGTATAATCCTGTAAATACAATACATACAGATACTTAAACACAATATTTTAAAAATCCTGTCCGATCTGTGAGGGTTTCAGTATAAAAGAATTACGTCGTAAATAGAATTTAGTATTAGATTCTAATTGTATAACTCTTTAAAGATAAAATGTTATAAAAATAACCCCGATAACATTACATAAACGCCGAGGACGATTGGTCACGTTTTTTTGAAACTCCAATCATCCATGTCGGCCGCTTCAGGCATTATGCAGGTTAGTAGTAAGAGTTAGCTTAAGTTTGAAATGTTTTACTTTATAATAAAATAGTGTACTCATTGTTGAAAAACCAAATAAAATAAATAAATGTTTATCTAAGTGCAATCACTAGCACCTTGAGGGACTTCTTAGTAAAAAGAGGTGCTGCTCCAACATCATCATTCAAATCCATTTAACATAACTTCTAACACAAAATATTTGTTAAAATCTAAAGACAAGAAAATGATGATGTTGGTACGTTATGGTAATAAAGATGAAAAACAGTAACTATTGTTGTATACTTTGATGAACAACATAATAATTCCATAAGAAGCTCAAACATCAGATTAGGTGTAAGAAAAGCCTATTTTTTACTTTTGTTTCCACAATGAGGGCACCCATTGTAAAAACCAAAGTTCAATCAAATTCTTAACATCGAGTACCTGCTTGCCCCCAGTATGATGACATCTGCGAATTTTGACTACTGGTAATATTTCTTCATCCAGTTCGTGTTCACTGACAGTCACACCATCAAGGCAGAAACTGACGTTGTTTAAGATGATTCGAAACTATCGATGATGAACAAGTACAAAAAAAAATTAATACAAGATGCAGGAACAATTACATTAAAATATATCATACTGATGATGTTACCTAGAAATTAAACTACTACGTACCTCGCCATGAGCAACAGATTCTCCAGGAATGAACAGTTCGGGATAAATATTCTTCAAATACCACTTAAAAGACTTGCAACCTAATTTCTTCCTCAGTTCTCTGCGGCCAGTGATGTCACCGTAAACACCCTTGTCGTTATTAACACGCTCATAGTAGTACTTTGCATAATCGTCCAACCATACCTAAAACCATGGTGATGATTGCATGTGAATGTTGATTCATTTGGATCTGAATGTTTCAAAAGTAAATATAAAGTGACAAAATTTGTCACCTCAGCTAATCGGACAGAGTTTTTCTTGAGTACATTGACCCCAGCTACCCAATTGTACGGTGAACGCTTCCTGAAAATGTGTCCGACGTGTGAGCATGGAACTATCTCCAGAGTTCCACCGCACATCCAAGTCTTGAACGACAGCTCTAGATTTTCACCGCCCCAAATGTCAAAACCACTGTCGTAAGTCCCCAATCTTTCGAAGAAGTCTTTGTCGATAGCAAATAGACCACCAGCCATGGTGGGAGACCAGACAGGCTCCGCGGTATGTTTGTGTCTCGCTCGTTCCTTCAACGGAATAGAGTGCCAACTGAACTGGAGATTCCAGCTGAAACCACCAACATTGACTGCAGATAACTGATGATGAAACTCGAAGGTATTGTCGTCGATGACGTCAATTACGGGGCACACTACCGTAGTTTTGTTACGAGCAATCCTATCTAGTAGTGGTTCGAGCCATCCTGGAATGAAATAGCTGTGGTTACCGACTGGTCGTTACGGAAGTTTTGTGTAAGGCTATTTGTAGGATTTTACCTTCAGTGCACTCACAATGGCTGTCTAGATAAGTAAGCACAGGGGCTGTGACGTATCGGGCCCCGAGGAGCCGCGCCCTGATGAGGCCCTCACGTCGGGTGGCTCTGACTATCCTAACTTTTGGTAACGATGACATATAGTCATCTAGTTGCTGCATTAGGTGAGCTGCAAGTATATACACGCCATTATGTAAGTTTATTGAACAGTAGGTAATCAAACTTCTTAAAATGTAAAATTTAAAATGATTAAATAATAAACAAGACGGACAAAAAAAATCAAGTGCAATCTTTGTCGTCCAAAAACATGTATTTTCTGCATTCATTCGCAAACTCAAACTTACGCATATCGGAATAGTCATCGACGAGAATGATCTCCTTGATCAAGTGTGCTGGTGACCGGTCCAGCACTGAGTGAACTGTCCTGAGAAGCGCCGACCACGCTTCGTTGTGGAAGCATATAACCACGGAGGTTTGCGGCAAGTCCTCTAGATACCTGCCTGGCACTTTGCACCTGGAGAAGTAAACATATTATTGGTTGCCGTTCAGATTATCTTAAGCTATCACAATTTTTCATGTATTTGGGTGTTTTAAGAGTCTAACAGTCTATACAAGAAAAACTGTGATATTTATTTTTGAGCACTCCATAGAGAAATAATTACCTAAACTTTCTCGGGCACGTTTTTTTTTTAATTTTGTGGCCATAATATATCTAAACAATAATCACACATCTAAATTCTCAGTTTAGATGTGTGATTATGGTTTGGGTATGGCCACAAAATTAAATGATGGCCAAAACAAATTGTGATTGTCTTAAATTTGTATGACAAAACTTGTCATGGGAAGATTAAGAAAGATCATAAGAGGGGCAAACACTGATTGATCGGGAAGTCTATCGTTGTCGCGTTGCACAGTCCTCAAGAGAGATGACGATGTCTCAGGTGCGCTCGGACAATCGCCCAAAGAGTTTGGTGCCTTGAGGCGGGTTGCGCTAGATGGGTCGCAAACGTCATGCATAGCAGTTCTCGCGGCCCATCCGCAAAGGCGCCAGTAAGCTCACGTCGGAGTTTTTAGTGGGTGCAAGACACACATAGCCAAACCGTCATACCCGGACGTTGCGGTATGCGCTAGACATAAGGTTGACTTGCGAAAAGAAGTTTAGATACGAAAATCTCTGAATCTCCAGAGATGTGTTGAAGTCGTACCTTATACAGCACGTTATACAGATTTTGGAATCATTTTTTTACCATTCGTCCCTTGGGTCCGGCAGCTTTCTCCTAATGGATATCAGGTCGCTGACGTATTGGTTGAAAGCGTTCTTTTTCCACCCCTCTGAGACAGCTTGCTTTGTTTCCTCGGTTAAATTCTTGGGTAGGACGACCGGTTTCCCTAGTTCACCGGGTGCGTTGTCCGAACCCGCTGCTATCACAAACCCTACGGGATGTAGAATATTGTACCAATGTCTTTTGCAAATAGAAATGAGTGAGTACAATTTTTTTGCAGTATACCTAATTATTCACATTTTTTTATTAAAATCGTGTTTCTTGATAGAAAGTTGACAAATGGAACTAAAACAACGCATGGTAAGAAAATGGGAACTGAAAATGTGTTTAGATTTCATCTAATTTACGACTTGTTTTGGTTTGCTGGATAAATTAAATATTATAGTATGACTATTAATAATGAAATATCTGCGGTTAATATGCGAAATGGCAGTGTAAATTGTGTTACAGCTGTTGGTTACAATTGTCCACCAACAATACAATTATGGCGTACAATCTGTTTTATATGCACAATTAATTACCTACCAACCTGACCCGAACCATAGAAAAAGCGCTACAAACAACTATACAGGCGCTACAATCAAACCGTTTTCACGTCATCTTTAACTGGAATCCATTATCAGTTTTAAGTGACGTCAACTGTGCATACCATTCAGAATACTTGTCTCACTCACTGTGAGTAAAGTAAAAAAGCTTCTCCAAATGAAGGATATTTAGATTTTCCACTAACATAAATACAGCGGCTTTGTTTCTCAGTTAAAGTGCTGATTAGCACTCCATTTGCTTAATACTAATGCTTATGTCAATCAATCAAAGGCCACTAAAAATTACCTTCTTTCCCCGCAAGCCGACCGAGCCAATCGACCCGCGTTGGTGCTGTAACGGACAAACTCACATCGTCATACAAATTGTCGAAAGAAACGAAGCTCACTAATTATCTATAATTTATCAAAAATTTCGAAGACATGTCGACGGCCCCCACGTAAATCATTGAAAGTGATTTTTGACATTTTTCACCAGAGTCTTTTGAAGTTTCTTTGTGGTATATTTCTTAATTAGAGAGAATTACATTAAATCTTTGTTACCCGTGGTTACTAAACAAATTAGTAGATTTATTCAGATATATTTATTTGTGAAAATATGTAATAGTTTCATGGAAAATAAAGTTTCGATAGTTTACGTCGTCAATAAGTCACAATGTGACTTCTACCAATCCGCGCTGGGCCCACGTGTTGGAGTATAGCCCATTCCCTGTCATAGAGAGAAGGCCTGTGTCCCAGCAGTAGGAACATGAACAGGCCGATAAGGGTGATGCATATCAATGGATGGGTACATGAGAGATGTATGATAAAAGTGGACATTGTTAAGGAGAGCTTCTTTATTTTCTGTTATTAGACAATAAATTATATCGACTTTAGACAGTAAATATCAACTTTTTCCCATTAGCAGTAGAATCATCTAGAATTCAAGATCCGGGTCTAAGATCTACGCTTCGAGTACGAGTCGCAAGAGTGTTTTTTGTATGGCACCAACTATCTACAACAAATTGCCCAAAAGTTGGAAAGAGCAAACTATAGTTAAATTGAAACAAACAATGAAATTGTTTTTGGTACAAAAAGCATATTATAGTATTGCAGAATTTTTAAACGACTCATGGTGATTATTATAAAGAAATGAATATAACTAAGAGTGTGGTAAGGTTAGTAGTGGAGAACTAAAATATAGCATAAATGTTATTATTTGAGTGCCTATTGAAGACATGTAAATCTTCATTGTGATTAATTCATAAAATAATGTTAATGATTGAATATAATACGTATGTAAAACTGTGTCTGATATTTAATAAAAAAAAAAAAATTGATACTATTATAATGATTTTATTTAATTGATTGATATGTAATGTCTAACCCCCGTAGTCATAATAGTCTGCTAACTTAAAGCATTGCTAATATTCACTCTGTCTTCTTCTATTCTGACCTAAGTCAGAATGAAAAATAACACTCTGTAGCATGTCTTCTTCTATTCTGACCTAAGTCAGAATGAAAAATAACACTCTGTAGCACTGTTTTAACGTTAGCGGACCATTATGAATAAAGGGGTAAGTGTAAATTTAAAAATCATTAATTCAATTAAATTGTACCGTAAATATTTGCACGCCATGAGAAATGGCAGACATGTCGTGAGCCACTCTTATTTAAGATCTTGCATGCATGTATTATTTTATTTTAATTCTGTATTAAACACATGTTTGAGCTTACAAAATTTCTTATTCTTATTCGAATAGTCTTAGTTTCAGTCGAGATTTGTTTATTGCGAAGTTATCGTTAGAGTTATGTTCTTTTCGTGGGTGACACAGTGCAATATCGTGTAAAGCCATCGAAACACCTAGTATTTGATTTAACGTCAACATCAAACGAGCTCAAGTAATTTCAAAGCATGTATAATACTCACTGTCAGATAGATCATTGGCAAAGGTGCTGCTCTTCTGTATTACTGATCTAAGAGTTGCCATTTTCAAAGGCTCTGTTTCCCCATAATCGTATTCAACAATGATCGTGTTCCTTGACCTACTCTTAGTAGATAACAACGCAGCCATAAACCAAATCACTGTCAGTATTAGCACAACCTTCAATATCAACGTCGGTCTCCATAGAAAAAGTATACTATATTTCATTTCTCTACACAACTTATTCCAAGATGCAGACTAGATAAAGCTGTATATATGTAATTTAATTCACTTAGTTCATTTTTTAAAATTTGATTACCTTGAGTCTTAAATCTTAATCTTAAACAAAATATAAGCATTAATGTTAACACTATAATCACAAAAAAAGATAAATAATGAGATAATGTCTTCGTGTTTTACGTTTGCCACATGATATTATGCTTCTTTGATATAACAGTTTTAGTAGAAAATTAACTTTACAGAACTTTGGTGTCTCTGTTGGCTATAACTTCGCCTCGGTACATTGATGTTTAAAGAGTTTTCTTCTTGTTTTTACGAGTAGTTTGATTTCTAATTGCTCACTGAGCATGATTTATCACCCATATTCTTCAGCAAGAGTCCTAAAACAAAATTGTTTCTTATCAATAACATAACGTACGATATTTTTATGATTAAAGTTTATAAACATTGGCATGCAATACTGCCAGTTTTCACCTTTTTTATTGGATAATATTCCATCAGATTTTTTCTCGTTGCTTTTTCAGTCACTATTCCTTTATTTCAGTGTAAAATAACATTCTCATTACACAGCACCTATTTATGTAAATAATATGGATATAATAAAAATAAAACAACAATGGATGTTTTAAATACTCCAAAGAATTGGTCACTTTCTGCTTAGCTACAGAGTTAATCAAACTTGTCGTCGCGCTTGCTGTTCGCTACGTGCGTTTTGCTACGGCAACGATACACTGTGTATGAGGAAATAAAACAAATCAAATTTGTTGAATTCCCATAATATTCCTAAAATAATTTCTTGTACAGTCTTATTATAATTTCTTGTATCGTCTGCGAAGGGCTTGTCCTTGTTTCTTCTGTCCTCCACCCTGTTTCTTCTGAATATAATAATTATTGTAAAAGATTCAAGTTAATCATTCCCAAACTGCTTAACATCATTGCAGTAAAATTTGGTTAGTGATATCAATATTACCATCATTTCAATCTAATACCTCAAACAACATACACTCACTTCCGACATCATGAAGACGCACGTTCCTAGTAACTTGTTCTGCCATAAATCTTTAGCAAGCTGTAAACCTCTAAGTGAAATTGTTTTTATTTCGTCGCAATCTGAAAAGTTATTACTCTCCTACATTTATTTTCATACATAAATATTTTTTACATTCCTTTAAAATACAATCTTGAAATAAAAGCGTATAAAAACTAGAAGCCGACTGCGGTACCGGGAACAAGGGTCCAAGCTAGTCAGGGCTTAAGAGAGAGGAACTTCCTTGTATCACGAGCAGAGTCCAGGCAAATGAAGTCATTATTATTACAATCTAATGACTCTTAGGCTGAAGCTACACTAGGCAGCGATTTGTGATGCGACTGGAAGAGCGAAACGAGAAAAACTTGGTATGGCTACATTACAAGCGAGATTCCGGCGTATTTTCTAATAAATTCGCTTCAATTTCGCTGTGTTGGTGTAGCCGATGCCGTGATTACAGTAATGTTGTTCCGATCGCATAAAGAAATCAAAGATCGCTAGTAATATTTGATGTACAGTGTAGCCATATGCGTGAGCATTCATTATCTTGTTTTAATCGCTCATGTGTCGCGATCCCACCGATATGCGGAGCGCATGTTTCTTTCGGTGGACTCAGTCAGATAGGTAAATATGAATAAAATGTGCGCGTCTTTAACTTTTGCGCACAACTGAGAATTTTTGCACGTCTGCCTGTATGCCCAAAGAGCTGTGAACCAAAATAGCCGCTTTCTGGAGCCCTGACACAGCAAGGCTCGCATTGATTGTCTCCTATTAATTCGTAGCTGACCTCGTGGAAGATTCTGGGTCGAGCTGTACAAAACCTACGACCAGTGGTCCCTAATGTGGACCCTGGACAGACACAACTGGAAGTCATAGGAAGAGGTCTTTGCCCAGCAGTGCGATGACGCAGGCTAACAGTATCAGTATTTTTTAGCAAGCTTATTAGCAAGCAGCTTACAGCTGCTAAAGTAAAGGTATATTTTGTCAAGACGATATATACAAGCAACATAATACCACCCAAACCCAATCGAAGTAACAATTATGTTTCTGTGCGCCTTTGGAATTCACTTCCACACTCCTTGCGGGATAGCCTTCGTTAGATGTTTTCAAGAAAAAAGTAAAGTAACATTTCCTGTCGGCATGATTTTAGTTTGTAAATAGTGTTTTATATGTATGTGTGTGACGTAATGGGTGCAGATGATGAAATAATAAACGTTTCTTATGCGACTTGGTAGTTTATTATTGTAGAAATCGTATGATTAAAAATAAAAAAAAACTGAAACAATAAATAAAAAATACATGGTTAAAAAACAGTCTTAGTATGACTAAATTTTTAATAGGCGGCGAGGAGCCGCAGTTACAAGATAGTATTTTATAATCACAAACTTACCCCGTGCGTCGGGTTTTTTTTTGAACTTCTTCATTAAATAGAAACTAGCTGTGCTAGTTAGAGTAAACACTCAATACTCTGGTACCAGGAAGAAACTTAGGAAGATGTATATCGTTACATAATTTTGGTAGGACTGATGATAAAAATGGCTGTGCAGTCAATGCGACAAGCCAATTTCAAATTTGAATTTTGAAAGGACTGTTACATTTCTTTCTTTGAGTACAAGTAAGTACTATGGAGGTTTTTTAGTCGTGGAGGTTTTACGTCCACGAGACTGTAAATGAAACGACATCGTTACATGTGTATCTTTATATATATGTATAATATTGTATGTATTACGTATATTGTATTGTATGTATTAGATTAGTGTATAAAATAAGTTAGTTTAAGTTTCTAACTGTATTGTTTGTGCACATAGGTTTATCCTCTCCTGCAAATCTCGCAATTCAAGTATGGTTTGCTGTAAGAAAACCCAATTCTGGGTTAAGCTCGCCGTTGTACATAAGCTATATATTTTAATTTTGTGTAAATTTTTGTTTGTTAATTTTTGTGTGTGCAATAAAGAATAAAGAGTATGTTTCATCACTTATTGTGATTCCTAAAAAGTGTTTTTCAGTAAGTTATCAGATTCCAAAATTAAACTCCAAGAGCACCTGCATAAAGTCTAAAACAGTGGAGGTTCTTTGTACGTACGTTCTACAAACTCGTACCTATTACACTACTTAACGGAATGCATTATATAAATCTAAATATAATTTTGAAGGGTAGTCGATAGACACTCCACACAGTAACGTAGCTTTTTTTACCCTCAGTAGCATTTATGGAGGGTCAGCCATGGGCCAGCTCTATATTTGTATAATTTTTGGTAATGGGTGACCACCTATTACATACCGAGTTTCCTCAGTGCCTCGGAAAGCAGTTGGTCCCGGCCGTCAATTCTGGGTCTTTGACAGTCGTTACAGGTAGTCAGTGGCCCAAATCTCTGACAACCAGTCTTACCAAGGGGTATCGTATTTAATCAACATACCTACCACCTCCACGACTACCACGACCCAGCCGACCGCTCCATGTAAAACCTCCATTTTAAATTGTTGATTTAAATTTTTCTCTGGACGCTCTTAATGCGCACGTCTTTCTACATTGTTCTCACATATTATATGTATAGTTACAACATGAATGATCTAACCAAGATTTTATAAAAATATTATGATTTAAAAGAGTGTCCATGGAGTTTCTTGCCCGTTCTTCTCCATAGAGATATACGCTCGGGAATGGGCAACAACAGTACTTTCTCAAGTTATAATGCCTTTTAACTGTGACTGCAGCTTTGCTTTTTTGTATTATTGACATTCAAAATAAATGGTTTTAGTTTGAAACACTGGTTTTCAGCTGCATCCGGTTAGACTGGAAGCCGACCCCAACATAGTTGGGAAAAGGCTTGGCAGATGATGATCACTTTTGTATAGAGGATCATAAAAGACACCTATTCTCTAAATTGAATATCTGTGGTGTCAACAGTCCTGGAGTAAAATGGCTGTAATATCTATAGGTTACAGCTGATCACCAGACGCAAAGGATAAATTTATACGGGTTCCGTTTTTTCCACTTGGCTGTGGAACTCTACAAAATATTTTGAGTGATATTGAAAAGGTCTTTAACGGCGGATTGTACAAAGCAAACGTTATCATAGCCAAAGGCTAAGTAAACGTCAAACGAAGATTAAATACAGCGTCGGTGCTAGTTTAGGTTTTAAGCAACTTCACTTAATCTTAGTTAATCTTGAACCGGTGTTCATAAAGAAGATAACGCTAAGAGCTTTCGGTAATCTGAACATCCATCTATTATTTTTTTGACGGTTTAATGAGCGGTTAGTGTTTGTTTACCTACTTCTAAGTTTCATCGCACAATCAAAGTACTTAGTTGTTTTCTGTCTGTTTAGTTTCTGACCCTTACTATAATCCTTAGTATGTGTAATGCTGTTCCCTAATAATGATTAAGCTTTAATTGCGTCAAATTTGCAACGTCGCCTTCCTTTTTAGGTCTCCGTCATCATCATCATCATCATTTCAGCCGAATAACGTCCACTGCTGGACATAAGCCTCTCCGAAGTGTCGCCAGACGTTGTGTTGGAAGGCCTCCCACTAGGTGGACAGATGATCTGGTGAGGGCTGTGGGAATTCACTGGATGCGAATCGCACGGGACCGGTCAATGTGGCGACACTTTGGGGGGAGGGGGGGGGGGGTACTTCGGCAAGAAAACGGAACCCTTATAGGATCACTTTGTTTTGTTTTCCGTCTGTCCATCTGTCTAGACCCTTTTTTAATTAAATACTCTGGTATGCTAACCATTGATACAGTGACAAAATCAAAGTTATGCAGCGAGTAAAGTCAATGTGGTCAATAGATATTATGAAAGTTTAAGTCGCATAATTTGTGATTTCACAAGGGAATTAACCTTTTGGACACCATTGTCACATATACGTGACAAGCAAGCGCGTGCCCTGTACGCCAAACGACACAAATACGTGACAAAATAGTAGATGAAATTGTGGCTTGGCGTGGAGGGCACGCGCGAGCGTTTATGCTGTGGCGGTCAAAAGGTTAAAACCTATAGGGTACTTCTCATTGACCTAGGATTATGAAATTTGATATGAAGCAGTGTCATACAGCAAATGAAAAAAAAAAAAGAAAGAAAAAACGTTGAAAGTAAAGGTTGGTAAGTACTAACAAGTTTTCTAGAAAATCTAAATTTGTCCATATCTTTTTATCGTGTTGATTTAATACCTTGATTTATAAACACCTCTAATAGATCTCGGTATCTGGTATAAATTTCAACTTGCTAAGTCCACCCGTTCCTGAGAACATTGATGGTGACAAACGGACAGATGTACGGAGAGACAGACGGACTGACAAGAAAGTGATCTTTTATGGGTTCCTTTTTACCTTTTGAGGTACGGAACTCTATAAACTGAAAACCTGTAATATGTTGTTCTACAAAAAAATACTTACAAGTTGATACCCACCCTCGGTGCACGGGTCCATCTCGCACTTGGTAGATTTTTTCCGTTCTATGCTAAGTTTTCACAGTCTAATAAAGGTTGACGCACGCTAGACCGTGCCGGGTCTGAGCCGAGTGTCGTCTTTGCTATTTTGTATGACAATCCATTGTCCATTGCTCGGAAGCGTCAGTGTGTCCATACAAAATAGGGTAGATGACAAAAAAAAAACTAATTAGTTCGTCAGGTAGATTATTAAAAAATATTTGACCCGTATTTTTATTTTGTAACGTAAATCAATATTTTAAAATTCCCAATACGTCACGCCTAGGTATAATTTTAGCTAGTTCTGACGTCACGAGCCCCCCCTTCCGAGTTTTGATGCGATTTATCTTTGTCAATACTCATTGATTACACACACACACAAAACAGAAAATACGTATCCATTATTTTTCAATAATCTAACTGACGGACTAAATAGATTTGTAATTTTTTGATACTGTCGCCATGCCTATTGCATCACGGCTCGATGCACGGTCTAGTGTGAGTCAAGCTTTAGGCTGAGGCTACATTAGGCCGCGACGCGACCTGCGACACAATCATGAGCGATTAAAACAAGTAAATGAATGTTCACGTATATGGCTACACTGTACATCAAATATTACTAGCGATCTTTGATTTCTGCGATCGGAACAACATTACTGTAATCACGGCATCGGCTACACCAACATAGCGAAATTGAAGCGAATTTATTAGAATCTCGCTTGTAATGTAGCCATAGCCATGTTTTTCTCGTTTCGCTCTTCCAGTCGCATCGCAAATCGCTGCCTAGTGTAGCCTCAGGCTTACTCGTGTGTGTATATTTGTGCTATGTTTAGACGTTACATTCGGGTGTCGTGTTCATAGTTGCTAAAATCCGATCTTAATGGCCAATTAACGTTGGTCGTGTTTGGCAAAGTATATAATATGTACTGTACAGTGGTGTAAACCGATCGGGAAATTGTGAGTCAACACTCACTGTCCAGGTTTTCACCACTCACCACTGTCCTCGACCAATGTAAATTGAGCCTAAGAATAGGTAGCAGTAATATTAAGGGGCCGGCGGAGCATGCGTTTTTCATACAAACGTAATACCAAAATAATATGAAAATCAAACATATTCTTAAAGTAGTGTGTATATATTTCGATTGTATTACCTATAGAATATCTATGTTCTCAAATAAATATTTTTAAAGGACAATCTATACATATAATAAAATCGTTGAGACCAAAAAATCTGTACATTGAAGATTTCAAAAAAAAAACCGATCAGGGTGACTTAAAATAAGTAACTGAACATATTAAAACCATTTTTAAGTTTTTTGTTTATTTGTTTGTTTGTTTGTTTGAACGCGCATCACGTAAAAACTGCTGTACGGATTTTGATGAAAACTTCACTATTCTATTTAAATAAACTCAGGATAACATTAAGGCTATAGAAATCTTGGAAAATTTTGGAAAAAGGGGGTGACAAGGGGGGGTAAAGTTTGTATGAAAAAAAAATTTTAGATTGTTCTAGAATCATAAAACTCAGAGTAAATACTTATTATTAAAAATAAAGAAATACCTGCTTCAGCATTTTTCTAAAATCTCATCCAGAGACGTAAAAAAGAGGGTTTTGTGTTTAAAATTAACTAACTTCATACACCTATAGAATAATATCCAATGAAGTGTAAACCTTTAAAAGTTGTTGTAAATACTTCAAATCTAACACAGGTAAATATGATTTCTCAATTTTTTTGAAATTTGATTTTTGAAGTGAATACGCCCAAAATAGCGGAACTCAAGAAAATCAGCTTTCCTCGGTATAAATAGTTGGTAATACAGGATGGAAACGGTAAACGGGGAAGTAAGGGGAGCTGCAGCTACACGAAAATGGTCTTAGAAAACAACCCGTATTTTTTTCGAGAAATGTTGTTCACAGATTTAATAAAAAAGTAAAGTACAGTTAGCAAGAAAATTGCCATTTTACATAAAACAATTTTTTTGATGCCAATCGATCTTCTTTCCGACACTGATCAAAAAGTTCTTCCAGACCAACCCAGGTAAGAGTCACAGCAGCTACATGAAAATGGTCTTAGAAAACCATCCGAAATTTTTCGTGAAATTTTGGTCCCCATTCACAGATTTAAAAAAAAAACGTACGGGTAGCAAGAAAATTGCTATTTTACACAACATTTTTTGATGCCAATCGATCCTGTTTCTAATACTCAACGGTTAAGGTAGCTCCCTTTACTGCCCCGTTAACCGTTTCTACCCTGTTTATTACATATTACAAAGAAAATAATACAACGAACTACTGATCCAATCTGTTTCAAGTTTTTAACAGAATTGATGGAAGACGTGTTTAATTGAAATTGAATTGATGAAAAAAGGGGTAGAAAGTTATTTTGGCGGTGATTTGTTTCGATTTTGATATTAACACTCCTTAGGTCCATGTTCACCGAAGAGATAACGGTCTGATTTTCTAAAAGCCGCTGTCCCTGTGACATGCTCCCATACAAAAATGTGTTTTAAACAGCTGTTTTTAGATAATCAGACCGTCATATTTTTGGTGAACATGGACCTTAGTGCTTTTGATTTAAGTAAACTACATGTTATTTTGATAAATGTTTGAAAACTCAATCCTATTTTATACAAAAAAGATTGTACTCACATAACTTGGTGCTAATACTCTTTAAAATTGGAATGTCCCGATAGTCACCGTACTATATTAACACCGCATTTGAAGGTTTCTAAGCTTTAAAGAGGTTGTGCACTTTAGGACACGGCCTCATAGGCACGTAGAGTTCGAAATTTGAAATGGCTTATAGTTGTAAGAGGTCCGCAACAGTTTACAGCAGCTATATCGTGTCGCGGCTCATTTCATACACGTTGATGAGAACTTCAGAAATAGCTGGAGTATGAGACTGTCATCGAGTGTCTAAGGATGAAGACGTTAGGACGTCGAGAGAAGCCCTTTAAACTGTTTTTATAAACATGGTAATTTATCCTTATCAAAATAAATACGTTGTCAATCACAAGTATTTAATTTTAAACATAATTGCCCTTGGATACGTAATTTGATTTCAATGAATATCAGAGATACACCGTTTTAAATAACTCAGCAGCAAAATAATGATCATGTACCGGACGCGCTTTTCATTATGCGGAATGATGTGTGTGATGTGATGTGCTCTTTGTCAATTGTATTAGAGGTGCTTACGACCCACTCTCTGTAACCCTGTCTTTCACTTATGTGTCGCAGACGAAGTTGCGCGGGTCAGCTAGTGATAAATAAAGACGAGGAATGAGGAATTTAAAATTTCTCTAGAAAAAAAAATATTTTTCTCATAACACTGATTGTGTACATTCAAAATATCTGTTTGGGAACCTATATATCCTGTAATCCAATCAAAATAAATACACACTACGAATATGTTTGATTTAAAAATTATTTTGGTATTACGTTTGTATGAAATTCGCATGCTCCGCAGGCCTCTTAAGTACCTAAAAAGTCATTATTTAAGTTCATTACAGTCTCTCCAGTGTGTCTGTCTGTTTAGTTTACAATTTCATACAGGGTGTAAATAGACTCGAGAGGCACTTGTTTTTCTCGTTTTGCGATATTTTTTTGTTTTAGAACGTAAAGCTGGGAACCTTATAGTTACGCAGATGTTGGGGTCAAAGTTCCAACATTTACACTTTTTTTTTTTTAAATACTGTTTCAAAAATGTAAGTTCTTAACTTTTAACACCTCTACGACCAATCCATCCATTAGCACAATGTTTTGAGTGCGTTACATTGAGTCCTACAGTAAAATGACAAAAATCGTTTCCCAAACATATTTTTTGGATAAAGTTGCACAGAATGTACAGAATGCTTGGTTGACGGCTTCTTGAAGAGTCTGTTTACACCCTGTATACATGCATATTCAATCGCCTTCATTGATTTTCATAGGCCAACTAGCATCAAACTGAATCGATATTCTACCAAGCAGTGATTTCACTGATAAAATTAAACGCGATCAGCTCATCTTAACACCGTTCAAAAAGTTGTCAGTGTCCTAACATTTATGGAATTGACACTCTTCGCTCTTGAACACCGTTTAGATTTACTGATCGGGTTCATTTGCATTAGTAAAGGTCGTTCTGACTTTTCTTTCAGGGTATTATTTTTTACAAATAAAACGACAAAATACAAATCCAACATAATGCTTTATTTTACAAATACTATGTAATCGCCATCTAAATATTACGCTATAGTACATACCTAGTATATTACACACATTTGGAGACACCGCATTATATACAGAAATTTCAACATTCAATAATAATTATGTAAAGTTATAAGGCACATTAAATCATCATACATTTCTATTTAGTTATAATTCTAACAATTTAATAACTATACAAATCTGAATGCACGGATGTACGTGCAGGGTGTGAAGTTATAAGCATAATAATAAATTTCCATATACTTTTTTTAATATTGGCTATATTTACTATCGACTTTTTTTTAATCATTGGAACCCTATAAAGATTCAATTAGTTTACATCAACTACTTATCTGGTTTGTAATATCCGATATTTTTTAATTCGTTAAAATAAATATGTAAATACTTATCAATGTTTCGTAAATAAACTGTATTATTTTCCAATATAAAAAATACTTCACACCCCTTACTACCAAAATTACACCATTCTAATGTATTTTTCAACTTTAGATTAGAAGCTATTTACATTGAAATCAAGGAATAAAATTTCAACTAAAATATTCTCTTTCTCAAAAAATATAAACATCTATTGTGAAATTATTTTCTAAGATAGTCTTAACTAAATATTTTATTTATCAATGCTCACGGAATTTTATACAAAATTAAATTATAATAATGTGAAATCTTGTGATGGTAAAGATACTTAAGGAAATATAGAATGTTTAACCACATTAATAGCATGAAACATGACTAAAGAAACAATATTTATAATGATCTATTTAGATTTATTTCAATCCTATTTAAATCGTAAAAGCTAGTTATAAATAAAATGACTTCCGATAAATAACGGTTATTATTTTATTTTTTTCTACACGATCAACGATATTCACAAATTATCCTCAGTCAAATATATACGTAGTTCTAAGATGTTAGTAGAAGAAATAAAAAGAAAAGTGACTAAATTAAGCACAAATGCCTAGGAAGACTCATTGGCAGTATCGTGTCTTGTCTGAATAAATTCAACATAAAAAGATAAAATAAAAAACTGGCCCATATTATAAAAACGAATTATTTAGACAAGAAATAAAAAAACAATGTTCGAAAATTTACTCGAAAATCTCTTCTAAGGTCCATGTTCACCGAGAAGATAACAGTCTGATTATCGAAAAACAGCTGTCAATGTGACATGTTCCCATACAAAAATGTGTTTTAAACAGCTGTTTTAGATAATCAGACTGTCCTAAATGGGCTTGAAAATGTGTAAATACTGAAGGTTGTTAAATTAATTTTATCGTTTTTTTTTTAAATTGCACCGGATATTACCTTTAATATTTTTTTTGAGTACAATCACAACGAGGAATGTTTCATAGACAATTGATAGGAACTTCTAGAATCAAATAGGCGATTAGAAAAAAATGCTCAGTTACTTTAGGAATGTGTAGAATTTTTGCATCAAGTCCTGATACCTACTTTATGAAATCAAACAAATTTCATAAAAAAAACACAGACATCCAATTTATAAATTTCAAGTTCTATGAATTTATCAACAATGTCAAACGTTGATAATATCAGTCACCATCAAAAACCTCAAATACAATGTGACTAAATAATAAATTCGCTCAGTAACTTATGAGTACAAAAATATTTACTTATTTTATAACATACTTTTAAAACTATCATTCATTATTTTACAATTTCACTATAATTTTTACAATCTACGACGTAAGTCAATACGACAATCTAGTAGAAGAACTTCATAGGTTTCAGTAAAACCTTTTGGGAATGATCTTGTTTCAAAAAGTTGCTGCCTTTACGTCATATTTTTTTTACATGTAATAACTGAACCAACAAAGAAAAACCGGCCAAGAGCGTGTCGGGCCACGCTCACTGTAGGGTTCCGTAGCTTCCCAGACCATTAAAAATACCAACATTTTTCGTCAGCAAAAATAACTTTGTTTTTCATAGTATTTGTATGAAAAACAAAGTTATCATTTGCGTTTTTTTGAAAAAGTGCTATATAACTCAAAAACTATTCAACTCATCAAGTTGAAAATAATTTTCCTAGAAAGTTCATATAAAGGTCTACTTCTGTGATTTTTTTCATATTTTTTAAACTTATGGTTCAAAAGTTAGAGGGGGGGGGGACACATTGTTTTTGACTTTCGGAGCGATTATTTCCTAAAATATTAATATTATCAAAAAATGATTTTAGAAAACCCCTATTCATTTTTAAATACCTATCCAACAATATATCACACGTCAGGGTCAAAATTAAAAAAAAAATCGCTCCCCACTTTACGTCTGGGGGAGGTACCCTAATAAAAATGTTTTTTTAAATTTTTATTTTTGCACTTTGTCGGCATGATTGATATACATATTGGTATCAAATTTCAGCTTTCTGGTGCTAACGGTCACTGAGATTATCCGCGGACAGACAGACAGACAGACATGGCGAAACTATAAGGGTTCCGTTTTTTGCCATTTGGCTACGGAACCCTAAAAACCAGGTACAATTATGTTCGATGATAACAGTTTTGTAACTTTAATGATTGAGTTGTTAAATATGGCGTAAAAGCACTCATAGAATAGTTCGTTTTGACTTTCATTCTTTATTTCAGTCACTGACTTATTTTTAGGTCGTCCATTTTGTAAGTTTAGTAATCGCAATAAACATATTTAAGCATACAATTATCAAAGATATGTACAGTTCAAATGTATACTAAACTCTTATCAGAAGTTAATACTCAAAAAAGAATACTATTACAACATTAATTTTTTACATACATAATACGTTATTTTAAAATTCATAAAAAGACGGCAATAAACATTCATCTAGTTGAAAATATCAATTAAATGTTTTATGTAAAGATATGTATAATTTAGATAAGTTTCCCATTAAATACTATTTAGATAACACTTGCATAGAAAAAGAACATTTGAAAACCTCAAATAAAAAATGCTGATTACCTACAACAGCAATACTATAAAAAATTACAGGTAATAAATAACGGTATTTTGCAATAAGACAAACATGGGCAAGCACCATCGATTTTACAGTTATTTTTAAAGATAACGCAAAATTTTACACCGTCCACAAATTCTCCTCTCTTATACTTTTCACACAGAATTCGTAGGAACTAAACAAATGGCATTCACGCAAAACTTAAATCAAAGACATCTGTCATCGATAGGCCGAGTTCAACGGGGTTCATATCAGCAATTGAAAAATGTACAACAGCCAGTATACAAAGCCTTATCGCCTACCGATAAACACTCGTAGCGTGTCCCACTATGCATGTTTCACTACAAGCTTTCATTGCATCGGACAACAAGTGAACCATTTGAATTAACACTAAGTCACAGTCACGATATTTATAATTATCATTGTCATTGCCATTTATATGAACAGCACTTCTAGGTAATCCTCTGGCTACTCTACTTGAGTCAGGTCCGGCTTTAATCTCTCCGGGTTAAAGTTCTCCATAGTCCACATTTGCCTCCCCTCTGACTCATTGCACGTTTCCATGATTATTTTATCTTTGTTTTTTGATATCGCCATGCATTTTTCGCTTGAGCCGTGCTTTATTAACTTCGTCTGTGAACAAAAATATTCTAGTGAATTTCATTTCTCCAGTTTGTAAGCTAAACACAATTTCTAACATAGGTTAATTGTGTCTAGCTTACTTGCAAATCTTACTCAAAACCGCTGTAAAAGGATTTCAAAAGCGCTACCGAGTCCCATCAGGCAGTAAATAGGTAGGTAATTTATACGGAAAAACTTCAATAATTTCGCTGACTTAATGCTTCTGAATTTAGTAGCAAGTAGGTAGGCTTGCTCGTTACCCAACTCCGTAAATTAATTTCGCCAAAATCTTGCAAAGTTAATTATTTCCCACGACAACTTGTCTCAGACTATACTTGTACAATGAAAATTGTTAGAAAACATTTGTAAAATCATAAAAGAATTCATTATTCAAGGAAAACTGGTTTTTGTTTAATTACTTTTAATTCTATAGCTGAAATTGAAATTGTTATTGTTATCTAAAATATTTTTAACAAAATATTGACTTTCGAGTTTTTGGGGGTTTTCGAGGAAACATTCATTAGCATAGCTGGTACGAAACTTACTTCATCATTGTACTGCCACATCTGGTTACCCTTGGCTCCGTGGCAGGGATACAATACAACGTCATGTCCCGAATAGTCCAGACACGTCTCATCACGTCGGATCTCGCCGTTCTTCGAGTACATCCAAAACTGAAAGATTTTTTAAAAACCATGTCACTTATTATGTTCACATAATTAATTATTCTTCATTTTTGTTTTATGTTACAATGTATTTTTATTGCTAAGTTAGATCAATTTTATTATAGTTTTAGGTATATGGTATCCAAATCAATTGTTTTTTAAACATAATGGTTAAAAAGGTAAAATGCAAAAGCATAGATTTGCAGCAAAATAAACCTCTAAACCTATAAATGGTTCCAATTTTTTTTTTCACTGTGTAAACCCCAAAAAAAAACCAAGTGTTTATTGTATTGCCTTGTGTTCTTTAAACATGTTTTATTGTTTAATGTGGAATATTTAAAATTTGGAATACAATATCCGAATAAGCCACACCACAAAAAAAGGGAACAGGAAACGAAAAACAAGAAATTAATGTAACCAGTAAAAAATAAAACCAAGGTCTGTTAAACATGGGTTACAAAATTATAAAAGGCGTAAAGAGGTAAATAAACTTATGTACTAAATAGCCACTGAACACAAATGATCTTGTCACAATCACATAGCAAGCGTAAAAACCAAAAGGAACGTTCCAAAAAAACCCAGTGATTTTGTAAACTACGATCATTCTTGTGTTTAATGGCTAATAACGTTATAAATAACCACGCGGCAGTACCAAATTTGGAACAGTATAAATATTTTAAAATTCGTTTTCTAATCTACCACACTCCATTTCACCCTTCAAAAGCTCATAAAGGGTAAATGCAGGTTCAAGTTCAAACACAGTTGGATCACATGAGGAAATGACTAAAAGAATCAAATACTGTGTTACAAACCAACCGAAGAACATGATAAAATGTTACAAGTTAGAGCGAATAAGTGAATGAAAATGAAAGCTAAACAACATGCGCATCATTATGAAACTTGGAAACGTTTTGCGGATTAGTATCTGTACAATGCTTTATAATGTTACGAGTACTTTGGTTTGCTTTCAAGGCTGCTACGAAAACCCCTTACCTCAAAGACGATGACCAACCAACTACTAGATAAAGCGTAAGCAGTAGATTTGAATACTTTCGTGGCCTTCGACAAACCTGATTTCCGTAATCCCCGTGACATGGCCAAACGCCGACGGGCTGCTTCATCTCTGCGGGGCCCGCTGCCGAGTCGACGCACATTTCCGACTCCGAATTCGCGATCTGATGCCATCCATAAGTTATAAAAGGCGTGCCAAAAGCAAGCGTGCTGTTCCAATATCATCAATACAATCCATTAAAAATATTTGAAAAACAAAACCATTAAAAAATCTCATGACCAATGATGATATTGGAATGTTGTGGTAATGAAGATGAAAAACATAAATAATTGTTATATACTTTGAATAACAACACAATCATTCCGTAAGAAGTCTAAAATCAAAAAAATCAGGAATGTCATTTAACGCCCCCGTTGCAAAAAATAAGGTTCAACCAAATTCACACTCCTTTGATTCTTTAGGAGTACCTGAGTGCTCCCGGGAATGTGACATCTGAGAATTTTGGCAGTTGTACTTGATCCAATATTTTTTGAGTGGTCGTCACATCATACACTACTGCAGCAAGGCATGTAGTTGTCTGAGCTGTATTGATACTATCGGTGATGGGCCATAGGAATAAATGCAAAAAAAGTGAATATGGGTGCAGTAAAAAATAAAACCGTGCTGTCCAACGTGCATAAAAGAGTGCATTGAATTGAAAAATTGAGCGAAACCGAAACAAACATTCAAAATTTTGAACAAAAACTCCCGCAAATTGGTACTGCCGCAATCGGTCAAATTGAATTTGACAGAAGACCTGATTTCCTCCCTGCCGGTGACACGGGTATAGTCCGACTGGCTTATGATGATCTGACTTGCGTGTTGGAGAGTCCAAACAAATCTTTTTGAAGCCGACATTTCGGATCTGTACGGGTAATAATTTCAAAGAACACTTTTATTAATGAATAATTTGCACTCATTGTTGTTATACAGGTCAATTATTTTGAAGAAAAAGTAATCCTACAGATGATGCTGCAATCTCAAAACACACACGATTTTGTATTGATAATTAGAAATTGAACTCAAGTAAATAACAAGAACGTACCTCGCCATGAGCTACGGATTCTCCAGGAATGAACAGTTCAGGATAAATGGTCTTCAAATACCACTCAAAAGACTTGCAACCTAATTTCTCTCTCAGTTCTCTGCGGCCAGTGATGTCACCAAAATCACCCTTATCGTTACCCACACGCTGATAATAGTACTTTGCATAATCGTCCAACCATACCTAAAATCATTAAGAAAATATTGTGACTCATTGAATTTAGACCTGAAAATTACGAAGATAAACATTACGTGACAAAAATTCTCACCTCAGCTAAACGGACAGAGTTTTTCTTGAGTACATTGACCCCAGTTCGCCACTTGTATGGTGAACGCTTTCTGAATATGTGTCCGACGTGCGAGCACGGAACTATCTCCAGCGTTCCACCGCACATCCAGGTTTTGAACGAAAGCTCTAGATTTTCGCCGCCCCAAATGTCGAAACCACTGTCATAAGTCCCCAATTTTTCGAAGAAGTCTTTGTCGATAGCAAATAGACCACCAGCCATAGTAGGAGACCAGACAGGCTCCGCAGTATGTTGGTGTCTCGCTCGCTCCTTCGACGGAACAGGGTGCCAATTGAACTGGAGATTCCAGTCGAAACCACCAACATTGACTGAAGATGAGTCTCTATAATGATACTCGAGAGTATTGTCGTCAATGACGTCAATTACGGGGCACACTACCGTAGTCTTGCTACGAGCAATTCTATCTAGTAATGGTTCGAGCCATCCTGAAATGAAATAGCTGAGGTTAACGACTGGTCGTTACGGGGGATTTGTGTAACGCTAATTATTGTAGGACTTTACCTTCAGTGCACTCGCAATGGCTGTCGAGATAAGTAAGCACGGGGGCTGTGACGTATCGGGCCCCGAGGAGCCGCGCCCTGATGAGGCCCTCACGTCGGGTGGCTCTGACTATTCTAACCTTTGGTAACGATGACATGTAGTCATCTAGCTGCTGCATTAGGTGAGCTGCAAACATGCGTTTATTGATTTAGGTTAAATATGAATAGAACAAACACATTTTGTAGATCAGTAAAGTCTGGGGACCCTGGGATCTTGGACCTTAATCACTTCACTGAATTACTTTGTTTGAATCATTAAACAGAATAATCATGTCGCACGGAAAGAGTAAGTTAACGTATTATTTGTTGCAACTTACGCATGTCGGAATAGTCATCGACGAGAATGACCTCCTTGATCAAGTGAGCTGGTGACCGGTCCAGAACGGAGTGAACTGTCCTGAGTAGCACCGACCAGGCTTCGTTGTGGAAGCATATCACAACAGATGTTTGCGGCAAGTCTTCTAGGTACCTCCCTGGCACTTTGCACCTGGTATAATAAATATTTTGTTAGTCAACCATTAAGGTTTACTCAATTTGACATATTTACAAAATCTTCATGGTTTACCTAACCTGATACAAGTCAACAACATAACCAAGGTTATTTAATTCAACTTCTGGTATTAATCCTGTGGCACTACCCTTTCACTTATCATAAACGTTTTTATTTTTTTTACTAATGATTTTATGTTATTTTTTTAAGTGGTTTTAATCAGAAACCTTTTTGTCCAATTTGTGAAATCGTGCAAATCAAAATTAGTTAAAATATTATCTACCAAACGATACTACAAAAGTATTTGCGACTTTAAAACATTTAATAAAATCCTTATCTTTATACAGAGTTATTATTTCCTCTCGGCATCGGAAATTTTACTACAAATAGAGTTGGGCGCGATAAGAATAAGTTACAAAATGGAATATTTTTCACAGGTCTAACAGAGACTTGCGCAAAGATTCTTGGTAACAGAAAGTGTGTTTTATATATTTTGTTCTTTATCCAACACAAAATAATGCGTTGATTCAGAAAAAAGGGACGGAAAGGATTTTCGAAAATCCCTGAATCCCTCGAGATGTGTTGAGGTCATAGCTCATACAACACGTTGTACGGATTTGGTATCATTTTCTTACCATTCGTCTCTTGGGTCCGGCAGCTTTCTCCTAATGGATATCAGGTCGCTGACGTATTGATTGAAAGCGTTCTTTTTCCACCCTTCTGAGACAGCTTGCTTTGTTTCCTCGGTTATATTCTTTGGCAGAACGACCGGTTTTCCTAGGTCACCGGGTGCATTGTCTGAACCCGGCGCAGCTATTACACCAAGCCCTACGGGATAAAAAGTATCAGAACCAACGTCAATTTGAAATATGACTTCTATTATATTATGTATATTTCACTCAGTAGGTACTTTAATGAAATCATGATCATTCAGTCAGAAAGTTCAGTAGATAGAACTGAAAATAATGTTTGAGATTGAATATTATTCAAATCATGATAAGGTTTGATAAATAAAATAATATTACAGTATGACAATAAATTATGGAACAGCTGCGGTTACTATGTGAAATGGCAGTGGAAATTAGTATTACAGGTCTAAGTTACAACTATCCCGCCACCAATACATTTATAACGTAGGTTATGGTACAATCTGTTATAAAAGCACCATTAATTTTATTACACTCAACAGCCCCAACCCACAGAAAAACACCACTCTACTTATGAAAAGGTATATATGTCACCGTAAAATTGTCAAACACGTTAAATTATAATCTCTCTAGCGATATTGTAAACCCTCGTAATATTGTCAAACGAACATACTGGTTACAATAAAACGCATTATTTTTCGTGAAATGCATGCGATGGTAGTCAACTCACATGGTGTGGAGGGAAGGAGGGGTCCCTCTTGCCCAATGGTACCACTCTCATGAAAAGATAATGTACCATTCCTGAGAAATTCCGACTCGACATCGAAAAACAAAAGGTCAAACAACAACTTTCAAAATTTTTACATTTCCCTCTTATATTTTAAAATCGTTTTTTCGATGAATAGTTTACAAAAAGTACTAGGCTGGCATGTATTTAAGGTTGTATTTTAACAGTTCTGGGTTTTTTTTTTGTATTTTTAAATATTGTTTTAAATCTTCTTATTAGCGTTGTGATGGCAATCTATATTGTATCGACCCAGAACCAAGTTACTAAAACAAAGTAAATAAATCCGCATCTTTTTAGTAAAAGAGGTGACAAACATAAATACAATACTAGAAAAAGGGACCAATTAGTTCAGCCAGGCTTCAGATTTGCTTAAGTAGACTAATTGTCATGGGAAGTATCCCATGACAATTAGTCTACTTAAGCTTGTTTCTATCAGCTATCTCAAACAGTAGTTTGAGATAGCTGATAGAAACAAAAAGAAAAGCTCCTTCTTATTTCTGACAACCTGGTACTCGTAGGCGTTAAACTAGATAAATAAATAAATATCGCTGGACATTAACACACAGCGCCACCTAGCGCCACACTAAGCAAAGCTTGTGTCGTGGACACCAGTTATTTGATATAATACATAGATACTTTTTGTTTGTAAATACATACTTATTATACATATAAACAAAATGTCCATGCATATGCGGCGGAGCATGGACTGAGATATAACTCCTCTAAGTGCGAAGTTCTGGTATTTAAATGTACTAAAAACGCACCGGTCCGTGTTCCGCCTATTATGATAAACGGAGTGGCTCTGAGGGTGGTGACTAGCTTCAAGTACTTGGGGCACATTGTCAATGAAGACATGTCTGATGACGCCGATTTGGAAAGGGAACGTAGGGCATTGGCGGTGCGAGGTAATATGCTTGCTCGTAGATTTGCGCGTTGTTCGGTAGAAGTGAAAATCATTCTGTTTAAGGCATACTGCCAATCCTTCTACTCGAGCAGCCTATGGGTGAGTCATACCCGGCGGGCCGCCAATGTCCTTAGAGTGCAGTACAACAACATATTCAGGATGCTGTTGCGGCTGCCTCGTTACTGCAGTGCATCCGCAATGTTTGCGGAGGCGCGCACTGACGGCTTTCATGCGATTATCCGCAAGAAAGTTGCGTCTATTTTTAAGCGCGTGAGAGGCAGCAGTAACGGTATCCTGAAGATGATTGCTTCTCGTACTGATTGCCCAATCCAAATGAGGTGGATGAGCATCATGTTGGGGCGTTAGATGTTGGCAAACTGCTGTCTGGCGAAGGCCTTACAGGGGTGTAGGTGAGGTGACGTATCTGGCTCGCCGATTGATTGTTGTTTTTATTCTATTTTTTTATTTTATTTTTTGTATGTATTTAAATGATTTGTTATTTATTTTGTATTTCAATTTTATATTATTTTTTATTTAACTAATTGAATTATTAATAATTGTGTAATATGTTATGATTTCAATGTTATTGTATTGTGATTTTTATATTTATTTTAATTTTACTTTGTATGTTATTGGCTATGGATAATTTTTAAGTCTGAAATAAACGCTTAATAATAATAATAATATGCTCATCACACAAACATTTGCTCTTACCGGGATAGATTTCTTATTAATGTAACTGTTAGGTATCATCCGGGAAGTTCCTACTATTTATGACAGTCTAGTACTTTATAGGCACGAAACGTATTCTATACTGACGCTTAACAACGAAAAAATAGCATTTATTGTTATGATGATGTTGTAGATTTTATATTAGTTTGAGGTTATCACTACATAGTATAAAACAAAGTCGCTTTCTCTGTCCCTATGTATGCTTAGATCTTTAAAACTACGCAACGGATCGATTTTAATCATCTTTTTTGTGAGTGACATAGGCTATAATATATTTTATACCCGTGCGAAGCCGGATCGGGCCGCTGTGTTTTTATACATATACAACGTTCACAGTTTTTCTGTAGTGTATTTAGTATCAGCATTGTACTCGTGCGAAGCCGGGGCGGGTCGCTACTTAGTTTTAAATAAATTGAAATAAAAAAAGACACTTTATTTTTCTTACTAACTGTACTTTTTGACACGCAAATTAATACTGATGACGAATCGGGACTTTTTGTGTGAATAGAAATAGATGATCAAGAGATGATGATAATGATGAGACTGATGATGATGATGAGACGGGCAGAAATCTTTATAAAGACTACATCTAAGGCCGGTTTTAGTGCTTGACTGATCGTCGGTGCGTACGTCGCGCGTCGGTCGCGCTTGTCATTTGTATGAAAATTCACCAATCGGTACAATGCTCGACTGACCGTACGCCCGCGTATATTGCTACGATCGTACGCAAACCGATGATACGCACCGACGCCGACGGTCGGTCAAGCACTAAAACCGGCCTAAGAGTACAGTACACAGAGAACTAAACAAATGGAGTTATAAACACTGTTTCAAGCTTTCGCGGTTTAAAACTAAGTGACAATGTAAGTTTAAAATGGTGTTATAATCGAATTGTTTTGAATTCGCTTTTTACGGAAATCAAACAATCGCTGTAAGCGACGTCATAACGGTGTATATCATACAAAATACTTGACTCACTCCACTGAGTCAAGTTTTCTTATAAAAGCCTTTGTTATTGGAGGATTGTAAGCTCTTCCACTAGCAAAGATACAGTGACTTTGGTCTGTTTAATGCTTATTGGCATTCCATTTGCTCAATACTCCATGCTAAAGTCTAACTAACAAAACAAAGGCCTTTAAAATTACCTCCATTTCCCGCAATCCGACCGATCCAATCGATGTACGATGCTGCTGTGACGGACAAACGCACATTATCATGCAAAATATCGAAATAAACGAAGCTAACAAAGCCTAACATGCAGATAACAGGTTTAATAAATCACGTGTGCTAAACAAAAGTGGACAGTCTGTGTCTAAGATCCATGCCGTGGATTATCTTGAGTTACAGCCGATATCAATAGATGGCGTTCTACTAAGTTATTGTTTGGTCACATCGTGTTAATTATGACAAAATGCTAAAATGCTAGGTATAGAATTTAATAAATTAGTGGATGTTGGCTTAAACTACGGAGGACTGTTTGAGAATTGCATCCCTCTGCATCGTTTAAAAATTCAGTGTCAATGACTTGGAGGACAAACGTATTGTTGGCATAGATATAGTTATTACTTTAAAAATCACTTTAAAAAAATTACCTTCTTTCCCCGTAAGCCGATCAAGCCAATGGGCTCGCGTTGTTGCTGTGATGGACAAACGCAAGTTATCATGCAAAATGTCGAAATAAATGACTGGTACTAATAATCTCTAACATGCAGATCAATAGGTAGTACCTACATACATCAACATGAGAGACATTTAAATCATAGCCATTCAAATAAATGTCATTTGTTTCTGACAAAACTAGCTCGAGTACCATTAAAAACCAAGTCATCAACCGAATGGTTTGTTGTGCATTATGAATCGGATGTTGTCATTTTCATCCAATGTCAAAAGTGTTGTTAATGATGTCATCATAATTTTAATAATGATTGTGCATTACGATCTCGGTTACAAGGAGTTGTTAGCCTGTATCCAGCACTGACTGAATAGTTTAAAGTGTCCACATCAGCCCGCTTAGCATGACCACCAGAGAAACGACAGAGAATCGACAAATCTTTTGTTCATCTGTCATTGATTCGACAAAATGACAGATGAACAAAAGGTTTGTCGACTCTCTATCGTGTCTACGGTGGTCATGCTACGCGGGCTGGTGGGCTACTGTAGATGCAAAAGAAAGTAATGGCCATTTATTGTTATAGCAATCTTGAGAAAAATGTTATTAGAATTTCATCTTAGTTTTCCGTTAAGTCTGTACTCATTACTATGTATTTCTATTGTATAATAAACTCGTACCAGCTAAAATACAATTTAATCGAATCGGGAGACGCTGACGTTCTACGAGGTTTAGTTTCCAAACCTGTACACAAATAATACATGTTTTTTGGAAGGATACGCTTTAAAACCCTAATATAAAGTTCAGTCTGTGCTACAGCTCAAACTTTTTTATGATAGTTTTAAAAGTAGGTTACTAATCATTGTGAAACAATCTTAATTGACACCAAAATAAAGTCAATATTAATTTAAGTGGAAATATTATAAATTGGAAACAAGGTCAGTCTAGGCAAGAAGGAAGGTAATCATTATTGTAAATGAAACAGTAAATGAAAAGCAGTAGTATTTGCAGATGTCATTTTTATTCAAGCCGGATTCTTTTTTTTAAACGGTCTAAATAAGAAAGAACGAAGAATTCCGCGGGTTACTCTTTACTTTCCGACCTCAAGGGATGCGATCCTCAATTCGATTTCTGAAGAAAGATTTCCTTATCGAAATATACCTAATAAAATGTATTTTGTATCAATTTCGTGTTCATCCGATTCAGATTTATTTATTGCGATGTTATCGTTACAGCAGTACAAGTACGTAGGAATCGATAGGGCTCGATAAGATAAATTTGACAGTTATTCTCGATAAAATGAGTTTTTGACTCGATAAAACCTCATTTTATCGAGAATAACTGTCAAATTTATCAACACGAGTCTTATCGAATTTTACGTACTTGCACCGCAGTTATGTTAGTTTCGTGGGTGTGTGTGCAATATCGTGTAAAGCTTTAGAAACATCTGTGATTTAATTTAACGTCAACTTCACCAAGCAAGCTCATGCAATTTGAAAGCATAAATAATACTCACCATCAGATAGATTATTGCCGTAGGTATCGCTCTTCCTTTTTGTAGATGTAGGCTTTGCCATTTTCAAGGGTTTCGCCTCCGCATCATCATATTCAACCGGTGGTGCAACGATCGAGTTCCTTGAACCGCCATTAGTAGTTAACAATGCGACCATAAACCAAATCGCTGTCAGTATGAGCACAGCCTTCAATATCAACGTCCGCCTCCGCAGGAAAAACATGGTGTATTTCATTTCTTCAACTTATTCCAAGATACAGAATGGATGAATCTCTACCTTTATTTGATTAACTCAATACATTTTTAGAAACTTGAATATTTTAGTCTTATTTTCATTAAGATCTAGGAAGTTTTAAATCAAAAAATCTTCTTTAAAGAATTTGAGCAATAATTTGAACACTATCTATAATCACAAAAGGGTGACTAGCATAAATAATGAGATATGTCTTCACGTTTTACGATTGCCACAAGATATGCTTCTTCGATATGACAGTTTCAGTGATGAAAATTAACTTCACATGCTTCACTTCTTTGGTGTCTCTGTTGGCTATAACTTCGCCTCGGTACGTTTATGTTTGAAGAGTTTCTTTCTCGTTTTTTGTTTCATTTCCAAGCGCTCATTGAGCATGATTTATCGTCCATATTCTACAGCACGAGTCCTGAGAACAAAATAGTTGCTTATCAATATCATAACACGCACACTCTATCAAGCTACATAAATAAAATCCACATAATTTTGATTGATGTTCTGCTCTAAGTATAGCTGTATTTATGGCACGCGATTTTTTCTCGCCAAATCCCCGCCGGTGGCTACTGAAAAGGTAATTGTGTTGGAAGGGCCATTTTCAGGGGTTCTCTACCTCGGATACTATGATTAGAAAAAAATCGGGCTTAGGTTGACGTTTTGTCGTATATGGAAGGTTTGACGCACATTACAGAATTTTGTTAGGTGAAAGGGTAGAAATAATCTATGAAAAATAAATGAAATAAATAAATAAATAAATATCGCTGGACATTAACACACAACGCCACCTAGTGCCACACTAAGCAAAGCTTGTGTCGTGGACACTAGATAGATAGTTGATATACTACATATATACTTTTTTGTTTGTAAATACATACTTATTATACATATAAACATCCATGACTCGGAAACAAATGTCCGTGCTCATCACACAAACATTTGCTCCTACCGGGATTCGAACCCAGGACCCTAAGAACGTAAGGCAGCGTCACTACCATTAAAAACATAACAGATATAAAATCGAGCTCAGTCACAACACACTGGATAGCGTGCCACGTAAATTACCCGCAACTTCAATTGTATGGAATTAAATATTAAACTCGTATTGACGCCACGGGTTGGAAATTGGAAATTACGTTCTAAAGGGTTTGTATAAAAACCACACGAATAATATGCGGTTACGTTTTAACTTTGGCCAACTCAAATCTACTTTAAATGGTAACCAAAGAACTGTTAAAGGTCCAGTAATTCTCCGGAAGGACGACATTAATAAGCCTAAAACAACTGAAGTTTCGGAGCCCTACGAAGAACTAAAGATGTACAATGGAGCCTGTCGGGGCTGCGCGCCTGCTGGGGCTGCGGGCCTGCCGGAATTGCGGCCCTGCCGGGGCTGCGGGACTGTTCGAAAGAGATACCGTGCCCCAGAACACTAGGGCGAGGAAGGAACATGAACGGTTTTTAGTCAGTAAGTCTGAAACTCCCTCCCACTCCGCCCAGAGCGGGAGGACTTATTTGATGATTTCCCATCCGAAAAAAAAATGTTTTATTTATATAAATAGAGAATATAACCCAAAAACTGTCTTTTTTATTTTTAAACAAATTTAATACTAGGTAGTTAACAGATTGACTCGCGTCACTGAGCCCTTGAGAAAGAACCTGCGTTATACCGTCGACAACACAGAGTTTGTTGTAATGGTAGTATTATAAAAACAGGCGTTGACAAACATTATGCGTTCATACTAACAGAGCCTTTCCCAAAGTGGTATGAGGTGGTGGGTGGCAGTTTCCGCCACACGCCTGATGGATTGGTTCTTCTTCGTACATTATCGGGACTAGCTGCCAGTGCCATTTTTCAAGTAGTCACAATGCTATTTTGTAGGCCAGTACGACAACACCCGGTGTCGTTTTTAGTGTTAACCATTTCTTGGAATTAGGTACTCCTATGTCATAGGCCAATTTATTTTTAAACATGTTAAACAAGTTTATGAACCAATTTTTTTTTTTATTGTTGCTGTATATGGTTCGGATATTAAATCGCAGTTAACTATGTTAAATTACTTTTAAATATTTTACTTACATTTTAATGAAAAACCTAGGCCAAGATCTTCAAATAATTAAAATTAAAGCAGACTTTAATCAAACAACTTATCTACTTCACAAAAATTGATAAATCAAATAAATTAGAGGCACAAATTTTAAAATAATTGGATAATAGACAAAAAATCATCAATTTTATGAGAAAACTTTAAACTTCTTTTTAAAAAAAGGTTCAGTTTGGGGTATGATGTTTGATAGTCAAATCAGTCAGAAATGATGCACGCTTCAACCCCTTAATGAATCTAGATTGACTCGTACGTCGAGTCCCAGTAACCAGTAAACCCTGTGAAATTACAAAAAAAAAAACTACTTACTACCGCTGCTACTCGTATTTACAAAAAATTATAATTGAGGGATACGTAAATGAGACTTGTTTCATCCTATTAATATAATTAACAGAGAAAGAATCCCAATAGAAAAATAATTAAGGCTCTCGGAGTCAAGTAATGTAAATGAGTGTAAAGCACGGTTCCTTATGTAATCTGACCTCAATTTCATTACTGCACACACTTAACCAAAATTTTTTTAACTTTTATCTGGAACTTTTTCATTAAGCCAACGAGCTTTGCATCATATTAAAATGTTTATAATATACCTTGTAAAACTGCGATGATCTTGCAAATCGGGACCAGTGTTGTATCTGAAACAATTACATAAACGGTTAGAGCTTCAAGGTACAGATGCGTCAGTGTCGATATATTTAAAGGGAATGTCGAAACGAGCAATAAATTAGATAAAATCTTTACGGTCTCAAATTTAAACGTAAATAGCACTAAATGGCGAAATATCCGAACATCTGAGACGTCTGCTGTAATAAATTCGAGGGAACTCCTCCCGAGGGCTTATAGCAATTTAACCGAATTGGTATAAATTCAAAATATTCGCCGAGATTATTATTTCATCCGTATTGGAAACGTATTTATATGAGGTAGGGAGATTGCTTTCTACAACTCTAAAATTACGTATTTAATATAATACTCGAAAATTGAAAAGTTATTGGGCATTTTCACTGTAGAGAGTGAAAATGCCCAATCACGTAAAATCTTCGTATACATTTTAACTGTTTATCATAATGGAATCGATCTTTCTAAAAAATCCAGTCACCTGATGCGAGTTGAAGTCCTGAAGTTTTTAATTCTGGCCATTTATTTGACTGAGCATTGTCAATAAACGTTCAACGTTAAAAACAACAAAATAATGATGATTTTATTGACCCATTAATGCTATCATTTTAAAGAGTATTTCAGGAAGCTGTGATATATTTTCTCATAGTTATTTAATTAGTCACAGTCAAGTTTCTCAGAACCGAGAATAAGCGGAAAACTTCAGGATGAGCAATTGGCCAGTTGACGGGAATCCGCATTACACTTAGGGTGAGCGCAAACGGTCAGCTGATTGCAGTGAGCAAAACCGTCTGGGTACGCCACGTATTACATATGGCGTATTCATACGCAATGCAGATCCGTAATTCGAACTTGGGCGTAAAAATACGCATTTGGTTTCGGTAGCAGTTTCGGTAGATTACGTTTAAGTATTTGCGTATTACTAATTAGTTAAATAAAATTGTTAATTTCCATGTTTGTTCATCAATGGCAAATCAATATTTAATTTAATAACAACTACCAAATATTATATCAGCCTATTATTGTCCCACTGATGGGCGGGCATAGGCCTCTTCTCAAACAGAGAAGGCGCGAGCATTGATCATCACGCTTGCTCAAGACGAGTTGGCGAATAAAGACTTCATCATCGGCCTATTAATGTTCCCACTGCTGGGACAGGCCAATGGGTAATGGGTCAATACAGACTTATATTAATTATAAGTCCAGGTTTCCCCACCATGTTTTCCTTCACCGATGTCTGTGGGATCCATGTCCAAGGTAAAGTAGAAAGTACTACATATGAATTGAAAAAGTCACATTACTCACAAACAAAGTATGCATTAATCATTTCATGCGATGGAGCCATAGGAACTGAATATAACAGTTTTTAAAAAAAAACCGCATCAAAGCTTAATGAGAAATGGGGAAACGCTTATTCTCAAATAGTGTACTGGTTGAAAGTGAAAATACAAATCTCAGTTATAAGAGCAGTTTCAATGAGAGTAAGAGGCACGCGAAAACATGAAGAAATGAAAAGATGGAGCAGGAATACTTTAGTGACAGCTTGATCTCGTAAAACAGAATTACCTACATGTGTTTTTATATATGTGTGTGCAATGTATGTAACTCTGAGTTGTTTCTATAATAAACACAATCTACGAAAAAAAAAAACACGCATTAATTAAAGTTATCATTAATGGAATTTTTAAAGCTCGCCGTCCATGTTTCCCTCAGTTGCTGGGATTGCATAGAACAACTTTAATTAAATAGTTTAAGGCGATGTCACAATATAATAGTGCAGTGTTTCTAGTAAGCATTTAGATTATTTTGCTGGAGTTTCTGAGCCAGTTAGTTCTGTTTGGAGCCACAACGTGAGCGGAAGACAAACTGCAACAGGCGTGCAAGAGTTGTTCAACGTTATTGAACAAATTGTGCATCGAAAGGGTTCGGTTTTAAAAACTAAGCGTTTCATCATTTTATCAAGGATAGTATTTGCATCAGCGCTAGAAATAATAAGAAAATGAAGTTTTTTTTAGTGGGTGTTTGCAGATAGAATCTTTAATCAAACACTGCAAAATAGTTTAAGACTTTCAATTTCATCAGAACCATTCATTTTTAATCATTGATAAAGGTTGCAGAATAATATGTTAATTCAAGAAAAGTCACAGAATTTCACAAATATCTTTTAGGGTTTATTTTTCACAATGCAAAATAATTTAACATCTGTAGCCAGACAAGACAAAAGCCTAAATTTCGGCTGTCAGCGCCAATCCCCTCAAATAATTTATAAATTAATGGCAGCCATCAAGCAGAAATATTAACCTTAGTAGTATAAAAAGTCTTTACAATAATATAGTTAATGCAAATAATGAAATCAATACAAATAAATAATTGAAATAAAATCACTCCAATTACCTTCATATGTTAACAAAATAATTAAAATGAATACATTTGAATTAAATCACTAAAATAAAACCTATGAAATAAATAAATTAACAAAATCATGACAATAATATCGGTGACACAAAATAATAAAATCCTTAAAATAAAATAAATTCTGAATATCGCTATCGTTTGAAGTAAATGCTCAAAGCTTTTTAATGTTGAAGAAAACAAAAAAAAAAAACAATAGGTACTTGGCTAATCTTTATTTGATAAAAATCTATTTTTAAACACTAAATTCAGAAGCCGGCTGTATCCATCAAGAGAATTCAATTAAAATTTTATAAAACTGCACACTTTACTGGCCTCAAACGTTGCGTGCGCGCAACCGTGACCTAAGCGAACTCCAGTGGCTCCTCCTACCGGTCACGAGCCGATGTGCAACTACTAATTTACGTCATTACTTCATTCATCATTTTGTAGTGAATGCAGTCATTAAACGCTGTGACCGGGTTGAGTAAATTGAATTTAAGATGTGCCGTTTCAGTATGGAATTCTGTAAATCATTACAGAATTCCATACTGAAACGGCATTGGCAAATGGGCAAGGGAATGAGGTTGATTATCGTTATTTTAGGTAACAATTAAGACATACTAAAATATAGATCACCTGATAATCATCATCATCGTCATCATTTCAGCCAACAGACGTCCACTGCTGGACATAGGCCTCCCCCAAGTGTCGCCACATTGACCGGTCCCGTGCGACTTGCATCCGACGGATTCCCGCAACCTTCACCAGGTCATCGGTCCACCTATTGGGACGTCGTCCAACGCATCGTCTTCCGGTTCACGGTCGCCACTACAGAACGTTTCAGCCCCATCGGCCATCCGTTCTGCGAGCAATGTGCCCTGCCCACTGCCACTTAAGTTTGGCAATTCTTCGGGCTACGTCGGTGACCTTAGTTCTCCGAAGACAAAACTTTAATGGTGTTTGGATGAAACGACGATCAACAAGCTCTTTTACTGACTTAAAAAACCAAGCTACTACTAGTTACATATTTTAGTATGACATCATCATCATCAACCTCATTAATGTTCCCACTGCTGGGACACAGGCCTCTCTATGAGAGGGAATGGGCTATATCCACTACGCGGGCCCAGTGCGGATTGATAGATGCCACATGTCTTCGAATTATTGGTTCTAGGACATGCTGGTTTCCTCACGATCGCGATGTTTAGTATATCAGTCATTAATTATTATGTTATGGAAATTCAACGTCAGGATAGATGGAGTCAAACCATTTCCTTACTAATGAGAGCACGACCCTGTTGTTAAATTAAAACAGCGGGTAATGGAAATAGGTATGGAAAACACTGCGATAAGGTATCTGATAAAATAATAGATTTATAACGGTAAAATACGTAGCCAACACGGGACGGGAATACCGTGCATTAACAAGCATAATCTCATAATTAATAAAATACATAAAAAAGAATATTCTTTGACTCATTATTTTAGCAATCAATCGCTAGCGACACGATTAATAGATATCTACCGTAATAAAGATCAGTCTTGATAATAATCCAATTACTTCCCGAAAGAGAAAGATATTAAAAATGTACCCACGTCAGAGGAGAAATCGGTAGAGATCTCGACTGAAACGAAGATAAAATGGCCTAATTTGGCCATCCCTCCCGAGGATTCATTTTCCTTTTTATCGAAGTCGATAGAACCCACTGAGTGACTGACGCCTTCCTAGTTAAAGTCATTTTCGAAATTCGGTTTCTAAAATTCGAAAATTCGACGCTGCTTCACGAATGTGTGAACATTATAACTTTTTACTTGTTTCACGTTTTTTGTGTAGTAAGCAACGATCTATTGTCAGGACTATACGCCTGTCCCCCTCTACTTAGGTAATAATGGTGTAACCTGATTATATTATTTTGTAATAACTAATTATTTGAAAAAAGTACCGAGTAGTAATTATGGAGAAGAACCGGTAGGTTCTCTAGTCGTTTCGACGTTTTTTATTGTGCCTATCTAGGCCTATGTGAAATAATATATATTGATTTTGAACGGAGAAAATAAGTATGAGCTGTTATCTTAAGTACAGAAGCAACACAGAGAAGAGATTTTATTATGGTACTCAAACTCGGTAAGATAGACTTTTGTGCAGTTTACGTAACACACACGACATTTTGTGACATCTTTACGAGGCATTAAAACTTTGGTGTCGTCTGGGCCCTCCTTACGAGAAAAGAAAATAAAATTATCACCGATAAAACTTAACGAAAAAACTTTTCGTAATAAACGAAACAGATATAAATAAGGTGTCTTTACAACAACCATAACAATGTTGATAGAAGTGATGGTGACACGAATTTCAGTACCAACTTTGGGGAAAATATTTTTGTCGGCTTCTTTTTGTCCGAATTAATTAAGGGGTTCCCTTTACACTTTACTGAAACTTTTGTTAACCTACGTAGCGTCTGTACGATTTCTACGAATTGAAACTCTAATGACAGTGAAAATACAGGGTGTAAACCACCTCATCACAAAGCCGTTAACCAAGCATTCTGTATATGAAACTAAGTAACTTTACGTAAAAATTATTGCTGGGAAACAACTTTTTTTTTGAGGTTATACATGAATAATGTTTTGGGGTAGAACTCAATGTAACGCACTTAAAACATTGTGCTGATTATATAGCATCCCCTCCAGGATGTGTGTCAAAATCTTACAAAAAAAACTTGTCAAAAAGTTGTAACTTTGACCCCCATATCTCCGTAACTATGAGGTTCCCAGGTATGGTGTAGAACAAAAAAATTATCGCAATAATGGGGAGAACAAGTGCCTTTCGGTTTCGTGAAGAGGTGTTTTACACCCTTTATTATTTATTATACGCAAAATGGTGCTACTATAATATACAATGCTATTTAATGTATTTGAGACGGCCCAAAAGTATAGAAAAACGTGACAAGGACGATAATATCGCCGCGATTCTCTCGCTTGTGGAGGCAGCCCCATAGATTTGAATTTGTACGAGAACTCCTCGAGGAATGCCTCGGTGCTATCGGTCGCAAGCGCGCTGAGCTGAGGTCCTGGGTTTGATTTTCGGGTAAGGTAAAGAGTTATTGGATTCTTAAAACCTAAATTGAGGCTGTGTCCGAGCCCGTCTCCAGTAGATGGCAAATGGCTCGCCCCCATTACATGAGAATGTAGGTATTCTACAGGATGCCGCTGCGCAACCCTCCAGGAATTACAAATTATGTTTAGTTATTTCGAAAATTCTTCTTTTCAGTCTCCAGACTGATAAGAAAACTTCATCATTTCATTGAACCAATTTTTCTAAAACTGCATTCCTAAAATTCAAACAACACCTACCCATCGGAATGACAACGAATAAGAAAGTCATCAAAGTAAGCACGTAGTTAGATTGCATGCGCGTCCCACAATGTGAAGGAACACCGGTCAGGGGTCAGCGACCTCCCCCCACGGTAATCCTCCCACACCTCTCACCCCCTAAGAGTCCTGCTAATGACATTTGCGAGGTTTTAAAGCTATACATACCATCACGCCCCGCGTTTGCGATTGAGTGCCTTTTTCTTTCTATTACTGCATACGGCATGTACAGTGAAATTCTGTTCAATATTGGTTTTTATTCGTGCAATATCGTTTTACGTTTCCATGGACATTCCAAGACAACATAGGAAGGTTTGGAACAGGTATTTTTGGAATACTTACACAAAAAATAACGAATTTTCGAATTTACTATCTGTCCACATAAAACTGGAAACCATGGAGAGAGGCATTTGTGGAGCATCAGTAGAATGAAACAGGGTATCATTATTAAATAAAAAAAGTAGTAAGGTACTCAAAAAATCTTAAAATAAATTAAAAAAACCGGCCAAGAGCGTGTCGGGCCACGCTCACTGTAGGGTTCCGTAGCTTCCCAGACCATTAAAAATACCAACATTTTTCGTCAGCAAAAATAACTTTGTTTTTCATAGTATTTGTATGAAAAACAAAGTTATCATTTGCGTTTTTTTGAAAAAGTGCTATATAACTCAAAAACTATTCAACTCATCAAGTTGAAAATAATTTTCCTAGAAAGTTCATATAAAGGTCTACTTCTGTGATTTTTTTCATATTTTTTAAACTTATGGTTCAAAAGTTAGAGGGGGGGGGGACACATTGTTTTTGACTTTCGGAGCGATTATTTCCTAAAATATTAATATTATCAAAAAATGATTTTAGAAAACCCCTATTCATTTTTAAATACCTATCCAACAATATATCACACGTCAGGGTCAAAATTAAAAAAAAAATCGCTCCCCACTTTACGTCTGGGGGAGGTACCCTAATAAAAATGTTTTTTTAAATTTTTATTTTTGCACTTTGTCGGCATGATTGATATACATATTGGTACCAAATTTCAGCTTTCTGGTGCTAACGGTCACTGAGATTATCCGCGGACAGACAGACAGACAGACAGACAGACAGACAGACAGACAGACAGACAGACAGACATGGCGAAACTATAAGGGTTCCGTTTTTTGCCATTTGGCTACGGAACCCTAAAAAGGAGTAAACGAAGATTTTAAATGCGTGGGAGCCTCTTCAAAACAAACAGTAGGTAGGTAAATCACATAACTCAATATAAAACATGTATAATTAATAACAGACTACATAATATCGTTAAGTGCTCATTATGGCCATACTTTATCATTTACGTGTAATTACTTTCCACTAACATTAATTACTGAATGATCATTAATAAAATTGTCAAGTACATCATCTATACGACAAAACGTAATTATCTGCCTTAATAACTTTATATTTAAAGTACTTTTTTTGAGGTTCTGGGTTGGGCGTAGTCACTTGGACGTAACATTTTTCGGTTTTTAGAATTGTCGACTAAAAAAACTTCTAAGGAAAAAAACCTGAATCTCATTACTTAGTAGAATGTACAGAGTTCTACATGCCACATGTTTTGGCCTATGGAGAGGCAAATGCTGCCTTGAATGAAGATACTTTTGAATTCAAGCTGCACAGTCTGAAAATTAAAATATGGTACTTCATCATCTTAAATCAGCCTGGAATTACCCACTGCTGGATATTGGCCCCCTATTTTTTCTGCCACACTTCCCAGTTCTGTGTTAACCAGGTGTTCCCGTGACTTTGCAGATATCGTCCACCCAACGACGGTATTCGAGTGAGCCTGGTCCATCCGTAGAAAAACTATTGCGAAACAATCATAATTTTGTTTACGATCATCAATAACAAAAACAAAGGTTTGAATAGCAGTAGTGGTAGTCCTGTCAATTTGGTTAAATCCCTCCTATTTTATTTATAGTAAACCGGAAACTAAAAATAAAAATAAATCTTCAGTGATTCTTTGAATTGAATTTCAAGATGGTTTTTGTTAAGGTTGTTTTACAAACGGCACTTTTCTCGAGATCCTTAAATAACAATGCTCTTCAATTAAGATTTAAAGTTTTAAAACCAGCGAGGTGCTGGTTTTAGGTCAATTTTAAAGGCTGGTAAGGTCAATTTTATTAGTGTAAAAGTCATTAATTAAATCATTAATGACGCTAACACAATCATTGTACTGGCAGTAAAAATGCGAAGAAGCGTAAAAAGGCGCGAAGGTAATGGTCTCATAAGTTGTCGGTAAGAAGAATTATGACATACGTGGTTACATGATTCCCTCTTTTTAAAGCCAGAAATTTAAAGATTAAAAGATACCATACCATATACGAACAACCATACAACCATATTCTAACAAATAAACATTTTTGATTTGATTTTGATTTGATTTTGATTTGATGGTTTCGTTGAAAATATAATGTGTGCTAACAAAAAAAAAGCATAAGAGTATTATAGGCGACACATGTTTGTTAGGTAAAAAAGCCAAATTCCAAACAATTTTTTTTAAAGGCAAATATCATACTTTAAAAAAAAGTTGCAGCAAGCCTAAAAGTAACTACCTCCTTACAAAGCACAGGATCCCCCAAGGACTGAAATACAAATGGGCGAAAATCTGCCATTTTCATTTAAAATATTTCAGCGAAAACCAACCAGTCCCAACAAAACGTTTTAAGTAAACGAGATTAAGAAACAAAGAGTACTTTATCAGCTGTACTAATGCCTGGCTACACAAAACATTAACCTAGAAGTTTTACACTTCATGCGTCTTAACAAAGTGGCACTTCTAGAGAATAGACAGAGGTATAAAAGAAACAAAGTTGGAGCTTTTATCAGGACAAATAGTTCACAATGCTTCTAGTGTGTTTTTGTTATCTAGACGTGGTGGATTAGTCCTAGTGTTTCACTAAAATGTAGACTTTTCTTGACGTTATGAGCTCTCGATAGTACCGCGTATAGTGCTACTTTGTGATGTTTATCCATGTTGGATGGTTTGGAATTTAGAGGAATTTATTTCATAAAATGGTTTGTTTTTATTTTAATTGATACTCGATACCCGTTGAATTTGAAATGCACTGGTAATTTTTGACCAATTATTGAATTTATATTTTTTTATTCTTTTGCAGGTCATGGTTTAAAGTTGCTTGAATGAAATATATATGACACAATTCAAATGATATTTATTTGCAAATTGGTTTTCACAAACACTTCTAAACGTTCTTATTTTTTAAACTGATGGGGCCGGTGTTTCGTACCTGACTACTCTGAGAAGAAACAGCCGAAACAAACTCAGAGGTCATAGTCTCTTTTGAAGTCCAGACAATCTTGTTCAACTCACATCAGAACTATGCAGATTAGTGCATTCATTATGACACAAGATTTTGAATGAAAAGTTAAGGGGCTACCTCGCGCCAACGACCTTGAGCGAGTGGGAGAAGTTTAGCAATAGCGTATACCCGTGCGTGAGAGTGGTCAGCGATACACTGCCGCCCGTCGCCCCAAGGAGCCCCGCTTCAATGCGCACCAATATTATTCGAAAAAAACAACCCACCTCGATTTATCAAACACAATACGGATAAAAGCATTCAATTGTCTTTGAGATGATCTAAGTTTCATGCAAATACGCCCGATAGTTTTTGCGTGATGATCGTTTTTTTTGCCGCGTTAGACATTACTTTACAAATTAATTACACTAAGTTATAAAAATATTTCTTCACATTTTCATTTTATCAAATTATGAAAGAAATGGTCTAGTCTAATATATATTTTTTTCTAAGAAATTAGACTAGAAATTAAGATGTGATGATCAATTTAAAATCACTAAAAGTCATGTGGTAGCGCCTTTGGAGCGGACCGTTTCGGTGCCGGTATAGTGTGCCATGCCCTTTAGGCAAGCCAAGCAGAATGATCACGAGCCTATACTTTCAATAAACTATTGACGTTTTACTGCTGCTACCAATATTCCCCACACGTAACACAAGAACGATATGCGTACATTTTACCTTAAAATATTCATATTGCTTTATCGCTACGTGAGAACGCCGTCACTTGGTTCTCGTTTTTTTCTAACTTTTTGTTGTTAGTCATTCATTATAATGTCACTTGCAAAAGTTATGACTTTGAATTAAATATGACATTAAATAATTTATAATTTCCACCTCCAAGCACCATTGTATCTCTGGCAAAATTTGAAAGGATAAAAAAGCTCAATGATTATGATACTTGGTGCAACGTGCTTGCGAACCTCTATGCAGGTTCTCATGCAAGTTACTGTTTTGAGAGGTAGGAGTAGCTACTGAATCTCCAATAAATGGATCTCCAGGGTGTTTACCAATGCGGGCCTGTGGACGGTTAGCTATGGGCTAGCTAGCCGTCCGTCCGTCTAGTGACGACAGGCCGTGTCGACGGCGCGTTCGTGTTCCACGCGCGCCTCAAAGAGATGTCAGCAGAAGAGAGGGGCCCGCAAGGGCCGAAGCCTGCCGGGGTTGCGGGACTGTTCGAAAGAGATACCGCGGCCCCGGAACGTAAAGGGCGAGGAAGGAACATGGATGGGTTTTAGTCAGTAAGAGTCTGACACTCCCTCCTGCTCCGCCCAGAGTGGGAGAAGTCATTTGATGATTTCCCATCCTAAAAAAAAAAAAAAAAAAAGGGTGTTTACCAAACCTTTTAAGCCACTAGATGTCTTATACTGTTAGCCTGTGTCATACCAATGCTGGGCAAAGGCCTCCCCCATAACCTCCAAATCTTTCGATATTTTTTTATACATAAAGAAAATTTTATTGTTTCTTTTCTTCCCTCCTAAAGTTAACTTACAAGTATAAAGCGCTCAAACACGTTTTCGTACGTCCCAGTTACTTTGTTTCCTCAATTTTCAAAAAAAGTAACCAGACTCAAAATCAGACAATAATTTCGGGCACGTGCATACCTATTTATAACACCATAATCCATGAAATAAACACACACGTGTATGAACGAGTATCATTACCAACTTTTACCCACCCGGGTACTGTAACCGCGAATAAAGTTCTCATTGTTTACCAAAAAGCGTGCGAATTCGTAAAAGTTCAAACGGTAACCGACTACTTCATTTTTGGAGAGAAAATTAATGAATAAAGTATTACGTTCTGTCAGGTTATTTACCCCGTATTTTAATGAAGGATTATTAATTTGTATTGTTGTCGTTTCTCTGCTATTAATTTAAACGTTTTGTAAAAGTCGCATTGTTAAAATTGTGTAGTTATTCTGTTGGCCCCTTATTTCAAAAATGACAAAGACAGGTTTAACGTAGAAAGTATTTATAACATGATTTTATGAGACAATGTTTTTACTAAAAGTAAGCTATTGTGTGTGAATAAGTGGGTTAGATACCTACTTAAGTTTTTTTTTCAAAATGATTGACTATAGATAGATCTCCGAAAAATATCTGCTTAGAAGAAGAGTTAATATTATCATTAATTTAATCTTCATTAAAAGCAGACGTTTCAGGGCTAACAGCTTAGTAAGCAACGCAAACTAAGTAATAAATACTTAAATAAAGTTCTACCAGATTCACACAACAATAGAAGGAAAACGATAAACTACCCATGCATTCAGAACTAAAACTACCGAGAATCGAAGAGGTTTCGTATCTAAATGAAAAGCAATACATTATTATGAGAACATCCCTATTTAAAGCACGTTCTAAAGTCACGCATTTCCCAACCGCACGTGTTTAATGCATTCGCTAAACAGGTGACTCCGTTTTCTGCCCCCGACAACACTTAAATTACTTTCTCTCGAGCGATTTTATTTGTTCCCCGTCAGGATTTAGATGGGAAAATGTACGAAACAAAAACTAATAGATGCTTTTGTTCCTTATATTTTTTGTGCCGGCACTAGTTTTCTTAGCTCCAATGATTTACGAGAAAATTTTTGTTATTACGTTTCGCACAGTAATGTTTGAAGTTTTTAGTACTGCTCATCTTTGTTATGTGTTTGCGTAAAGACTTTTTGCAGGTTTTACGTGGGTACTAAAATCTGAGAAGTTACAGGTTTTGTAGTACTTTTTCAACTTAAACGTCTGTTTTTACGAGTATTTAAGATGATTTCTTTGACTGTTTTTGGGTTCAAATTGTCATCAGAGAGAAAACAATCTGGACTGCACGGCACACTATTCGCGATTAAATACATACTTGAATGTATGAAAGGGGGTCACATTAAACGTTTTACTTCTAGAACAAAATATACAAGGCCAACAGTGTGACTATCGAGGACCTATAAGATTAAGAAAATTAGAAAAGACTTTGTAGCATCTAAGGTTTTAGCTTAGAATAAGTTTATGAACAAGTGAAGGCTTTTCGTGGTGACAAAGAATTGTGTTTTGAATGTTTTATAACAGGACCATTTGACTGCTTTTACTTCTTTATTACTTTTATGTTATGGGCCTAGGCAATTTTTTATGTGCATGCATAATTGCAACCACCTCTTATTGTAAGCTGGTTTAATGTGCTGACCCTAAGGCCCAGATTCCACTGAAGCTGAGACGACACAATTGGAGAGGAGATGTAAACCATCAATAGAATTAAGTTATTTACACTTCTCATATCCGCTAAGCTTCAGTGGAAAACGGTACAACCGAGAGACGAGAAGATGTCTCATGTCAGTTTAGTTGCCCTGCGGATTCGGCAGCAGCACATAGTGGATCCGAAAAAAGTGTTAGAGTCCAGACTCTTTTAGCTCTTTTTCTCTTCTTTTCAGCTTCTTTGCCCTAGGCCAAACAGGCTAAAAACTAAACTAGACCATTTTCACAAAACTAAGCGTAATACTACCTACCAATCTTTAAAACATTCCCTGTTACGCTAACACAAAAGTGGTACTCATGTGAAGCCATAACAGTTCCCAGCTCAACACTTAGACCGGGAGCTAGGCACTTTTAATTAAACAATACACAACAGCGATAATTTTTCACGACAGCATTAAGTTGATTGTGTATATAGGCATTCACAGGGCGTTTGTTAGAAAAACCGACACAATTTTTAGGCATTTGGTAGCACATCTACAATAGCATATATTTATTTTCCATGTATATTTTAAATAAATAAACTTAAAAAAATCATACCTACAATTACTAAGTCTAAAGAAACAGATACATTATTTTCATCAATTGGCATTGATGAAAATAATTGATAATAAGCATGTCATGACGCCCCCCTATCCCAGATAAATTAAGTTGGTCCTTGTGTGAATGAATGAACTTTTCATCATCATTTTCCTGCCCTAATCCCAAATTATATGAGGTCGGTACAACATGTCTTCTTCTTCCATAAAGGGTGTAAAACACCTCTTCACGAAGCCGAAAGGCACTTGTTCTCCTCATCATTGCGATCATTTTTTTGTTCTACACCATACCTGGGAACCTTCTAGTTGCGGAGATATGGGGGGTCAAAGTTACAACTTTTTGACAAGTTTTTTTTAAATAAAAGTTTTTTTTGTAAGATTTTGACTTTTAACACCTCCACGACCCCCGTACTATTCAATCCATCCATCAGCACAATGTTTTAAGTGCGTTACATTGAGTTCTACCACAAAACATGATTTATAACCTCAAAAAAAAAAGTTGTTTCCCAGCAATAATTTTTGCGTAAAGTTACTTAGTTTGATGTACAGAATGCTTGGTTGACGGCTTTGTGATGAGGTGGTTTACACCCTGTATTTTGTCTATTAGACGACGTCTCACGAGTCAACTCCTTTCGAGCCAAATCATCTACTAAAACAACCTTATCACCATCTGCCGCGACTTCTAGTTTAACCAGATGCAGCTGAATCCCAGTATTTTCCACTGCGACTGCCGATCCGACTTCCAAAACCCAGTAACTGAGTATACAAAACAACCTGTATACGCCAACTCTTATTTATATTTTTTATTTTATTTAACACGAGTAATGAGTCGTTGTCTGTCGACGGGACGTGTGTCCCTGGTAACGGTTGTGTTTATTAATTGAAACAGTATCCGCGGCTAATATTGCGCTGGGTCGGCTGTCGTAACACGGCCTTGGCATTATTATGCGTGCGAGTACGAAAACGGACAGCGTACCAGTTTCGTGCAATGCAAGGACTTATTTGGGATGATTGAGGTGTTAATTGTTTTTCCACCCTAAAGTTGGATGTCACTTGCACCTTGTACGAATTAAAAATTAGATTTTTTGTTTGTTACAATTTAACTCAAGGACTACTAAAAAGCTAAGCTATAGCTTTAGCTAATGGTGAAAGATTTTTATAAAGGTAAAGATATATCTATACCGAGTAACATTAGCTATAAATTATATTCATATCATGCAAGTTAGCCAAAATAACACAATTTTTGCGGACGAAGTCGCAAGCGAAGTGCCAGTATTGCACATTTGTCTAGATCCCTTCATCCGTGGACCCCGACCGAATCGGTCTGATGCGATTATTTAACTATTGTGTCTGCGTCGCTAACAGTTAATGAACTATAGAAGTGCACAGCACTCGCAGAATAATAAAAGGGCAAGTTAGATACCACCACCATTGCAGAATATATGTTAGAATACATCATCATCTGCATCTTTCCTAACTATGTTGGTATCGGCTTCCAGTCTAACCCGATGCAGCTGAATACCAGTATTCTACATGGAGCGACCGCCTATCTGACCTCCACAACCCATTTAGTACTGGGTTATACGATACGTTCGGTAAGTTAGGATTGAATTTATGTTATAATACAATAAAAAGATAATTAAAATAGTTGTCAGAAGTGGAAACGTAATTACAAGGACGAAAATACATATTTTGAAATAGGATAGTCTGGTATATGCTCAATTTCCAGAACAACCAAACCACATAATAATTCCAATTATCAGATATTAAATCATGATGTTGGTGATGTTTTTGTTTTTATGGGTAACATGCAAATTTTGTTTATCATGAATGTTTACAGAACCTTTCCAGGAAAATTTCTTCGTAAAGGTAAACCTGCTCGCAAATAAATAAGGTTTAGCTTTTCAACATAATTCAGAAATGTACACGTGGACGCACCTATATTAATATGTATTTTTTTTTATTACTTTGTTTATTGAAATATTTTCCTGTGGTAGCTTTTTTTCAGAAATGGTATTTTTCACAATTATTTTTTATAGTTTTTTTTATTTCGCTACCGTTTTCAAAAGAGAGGGTAATTTTGATAATTTCCCATCTGGATAAAATAGCTATGATATGGGACCACATCACAAAAAATGTGGGTGTACCTACTATAAATAGAACTCTAATTAACCCTGTGGGAACTGAAGGCGTTGCGTTGTGTTACGTGTTTCAATATTTTCAACACAATCTTGCCGGAAAATTCACTGCTTTATGAAAGGATAAACAAGTCCCACCCGCGTGCTGTAAATTGTCCTGAAATCCTGAATATAACATAACTAATATGAACAGTTTCATTATAAAGTTACAGCTGCGAATAACAGCTTTATTTGTGCTTGTAACAGTAATAAGCTACCTATGTTACGTAACTAGCGAAATGTGGGTGTACTTTTTGAGACAGCTGTGCAAAACCCTTCTTGTATAACAGGCGTGATGTTACGTTTGCATGTATTACATAACTGAGTGCCGGATTTAGCTGTATTTAAATTTGGAATTAAAGAAATGTGTCCTGTGGCTCTGTGGGAACAAGTATTAGTTTAATGTCTAAAACCCAACTTAGTATTGCGCTAAAATATGAAACAAAGAGTATCACTTTAGCACTGAGATTAAAAATCTTAGTGTTTTTAAATTATGTTGTATATGATTATATATTTTGAAATGTGCTTAAATTAAGCCCTTTCATTTGTTAACGAACACGGACCTTACAAGCACGTTTTTTCTTAAATTTATGACTTTATGTCCTCCGTTAGGCACCACATTGTTATGTCTTATAGCTTATATCCAGAAGAATATGTATGAAGTTATGGGGGGACAAACTAACATGCATACATTACATACGGGCTGAAATAACCCTCCAACACAGTGAGGTAAAAATGGGTTGCCTGGAGGTGCCTTGGGTAATGGTTGGTGTGGTTCCCTTTCCGTTACATCTTGTTTCTGGAATTTGAATTCGAGAACTAATCAAACTTAACTGTAGCATAACTTTAGGTCATTTCTTTGGAACCCTAAAATTTATAAAAAAAAAACACAAATTTCGTGTACATAATTTGAAGGAATCTATCACCTTAATTAAGGCTAAATACTCTATTAAGAAACAAAAGTAAAAGTGTAAGAATGATTTTGTTTTGGAAATAAGAGGAACTTTCTATGTCATACCTACATGGATTTATGTACCTAACTTTACTTTGAGTTTATATTGGGGATGTTCTACAAGTTTCAGACTTCAAGCTTCTGAACCGTAAACTGATTCGAAGAGACATTGTGGCGTGTGAGCTCCTGAATAATGGTCTTAGTCAACTAGAAAGCAGCCGGGGACATAAAATACACTTTGTACTATAAAACTGTATTATGTAATCCCTGTAATGCATAAAAACACTTTTGAACCGTCATTTAACATAATTCTATGACACAACAGCTGCAAAATTATGATGGCAGTTATGTTTATATTTCTCGTTATCGACTCCATCATTATAAACAATTTTACAAATTAATATCCCATTTAAAAACTATCAAGTCGTACATCTCATTGATTATGCCCGCCATTGTAACCCATTTGCCTCAATTTGCGCCGACACCTAACACGGCATTGTAAGCAGATTACCTACATTGTGAGTTTTCTTTCTCCGCTTTAGTTTTCAAACTGCTAATTACCTCGTTATGTCTCTAACAAAACAATAAACACTTTATTAAAATTCAACTGAGCACTCTTGTCTAAATAAAGCTGATTGCACACTTTGCGTATGTGTATGGAGTACGGGCATCAGTCAACAATGTACAAAACTCTTTGTCGCAAATGACGCTGTGCGGTTCGACGGTTTAATGTGACCACAACTTTACCGCAACGAATTGCCACCGGAGGAGGGCTGGCAGAAGCTTAATTGAGCTGTATTGCACCAGCGATACAGGGCTGCCTCTAAATAGCGCATTTAAACGTTTAACAGGGACACTTTATACCGGGTTTTTCGTTGCTAATAGCGTTCTAGTATAAAACTTTGAAATAAAATTCAGTGTTCTGGGAAATTGAACGCGCTTAGAGGACATTTTTTTTTTGCTTGGACCCCGTATCCACGTAACGATATAATAAAATTTTTAAACTAGGTATTTAGCTTGCTTGTTAGTACATATTTGAGTTTTATTTATTTGCCAGTTAATTATCCATTTGCGCATACCGTCGTCACATATTACGCCAATTTTACTGTAAACTGTTTTTAGTAAGCTGGTAATAAATTTCAGAATTTCACACCTAAACGATAATTGCAAAAGTAACTCGCATTTGAGTTAATATGAGCACAGCGATTCAACACAAATCTCATGAGACATTTACCAAAATAAGTAAAGAATACGACCGTAAGCGTTCACTCAAATTTTTTCCATCAAATACCGAATAAACCTTTTTATTTACGATCAACGTTATGAGAATCTCATACTAACACCAAAATGGTTATTAAAAGTCAGTAATATATTCTATTCATGAAAAAGGTCACGTGTCACTTGGATAGAATAGAATGTTGCAAATAAGCGACAGGAAGATTACAGTAGCGGCCGCAAAAATGTATCTCCTGCGTCTAATATTTTACACTGCAGTAAAGAGAAAACCGACTTTCAAGCCTCGAGATAAACAGCTGTAGGTTGGGAAGATGATATTTTAACTCGATTACAACGCAGCCTAAACATATTTTGTAAGCGTTTTTGGTTAAACCGATCTGGAAGGGCTTCGTTCGATGAGATTTAATAAGATAAGGAGATGCTGATGAGAAAAACTAATGAATTTGCTTAAAGCTGATTGGTATTGTATCGTAACAGCTTGACATAATTATACTACCTAGAAATATTATTTCAGTACATAGTTTTCAATTGAAAACGGAATGAGCTTTGCTAGTTAGTTTGCTAATGTGTGTAATAACGAATGAAATGTATAAGAACTGGTTTAATTTACGCGAATAGCTACTTTAATTTCAAATGCTTATTGTTTTTGCCGACCATTTATATTTTCCTTAAATTATAAGACAAAAAAGACTAAAAATAGTTCCACGAGCATTACTTTAACAATCCTTGCTTTAAAAGTAAACACTTAGTCGTCTTTTCCCGTACAATTAAACAGTTCTTTGTCTTTTCCTACAAAATAAACTTAAACAAACACCAGCATAAGATCAATATTCCACAAAAGACTTCCTGCTACCATTGAGACAGCCATTCGACGCAGCACCTATCACACACAGGTCGTGATGTGGTGCGCTCGTGACGCACGCACCCGGTGCGCGGCAGCCAAGGTCACGAATCATCAGACTCGGCACACGAGGCCAATGCTTCGCTAAACCACAGAGTAAACTACTTGCAGTGGCTATCGATCATACACTTGTCGGGATTGCTGTTTGAAAATATGCACGTCTTACTTTTTCGGTATGAGTGTGTGTGGGAGAATTCTATTGTATGTCCAGAAGTAAATATCGATGGGCTGCATTGACACGAATAAGTATACTGCATCGGATCGTATTACTAATGCGAAACTTTGGATGGATGGAGCTTTGTTACTCAATCACGCCAAGCCGTCTGAACGGATCTGGATAAAATTTGGTCAGAGATAAATAATAGTCTAGAAATAGCACACAGGCTATTTTTTTCTCCACCAAAACTTTCTCGCGAATTAAGGCTTGGGCAACACTGACATAATTATCACATCATCGTCTCTGAGGATGTCAATCTGGAGCACTGATTTATCAGTTCCTAGACCTAATAGTGGAGAATAAAACGAAAAACTCCGAAATAATTAGACCACTGTTGAAACTTTTAACAAATCAATCAGAGAATATCAGCGAGTAGTGAGAAAACCAGTAAGTTACACGACATAAACTATAAATAATTTCGAACTCACACACTATGACACTTTAGGATTTGGTATGCTCAGGCCTGATTTACTCAAACCAAGCAACGCAAGGTTGTTCTGCAAAAACGCTCAGATGTGAAGAGTTAATATAAAGTAGACTGTAGCACAACTATGCACATGTATTTAAATAAATACAAATGTCTTAACATGTTATTAAGTGATCTCACATAATCTGCTAGGCCTTTTGTACAGCGTGATGTCATTATGACTTCATAAATGGGTAAAAGGATGTAGTTGTATCCTTTTGACGTAAATAAAACTGAATTTAAACGAAACCTAGTGGAAGAGGGTGTTTTGATTGTCAGTTATGGGATGCTTCTCGTTGATCTAGAGGTCGCAAGCGCTTTTGCAACTCGATTCCCTGGTAGGGCAAAGAGTCATTGGGTTTTTACATCAGCCATTTTTCAGTATTTTTTTTTTATCATAGTCTGGATTCATGCACGGTCAATGCCAATAAGCTCACTCCCTATTACATAAAAGCCGGTTTACTATTAGGTACACCTTTGCTTGCCAAAAATAATCTTATCCAATCTGCAATCTTGGTGATCTTGATAGCTTATGCCTTGATGACAGATAAACTCGGGTAAACATCATCGCGGCATTCATTAAACGAAACTTATGTTGAAATAATAGCATGCATATAATCTAGTCCGATCAAATCGGCTATGTGTTTAAGCTTAACTAGATCTACCCCCGTCGTATGTCTATCCTTTTTTGGTATAACGAAAACGAGCGAGATAGACAAAGGTACGACTTACCGAATCGAAACCAAATCAAAGCGTTGTGAATATGGGGTCTGATCTGTGTTTGAGTGCTCTAAGGTTAAAATCTTAAAGCACTTAATAGAAGCAATTTCCGTAAAACAATTATATTTTTTTCTAAGCTGTGATCACAGGCGTGAAGGTTACCTTGGAAAAATTACTTAAAACTTGATTAGATGAGTCATGTATTGTGTAATTACATAACTATACAGGGTGTAAACAACCTCATAACGAAGCCGCAAACCAAGCATTCTGTACATCAAACTAAGTTACTTTACGCAAAAATTATTGCTGGGAAACGACTTTGTTTTTGGGGTGAAAAATCATGTTTTGTGGTAAAACTCAATGTAACGCGCTTAGCACATAGTGCTGATGTTGTAGAGGTGTTTAAAGTCAAAATCTTACACTAAAAACTTGTAATAAAAAAAAATTGTTAAAATGTTCCAACTTTGAACCCCAATATCTTCGTAATTAGAAGGATCCTAGGTATGGTGTAGAACAAAAAAATGATCGCAATAACGGGTAGAACAAGTGCTTTTCGGCTTCGTAAAGAAGTGTTTTACACCCTTTATTATACCGCATGACTTGTGTGAACATTGAGTACCAAAAACTCTTGGTATCTCTAGTAATCTTTCCATTACCAAATTGAATCCGTCTGGAAACAATACGTGAAGATTTTATTTAGGTTTCAGATAAATTTAGTCTGATTTTCTGTAAAACTTGTACAATTTAGACGGCAAAAATTGCTATTTTCAAGCTCTTACACTAATGCCTTGTTTAACACGATAGATGAAATGTAAAGTGTCGCTTATAGTCCATGGAGAATGGGCCTTGCATCAAATAAGGTAGTTCTGTTTTTTTTTATTTTATGTTGTAGGTCGTCATAATCATCATCATTTCAGCCGAAAGACGTCTACTGCTGGACATAGGCCTCCCTCAAGTGTCGCCACATTGACCGGTCCCGTGCGACTCGGATCCAGCGGATTCCCGCAACCTTCACCAGGTCATCGGTCCACCAAGTGGGAGGTCTTCCAACGCATGCGAGCAATGTGCCCTGCCCACTGCCACTTAAGTTGTAGTTGTAGTATGTTGTAGGTGATGAATCACTACTTTATCACATACTTACAACATATAAAAAAATCAGAATTACGTAATTTGATGCAAGGCAAGACTTCTTGTATTACTCCTTATATTGTACGATTTCCATGTACTATTTAGCGAAAACGAACAATAAAGTTCTTAGATATCAGCTAATATAGCAATCAAAAGCAATCATAACTTACCGTACCGATTCAAATAAGGAAATATTACAACTGAATAATACTTACCTGCATTTTGAAGAAACATCCTGCTACTAACAATTTGTTTCATAAACTTACAAACAATGACTGAAGTACCCTAAATGGCACTTCCGTGTTCTAAAGCATCTCCGAGCACAACTGTAACTCCACAACAAAAGCAAATCTTAGAGTGAGCTTTAAATAACTATACCCGGAAGACAGATTACATCACATTTTAAAACTTGCTTAGTATTTTTTGAAAATAAAACTAGTTTTATGCAAGGCTGCTTCTACAGTATGATGCAGTTATCTCTGTTGTAACTATCCATAAAACCGTGTTTCTCAAAGCAGATTTTTTAGAATGAGCACGGGTTTTTCGGTTTGCCAATCTTCATTCTAGCAAAAAAAAAATGTTTACTGAAAATCACAACCTTCATTCGAGTTCAATCAATCCAAACAAAATAAAGAAAATCACTATTTAATTTTAGTAGACAGACCAGTTCGGAAGTGCAATGACACAGTATCAAATAAACAAATAGAAACATCTGATACAGTAAATAGGAATCAAAACGAGGAAACAAATGCTACTCATGAAGCTACCACAAATAACTCTACGATGATTTACGACGGTTCTGAATCCTTAGAGGAATACCTAAAACTTTGTATCACAGTACAATGATATACACACATATATCACGATACAATGACGTCTGTATCAAGTTAAATGCCCATAGTTATGTAGCCACTAGTGAGAATAGTACCCCAGGGAGCAATACTCGGTCCACAATGACAATTTTGCAGTCGATTTTTGTATAAAAACAAGTAATAAATATGGCTTGTCCGTATCCATTGACGCTTTTATATTCATTGCGTATGTGATTAAACGTTGTTGACAAATTGGCTTTATAAATTTAAATCACAAATTAGTATACGAATCACAATTCGAGCATCAGCAACGTTCACATTTCGTCTTGTTTGCAGATTCAAGATTTGAAGCGGATTAAGATTCGAATGATTCTTGTGATATTGATCTACCTATTTGTCCTACCACCTACTGGTAGGTGTGGTTAGATGTGGGCACTCAGCAATTGAACCTCAGCTCTTTTTTGTCGAGATCTTTACTGCCTCCTCTTGCCTGCCTTCAAATACCTGACAAGAACAACGGCCAGTAGACGACCAGATACAACACTCACCTTGTTGGAGTGTTCTCTCGCTTATAAGCGAAGAGGAATTTACTTATCTGCTCCTCGTACCTCTGAACATTATTTTAAACACTTATAATATTTGACAAGTTTTTTTTTATAAAGGGTGTAAAACACCTCTTCACGAAGCCGAAAGGCACTTGTTCTCCCCATCATTGCGATATTTTTTTTGTTCTACACAGACATCATACCTGGGAACCTTCTAGTTACGGAGATATGGGGGGGGGGTCAAAGTTACAACGTTTTGACAAGTTTTTTTTTAAATACAAGTTTTTTTTTTGTAAGATTTTTTCTTTAAACACCTCCACGACCCCTGACTATTCAATCCATCCATCAGCACATTGTTTTGAGCGCGTTCACCCTTAAAAAGAAGTCGTTTCCTAGCCGTAATGCTGGCTTCGTGACGAGGTTGTTTACACCCTGTATGTTTTTTAGTGACTCTTGCTACTGTGTTATATTTTTATAAAACATAATATTTATTTATCGTAACAAATTTATCAGTTCCTGACCGGAAATCAAGGATGATTGCGCTGTCATACATTTTTAAAACAAATGTGTTCATTACTCTCGGACCCAATCGCAATTACAATCATACAGAATTTGTTGTGAACAAAATATTCGTCAGTTTATGTCATGTAAAGACTAATATTTTTTAGTCACCTTTTTTAAAACATTTTCTCCTACTGTATTGATTTTAAATTGTTGAAAACACGTTATTGTGGAACCAATATCTTTACAGTATAGTTCTGATGTTAAAGTTGCATTTCATCATAATCCTACGTTAAAATTGCTTTAGAAATTACTACGTGTTTATTAGCTATCACGCTAAATGCGAGTGTTTGTATGTGGGTATGTTTGTTACTCTTCCACGCAAAAACTACGCAACGCATTTGAATGAAATTTAGCACACAGATAGTTTATAACCTAAATTAATATAAAGGGTGTAAAACACCTCTTCACAAAGCCGAAAGGCACTTGTTCTGCCCATCATTGCGATCATTTTTTTGTTCTACACCATACCTGGGAACCTTCTAGTTTCGGAGATATGGGGGGTCAAAGTTACAACTTTTTTACAAGTTTTTTTTAAATACAAGTTTTTTTTGGAAGATTTTCACTTTTAACACCTCCACGACCCCCGTACTATTCAATCCATCCATCAGCACAATGTTTTAAGTGCGTTAGTGCGTGAGTTCTACCACAAAACATGATTTATAACCTCAAAAAAAAAAGTTGTTTCCCAGCAATATTTTTTGCGTAAAGTTACTTCGTTTGATGTACAGAATGCTTGGTTAACGGCTTCGTGATGAGGTGGTTTACACCCTGTATAAGATACTTTTTTATTCCAGTAGTATGATCCTGTGGGTCAATTATCGACCTCGACGCGGGCGAAGCCGCAGGCTTCAGCTAGTTATGTTATATTATGGCTCATGAGTGTACCACTCGACCAAAAGCCGTACGTGGTTAAGTCACACGGCAATGTACAGAGCAATCAGTTCAGTAGAGCAAGCTAGCCACAAACGGTCCCAGTGCAAACCGTTGCAGTAACTACTGTCGGCTTGCTATCGTTCGCAAGGCGATTAGCAGTAAAACGCGTCTGCAGTAGCGGTGCTTTCAACATGTACAACTTTTATGGCACTATTCTATCATGATCTACCATTTGGATTCAACGTCATCGTCTAAAAGTTCTTCGGTATCTGGTCACATTAAGAATCATCAGAATCGTTGGACGGCCTTGATGCAATTTTATAGATTGGTCCGGTGTTATACCGTTTGATGACAATGAATCGGATTTTGATGTCATCGCAATATCGCTTACAAGCCTCACAAATATTTCAATACAAATATGAGTTCTTATAGTATTACTATTTGTACCAAGCGCCTGTTCGAGACTCGTTGTACAGTATTTGAAAACATTAGAATGAATCTCGCAGGAAAAATCGACAGTACTGTAAGCAATAGTGCTCAAAATCCCATTCTGTGAGGCTGCAAACGTGAAAAGCTTAAGGGGCCGGCGGAGCATGCGTCGTTCATAAATACCAAGATAATTTGTAAATCAAACATGTTCTTAAGGTAGTATATATTTATTTCGATTGGATTACAGACTATCTATGATCCCAAATATATATTTTGAAAGGATAATGATATAAAGACGAGATATGAGGAATTTAAAATTCCCATAGAAAACTGATTTTTCTCATAACTCTTGTTTAAATCAGAGTCCATTCAAAATATATATTTGGGAACCTAGATATTCTGTAATCCAATCGAAATAAATACACACTGCCGAATGTTTGATTTACAAATTATTTTGATATTACGTTTGTATGAACTACGCATGCTCCGCAGGCCTCTTAATATAAATTCTAATAAGAACATGATTCGTCGTAGAAACGATGATAGATGATGCATGTACAAGTACATGCATACATTACTTTATCAAAGCCAGAATCACGAAACAAAATTCCAATGTAATAAAACAGTCAAACAGTCGGTCCGGTAGTAATGAAATAAGGACTGGCATCCTGCAGGGGTCGATGACCTTGTCTTGTATCAGACACGACGTGATTTACTACTTGTGCAACTTCATGACATGAATTGTGCCAATGAGGTCTTGATAGACTTGAAGAGCTATAGACGTCAGAAAGATCGGCTGTATCATCAATAATAGCACGGTATGAGCATATATTTTGTGCTATACGTATGCCTATTAACACACTAACTAATGAGTATACCTAATACTACAACAATATTTGAGAAACCCAAGCATACAGAAAAAGACCAATGAGCTACTTTATAAGGGAAATCTGACATTTACAAGAAGGCAATGCTTGTCTCCAATCTAAATGTCAGTAGTCAAAGAATTTTCAAAATAAACGATAAACACGTGGACTATAAAATATTTATAAGTAACCTTTTTGAATATAATACAATGTTTGTAATTGCTGTGTACTATAGCAGAAATTTCAAGTCAATAATTTAACTTAATATACGAAGACAAAGATGTATTGATAAACGTTATTGTGGTCATAATGTTTGTATTGTATAAGATACTTCTTTCTACAATATAAATAATATGTGGTATTACAAAATTAATTATGAATCACTGTGAATACGATGTGAGATACATAAAGATATTTCTATTATGATTCACGAGAAATGCCTTTTAGTGCGAACTAGTGCTTATAGAATGACACATAATACTGTACTTACTTGTAAGAAAACACTTTGGAATTTAAAGAGAGAATTTAACAAAGACCGTGCTGACTATAGCGTTTGATTGGCACAAGAGTCAACAAACTATGACCGATATAAACCTTTGACCTTTAATTATAAACATCAAATTATACATAACTTATGACCAGTGACAGAAATGGGTTAGTAATCGAAAATCTCGGGTACACTATTGGATAGTTCCATTAAATTTATCAGCAATCTCAATCGAAGGGTCACTATTACTCGCAATAATGTACCTAGTAATGATTGTAGGGCTTTCAGATTCGGACTTCGTCCCTCCCAAAATGGAGTTGAGCGTTGGGTCAATTGATTAAATCCGTAGCCGATCTGGCTTTATACACAATAGCAGAATTAATGAAAAAAGAAATGAGAGCAACTGTTGAATTGAATGTATGATTTGAATTTTTACGATTTTTATTTACCGTACTAAAAATTAAGTGTCAGCTTATGAGCTTACCTTTACTGAGCAGCCGCTGCAGGAATTCAAATCTGCAAACCAAAGAAAACACAATGAGTGCAATTCATTAAAAATACTGCCAAAATACACAAACAAGGATAGTAATCAAAAAGCCGCAACACCACACCTGATCCAAATTATAAACAGTACGGTGGCTGACCTTCCAGTACCGGTAGTCAGCACGGCCGAAAATCATAGAACACTCAAAGAACGATCGCATAAGACCCTTGACATACACAACTCGTTTTAGAGTCGTACCTAGCCATTCGCTCCGAGATCGTTCGGGTTCTCGAGAGTCCTCGCAGTCCCTCGTTACGGCGGGGCCCATTAGACCAGGGGCGCAAACCGCGCCACGATTTTAGTTTCCGACCCAACGCGCCCCCAAGCACTTATATCCGCACATATCCGCCTATATCCGCCCCTTAATAAGGGAGTCGGCGCCTAATTGACTTAACATTGGATTAATAACGGTTTAAGACTGAAATATGTTTACCGATGAATATTATGCTGGTTCGTTTTTGGATTGGCAGAGATTTTGCTTGAAATTAAATTGTTTTCGGGAGTAATATGTTTTTGATTCGGTTAAGTTACCCGAGATTTCCAATTTAACGTATAGCAACTTTTAAATACCGTCCTGTAGTTACCTAATACTCTTCCATCTCACTAAAAATATGCAAGTCGCGTAAATCATTCCGAATTCCCACTTCAGACGAATTGAAGTAAAGAACAAGATTGAGAGTCTTCACGAAAACCGCTCATTAAATAAACCTTTGGATGAAACTTTTGAGCAAACTCTGGGTGTTGAACACTTTAGTTTTTAATTGATCGCCAGTCATTGAATAGTGGAGTAAGTTTGCGACGCCGGGGACACGTCGGCGAAACTGTAATAAAAGGCTTTCGAGATTCACCTGGAGTTAGGAGGAGTCGTTAAAGCGGTTCATATCTTTGTGTAGATAGGTGCGGGGCGACGATTTTGTGTTTGTCTTTGCCTTCCCTTTTTTCTTTATTGGGTTCTGTTATATGAGAAAGAGGCATAGTAGGTTCTGAAAAGGTAGGTTTAGCTTCTTTATCAATAGATTTCTCTATAACTCTAGTATTCATTATAAAAATGTTAGACACGCTGGTTTGCTCCTCTTACAACCGAGTACAATGTGACGTTATTCACTCACACATTGTGATCATTTCACATAATTATGAACGGTATGACATGATGATCGTTTTTAATAGAGCATTTTTACAGATAATAGTAATCGTCGTAATTATCCGTTGTGAATACTTCCGCAGTTTATATTACAATGTTAGCAAGGTCATTGCAATGTGGAAAGACGATATTGATGTGTTTACCCACTGTTCCCATTCCCATCATAGGAATTGTTTCGTCTTTTAATTTTATTTTCCTATTCCGTTTCTATGATTTACTTTAGCACACCTTAGCATAGAGCAATAAAAAATTTTCACTTGGACCTAAAACAATAAGCACTTAAATATTTAAATTGAATTATTTCATTTCTATAGTGGTAACAATATTTTAAGGTTCTTAGAACTACTTAACACTTTATGAGTCAGTAAATACTTGTATAGCCCACTTTCCTTCATCTTCTTAAGGATTCATCAATTAAAAGTTTCACGTTTCGAACGAAATAACTTTGGAATTTACTTTGGCACAGATTTAGCTTTATTTTTACCTGAATTCTGTATTCCTTGACCGACTTCCTTATTAACCGCTTTTGGTACTAACTCGTCTGAAGCTTAATTACTACTAAATACCTTTGTCCTTCCTTTTGGGGATTCTAGTAAAGAAGGTAGAACGACCCTATTTTCGGTTAGTTCACCGAGAATATTCGTATTTTGTGCAATAGCTTCGGGGAAAAGAAAAAAATTGACAAAGTGCGTAATAAATTTTTCTATGGCCTTTCTTTATGTGTTTTCGCAGCATTTATTTGGCACAGCTATGAGAATGGTAGATATTTTGAAACCTTCCACGTTCCGACGTCGATGACTGCTGAGGTATGAGAGGTATCATATTGAACAGGAAAACGTCTTAGGAATTTAATTGTGATTCTTCCATAACGTGCTTTGCTCTTCATATTTATGTACGATTTGATTTGTGTTTACGTAATTGAATTCTTTTTGAAGAAACATTGCTTTTTCTGTCTTATTGATCACAAACCTAATAATTTGATGGATGGTGCCTCCTGAATTGGAATTCCAAATATTATTATGTTCATATTTCATTCATAAAAGTCTGTTATGTACCGATAAAATCACTTTTAAGAAGTGTCTTAACATGCTTACATCTCTTCTGAGACTACGAAACGTGCATTTGTATTTATTTATTCTCTACATAGTATGTTTAGCTATGTTATCCTTTCTTACCTGTACCCATATTGATCAGTGAATATACTTTGAGTGTGGTAAGAACATAAATATGTGACGTAACGTGTGGGTCTTAACAAGTACGTTCTCTCTTTGCGTCTTGTCACTTGTCATGTCAGCTAGTTTATGATGGTCATGCTAATAAGAACATTGGACTATCGACAGTTCCTGTACAACGTGAAATGACATTATTTAATACCGTTAAGTAACAACATTCGTACCCATGTTCGAAATATGAAAGTGTGTCTGAATGTTTGGTAGGCCTAAAATATGGAATCAATTTCGATGAAATTTTACCCTGCTTTTAATTCCTTGGTTTTAAAGTTTGACGTTCAAAAGTGCCTTTTAATGACCAAATTGAAATAAATGCTTTTGATAAAATTAAAAACAATTTTACAAAAATACAGAATCGTTTTAGACCTACGGTTATATTGCTGAAACTAGTTTTTACTAAATACCAGCGAAACAGCGTGTAACAGATAGTCTAATTAATCTAAATCCGTCGAACTTCAATAAAGCTTTAGCAAATAATCGTTTGTTTTTCGTGGAAAATCTATAAGTCTGATCATAGTTCTACATTTAGAATTTCTAACAAGAAACCATTATTAAATCCAGCTTATAGTAGAATTTCAAGTTAAATTTCGAATATTCCACGTATAAAGTTACCTTATATTAGAATAACGTCTACCTAATATTAGATAGAATTAACCTGTAAAGTAAAAAACACTTCAATTTCAAGCACATCATAAACCAATAAATGAATGGTGTTCATTTTGTAAATCTTTAAAAAATATATATTAAAAGACTAGATTGGATTAGTTTTTTTATCCCACCACTCGCCAGAAGAAACAGAAAAAACACCAAAAAAAACTCATGGTCCAGTTCAAGCATAATTAGGTAAAGTCAAATAAGGACTCAGTAGCAGCCACGGGGTTTTAATTTGTGCCTAATTGATGGCGATACGGTCGCTCCTATTACAAAAATGAGTGATGAAAGTGAAATGTCGGTGTACTATACACTACTGCCTAAGTCTTCAGGGATTACAGGCGAGATATTATAATGTTATGCCAAATGAGGACTATGCAGACTTTTGTATTTACTGTGATTTTGAACCACTCAAACATAAGTGGAACTGTCCCAGAAAGGGCACGCATTTGTACGTAACCGCGTAGCTTATTAACTCAAAACTCTGGAATTTTCTCATGTACTACAATTAATACATTTCATTTGTGTATTGAAACACATAAAAGAAAATCTCCATGCAAAATCACAAAGCGCTGATTTCTCCTTGAATTCAAAAGCTTTTGAGAAAAGTTAAGAACTTAGGAAAACTTAGAGTTCCCTCGAGAAATCAGTAAAACCGCTAGCTCAAAAGCAATCAGCCCGTTACATAGGTACAATATTCATTCTACGGTACTTTTGCTGTATAAAATGTAAGTATTTTGTGTTTAGTACGATATTAAAGCTTACCATTCTGTTAACAATCTTAAAAATAATGCTAGTGAAATTAACAAAACGGTCTAAAATTTGCAGTCAGTTTTACTTAGTTATAAAAAACCAGCAATAGATAATTTTTGGGGGTTTTTTTTAAGATATCATCTCGATACCTGCCTTTTTCCGCCTATGTTAGAGTCGGCTTCTATTCTAACCGGATGCAGCTGTACCAGTATTTTACACGAAGCGACTGCCAATCTGAACTTCATAACCCGGTTAGTAATGGGTAATACGATAATCGTATGACTGGTTGTCATTATTTTTGAGTCACTGATTACCTGTTACGACTGCCGGGACCAACTGCTTAACGTGCTTTCCGAGGCACTGAGAAAACTCGGTATTTAATGGGTGATCAACCATCCACAGACCTACCTAAGCAAGAAGGACTTAACATAAAGGTCGATAGATCCACGATATTGTTTTTTTTTAGGTAACTATACGTTATTCGTCTATTCTTTGTATTATAAGAAGGGGCATGGCAGTGGAGGGGAACAATATAAAAAAACTCCTTTAAGTAAGAGCAAATTAGTGGAATACAACTACCGACAGTTAATACCAAAAGCCAAATCAAGAAAGCAAAATATAAATAACTTGAAATATAACATTTGGCGTACGGAACAAAATGGTTGTCCTAAAGCGTTTTCTCTGTAGCACCACCACAGTCGTTCACAACACACACTGAATTGCAAATGCATTAAACATTGTAGAAGCATCTTGTGTTGTTTTAGCTAATGGCGTCCAACTTACTGAAGTAACTTTATCTCGTTCCGAGATTTGTATGTATGGTATGGTACTCGTATCTGCTTCATTTACAAATTTACAACAACAGAACATCTCGCCTGTGATCCCCAAAAGGTACCAATTTTCGTGTGTGTTTGCATATTTTTGTGTCCCATATCATAAAGCCTAGCGTATTATTGTTCATATTATAATAAATAGTGTATTTGTCACCGTAAAATTGTCAAACACGTTAGATTGTAAAATAACTAGAGAGATTGTAAACTCTCGAAAGATTGTCAAACGGACATACTGCTTACAATATAACGCATTATTTTTGGGTAGATTGTAACCTATCGAAGTGAAACAGTAATATTGTGAAATGCATGCGATTCGAAGTCAACTTGCGCGGAGAGGGAGGGAAGGAGGGGTCCCCCCTATGCCCAATGGTACCACTCTCATGAAAAGAGTATCATTCCTGAGAAATACCGATTAATATAACCTAAACTCAAAACACTTTATATTCCCCTAAAAAGCGTAGGTATTCAACGGAGCCCCACTACGCGGCGCCCCGATTTCTGTGTGCAGGGTTTAAAGGAACCTAACTAACCTAACGTGGGGGTGCCCCAAGTCTCGATTATGGGGGCAGAGATACTTCCGTCGCATGCATTGCACAATATTACGGTTTCACTTCGATAGATTACAATCTACCGAAAAATAATGCGTTACATTGTAAGCAGTATGTTCAGTTGACAATATTTCGAGAGTTTATAACCTCGCTAGAGAGATTACAATCTAACGTGTTTGACAATTTGACGGTGACATCTTAATGAGATTATTTGATTGGGCATCATTTTAAGAATGCTTGTTAAGAGGCCAGCGGAGCATGCGTAGTTCATAAACGTAATACCAAAGTAATTTGTAGGTAAATCAAACATATTCTTAAGGTAGTGTGTATTTATTTCGATTGGACTATAGAACATCTATGTTCCTAAGCCTGTGTTCAAAGGCTTTTCATATACACTAAGGGTTAGTGTATAATTATGAATTTGGAACAAGGATTTGACAGAGGCTCAAGAAGTCAGGACCAGCGGACCTGCGCTAAATTGATTTGATTGTTTGAACTGTATGACTTGTGAAATCAATAAGGCGAACATTTTTACCTACATCTGGGGCTTGCTGAACCATCCTCGCTTTCTTCAGAATTAACAACTACGTTAATATAACAGCTTAAAGATATATCCAGTCAATTTATAATTCAACTCACTCGTATCATGAATAAGAAATACAGTATATTCATTATAGATAACTAGTTTAAAAGGTGAAGGAAAATCGTGATTCACCACGAAATGACTAAACATATTGTGTGATGTCCACTGAATAGCGATAGGTCAAGTTGAACAAGATCATTAGTTATTGATGAAATTTCTACTCGCAAACTACTATTAATAGCAAGATTTTGTGTAGATATTCATGTTATTTTACAGTTTTGTTATTATTTCTTACGATTTCTGATTATCATCTGCCTAGCCAAATATATTGGGGTCGCCTTCTAGTCTAACCGGACCCAGCTAAATACCAAGCAGTACTTAACAGTACCTATTCACCTTCTAGTAAATCTTGTAAAAGGATTTTAGTTAAAAGCAATATTAACACTATGTTTAATATCCTATTGAGTACTTAAGTAAATCTTCCATTTATTTATATTTGGAGCATTAGGTCTCATTAGTTTTATTTTTATTATTCGACTAGGGCCAAGCCAAAATTTGATGCACAATTTTGTCTGTTCGGCAGTGATCCAATTAATATGATACGAAATTATTTCAATTGGTAATGGATTGCTGATGAATCATTTAAAATCTAAACAAATTATTGGACAACATTTATTGGTTGTAATTCATCAATAAAAGATTCGCGTGAAAAACTGTCCAAAAACATGTTAAAAATTCCGAACGATAAGAAAAATCCTCATTAACGCCTTGTAAAAGCTTTTCGAACTCACACTTAGCGTACTAATGAGTATTGCCATGGGTATGCACCGTCAGAATTTTAAATAAGGCAAACTCTTGGAATATTTTCTACGCCTTTTCAACTTTATTTAAAAAGTATCCTATTGATTATGAGTTAAGGTTGGGTTTGCTAGTTATTTTAATATTTGCACCCATTAGAAATAATCCATTTCTAGACACACGGTAGTGTGTCAGCCAAGCTCGAATTACTGCTAGAATACAGCTAAATAGTTGTTAATGATCATATCGACGACACATTATACGAATACGAAATAAAAAATTCAAAGTCTGAACCCACGAAATTCTTACGAATACAATATTAACCCTAATAAGATTCGACGACGTGTTTTTTGTGGGTCAAATAAGCTTCCCTTTTGAATTTCTATGTAACAACGTTCAACCTTCCGTTTTTATCGTTATTGACATTGAGACCTCTCAATTTGATAAGGGACTAACAGTGTTATAACTATCGAGAGCTGTCTGAACAGTGCGCGAAGTTCCTCGTTGTACATGACCTAACTTTTGTTGTAGTCCCTTTTGAATATATTTATGTCACCGTAAAATTGTCAAACACGTTATATTACAATATAACGTGTTTCTCTCTAGCGATATTGTAATATCTCGAATTATTGTCAACTGAACATACGGAAGTATCTCTGCCCCCATAATCGGGACTTGGGGCACCCCCCCGTTAGGTTAGTTAGGTTCCTTTAAACCCTGCACCCGGAAATAGGGGCCCCGCCAAGCGGGGCTCCGTCGACTACGCTTTTTAGGGGAATATGAAGTGTTTTAAGGTTAGGTTATATTAATCGATATTTCTCAGGAATGGTACAGTATCTTTTCATGAGAGTGGTACCACTGGGCAAGGGGGACCCCTCCTTCTCTCCACACCGCGTGAGTTGACTACCATCGCATGCATTTCACGAAAAATAATGCGTTTTATTGTAAGCAGTATGTTCATTTGACAATAATTCGAGACTTTACAATATCGCTAGAGATATTACAATATAACGTTATTGACAATTTCACGGTGACATTTATACTTAATAGAACCCGATACAATAATATTGCTAGTTCGATAAACTGATACGAGATTCCCCGACAGCTCTATTAATTGAAGTCGATTTCCCTCAGTGCTCTTCCCCTCCCCTCGACTTCCAGTTAGTCGTAACATCCCGTAATATTTAGGTCAGTACGATACACACGTCCGTACCGAGGTGCATTTTTTAAATTGAAATAAAAGAGAGATTCATTTTCGCTCCAATTCACCAAAAGTATAAGCTAGTGGGCAAGAATATGTCTGACTGGTTTTAATGAGAGAAATTTAATTATTCTCTCTTCTAGCGATATTTGTTCGCAGCCGATTTTCCATTAGATAAAAGGTTTAGAGAAGGCGTTATTTAAAAAACATGTACTTTGTCTACGACGTTGAAAATTATGCTCATTTTAAAAGTTTGGTAAAGGGCCATCAAAAGCTCTAAAGAAAATGATGGACAATGTACTATAATGACTTTGTTCACTTAAAATTATTACGTCTGACAAGTGAAGGTACTAGTTAATCCATCTGCGTCTTTCACTTTCAGGCTAACATAGAAATCTAGAAAGTCTTGATACTAGATCTTATCAAGTTACACAATATGAGCGTAGGATTTTTATTTTGCCTTTCTTGTCTGGAACTAAAGTAATTATTTCTTACGAAATACCATAATAGTTTTATTTCGATCATCATCTGCCTATACTTTTCTTATCTATGTTGTGGCTTCCGGTCTCACAATCTGAACACCAGTATTGATGCGGCTGCCTATCTGACCTCCACCACCACAGTTACTGGGTAATTCGATAACCTTTGGTAAGACTGATTGTCAAAATACTGGGCTTCAGACTAACGGTAATGACTGAGAAATTTCCTTTAAATCGGTTTTAATTAAACCCTCTTTATTCCATTGTAGAAAACAAATCCCATTTTCTATTGGTTTTATCGTGATGGACACTTTTTCGAGGAAATTCGGAGAGGCTACCTATTTGATTTGGCAACTTTTGATTGGGCGTTTCGGCAATTTAGTAAAAGGGGTCGTTAGCTCGTGACCGCAGAACCTTATTTCGGTTACGTTAACTATCATTATTCATTGTTTTATATTATACCTTGTATTTTGTACAAATGCATATCACTTATTTTGCCTTCATGTGTTGTGCTATTTTTTGCGCACTATATTAATAAGTATGTCAAAGTAACGGTGCCGGAGGGCAGCAGCTGTGGTCCAGTGGTGGCAGCACCGACTTACCAACATTATCATTAAGTGGGTTCGAACCCAGACAGGCGCATTACTTTGTGTAATTTATTTCATCACCACTCAAAACAGTGAAGGACAACATCGTGAGGACACCGCGACATGTCCTAGAACCAAAAATTCGAAGACATGACATCAAACAATCCGCAATGGGCCCGCGTGAAGAATTATAGCCAATTCTCTCTCATAGAGAGGAGGCCTGTGTCCCAGTTGTGGGAACATGATAATGATGATGAAAAGTAACTATTTCTGCTACTTTTCAAAACTTCTGAAAAATAAATCAGATGGAACACAGATGCTGTTTTAGAAAAAGAACTGAACACATTAGTATTAAGTAACTTTAGTAGTTAAATAAAGTTCACAGTCTACGTATGCAAAAATTGATACATACGAGTACATATAAAAAATTACCCTCTGTAAAATATTAAAACGACTCAACTCAAAAGCATCCATTTATATAGAAAAAAAATGTGAATAGAAGAAAAATTAACCACTTGACTCGCACTCTAATATAATATGATTTATGCTGGAAAATCTCAGCCAGTATCATTAGCATAATGAGAAATTTCTTCTATGGCAACACTCATTTATCGCTCTGAGAGATATTTGATAGGGTGACGAGAGCACAGCTGAGAAATGGGTGGTCTTTCACATTTTTTTTTTTGAAAGTTCAAAGGATAAATGAAATAGATGAAAAGGAATATTGTACAAAAACCTTTGTAGAATAAGTGACGTTTTTTTTTGTTTAGAACCTTTATTTTGTTTTTTGTTTTAATCGTGACTGAATTAAAATTGTTAATTTAGGAAACGCTTCTAGTACTAGAAAGGTTCAGTCGTCAGATTACTCATACTCATACAATGTGGAAAGACGGACATGTCAAAATCAAAAGGATTTCGTTTATGTTGTTGGACTACGGGACCCTAAAAACCTCTATTCATACAGTAACGTAAAAATTATGTAGAATTATTTGTAAGATATTATTTATACTCTTCTTTAACCTTGATTTTTAAGAAATAATCACCAATAATTTTGCTTTTTTAACTCTTCCAATTAAAATCCTTCTCCAGGAAGAGATCAGGTGACATCGTTATCGATATTTCTTCTAACAACAACAGCTTAGCAACAGTATTATTTAATAAACGATCTGTTTCTTCTTTGAAATATTTGCCCCAAGCAACTCGTAATGTCAACGCAATAAAACTTTCCTTCGATTTCAAAGGTAAAGGTAAAAAGTACTATATCATAGATTTATACTTTAAAAAATGTTCTTTTTTTGAGGAAAAATCCCGTCGACATGAAATTTAACAAAAAATTTATAAATTTTCATATTTAAAAAAGGTTTCTTTTTTTAAGAAAGAACCCTCTGTCCCTGTATGAGCAGAGGCTGCTGTCTTGCAGCGGAAAATAATACAGAGGTAAAGTTCCTAAAAAAATAATTTAATCTTCTGTAGCAACGGAATGATAGAGAGTGGAATGAAACGTAAAGATGAATGACAGATGTGAAGCATGTTGAATGAAAGAGATGAAAGTATATGATAGTCTAGGAGCGAAAGAGAAAGCAAGTGAATGTTAAGAAAGGTGAAAAATTAAGACATTGGAATACGGAGAGAAAAGACGAAGGACGTTAGCTACAAAGACGTGTAAAAAGAAATTAAAGTTTATAATAACCATCAGTGCTTTTATTTGGCCCACATCGAACAAATCCCACACTTCCTTCATGATATTGTATGACAATCCTACAAAAACTCTAAGAATTACCAAAAATAAACTCTTGAAAATAATCCTTTTCCAAACCCGATCACTATGGCAAAGAGAGAGAATATTTGATTTTTTCTTAGAATTTTCATCAGTGATTTGCGCGACCACCTCAGCGGCTGAAACTTCATATTCAATGGCGTCTGGCTCGAATAAATCAAAATGCTACGACGTCGAGTAAGCACTTCCGTCCTTTGAAAGACTTTCTGAGATTGCTCGTTTTATATTTCGCCTCTTATCTTTATGCTGTAGATATTTCACTCGATATTGCTTTGATGATTGATTGGTTTTTTAAGTAATTATTCCGGTTTTTTGTTTGTTGAATTTATTTTGGTTTTGGCATCACTGAAGTATGGCTTTTGAAATCGTTGATGGAAAATTTACATATGGCAAGTGATTATAAATAAACTCTCTGTAGTACCTAAGTGTGGGCGATTTTCACCAATTAAGCTGAACGTTATCAGCACTTCTATACCGCATTCAAGAGGTATAAGTATCAATATTCCACAGCAACGAATTAATAAATTACAGCTCTTGATCGTGATTTAAATGCTGCTGATTGATTCTCGCCCTTAGTAAACAAGAAGAAACAAGGCTTAAAAGGTCGACGACCTTCAAATAATTCCATTAAAATTAACACATGCCTACATCATTATTGAAATAAACATGAGCCGACATACATCGCAAATAGAAATCTAAATAATACATAGAAAATATTGTTTTTATGAAATTAACTACGTAGGTATATGATATTAGGTAGTCAGACGAGGGTTTCATTTCCTGTTCAGTACAATCAAATTACCTACATTCAGGTAATAATATACTCGTACTACAATACTGGCCACTCAACAATAAAACCTCACTTGAGATAATAGTACGATGGTAAACCTTTATAAAAGTGTTTTTAACTCTTCACTCTCCCTTTTGTGTTTCTCTCTCTCTCTCTCTCTCTCTCTCTTATGTTTTCTTTTCTATTGTACTCTCCAGGACTTCAATAATCAAACGACAGAGCTGTCCAGGTCATTAGATACTGGTCGGACAAAATCTTAGTAATTTATTTATTTATTTTATTAAAACTTTATGCACAAGTAAAAACTGTACAAAGGCGGACTTAATGCCTTGGGCATTTTCTACCAGTCTAGTAATCGCTTGGAAAAAAAGAAGAACTCTTCACATACGTCACAATACTCGAAAACTGTGTCAAAAGCAGGCTTTATGTACTTAAAATATCCATACTTAAAATATAGAAATACCTACCCAATTAGTACATAAATATATCGTAATGCCGTTAGTCATATGTACATATTAAAACAGATCTGAGCCGGTTGACCTTTCTGCTAAATAGTAAATCTAGAAAAAAATAACGGGAATAGGTATAAAAATGACAGAATTGTAGACAAGAGGTAGAGTTATATACTCGTAGATACATAATATGTCTGTCTATGATATATAAACGCATCTAATTAATTCGGAGGTCAACACGTGTTACTAATTTATCTAACATCTGGCTTTGCAAAAACGTTTGTTTCGGGCACAATATTGCGCAAAAATAGACGGACAAATGCAAGGAGCTCATTTTTGATACGTTTTTGATTAATTGTTGATTCTGGAATGTTATTCCCAATATCAACCAAACAAATCAGCAAGGCATTGATTATTTGAACAAACATGAAGCAGAAAGCACCAATGTCATCATTCTCTTGACCAATTCATTTGAGGTCACAAACATTATTTTGTCTTCTTCTACCAAACTTCTATATTCTTCTATATTTTCTTGCCATAACATTTTTAACACAGTCCATCCATCATTTTTTTGGTGTTCCCCTACTCATGTACCCTTCCACATACTCAAAGCATTTCTCACGACATTTTCCCCAGATGTTAGGCAGAAAGCACCTTAAATTATTGTTGTCGTAAATAAATTTTCAATAAAATCTTATGATGCAATCAAGAACAACACAATCAAATTAAAAATGATGATCTAGAAACACCGCATAAACATAAATTTTAAAGTTCAATGTCAAATAACTCAGATTGATCGACAATGGCATTTAAAAGCACAAACAAAGGTTTCATTCAGCCAAAAATATTAAAAATATAAAAAGTCTTTGCACCCTTATTCTGAAACTCGCGTCGAACCACGTTTTACCATAATTTATGTCGTATCTCGTATCTTGTGTCGATTGCTTGCTTCTGGGGCATTTCGAGTGCGAACCAGATGTCGCTACGGTCGAAACGGTAACATGATATCGGTCCACGTGGATTCCAAACGAGACTTATTGGACAAACCGATTTTGTTCTATTAAAAATTCGATTCTTATTAGGGCTGTCAAAATTTTTAAAAGGGGTGAGTTCGTTTGGACCTCATATTGGATGATGCGAGCCCAATAATATTTATATTTTTCTGTCGAAAACGGGTTTTGCTGTACAAAATTATTTATTTTTAATTTTTTTGAAGTCTGTTTTAATATCACTTTGAATGTTTTCGATAAGATTGTCTAAATGTAACACCATAAAACTTTTCTCTCAAATTCTTTACAATCCACTAACCCTCCCAATTTGCTAGCCCTAATTTCAATTGCAAACTTGCAATTACGTTACCACCAACCCCAGTGTAAGTATAATACTGAATCGGTGCAACAAACGTATTGAATATGTAGCAAAGCATTTTTCTAACAATCGTGACATCTGCGAAATTGCATTTTGCAAATGAATAATGTCTTTTGCACATTCGACGCAATACATTTTTAAAATATCTGTTTTTGGTAACAGATTGTTCCAATCACAAAGTTGTCAGACAATGTATTGGTTTTTTAAATTAAAATTCAGAATGAAATAGGACGGCACTGTTATTTTGGCAAGCACTGTAATTAACTTTATAGTTTTTCCATTCGGCCAAGAGGGAAAATTTATTCAGTTAGTTCGTAAATCAACTTGCGAAAGTTACTTCATTAAAAGTTGGTTTTATCATTTAAGATTTAGTTTAAAAATATATTCAACTACAAACTGATGAAAATGGTTGAGAACTTACCAAAGTAGAACTACATTTCACGGTAAAGTTGATTCTTGAAGGTTTCAAGAATCAAACACACACCGATGAAAACAATGGATCAGTAGAAAAAACTTCGTAAACCTGTTGTTATTTAATTAATAGAGGCTCAGCATTGAGTCCGTGGCATTGCACGTTCTATCATCGATATCCGATTCCAATAATCGAACGATACTCGTAAAACTTGTTTCTAAGTGAAGCTAGAGGAAAAAGCACTACTATTGGCCCAGTTTCACCGCGATAGCACACATTTGCCTCGCACTCGTTCGGCGATATAACGTGATATTTGCGATAATATATCACGATATTTTGTGATACACATTACACAACTTCACGCCTGTAAACCCCGAAGGTTAAAGCAGAAGTGTCTCTAATAACGCCAACTTTTTGCCAGTTATGTTGTAAGTCCCATGTAATCAAAATCAAACCTATTGCCATAAACCGGGCACAAATCCACGGCTGGTGCAGAGAAACTCTTGATGAAACAAGTAAAATTAAATAAAAAATTTAAAAAACCCCCGACACAATGTGCTAAATGTTAAATAGAAAATAATTCGAAGATTCGCCATTTTGTGGTGGCGGCCATCTTGAATTTTAAATTTATTATACTAGTCAAACCCTTTCATTTGATACCCATATTGAGGGAGTTATTGAATAAATATGTAATCCGCCATTTTGTGGCTGCGGCCATCTTGGACTGATTTTTATAAAAACATAGCTAAGAACACTCCCGACAAATTCACGTTTCAAACAAAAAAAAAAACAAAATCCAAATCGCTTCATCCATTCGGGCGCTACGATGCCACAGACAGACACACACTCACACACACACAGACACGTCAAACCACCCGATCAACACCTCGTCGTTTTTGGGTCGGGGGTTGAAATCCCAATAACGATTTACCCGACATGACAATCAAACCCAGGACCTCACGCTAAACAGTCGCGCTTGACCACTAAACCAGTAATATTTGCGATATCGCTCGATACTTGTGATTGAGCACAACTCGACCATTTCTATTGGAGGCTATTGGGTACACCCTTGAACTTTGTCAAACTTGGTCGCGGGGATTGTGACGTCAGACGACCAACCTGTTCTGGCTTCTTATCTCAGAAACTTGGCAAAACAACCGCCGGTCGCTGTTGTATACTTTGAAGTAAGACATCTGTTAGGAATGATAATTTATCGTTTTCAAAAAGTTTTTGTTACCATCGAGGAGTTGGTTCAATGTTAACTCGTAATTGTATCTAGATTTGTCCAGATTCTCCTCTTAAGCACTTAATTTAAGGATAAGAAATGTAATATCCCAACGTCTTAATTAACTAGATGAATAACAGAAACAAACTGGAAACCGGATCATTCCTAAGTTTTTCCGTCGGATACTACAACCGTTAACAAAGAAAAACCCTTAGCATTCATCCCGCCATTATTCAGAGAGGAAACAGTAGAAATAAACTTGTTTTTCTCATTTCAATATTGCATTACCCATTGCGAAAGCCAACAGAAATAGGGTTGCCACTAGCAATAATATAAATCCATTTACGCTGTCAACGAAACTATACAAATACCAGTGTAGGGGCACGTTAAATGCATTTTCACGTCTTGTATACCTCTTTAGATCCCCATATACCTACGTGAATCTTCAAAGTCGGTCCCATTCATGGAGCAAATGGACTAATATCGTAACATGAAACGACCGTCCCCTGACAACGTATAGTAAATCGTCATTTAGTCGTTTCGGCTGCTTAATGTGCCAAGTTTCAATTAAAAAGCCATCGCAGTGCCATATATGGGCCATTAGTTCTGATTATTAGCGGGGAGTATTATGTGGAGTGGATAATTTTATTAAGGTAATGAAGGTAATATCTTCACTGTGCTGTTGTGAAGTTAGCTAGGTAGGGCGGTATTCATTAAGAAAACTTAATTAATGATGCGGTTAGACTTTTAAGGAATGTGTAATTAGCATTAATTACTTGATGAACTTTGGAACTTTGTTAGTAATCCGGTACTCCAGGGACCGAATATACATTTAATAAAAAACTTTTTTGCAAAAAATATAACCGACTTCACACAAAAAAGTGAAAAATAACTTTAGCTCCAGAAGTCGGTGACCTTTGTTTGATTGATTTAGTTTTTTTGTCACCGACTTCTGGAGCTAAAGTTATTTTTCACTTTTTTGTGTGAAGTCGGTTATATTTTTTGCAAAAAAGTTTTTATTTTTCACTTTTTAGTGGTTCACATGTGCTTACCCTTTCACAGCGTATCGGTGTGATTTTTTGTTATGAACTGGTGTAAATAATAGACAGACGTGAGTCTTCAGCGATCCCAGTACATTTGCTATCATTTATTAAGGACTTCAGTTGCCTATCTTCCGAAGTCACCAGATCTTTATCAAATCGAAATGGGACCACTCCGAGAAAGTACTCTGCCTAAAACTACCCAAACCGCTTCTGGTGTGCCTATAAAGTTAAGGAGTTACCTCTATTTCTCCGGGATCCCATTGAATGGAACTTTACACGTCTAACTGTCGAAATCTGGGTGTATTGTATACTTCTGCGTACTCCCTCAGAGCATACAGGTGTGATGTTACGTCATGATTTTGTATAAACAATAAACAACCAAGCGATTGCAGCAATTACTGCAGGTTTGCCGTATATTTTTGAAGAGTTCCATTTATATCTCCGAAGATCAGCGTAAGATCTTAACCAAATTGACATAGAACCACACGGAAAGCACCAGCTTTGAAATAAAAGAAGAATCATCAAAATCGGTTCACCCAGTCGAAAGTTCTGAGGTAACAAACATTGTCGAAATCTGGGTATATTGTACACATCTGCGTACCCCCTCAGAGCATACAGGCGTGATGTTACGTCATGATGTAGTAACAAACAATGAACCTACAAGCGGATGCAGCAATCACTGCAGATTTGCCGTCTATTTTTGAAGAGTTCCATTGTATATCTCCGAAGATCAGCATCAGATCTTCAACAAATTAAAATGGGACCCAACGGAAAGCACCAGCTTTCAAATAAAAAAAGAATCATCAAAATCGGTTCACCCAGTCGAAAGTTCTGAGGTAACAAACACAAAAAAAAAAATAAAAAAAAATACAGACGAATTGGGAACCTCCTCTTTTTAGAAGTCGGTTGAAAAACACCATTCAAAGATACGTAGGATTTACGTACGGATGGTTTTCAAGCCATCATGCGCAAGAAAGCAAACTCCATGCTGCAACGTCTACGAAGCAGCAGCAACAGCATTCTAAATGCGATTGCTGCCCGTTTTGACTGTCCTTTCCAGAATCAGTGGGTAAGGACAGCCATAGGCATAAGTTAGATATAGGTACTAAAAAACACTGACATATTTCTGGGTACATTTTTGTGTTACTAACACACTAACATTTTATGTTTTGTGATTTATTATTAATGTTACTTATATGGAGATTTTCCGAAATAAATAAACTACTATTATTATTATTAAACATGCATTTTTACTCAATCATACTTTCAGGACCAATATGGCAGGCACAAACATCAATAGGCTAGATGGGAAAAATTAATAATCTAATTACTCCGATACATTTCCAAAAAATACTGGACAATTTTTTTCTTTTTATACGTAATCAAAAAATGAAGACAGTTCGTCGAAAACTCGTGTGACGTCACATTTGAGTACATTTTATCGGAAAGTGACGTCACAAGCCCGCTATCATGATCTTTGACGCGTTATATCTGCGTCAATTTTTATTAATTTGGTAAAATAAAACACAGGTATATACTGTAAAACATAGGCATATTTCGTTAATGTAACTAACAGACTAAACAGAAACATAATTTTAGTCTGGAATCATCCATAATATCAACTCATTAACTGGTGGAAAAATAATGAATGCCCCGAACGAACACGTGTCAAATAAATGTACAATCGCCGATGAAAAATTACTTATTTTATGACAAGTGATCTCCCACAACTTCCGCGGAAAACTTTTCTTCCGACTTTCTCGGAAATTATTATTGAAGTGGAAAAGTTGATTTTATTGGTTTCGAGTCAGAAAAGCATTATGTTCCTCTCTAAAACGAGCTTGGAAAACATCATTTTGATAATGCAGCTTTTCGAATTATACTTAATTTATTACTTCCCAAGTTTTTTGAATAAACTGGCGTTTACTAAATTCTGATGCGAATACTTGCGCAATTTTAGTACATTAAGTACCTGTTTAGCCACAAAACCACTGATTACTCGTTGCCCACTAATGGCGTCAAACTAACATGATGTGTGCAACATAAATAAAATACAAAGGTCACTAATGTACTAGGTAAATGCCCACATCAAACCTAATTTTGCGAACATAATTTTCAATGCATCTCAGGGTATAATGTTAGTAAATAATAAAGCATAAAACAAAGACTGTTCACGACCTCGTGACACAGTCGTGAGAGCCATCGTCCGCGCTGGTTCACAAGATAGACCAATTCCATCTCTGTCTATATTATTAAATAAAAGAGGGATAGAATATAAGATGATCATCGATTGTGAAGGTAACACTGCGCAGATAGCGATCTCTGAAAAGCACTGACCGTAGCTGTATAGAAAACAATAAATTTCAGAGGAGTCACGTCTCTAAAATGATAAATATTGAGCCATTAAAATTATCTAGCCGTTTTGTTATTTATCTATAGGTAAATTCAGCTTATTGAGTTATTATTTAGACACTAACTAGGTAGGTTTATCATGAAACTGCAATAACATATCATCCCGCTAGTAATCCCTGAAGGACTTGGCAGAGCTGTAGTAACACTTTTTATCAAAAGTAACAAACTACTGAGAAATTCCGGATTAAAAACCAATCAAAATTTTGCCTAAACCAGGCAATCGATACCAGGACTTCTTACTCAGTGCCTCACTGCACTTCCAACTACAAGACCAAAGTCAGTCTTAAGGTGGACGCACACTTATATGCGCCGTAAGATTTTTTTCTCATCCGTATTATGTCATTTCTATTCGTCCGATTTGACGCGGATTAGTGTGCGAGGTTTCATAGGATTTCATACAAGTAATTCTAAAATTCGATTCTTTCGGCGCGGTCAATTCTTTCGGTGCGAAGTGTGCGTCTAACTTTAACTGAAAGGTTTGAAACTAACTCGATTTCGTATTGAAAAAGTAACAGCTGGTATTCGATCAGTATATCATCCTTCCTATACAACCACAAAAAAATTATATTATGAAGTCTCATAGTATATCTATGAAGTCTCATAGTATATCTATGAAGTCTCATAGTATATCAATGAAACTCACTCATACTACATTTAAACACTTCATTACACAAATGCATAAATGTGTATCCGATGAAATTGCGAGCAGAATATAAAGCAATCAACTTTTTATATTTTTGCTACTCAAGTAGTATACCAACTACACATGCAAAGTCAATCTATCCCTAACAGTATTCAAGCAATAGAAAAGGTTGTTGATAGTCAAATAACACCACAATATCAAATGGATAAAAATCTTGCAATACGCTGCGGGTAGTCGGAAAAATATCAATATTCGCAAGGAATACTTTTCTAGGGAAGTTGGAAACATGGGAACAAGGCGACAATATAAAGTGGAATAAATACCGCGTTAGCTCATAAATCATTTGCGAACATGTTACACTCGACGACATACACAGTTTCTTATATATTTCATTGTTGCCTTAGCGATTACCAAACTCACATAAAAAGGGGGAAGAAACACGGAACGACTTTTAGCCACCGAAATGGAACACAATGGGATAGCTGAACGGGAATATGTAGCTAAGTATAGCTATATTTTAGTTTTATTTTATTATAAAAGTTAGTATCTACAATTTATAAAAACTTTTTTGCAAAAAATAAAACCGACTTCACACAAAAAAGTGAAAAATAACTTTAGCTTCAGAAGTCGGTGACCTTTATTTGATTGATTTAGTTTTTTTGTCACCGACTTCTGTAGCTAAAGTTATTTTTCACTTTTTTGTGTGAAGTCGGTTTTATTTTTTGCAAAAAAGTTTTTATTTTTCACTTTTTAGTGGTTCACATGGCATACCCTTTCACAGCGTACCAGCGTGATTTTTTGTTATGAACTGGTGTAAACAATAGACAGACATGAGATTTCAGCAATCCCAGTAAGAGACACACATTTGCTACATTTAATGAGGAGTTCCGTTGCCTTTCTCCGAACTTTTTCATCTAATCTTTACCAAATTTAAATGGGATCACTCCGAGAAAGTAGTCTTTCTAAAACTACCCAAATCGCTTCTGGTGTGCCTATAAAATATGAAAAGTTCTCTCTATTTCTCCAGGATCCCATTATCAGGATCCTGACTTGATGATTATGGGACCTTCTGGGAAGTATACCCTTTCAAACAATTAAAAAACAAATTCGGTCCAGTCATCTTCGAGTAATCGGGGAACATTGAATTGAGAACCTTCTCCTTTTTGAAGTCGGTTAATAGAGACGTTATGGTACGTGACCCAAATATCCGGATAGCCTTTAAAAGATTTGGCCGAGTATCGTTAATTTGCTTCTAAGAATTGAAGAGCTCCGTTCCTTTGTCATGGATCCCATAATCAGAACCTAACCAAATTCTCATCAAACTACCCTTGAAGTACCCTTGCCAATAAAATAAAAAAAAAACAATACATGTCAAGGCTTATCCCCAATAAATGGAACTTAATACACCTAACTGTCGAAATCTGGGAATATTGTACACATCTGCGTACCCCCTCAGAGCATACAGGCGTGATGTTACGTCATGATGCTGTATAAACAATAAACATTCAAGCGATTGCAGCAGTTACTGCAGATTTGCCGTGTATTTTTGAAGAGTTCCATTGTATATCTCCGAAGATCCGGATCAGATCTTCAGCAAATTAAAATATAACCACACGAGAAGCACCAGCTTTCAAATTAAAAAAAGAATCATCAAACTCGGTTCACCCAGTCGAAAGTACTGAGGTAACAAACACTGTCGAAATCTGGGTGTACTGTACACATCTGCGTACCCACTCAGAGCATACAGGCGTGATATTACGTCATGATGTTGTATAAACAATAAACCTACAAGCGATAACAGCAATCACTGCAGATTTGCCGTACATTTTTGAGGAGTTCCATTGTATATCTCCGAAGACCAGCATCAGATCTTCAGCAAATTAAAATGGGACCACATGGGAAGCACCAGCTTTCAAATAAAAAAAGAATCATCAAAATCGGTTCACTCAGTCGAAAGTTATGAGGTAACAAACACAAAAAAAAAAAAAAAAAAAAAAAAACATACAGACGAATTGATAACCTCCTCTTTTTGGAAGTCGGTTAAAAATACGAGTACTTGATAGTGTCTCAAGTCCAATAAGACAAAATTTAGAGTCTGGAAGCTGCAGAAAGGCGGAACCCAAGCTCTTAAATCCCACAAAATGTTAATCCTTGAAGAAAAGGAGAGAGAGGTTCCCCTACTTACTTGGGAAGAGGGAAATTAAAGTCCACATACATATCCGTGTGCGATGCAAAAATGCCGGCTCTCAAAGAAATAGTTCTAGAAGATAATTTAAGCGAAGGGAGGTGGGTGGAAGAGGTGAGAATTGTTGTAAAACAAATATCTAAGGGTATGATATCAAACTGCTTAGTTGAAAATGCATAATTGAATGCTCCGGTCGAGGAAATCAAAAATATTTTACAATAAATAAAATTTTTTGAAATAGCCTTGTCACATTAAAACATCACAGGAAAAAAAACAAAAACTTCCTAACGCTCAAACTTTTATGAGTTAACTTTTCAAATATAAGAAATAAATAATCTCAGACTTTTATTGGATTCATCGATCCTGTCGTAAAATTTTCAAATAAAAACTTGTTACGATATAAAATCCGGCGGTACAAAATCAAGTGAAGCTGACATTAGCTCACTGAAGTAATACTGTGCTCTGCACTATTTTATGTCTGCTGCCAGCCAAGTGAATGTCAAATATTGCATGAAATTTCTACTGCACTGCATTTTAACGATGTAGCATTTAGGAGGAAATTTTAGTCAAAGAACTTCTGGAAGCGGGTCCGAATATAACAATGATATTGTACCAATGACCCCGGAAGAGCAATTTGGGTAGAAATACCATTTTAGAGGACACAACGGTAAAATTGGATAATAGTACTACCGCAAAATGAGCTGACTTGTTCGTCGTCCTACTTAGTTATTATTTTAAAACATAATTTGGGCTTTAAACTTTAAGTCCTTAGAGTAGCATAGCATGCTATGGATAGTAGTACTAAATTATGAAATCATTCTATGAGGGTATTTTGCACTTGAAATAAAACCAACGATGATTTAAGTAAGTCACCGAATCCTCGCAGGTCACGCGCGGATTATAATTAAGTAGGTATGTACATAAAATTATCTTACCAACAAGCTTAACAGCGCAGTCCAAATAGACAACCCTGAAACAAAAAAAAAAAGCCTAAATTTCGAAGTTCTTAGTTGCTACATCTTTCGCAAGACCCACGTATTATAAACTAACACATATACGTACTTTCAATGTCTTTACGACTCAACTTTGTCAATTCCGTGGCACTATTACATTCGGCCTGAAAACGGCTTTCAGCCAATAACACTCGCTAATGAAAGTGAACAAGAAATGGCCGCACCGTCCTATGTTACGACTTAATGTACAGTCAGGAGCATAATCTATGTGGTTTTTCTTCAAAAGACCATCTCAGACACTAATCTGATGTTTATTTTATTTTAATGTTGACTTTAATGCTGATTTTTAAATTGATTTTAATTTTAGTTTTACTCGTAGATGGTGAATTTATTTTAGATGTGGATTTTAACTTTGATTATGATTTTTGATTCAAATAATGTAATGTGATGTAATTTTTTTTCATGTAATCTATATGGGTTTACTGCCTGAAATAAACGATATTATTATTATTATTACTAATCTGCACAGTCCTCATGTGAATTGAGCAAGATTGTCTGGACTTCAAAAGAGACTATGGCCTCTGAGTTTTTATCGGCTGTTTCTTCTCAGAGTAGTCAGGTACGAAACACCGGCCCGATCTAGTTTAAAAAAAATGACGTGTTTTTAAAAACCTACTTGCAAAATAAACATCATTTATTACAAATACCTGACATTTACACAAATTTCTAAAGAGATAGTCTCGTGACAACTATGAGAAAAGACCAACTTCAAAATAATAGCTGTGTAAAAACAATGTTTGCAACACAATCTTAAAAAGAGTTTTTTACAAAAAACCCTTATATCTTACATAAGTGTAAAGTATTTAAGGCTCGTGACTGTACCGTGCACATTTTGCTATTACACCTACACTTTATAGTGGAGAGCTTCTTGTGGCATTTTCTTTTATTACTAGGTTTATAATGGTTGCAGGAAAATACTGGACTTTCCTGGTGAACTAATAGTGAAATACACTAGCACATTTGTTGCAATAAAATGTGGGCAAATAAAAAACTGATTTAGTGTAGGACACATGGGTAGGTAGATAAAAGTTAAAACCGTCACTATTATAAAACAAAGTCCTCCGACGCGTCTGTCTGTTTGTTCGCCACAAACTTAAAAACTACTGCATCAACTCATGCTGTTTTCACCAATGGATATAGTGGTTTTTGAGGAAGGTTTTAGTATATAATTCGTACGCCTGCAAAGCGGCGGGCATCAGCAATAGTAAAATTAATTAACTCATGACATTTACATTCAAACGTTTAAATAATATTGACTCCTACGGGAAATTAAAGAACAATAATTTAGTACGAAACAAGAAAATCAAATTAGGCAAAGTAATCCCCAAGACGCTGAAACAACTTTATTGTTTCATAAACGAAACACAAATCGAAGAGCAGCCTCAGGGATATTCGCCACAATTTGCAAGTATGTGGAACTCCCTAACTTATTGGATCAAACTAACGATCGTAAGGACCAACTTTCTCGTATAGTTTATCTCGCAATATCTCATAATAATTCCTAATTCGATAAGTCGCTTGATTCCTTATTCGGAGAATATTTTCTACTGTGGAGCAGAAACGATCAAGATCAATCTTGTCTAATTTTGCTCTCATTTCTTTCTGTCAGGGGGAATTCCATCTCTATTAGCTAACTGATCAATTTATGAAAGCTATCGCTTCAAATCGTGAGCCAATTCTTCAGCTGTAATGGGTGAGAGCATGTTTATTTCTTCATTTCCCTCGTGCATTTCATATCATTAGTTTATATTAGTAGTTGCTTCTACTTAAGGCCGGATAACTATCAATATCAGAAAGTTATTTGTAGTGAAATGTTGTGTTCTTGATCATCTTAAGAAATGAAATTTTTGTGTAAGTGTGTTCGCAATTTTCCTTTTTTTTTAATGGCTTGACACCAGAAAGCTATCTTGACCTTATCTAGTCGCAGGTTCTTAGTTATAGTTGGGCCGATAGGTAGCACTATTGTCGCAGGACAATTCCAACCGCTAGTATACATCAAGATTTTATATGAGTAGATAGCCCAGTACTTTTAGATCATTATTTTTCATCTAATAGGGTAGATATAAAAAAATCTCATTAGTCCGTCAGATAGATTTCCAAAAAAAATACTGGACACATCATTTTTCTCTTTTTCATGTAAACAAAAAATGAAGATTTTTATTAATTTGATAAAACAAATAACATTGTATCCAATGTTTTTCTATAATTTAACTGACGGACTAAACAGAAATGTATTTTTTTTTTGTCAGGAATCATCCCTATTCAACATCATCTTTTCATTTCTTTCAGCTTCCACTACTAACAAGCATTTCAGACTCCGACACTACCGAATAGTTGGCAACACTATCCTTTGACGATGCTCCCTTTGATTCTGTGACCTCATCTTCTCGCACGAATCCTGTATCAAAACGGGCACCGCTCTAAGCCCTCAAGGAAATAACTCGTCAAAAGGCATTGGTATTGGAACAAATCTTTCGTAATGACGTTATTTCAACGTTAGGAAAGGGATGGAATTTATTTTCTTTCAAAGAAACAGCCTCTTTGCCGCTCAATATTATAATCTCTGTCATTAATATCAACATTATATGGTTATTTTATACAATTTTGACCCCTCAAAATATTATAAAATAACCATTAAATGGGCGCAGGTATTAAAATGTGTAAGGACCAAATACTTCCTAAGTTATTTTACTTTTAAAATTTGAAAGCTTTGCTTTTACATTATTCAAAAGTTTTAGAAGTAAAACTGAGAATCATACTCGTCGGTATTACGTAGAAACAGTAATCATGATTTTATCCAAAAGAATAATTAATAGGAAAACAAAAACGTATTCACAAGAAAACGAACAGAAAGAGGACCACAATAACTTTAGCACTAACTGTAAATAATACAGAACAACATTCTTAAGCAACAACGAACTGAAGAGGCAAAGAAAAACAGCGTGATTTTAAAAATGGTTAAGTAACAAAAACAAAGTATAAATAAGAAAATACTACATCTTATATTACATAAGGCACGAAGAAACGAGTTTTTAGCTAAGACACACCTGTTTGTTGAAGAACTCAGAAATAAAGGTGAAAACAGCTAAACTTGCTGAAACATTTTCAGGGGAATCCGCAAAAACATTGGTTTGTACGAGTGATATAGCTTTAGAGAAGCATACTACTGCAAGTGATACTAGTCAAAGGAAGAATACTGCAGAAGATACATTATAAGATAAGAATTAAAAGCAATTTTATGAAGAAACAAACACTGGTTTAGTTTTTAATGATTTTGAACTGGGTGTGAAGTTTGGAGATTCTGATGTGGGGCCAAATACATAATATTATGACTCTGATGATAGTATTTTCAAGCGCACTTTTCGAAGAGCCACACGTAATTACCGTAGATAATTAATAAAATACTAAACCATCCTTTGTCTAATGAACATTGATAGACATAATTCATTAAGTAATCTCTACCGGTCTAACAATTAATTAGGTTCAACCTCTATTAAGGCATTAACCACGTTTACACTTGAATCAAATTATAATTACGTAGGATGGTCAGGTCAAACGTATAATATGCAAACAAGTTAGGACTTTGAATTTGAAACTAAATGAAGATGGAATACTGTTAATTATCAAACGAGGAAAATCGCCAAAAAATTCTAAGTAGTTCAACAGGTTATTGAACTCAACCGAAGACAGTAAAGTCAAAGAAAATGAAATGTACATATTACAGAACCTCCCCCTTTGTCATCAATACAACGCTGTAAAAATTGAAAACGGGTTAAAGAATAAGAATTCATACAAGTTTTTAAATACGAGTATAATGATCAAATTGTATCAACCTTTTGATGATTCACAAGATGACGTAAACCAGATACCTACTCACAATACATAGAATTGAACTCAAAGTTTTTTGTTAGGCTCTACCATCCGGGTCCATAACATTGGTATTAGCCGTCCACTTCAAATGATTTTCCTGTTTATATCTTACCAAACGGCAGACTTGGTACACAAAAGGAAAATGGACTGTAATAATATTTTATTTCTGAGATAAATTCAACAGGCTCACATTTCTAAGAGTTAATCTTTTCCACGCAGTCACCTCAGAGGTACTTAACGATGTAGGGACCTCACGGAAAATCTATTGAACGTCTATTTTTCTTCGTTTGATACAGCACTCTGTATATAAAAGGTGAAACGTGGGTGTTAGAAGAATGATATTCCATACTAATAAAATGGTCTGGGAGAGACATTTGAAAGGAGCTAAAAATATTCGCACTTGACGTGTTTTCGTAGTCATAACGACAAAGAAAAACTTTTTTCGCCGCATAAACTCAACTTAATGTTAGACTTCATTATGTTATGCTGTAAAGTGATATAGTACCCCATAAAAATGTACGTCATCCAAAATAACCCCTACATTTATTAAGTTCTATAAAACAGCAATTTTCATCAAACTTTTATCATTATCGCCACCGACATGCGTAATTATTTCAGTAAAAATGTCGTCTGTTGCCTTGAATAAACCGTTTTCATGTTACCGCTCTAAAAAGCATATTCTGCAAAAATAAAAAGAACTTTATTTATGAATACAGCTCTCAACAAAAACGATGCAAGCGGCCCCCATGCCAGTTAATCTTTTTAATGCAATCGTGCCATCCAATGCTCGTACTATGCAAGCGAAAATTTGCTGCAATTTTTCACTTAAACAAAAGAGCGCAAATTCCATTGCCAGTTCTCTCCACTACATTTTCAAGAAGCACCGTCTAAACGCTGCGGTGGATGTTAATCTCTTCCGTCCGATCGCTCTTTTCAGGGTTAATGGTGTGCGAGAGTCTTCGGTGTGAATTGCGATTACGAAAGATACTCACGTTCCAACGCTGTCCCTTGAGTTTGCGTCTTAACTCAAGACTTTCTTTATTAGCAAAGTAAAAAAATATATAATTTCTTTCCGTCCTGTTATATGCTACAACTTCGTCGTACTAAAGGAAAATAACTTGGACGTTCCTGACAGAATTTCAATCAAGCGAGAGTAGCTACTTTACTGGTGTATTGCAAAAAATATTGGAGACATATTTTCTCTGGAGATTTGTCAGAAACGATCATAATTTATTATGTGCTCAAGTTCAGACCGCGTAAATAATACTGAGTGGTGTTTTTGTCCCTAGTTTTTTTAATAGAAAATACGCAGGATTATATAGAGCATGAGAAATTCTTGTATTGCAAAGACCTAAGTAACCACGAATGCATACCGTAACATCATTAAGACTCAAGAGTCGAAAAACCTGAAAGCAAATGAAAACACCCCAACAATTAACTATCAGATCCAAAAACGCATAACGAAGCACTTAAAACCAAAACTAATAACAACAACAACGTGAAAATTAAACCTCAAATAACATGAAAATAAACCGACCACAATCCCGAAGCTTTCAAGACGCTGATAATAATGAACTCGGTACGCCGTACGAACAATTTGAAAACAAAACAATGGCAAACAGCGGAAGGCAGAAGAAACAATGTGACTACCACGATATTATATTATCGCGTTGCAAGAACGGAGCTCCGTTGACCGCACGCTATGTCAAGTGACAAATTAAATGAATTTACGGGCAACAGACTTAGGCTGCAAACATATGTTATGCTCTCTGCTACGATGTAAATACAATATACGTGACTCAGCTTTCTGAGGTCGCTACGTTTCACCGTGATAGGTTTAGTCTTGATCTCCTTGAATTTATCGTTGCTTGGTGTAGGTTATTAACGGTTAAAATGTGAGCTTTTGTGGGTGGAGAAATACGCTGTTTCGTTGGATAGAGGAGGAATTACGGTCACGTAGTAGGTTCACATCTATATAGCTCGCAGTTGCTCAAGGTTTCGTTCGTTTCAAAGAAAACTTACTTCATGTACCCGAATAAAAAGTGTCTAATGTTTTAAAACCGGACATCTTTAAATCGGATATAGATAATATAACCAAAAGATTACAAATGTTAGATTTTGATGGATATTCAGAATTCCCTTCGACGATCTCACGACTTTGGTCATAACCTATAGACATTATAATGGTCTTATCAACAAATTGCGATAAACTTTATACGAAGCTATATAAGTCTCGTCTCATCGTTAGGGCCGGTCAAAGCTTACCATCTATGAGCTAAATCCAACCAATAAACAGCTTAAGTTACAACTTAGGGTGCCTAACGATGATTGCCTGACTAAGTAACATTTACAGGCACTTAACTTCTTTGTTAAATTTTTTCAACCGAGCTATAAGCTTTTATGTAACAAGAAATAGGCCTTTAAATGAACTTACAAAACCTTTTTCTTTGAGTTTAAATAAAGGTCTAAAAGACTTTGATAAAGATCAGGCTTTCCATCATAATTAATATTGTACGGTCAGAAAAGAAAGTGTTGCCACAGAAAAGATCTTTCAAATAAAATGTAATTAATCAAAATTTAGCATTTCATGTTAAATGGTGACCCTAATGTCAGACAACATTATTATCAAGAATATTACATTTATGAAGGCACACCAGTTCAAACTTTTATTTAAGATCATGAAGATGTCTCCAAATTAGTCGGTTTTTTTATGATATTCTTTCTTCTTCGAGTCTACTTTTCAATTTTATGGCTCCAATACTTCGCTACTTTCACGGCATCATCCATGGCGCCTAGGTTGCTTTGACTAGAGCTTTTAGGGCACACAGTGGCACGAAAAGAGGTGAGGCGAGGAGAGAGACAGTCATAATGATGATGGTTCGAACCGGTCATTCGTTGAATGTCAATAAAAGCATCATACGTAGGAACGTCTAAAAATCAAATCAAATTTCCATTTTTTTTATATTTTCGTCATGCTTATTAGGAAATAAGCATGACGAAAATATAAAAAAAATGGAAATTTATATAGTCCGTCAGTTAGAGTATTGGACAATAAAGGACACGTATTTTTTGTTTTTGTAAATCAATGAATATTGACAAAAAACATAAAAACCATCAAAACTCGGAAGTGGGGGCTCGTGACGTCAAAAGTCGCTAAAATTTTTACCAAGGAGTGACGTATAGAGAATTTAAAAGCGTCATATCTTCTTCAATGTTGGTTTATGAAACAAAAGACGAAATACGGGTCAAATATTAGTTGATAATCTAACTGACGGACTATTTTTTTTTTGTCGTCTCTCCTTTTGCATCACTCTACTCAAAACAAATTCTCTCAACAAGTGCCACTGACCACATGGCGACCACAACTTGTTCGCGTAATAAATACTTACCACTTTCAGATCATAACATGCAAATGTGCCCGGTTACGTCTGCCCCACGTTTTATGAATGTCGACGTTATCGCTTACAGGGCGACGACGAAATATTATGACTGCACTGCGACTTCAATGGTGAAGACGTTTATGTGAATAGAGGCGGGTCTTAGAAATGGTTTTGTTAGAAGTAGTTGATACTTTAGGAGTAATAAAAGCTATCTTGGCCGGAGGTGAGTATTGAATTTTTCAAAGTGAATTTAGATAGAAACCATTTAAGAATGATTTTTAATCATCATCAATCTCTTGCTCTTATCTTATGTTAGTTAGGGCCGCTCATCTCAGTAGTCATCCCGTTTCTAGCCATATCACTAATAGGCAAACCATCAGTATTATATATAGAAATCTTCGTTGCTCTTTTGTCTCGACTTATTTAATAAGGTCATAATATAAAGTGTTGTCAGCACTAAATTGGTATCACCATTCACCCAATTGCCAAGCGCGGGGACTGGCCATTTTCTCACACTCCGCATGATATTCACCCCATCAATGAAACTCACTCATAGTAATCTTCATCAAAAAGCAAACCTTCAATTAAATGATTGACTCTTTACGGACTGACACGACCATACACACTTAATATGACGAAAGCAGAAAACTACAACACGAAATCTGTCAATCATACAACCCTATTTCAGTGAAAACGCTGACGGCATACTTCCGAATTTTACGGCCATCCCGAATTTGCAACAAAATAAACCATGACTGGGAACAAATCGACGCGGTCCGAAGTAGATGACATTTCTGACAGGCACTTTGTACGGGGATTGCGTAAACGAAATCGTGTCTGGAAAAAACTTGAACGAATTGAAAAAACAAGCTTTGGTTGACACTTTCCGTATTAGTTTTCGTGACATCTACACAAGTTGTTTTCTTTTCGCTTTTTGATCAACCTGTAGCTAAGGATTCGATTTTAACTGTCAGTGTTCTTAAACAGAACGTGTTTTGTATTTCTAGGAACGATGCGAAACGAGTTTTTTAAGGATTTTAGATACTTTTATTTTTGCACAACATTTTGCTTCTTGGACAATAAGAAGAAATAGTACGGAAGCTTTTACGTTAAGCTGTTGGTCCCGGCTGTCATTTGTCCATGTTTGGCAGTCGTTACAGGTAGTCAGTGGCCCAAAAAGTCTGACAACCAGTCTTGCGAAGTGATATCGTATTGCCTAGTATTAATTGGGTTGTGGAGGTAAGATAGGCAGTCGCTCCATGTAAAATAGTGGTATTCAGCTGCATCCGGATAGACAGGAAGTCGACCCCAACATAGTTGGTAAAAGGCTAGGCAGATGACAGTACGGAACCTTTTACCGGTTTGAATATGAGAAACGACTTATACTATGGTGGGTGCTTTCGCATACCTACATAATTTCACACCTTTTTCAAATGGACGTTAGCAGATACAACAGAACTCCACCTGTAAGTTACGATCCTTACGTTCTTGTTGAGTTTTACTACTTACTTATTATAGTCAATTTAATATTAAACGCACAGGACCCTCACGAGAGCACTGAACTTCTAAACAAAACAAACGATCTCAGCAAAACACAGCAGCGAGTAAGTTCAAGTTATTTCGTTGCAATTTACGTGGTGACAGCCAATTAGTATCTGTTTCGAAATACGCAACAACTTGCTAATTGCCAAGATTCTTCACGACTTTGTCAACAATTGAGCTGAGTTTGGAAACTCGAGTGAGTATCAGAAACACTCATTATTCGTCAGGTGAAATGGATGGTGGAATTTTAGATAATGATGCAAAGTTTCCAAAAACATTTATGCAAAGTATTTCTAAGCCTTTGGAAACAAGTCATTAAATTTTTAACGAAGCTGCTTCAATATTTTTTTAATCAATCAGCATGTATAGGACAGTTGAATTAAATTCCTATCCAAAAGATTTCCTACACATCAGACCAAACGTTGACCCACAAAAACGCCCCACTGACACTCAAAGTCACCCAAAACTTAATTGCAAATCGTCCACATTGACGAGGGGCTTCTCAATTTTACTCAAATCGACCGTTCATCGAGTCAGAACCTCTATCTAAATTGGCATTTCATCAGCGTAGGACCACCACAGAGCCGTCACTAGAGATAAAATAGATAAATCAATTGATTGACATAATATCCGAGAGACGAAGGGACCTTTAATCAATGGGTGCGAGAAGAAAAGAGCACCGAGCCGATTAACTCCGGAGGTCGGATTGGAGGGAAATGATTAAATGCGGAATTAGCGGCGATAAGGAAGTGGCAGGCGACGGGTGATCGGCGCTGTTTTGATACCGAATTGGAAAACTTTGGATTTTGTGATTGATTTTTTCTTTTTTTAGATAAAGGGTCATTGGACGTTTCTATTGTTAGCTTAGCGGATTAAAAAAAATACTAGTATTATAAAATGATCGGTATGCATATTAACAGGTATTTAATTGTCATAATTAGAATTGATAACATCATTTCATAACGTTACTATTAAGACAACTAAATTCTTATTTATAGAAAAACAAACCGGATTTCATCCAATTAAAGCAGTTGTATTCCATGTATTCCATGTATCTTTAGATATACACCATAAAGATTGGTTGCAAAACAAACGAAACAAATCTTAAAGCAAAGTTTTTTAGGGTTCCGTAGTCAACTAGGAACCCTTATAGTTTCGCCATGTCTGTCTGTCCGTCCGTCTGTCCTTCCTCGCTAAATCTCTGTGACCGTTAGCACTAGAAAGCTGAAATTTGGTACCAATATGTGTATCAATCACGCCGACAAAGTGGTAAAATTAAAATTAAAAAAAAAAATGTTTTATTAGGGTAGCCCCCCCCCTAAATGTAAAGTGGGAAGTGATTTTTTTTTTAATTTCAACCCTAACGTGTGATATATTGTTGGAAAGGTATTTAAAAATGAATAGGGGTTTACTAAAATCATTTTTTGATGTCAATAATTTCGGAAATAATCGCTCCAAAAGTAAAAAACAATGTGTCCCCCTCTAACTTTTGAACCATAAGTTAAGAAAATATGAAAAAAATCTGAAACGTAGAACTTTATAAGGACTTTCTAGGAAAATCATTTTGAACTTGGATGGAAACAACAGTTTTTGTACGAAAAATGACAAAAAGTTGTACAAAATAATTTCTGGACTAAGTTTGTAGTATAATCGTATATGCAAGCATTTTTTTTAACTTCGTTTACATATTTTATTATCCTGAACGTATCTTTTATCAAACAAAAAAAGAATTATTAAAATCGGATAGGATTGAACACTTATTGTGACGGACGGGAAACTACGGAACCCTACACTGAGCGTGGCCCGACACGCTCTTGGCCGGTTTTCTTTTCGAGTAATCAGTCTCTCATTGGCCATTGGCCTCTAAACGTCCGTACCTATCTATACATACCTATATCCTATAGGATAAATGGTGATTACCAGTCGTACAGCGCAAAGTCGCTCCTGATTCTCAAAGACATTGAACGAGATAACGCTCCACAAAGGGAAACCTTACTAAAATTGATATCTCTGCCAATAGGATTACTACTACGGCTATTACATGTTAATATCTCGTAATGTACCTTACCTTTGATGCCTTTTAATAAAAGCTCTTTGGAAGGTAGTTGTAATATTATTTTCTTTGAGGTGATCTGTTTTTGGATTGCTTGAATGAACATTAAGATAAAGATTCGATTGAATTTAGAATATAAAAGGGTTTTCTGTACAAGAGAAATAAACAGTCCACTTTACATATTGGAAACAAATATATGGAATTGATTTAAAAACAAAAGCATCACAAAAAATAATCAATTTTGAAGCTAAACAATATTCCGAATGTCCACGTAAACTATTGAAAGTATTAAAATTCAATTTACGTCGACACTCATTTTTACACGGTCAATATTCAACATGATTCAAATTGCACGCAGTGGAAAAAATATCAACCCACCACATAAACTTCATTGGCAAACAATTCGCCCGTGTTAGAGAGCGTTACCGACACTCGGGGGTAAAAAAATACGAGTACGAATAGGCTAGTCGACATCGCACGCACGGAAAACACGACGGGAGCTTCCGTTCGCACGCAAAATAAAAACTACCATATCCCGATCCGACGTCAATGCGCGATACCATACGCTACCCCATACACTTACGGGCAAATTACAATACACACGCTCTGAATATTCGACGTTATTGCGTAAACTCGTCCTACATTGTTCGCCGTAACGTAGTTTCGAACGTCCGTGTCGCTCGTAAATCATGAAGGTAATTTAAATTTTGTCATTAGAGCTAAACTTATGTTATTTTGCACCGAAACGTGCACCTGTGGTGAGAGATAACATGAAACATAAATCAAAATAATGGCATATGAAAAGGAAATTTGTTGCAGTCAGCGCACACAAATCTGCGGTAAAAATTAGGTTGCGAAATAAAACGTAGATAAACCTAAGTTACAAAATACCGCAACTCAATTTAGCACAAAACGGTTAGTTTTATTTGCATGTAAACAGGAGGGCTGTATTTAATCGCTTCATTTAACGGTGTTCCCGTAAGCGTGACCGCGAGTGTACAATACATGCGGGTTGGGTGCGCTGCGTTTTATAGCCAGGCCATGTATCAAAGTTTCGCGAGCGGTCTGAATATCTACCAAGAGTCAGCCAGTCAGGACCTCCCGTCGACAATACACCACCAGACTTTACGGCGAAAATTCGCAAAGTTTGTTTAAAATTAGTTTGTGTATACCTTTCTAGTGGGTCGTTACAGGAAGACACGATTGTACTCGGAGCGCGGTAACGTTGCCTTAGAACAACGAGATTTTGTTCTTGAGCGAAGTGCCGGCGATACCATCTTTTCTTAGCAAAAGCGACGTTATAAAGCTAATCTGAGAGCAGAAATATGAAAAACCAGATAATAAAAGTCTGCTACCGTTAAATATAAGAAACAGCTTTGTTCAAATCCTTTGTTGCGGGGTAACAAGACATCGCCAACTGGTTTGACGGCCAGTAGGTACGAGTACCTACTTACAAAATGTTACAAAACATAACAAAAATATTTTTTAAATAACAACTGGGCCATGGTCTAAGCTCAAAGAAAACTTGATACCTATAATCTGACAAAAACAGGCTTAACTAAAACACAAATGAAGACGGGCTGTTCAAGAAAAAAAAACTAGACAGAGCAATATCGACCTTACATGCTGAAAGTATAAATTAATTTGGGAGCAAATCCTAGCAATAATAACTGTTGTGAAGCACGTTAATCCAGATAAGACAAGTTGGATCTAATTAAAAAGATCCCCGGTCTTGTTCTTCGAAATATTAAACGAAACAGAAGATACGATATCTGATACAATTTAGCCGAATACAGGGCAATTTAGTTGTTATTTCCTAAGAAATAAGATTCACAGGGTATATGGACGACGTAGGCATTGTAAGCTGCCAGGGACAGTAACCAAGAGAACGCTAGCGGAGTGGCGAGCGCTTGAAGCGATGTAGTCATTATTTGAGACGTTTCATCAGAATTACTGAGCCGCTCGAGGTAATCTTCACAAAACTTCATTTTAGTCAAGAGAACGCAAATTGTATCCCTTTGAGAATGTAGGGCGAATAAGTTTTATGCTAACTTACCTATTTCCATAATACGTTTCTCCTTTGCCAAAACTTTTCAATAAGTTAATAGCTTACCTAATATTTTTTTATGTTCCCGAATGTGTTCGGAGTTTCGCAAAAGTTTGATAGGCAAAAGAAATATTTACTTTCGTGTTACGAATAACGATGTCTTTAGGCCGCGAAACATAAATCAGAAGCAGGGATAATGAGATTTTATACAATTCCTTTATTCATTACAATACATGTTTAATACATTTTTAAATATTTATTTATAAAACTAAATTTTAAAAAACATTTAAAAATATAAAAAACAGTAGCCCACTAGCGCTGGGGACAGGGTCCGAGCTGCCGGTGGTCAGGGCTCTTGAGAGAGGAACCTCCTAACAATACGTGCCGTGTCAAGAAGTACTGCTTTCTGAATCAAGCCCTTGATCCAGCTGCCAAGCGAGAGCCTCCTAAGATTTTGGTCGAGGCTCTTGGCTATTAAGCCATTGGCCGACACGACTATCGGCACAATTACTGCTGTACTCACATCCCACATGTCGACAACCTCGCGAGCCAGATCTAGATATTTGTTTTTTTTATCTTGCTCTGCTTTCACGAGGTTCTCGTCATGCGGGACCGTTATATCAACAATAATTGTGCGACGCTCCAATCGATCTATCACCACAATGTCAGGCCTATTGGCAACAACAGTCCTGTCGGTGGTGATACGTCGATCCCAATACAACGTGATATTACCATTAACGAGAACTGGGTCGGGCGCATACTTATAGTATGGCACTTCTGATTCCACAAGGTTGTACTTCAAAGCAAGTTGCTGGTGGATAATCCTGGCAACAAGGTTGTGTCTATGCAAGTACTCTCCGTTAGCCAGACTAGAACACCCAGAAATAATGTGTCGGATCGACTCTCCCGGACGGTGGCATGCCCGACATATGTCAACCGTGCCGTCCTTCACAATGTATTTACGGTAGTTATTCGTCATCATAACTTCGTCCATAATTGCACAAACAAAACCTTCGGTTTCCCCGAAGAGGTCACCAAAGCGTAGCCAGGATACGGACGCTAAGAAGTCTACATCAGGGCCGTGTAGGGCCCGGTAAAAGCGTCCGTGAAGCTCCTTGCCTTGCCATTCTTCCCTGCGGTCATTAGTGTCTAATACTTTAGGCTTGCGCCAGTTCTCGTTAGCCAGGGAGAGCGGGGTGAGGCCCTTGTCCACTGAGACCACATCTCGGTGCATCCCCACGTCGGCTTCCAGGAAATATTCCCTGAGACTGCATACCTCTCGGTTGTGCAGGTTCTTAGCATTTAAGAAGCCTCGACCCCCGCACTTCCGAGGGATATACAGTCTCATCATCGACGACCGTGGGTGATGCATTCGATTTGCGGTCAGCAGTGTGCGTACCCTCCTATCCAGGGCATCAAGTTCCGTCTGAGTCCATTTGAGTATGCCGAAAGAGTACATTAAAACCGGCATGACCCAACCATTGAAGGCGCGCACCTTGTTTCCACCTGAAAGAAGGCTATTTAAAACCTTCTTCAGGCGACCGAAGAAGCGCTCCCTCAACGATTGCTTCATGTCAGTTACGTTAATGCCTAACGCTTCCGACATACCCAAATACTTATAGCTTTCGGATGAGGAAAGAGATCTTAGGTGTATGGAATCCGAGAGCTGAAGTCCCTCGGATTCCATAATTTCCCCTCGCTTTACATACATGACTGCACATTTGTCCACACCAAATTCCATCCTGATGGCGTTACTAAAAGTTTCTGTTACTTTTAGTAGCTCCATCAGTTGCAATTTGTTGGGGGCAAAGAGTTTCAGATCATCCATGTAAAGCAGGTGAGATATAACCTGACCATCTTTCCTCAACCGGTAGCCTAGTCCTGAATTCTCCAGCAATGTGCTTAGAGGATTCAGGGCTAAGCAGAACCAAAGTGGACTCAGACTGTCGCCCTGGAATATCCCTCGTTTAATCCATACAGGTTCATCGTTCCCCTGGATCTGTCGACATCCTGGATATCGAAGGACCGTTTTCCATTGCCCCATACATGACTCAAGGAAGGCGCGTAGAGTTGCATTTATTTTGTACAACTCCAGCACCCTCATGAGCCATGTATGAGGCACAGAATCATAGGCCTTCTTATAATCTATCCAACATGTAGACAGATTCTTTCGGGAGCGGCGAACCTGTTGGCTAATGGCCATATCAATGAGGAGCAGCTCCTTAGTACCGCGGGACCCGTTCCTACATCCATTCTGAGAGGCAGACATGATAGAATTGCTCTCAATATGTTTGTTGATTTTTGCTCTCAAAATGGATGTAAGAACTTTATAGACCGTTGGTAAACAAGTGATTGGTCTATAATTTTTGGGTTCCGCGGTACTACCTGATTTATGGAGCAGGTGGGTAATTCCTGTCGTCATGAACTGGGGCAGCAACCCTGACTCTAAGGCTGATTGAAACTGGGACGCCAAGCGAGCATGTGATCTTTGGAACCACTTGATCCAGAAGTTGTGCAGTCCATCCGGCCCTGGAGATTTCCAGTTAGGCAGCGGACGGACTGCACAAGCTACGTCTTGGGGGCTGATGATGATTGCCCCCATTTGCGGTATTTGATCACACACTTGTTCAACCTTCCGGATCCAATCGCCCTCAGTGTGACTGACAGGCACCGACCAGATGCTGCGCCAGAATGAACACATGGCATCATCATCCGGTAGACGCGTGTCAGTCACACCTTGGTCCGGTCGCTCCCAAGCCCTATATACCCACCTTTCATCACTTTGGAATGTGCGATTCTGAGTGTATCGCTCCACTCGCCGCTTATACCGACGAATACGGCTTGCCCATGCACAGATCTTCTGCTTCAGGAAGTCGATACGCTCTGTGACGCGGGCCAAGTAATCTCGAAAACTAATTTCAGTTCCCGAGAACGCCCGCCTCACAAAGCGCATCACTCTTGGGCGAGTATTGCCTTCCCTGAAGCAGATTAACTTGCCGATGAGTGCCCTAGCCTCACCGATACGTCGCTCAATTCTGCACTGCCAAGCTGGAACAGCTAATTTCGGTCGTGTAGTTCTGTCGTTGTTGGGGAACTTGACGTGAGCTACACGACACGCCGCTACAGCTCCACAGTACAATATTGAGTGAGTATCGGCGAGGTCTTTGCTGCTGTCAAAGCAATTTGACAGCTGCGAATCTAGAGCACACACCAGCGCCTTGTTTTTCTTGTGCATAGGCAAACGGGGCAAACGTGGTCTAAGTTCAGGCGGTGTGGAACGGTACTCCCGGAACGCGTCCTCCAAAGCGCTCCTCAATTGTACGTTGCACTGGGTACTCACGGATATAACTTCGTCCCCATCCTCTTCACCATCGTAGTCAGATCGCAGTGGCGTACTGGGGATAGTTTGTAGCTGCACTGCGATCATTGGCGAAGCAGGCGTAACTAGGTTACTCCGTGATTCGGAGCGTAGTCGATCAAGTACGGTGTCATCCAACATATGGTTACGCTGGATCACCCGCACCTGATCCGACAGTCGTTGTGCGTCTACGTTGACAGCCGGCTCAAGTACCTGAAACAGAGAGAGCATTTGACCACGGTACGCAATCAAGTTGCTTCCCCCCTCAGTAGCCCCATAATATGCGCGCATGACATTTTCATTCATGGACTGAGTCCATCGCATGCGCGACACATTTCCACCGGCAGCGGGGACCCTGCTCGGGGCCTGTTGGCCTCGAGGTCCCAAGCCCGCTGGTGGCCGTCCTCTTCCTCGTCGTCGTCCTCGTGATGGTGGTGGTGGTGGTGTCGACGGCGGGGAGAAAAACTCGTCGCTCGAGCTCGACGCAACTGCAGCGACCGGTGACACGGTGCGCACGGGTGTGGCGCGTCCCGGCGGCTGCGAGGCGGAGCTGAGCGACGAGCCCGGAGATGGTGGGTGTGCGTCTCGTAGTAATTTGGCCCGGTGCCTTGTTAACATGGTGACATTTTGACTGCCTCTTTCGATGTGGTGTTGACTAGTTCCGTATTACTAAGGTCCATTTCATGATATTTTGGATGTCCAGCTTGTTTGAGTTTTTTTTTTTTTCTTCTTTGTCATTATTTATTGCTTCTATTTGGTTAAATTTGTAAAATAATAAATTAAAATTCGGGACAGGAAAAAATTACGTATTGTCACTTTGACACTCGGGCCACAGATTTATTATTAAAGTTTTTCAAGAAAGTGAACATCAATAAGATTGCTTTTAAAGATATTAGTTTACTGTGGACGTCGATTTAGATTTTAAATTGTTTCATAATTTGGATAAACTTAAATCATTCTTCAAACGTTTGATCGAATTGATTGTTTCTTTCAACTCAGATGAAACGATAACAGACATCATATCTTATTCTTGAAAGGAAGCTAGGAAAGCATTCATAGAGTAAATCTAAAAACAATTCACGTAAAACACGATTCCAGTTTTCCCCGAGTATATCGCAAAGCCACAAAATGAGATTAAGTACCAAACGTTTCAACGTACTCTCAGATACGTTGGCCAGTTTTACGATTACGACTGTTGCACTAAATAAAACCGTAATACGTTTTGCCATCTATCAGAAACCAAATAGACTTTATATCGACACAGTAAGGTAGAATTTTATTTCATCTATTTATTTTCTAGTGCAAAATAGCACAAAGCGAGTTAGTAATAAAAATTTCGTTTTCCAAACAAGCATACTAGCAAAAACATTGTGTGAACAAGTTTTAAGCATAAAGTAAACCTGAATACAAAATGTACTAAATTCTAAAAACTTGAAATTGCAAGTTGTACTGGGTTACCTTTCTTGTTATTATAATCTAGATTGACTTTTGACCCCCAAGACTATCTGAATAATCAACGTGACCAAAAACATCTTACAAAACACAAAAGCTTACGAAAGACAAATCTGATGATGGTGAGCGACGACATTTCTCAAAAGGTCAACAAAGAAATGCTACTAAACTATAATATACTTAATGTTTTCAAGTTGATGAAAAAACCTCACGCATGTGTCCTTCTAAAAATTATTTTCAAAAAGCATTGAACTTTAACAAAATACACACATGTACCTAACTATACATTGTAGCCAACCTAAGCAAAATTTATCCTACATTGTCGAAGTTCATCCATAATGAAACTGTTATCCTTGCGCGGCGCGTGTTTTCTTTGTACCGACGTATAAAAGGGCCCACTTTGATCCTCTCGCTTCGGCACAGGACCAGTGGCAACAATTCAAACTATTCACGATAAAAGGGGTTTAACTAAAAATAGGTACCTCTTGGCTTTAGAGGCAAGAACACGGAACGTAATTTTCAAAGATTTTTGCAAAGAAAATACACGAAACTTATAGTTTTTTGGTTTAAGTTCTAGCGAAAAGTACAGTTAGTATAGTCACTAGTCACATTATAAAACAAAGTCCGAGACTGTCTGTCGCTACGTATGCTTTGATCTTTAAGACTACACATATACGCAACAGATTTTGATGCGAGTTTTTTTTTAATAGATAGAGTGATTCAAGAGGAAGGTTTTACTATATAATTTGTCAACCGGGTGAAGCCGCGGGCATCAGCAAGTTAGGAATGAAGTACTAAAACTACTTATCAGGTTTCATTGAGTTTATAAAAAGATACGGTTTTGCTAGTATAGCAACTTTGCATCCATAATCCAGTGATAAAATAAAAGTTGAAATCGTTTTAATTGTACCAGTTAGGCTGCATCATTTCAGTTGCCGGCAAAGGTTCTCGTCATAGCTTAGAAGACGGCAAAACAAGCTGCATAAAACCAAAGATAAGTAGTCCACATTAGCACCGATATCAAAGAACTGGAAGTCATGGGCAGAATATCGTAATTGCAATAAATAACACAAGCGATAAAGCGTAGCGTACGACATCAATAATTCATCGGAGCCGCCAATAAAATTTGAACGAAATGTGTTTAAAATTCTCTCATTTTGTATTGTATTTTTTTTCTTGTAATTAAAACTTTACAGACTTTTAAAAGTTATATTATTATTATTTTAATTAATTAATGTGAGTATGATAGATACATTAGACCACATTAGACGTTGTCGTTATTAAATTTTGCTGTTAGACATAATTAGTCACGAAAAAACTTCATTCAGTAATGCTGAAACTTTGGCTTTAACTTAATTGCGGTATTGTATAATCTTGAGTGCAATCATCAATCTTTGATCTTTGACAGTGATTACAGGTAGTCAGTGGTCCAAAAGTTTGGCAGCCAGTCTTAGCAATGGGTATCGCATCAGCCACTACTAACTGGGTTGTGGAGGACCGATCTGTAGGCAGTCGCTTCATATAAAATACTGATAAGCTGAAACCAACATATTTGGAAAATGGCTAAGCAGATGAAGAAGTAAGCTCCGTCACCCACGCGGGAAGAAGGGGCGGAAAAGCTAGTAAATAATAAAAATGTGTCTCTGCGGATACAGCCATTTGTCTATTGACCAATGATGGGCACCGCACTATTTAGAAACTTGTCTAAGACAGTCAAATATCTTCACTTCATGACCACTTCACGGTCAAAGTTGATTTTACAGAAATTGTTCCAATTCTTGAAATTCTACACCCTTATAATTTTATGAATGAAGAAATTAATAAAAGATCTGAAAATTCAAGTGCAAAAAATAAAAAAAGGGAAACACGAATGTCATCATAAACACCGGTTCTTGGCACGATATTCCGGCCAGCGAGGTATATTTTGCACTTACTTGTGGCCAAACGAAAATAGGGCAGGGAATTTCTACACAGAAATTTACCAGCAAACGCCATATTGCGTACGTACCGTTGGATTTCTTTAATTTGCTGTCCCTACAAAATTTTAAAGAAAAGTGTAACTTAGGCCAGGGGCATTTTATTCAGAACAGGAGGTATTTGAATTTTGTGAGATTCTTTGGATTAATTTTATACTTTTTGTTGCTTTTATATACCTAGGATCTCTCTGAAAAAGTTTCTCAGGACAGCCACAAAATGTATTTGTAAAATTTTATTCAAAATATTATCTTAATCTTATATTCCTTACAAGCTTTCATATTCCTTTCAAGTTTTTAGGAAAAAAATGTTTGTCCTATTACTAAGCCTCTAACGATCTGCTACAAGACCTATTGAATCTCATAGTAAGTTAAAGAACAAGAGCGCATCCTCATTCGTGTACAAACTCCCTATAGTTAAAGCTTAATCTAACACACTCGCATTGCTGCACACTCCTCTTACATAACCTGTACTAAAAGTTCGTGAGTTCCTACAAATTACCCCGTTCATGAAGCTTGAAACTAATTGTCATATTTACTCCCACAAACTTGTTCTAGCTTGAGCCCACTTATTTCCTTGAAATCAGTCTTCTCAAATACTTTCTTCTGTAGGGTACACCACTTTGGCTGTTGAGTCGGTTGAACTTCCCAAATTTTACGTTAAATTATAACATAGAATTTTGAAAACAAGTTCGTGATGTAAGTTTAGTTGAAGTTGAAATTTAAATTACTTAAAATGTCACTCTTTGTATTAACAACGCCGTAGTACTCGTAGAACTACTTAAAAAACCAATCCATTAAGGTAGCTAAGCAAGCATTATGATAGAATGTGACTAAAGTCACTTTAAGCTATTAGAACCTGTCGGGACCTATCAAAGGCATTAAATTGCAGTGGTTTACCGTGAATAATGTAATGTTCAATGAAGTTAGGTTTATGGAAAATTGAGGTTGTTCTTTTACGTTATACGAGCTATTTTTAAGTGCGAGTAGATTCTAAGTAGAATATTTGTTTTATTTATTTATACTTTTTATTTATAAATTGCTGACTAGAAAAATAAACTGTATAGCAATAAAAATAAGCAACAAACACTAGGAAAAAACATAAATTCTGCGCCACAACTAGAAGATAAGAAATCAGTACTACTAATTAATCAACCACATAGATTGAAATCATATTCAAACGTACCGCTACTGGCATCCGAAAAAAAGGCGAAAATAGAGAAATTATACTTTACATTATAGAACGAAGTTTTCGTTTAGCCTTGAGTGTAAGCCGCACTAGTGTTTATGTAGAACATTCGTAGTACAATGTCAACAAAATGTAAGTGGAATGAAAGTGTAAATAGAATGAAAGAGCAAACTAATGCAACGTCACGGAGGCGCGTGATATTGACACAATATATTTCCGTAGAAAGTTTTCTATATCATGCGCATTTTTTGTCACATCGGTTGCCCTTTCTTTTTCTACGATAACCTATCGAAATAAGAATAATGAGTGCGGCGTTAGGTTTGGTTTTGAATACGCGATACAAGATCCTTGTACAGCTATAGCAAAAACGAACAATTCAGAACCGAATTTCTGTTAAACCAAAAAGTTTGAGCCGTGGATTAAAAAATTACAGTTTTAATCCAAAATTAAAAACTAACCAATGAAAGAATGGCACTAATAAGTTCTGGCAAGAAGTTTTGAAATCAACGCGTTAAACTTAACAAAAGTTTAACTCATTCTAAATGAAGGTGCACCACCATTGCTAACAAGCATATTAACTAACCTGACAGTTACAACTTCCGCGAGATGATAAACCGTCTACGCTTTTACTTCCTTCGCCGGTCAACTGAAAATTACTGCACCTATAATTAGTGTGAATGAAAACAAATTGTATGCAATAAGTATTATGGTTATACAACCTGTAATAAGGGATAATAAAAGCGCTGTCGACGGTAATTGCGTCGGTGATGGTATTGTAATGTACGTAATTAATAAAGTTAAGAGCAGAAACAATTTTTGTATTGAAGCTGTTGTATTTTTTGGGTCTATTGAAAACGATGATTTAAAAGAAGGAAAAAAGCATATAAAACATCATAGATTTAACGGTAAAGGCAGAGGACAGCGTGTTGATATGCAACTTGGAAGTCGACTATGTCTAAGAGAGGACTGCGATAAACTGATTTGGTTAATTTATTGATCTAACTGAAAATATGAAATGAAGTCAACTTGACTAGTGTCAAGTGACTTCATTTCGTACTATCACAAAGCCTCTTTAGCAAATCATCATCTGCATAGCCTTTTTCCAACTATGTTAGGGTCGGCTCCCAGTCTAACCTGATGTAGCTGAATACCAGTATTTTACACGGAGCGACTTCCTATCTGACCTCCGCAACCCAGTTAGTACTGGATTATACGAAACCCCTTGGGAAGACTGGTTGTCAGACTTTTTGGGCCACTGACTACCTGTAACGACTGTCAAAGATCTACAAATGACAGCCGGGACCAACTGCTTAACGCGCTTTCAGAGGCACGGCAGAAACTCGATATAGATATAGAGGCACGGCTTAACCTAAAGATTGACCTCCTCAAATTTCTTCAGCAAAATTAGGTGATAAAAGATAGGTAAGCTAAAGCTTTTTATTGTTAGCCTTGGTATGAATACCTTTACGAAAAATTGTTTAGTCCATCGATTCAAGAATGTATACAAATTCGGCAATATCTAAACATGAAGGTGCAAGTTGTTAAAAAGAATATGGCGGTGCCTGATCAGCATACATGAAAAAAAAAGCAACAAACCAGTGATGAGATCGTATCGATGAAATTGGACAGCTCTTTGCAGATTCTGCTTTAAAACTGGCGAACATTTACGTTTGGAATTTACCTGGAACAAAAACGAAATTAGTTAGATTTTTGACAATTTTTTAAAGAAGCATGGCTTAAAATTGTATTGTGGAATTTGTACTGTGCCGTACCGGTTCGATCACTTATTCAATCCACATTTTTATAGGTTTCACAAAAGAAAGGGAATCCATCATAAGTCAAAGAAGTTATTGAATGCTCATTGTTGTTAGAAACGGTAAAAAAGGCTATGTTAATGAAAACTAAAACTTGACATTTCAACTTTTCAATAGGCTCGACATTTCCAAATACGGAATGGATCTTTGTAATCGGGCACAAAAGTTAGTGCTATTAGAATCATACCCTCCGCTGACCTTTCGCTATTTTATTATATTTTCTCCGCAACTTCACGTCTGATATCTCGAATCACATCTACAGTGATCATAGAAATTTAAAAAACATGAGACAACACTTTCATTTCATCAGAGAGTATAACATTTTTCACGCAACGAATGGATCTATAGGTAAGTTTCGATATCGTCCAATTTCGTCCAAAAGAGCTTCATGTGTATCTAGACAGCGTCAGCAATACCAACGCCATTATGCTAAACGGAATAACGGAGGTATTGAAGCTGTTGTGGGTCCGCACGTCCATGATGAGATGACACTCGTTTTACGACCGCCCATTCGCAGTCCAACTGGATTCCTGACACAGACGCAACATCTAGTGTTTGTGTTTTTGTTTTACTATCCGTAGTACGTGTGGTGTTTCATGTCGCGATAAAATTGTTATGCACACTGTATCTGGTTGGGTCAGACTGTAGAAAGTAGTGATTTTATTGCCCGCTTCGGACTTGTCATGGATTTCTATGGTCATCTTTTTATCGGATTGTTCGCTCGTGATTCTTACTTTTACAGTGATGACAATAGCTGATAAGTTTGGCTCAAAATAAATAGAATTATCATCGATACTGTAAATCAATCAGTGGCTGCACGGAGTTTTTTAGTCAATATTCGTGACCTTTACAGCACTTCCTTTTATAACATTGGTACTTTTCATCTGATTATGGTTTTCGTTCTTTACAAAATGTACGAGTAATATCATTACAGTTTCCTTTAAAAGCGTTTCTTACAATTCATGTTTTAGAACCGGGACGGAAAACTTTACGTCAGCAATTTAACATGAAAAGAGCATGCAGAAAATCTTTGACTCAGGGAATTTTAAGGACTCGTTTGTTAGTATGAAATGTTATTATTGCAGTTTGAAGAGCACTACGCGGGGAGCATTGTTGTTAGTTCGACTGTGAAATTAATTCTAAACCTGAAATGATAAAGTCATTTAGAGAAATAAAAGGCTGGAGAATGGAAAATAATACAATGCATTTGTATCAAGCGCAAAATATATCCATACCAGGAACTATAGAAAAGGAAACCTGGAACCGAGATTTGCGCTACTTATTGATTTAAAGTCACTCACGTTCTTACCATAAATCGCAGGAGAGAACTATATGGCTCTGAAAATCTTACATTACAACGTTTACCATTTAGGTCAGTCACATTTACCCGAACTTTTCATCAAAAGCTTGACGTATGTACACCTCCGGTATCTACAATACTGCCATCATTAGCATCGTACAAAGGTAGGTGCCCTCACACGAGTGACTGGGACCACGCCTCGGGACAAATGTACCAAAATTGTGACGGCACATTTCCGGCCGCCTGGCACAATTTAGTTAGGGAAGTGCACAGGCTACGACCGACCGATATTACGACGCAACCCGTACCTGCTAATCCTATTTTTGTTAACTCAATCCCGTTTTCAGTTGGACATTCGGTTTTGTTTCTTAATTGATTTATGTGGTTGTTAATCTGGGATTTTTGTTGCTTTTCAGGTAATTAGGGGATTGTTTTTGGGTTTCGTGGTGTGAAGGTAATTTAATGTTAGTTAGAATAGGTGTGCTATTATACCTAATCAGGGCTATCATATTTTTTTTTGTATTTGGATGTTTCAAGAGTCATATACACTCTAATACAAAACTTAAAATGTCATTTAACTACGGGATATCTTCCGTGATTTATTTTGCTATCTAAATTCTCAGTTTTGATGTGTGATTATGGTTTGGTGCCCGAGAAAGTTTGATTATTTCTCTTGGGACTGCTCAAAATAAATTTCACAATTTTTCTTGCATTAGTGTTAAAACACTCAAATACAAGAAAATTGTAATAGCCCTCTTAAGATATTTGAAACTTACATTTCTAATCATAGGAACCTGCTTCGTTGGTGTTGTGGTTGCAGGTGCGACTGCTAAGCTTGAGATCTTGAGTTAGTTAATTACCAGGTCGGGTAAAGTGTTATTGTGTTTTTCCATCAGAAATATCTCGTGGAATGATCGTCGTCGTCGTCTGTCTAACCTGTTCCCAACTATGTTGGGGTCGGCTTCCAGTCTAACCGGATGCAGCTAAATACCAGTATTTTACATGAAGCGACTGCCTATCTGACCTCCACAACCCAGTTAATACTGGGAAATACGATACCACTTGGTAAGACTGGTTGTCAGACTTTTTGGGCCACTGGCTACCTGTAACGACTATCAAAGATCTATAAATGACAGCCGGGACCAACTGCTTAACGCGCTTTCAGAGGCACGGCAGAAACAACTATAATGGGGTCGGCTTCCAGTCTAACCGGATGCAGCTGAATACCAGTATTTTACATGGAGCGACTGCCTATCTGACCTCCACAACCCAGTTAATACTGGGAAATACGATACCACTTGATAAGACTGGTGGACTGGAATGATCGTCCCATGGAAAAAGTTTTTTCAGTTTGATGGTCCATATGACCACAACTTGTACACGCTGTATAAATGCAATTTATTTCAAAAGTCTGGACAGGTTTTACAATTAATTAAAAATTCAGCAACATTAATTCTTTGAGCAAACTTTTAAAACTATAATTTATAACTTGAGTGGTATTAAACTGGCTTTAAACTTGTTTATAGTTTAAACACTAATTAATAAATAAATAGAAGTGCGTCATAAAATTATAATTACAGTTTTATTACATTAAATAAAAATAGAAGAATTAAAGTACAGTTAACAACGGCAAGGTTAGTGCAATGACTGGGGGAGGATTGAATGTTGCGCTGCGTATCGGGGGTTCGATTTCAGTACGGATCATATATATTACATATTCAGGAGAAATTCCTAATAAGGGGCGACGTTTTATAAAAAAAGTAGACGATAAAAACGCAAAAATTAAAGTACCTACAATTAATATGAATCAACCGACCTTGCTTAGGAAACTATTCTTTTTAATTTTTAACATTTCATAGACAGGGTGTAAACCACCTCATCACGAAGCCGTCAACCAAGCATACTGTACATCAAACTACTCGTAAATAACTTTACGCATAATAATTAATTTTGCTGGGAAACAATTTTTTTTGGGGTGAAAAATCATGTTTTGTGGTAGAACTCCATGTAACGCACTTAAAACATTGTGCTGATGGATGGATTGAATAGTACGGGAGTCGTAGAGGCGGTTAAAGTAAAAAAATACAGTAAAAACTTGTATTTAAAAAAAACTTGTCGAAAAGTCGGAACTCTGACCCCCAATATCTCCATAACTAGAAGGTTCCCAGGTATGGTGTAGAACAAAAAATTATCGCAATGAAGAAGAGAACAAGTGCCTTTCGGCTTCGTTAAGAGGTGTTTTACACCCTTTATGTACTATACCTACCTATGGTTGCTACATTTTTACCCGACTGCGCGACACAAAGGAGGGTAATGTGTTTATTTTTAAAAGTCAATCATCAATCCTGATTTAATAACCAGGAACCATGAATTGAAAAACAAAACCAACTAAAAGTAGGAACATGCATTAATATCAATCATAAAAATCTCATTTTAGGGTTCCGTAGCCAAATGGCAAAAACGGAACCCTTATAGATTCGTCATGTCTGTCTGTCGGTCTGTCTGTATGTCTGTCTGTCTGTCTGTCCGACCAAATGTCACAGCCACTTTTTTCCGAAACTATAAGAACCATGCTGTTGAAACTTGGTAAGTAGATGTATTCTGTGAACCGCATTAAGATTTTTACACAAAAATAGAAAAAAACAATAAATTTTGGGGGTTCCCCATACTTAGAACTGAAAGTCAAAATTTTTTTTTCGTCAAACCCATACGTGTATCTATGGATAGGTCTTCAAAAATGATATTGAGGTTTCTAACATCGTTTTTTTCTAAACTGAATAGTTTGCGCAAGAGACACTCCCAAAGTGCTAAAATGTGTCCCGTCCCCCCCCCCCCCCCCCTGTAAAATAAGAGAATGATAATACTAAAAAAAATATATAATGTACATTACCATGTAAACTTCCACCGAAAATTGGTTTGAACGAGATCTAGTAAGTAGTTTTTTTTAATACGTCTTAAATCGTAAACATCAATTTACCGGGCCTTTCATTCAATCTGCTACGGAACCCTTCATGGGCGAGTCCGACTCGCACTTGGACCGTTTTTTAGGGTTCCGTAGCCAAATGGCAAAAAACGGAACCCTTATAGTTTCGCCATGTCTGTCTGTCTGTCTGTCCGCGGATAATCTCAGTGACCGTTAGCACCAGAAAGCTGAAATTTGGTACCAATATGTATATCAATCATGCCGACAAAGTGCAAAAATAAAAATTTAAAAAAACATTTTTATTAGGGTACCTCCCCCAGACGTAAAGTGGGGAGCGATTTTTTTTTTAATTTTGACCCTGACGTGTGATATATTGTTGGATAGGTATTTAAAAATGAATAGGGGTTTTCTAAAATCATTTTTTGATAATATTAATATTTTAGGAAATAATCGCTCCGAAAGTCAAAAACAATGTGTCCCCCCCCCTCTAACTTTTGAACCATAAGTTTAAAAAATATGAAAAAAATCACAGAAGTAGACCTTTATATGAACTTTCTAGGAAAATTATTTTCAACTTGATGAGTTGAATAGTTTTTGAGTTATATAGCACTTTTTCAAAAAAACGCAAATGATAACTTTGTTTTTCATACAAATACTATGAAAAACAAAGTTATTTTTGCTGACGAAAAATGTTGGTATTTTTAATGGTCTGGGAAGCTACGGAACCCTACAGTGAGCGTGGCCCGACACGCTCTTGGCCGGTTTTCTTATACTATAATTGCTCAATTTACATCTTACAAATCGAACAAAATAAACATTGTTAAACGTACGTAAAACGTACTTAAAACGCCGTAACACTTACATAATACCACACAACCGGCTACAAACCAATGTCATACTCGTATGAGTACGTAACAAACATGCAATTTACCAAATCGTAAGACCGCAACGGTTAACCCACATCAGCAGCGGCGGCATCAAGGCGAACCGCGGTGTGTCGTCTCTGACACTTGTGAGTTGCTAAACTTTACATGTATTGGCAAAAAGTTTGTTATAGGCTGTGCATTTAAATTAAATGTAATCTGGTGAGTTTACTTGTGTTATAAAAAAATCTATGGCAATTTAGTCAAGTCATCATCATCATCATCATTTCAGCTAAAAGACGTCCACTGCTGGACATGTTATGGCCACCCCAGGTGTCGCCACATTGACAGGTCCAGTGCGAGTCGCATCCAGTGGATTCCCGCAACTTTCACTAGGTCATCGGTCTTCCTAGTGGGAGGTCTCTAAGAAGTCAAAACTTTAATAAATCTGACGCATTTACTGTTTAGTTTCGCAAAATCAGATGTGTAATTCTCACGCGCAAGAAGCATAACGAGATAAACTTAAGCAGAACTCATGTTATCGTAAAAAAAAAACTGTTTTTTTTTAGTTCGCCAGAGTTCGCTATGGCAAATCAAAGAATGGGCTTGTATATTAAATTAAAGATTACTCATTTTTAGTGAACCTGTATAAAATTAATATTCGACAATGAATACAGCCACCCACAACAATCATGAATCTGTTTACAAATGCACAGTTGCAAACAAATCTTGAAGATGTTATTCATGGGTGATTTCATAATATTATCCCTGAAAACTATGTATTTATTGTTCTAACTAATGATTTAATTGTTAATTTATATTCGCATAATGCAGTGCATGCTGTGCTTTTCTATAATTGATGAGGCGCTTAAAGTGTGTAATGTACAAATGTATTGTAACAGTGTACTCATTGTTGAGAAGCCATATAATAAATAAATAAAGACTGATAACTTCTGTTCTATACTATCTCAAAGTTAATCATCATATGCATCAGACAATGTGCTAAGGATGCTCTAATCATATCCTCTCCTTGGCCGAGAAAGTCATGGAGTGTGTCGGCCAAGGTCGAAAAGATTTTTCGGTAGTTGCGTGCTTACTTGAGCATTACACATATGTCGTAATGTATTCGATGTCTCGGTAATTTTAACGGTATTTTAATTGCTGTTACGTACAGCTTGTGCATTGCTCAAGTTTTAAGGAACTTCTTCAGAAGCGGTGAAAATATTGTAAGAAGTAGGCAAAGCTAATTGATGCAATGCAATTATTTAATAAAAACAATGTAGCTCCACAACGTCTTTTGAATTTCGTTTTTTTTTTCGTTAGTCGCGGATATTCCGCTGCCGAACCAAAGCCGACCATATTCTTTCAGGTACTCTTTTCTTGCGCCACCTCAAAACAGTATGACTTTAGTTAAGGCGACTACACGAGCTAAACGCGAGTTTTATAATTACTAAAAGTATATGATCACATCACTGCTATAAACAAGACCAGAAAAATATACGATATTCTTCAGGATATATGCTAGCATGATACTGTTTTGAAAACATAATACAATTAATTTGGCTCGATAAAAAGAAATCACGAACTTACCTCTAAAAATATCTTTCAAACAATAGAAAACATACTAATATGCATGCGATCATTCTGATTTTTTGGCAAATAATTCTACAAGCAATATATTAGCATGATACTGTTTTAGTTTTTTAATTCAATCAATAGTTTTTTTGTAAATCGATCGAAACCACTCATTTCGCGCTATTTGGCCCGCAGTGGCTGACGTAACAACCACTTTGTAGTGCAAGCTGATTAGAACTTTATTCTAACAGCATTTCAAACGAAGTTTGAACCACCACAAATAGAGTTGCTAATTTAGCTCGTATAGGCGCCTTAAATTAGGAAAAGTCTTTTGAGCAGTGTACAGAAAACAGAGATTTCGTCTCAAAAATATGACATGACAGTTATGTAAAAGGTAGAATTTAACGTACAAACCTAAAATCCAGTGATTTTACTGCACTAATTCGGTTATATGGGTTAACGGTAGATTAATCAACAGTATGAAATTCAATACACCGGCAACTAAAATCAATAACTACTCATATATGGACATGACTAATGAATGAGACACTGAATGATTAGGTAATCATTTATGAATCTGCGTGTGTTCAGCAATTTGACATAATTATTTACAATTAGCTGTAACAACGTATTAAAGAGAAATGGGTTAGCCATTTTAAAGGAAATATGACAAAATTGTAATTGACTGTAACCTAATTTGGAGCTAGTCAGAATTGATAAAATTTTTTACCTACTTACGGAATCGAATCAAAAACTTACTAAAATTGGATCAGAATCAATATTTAAAATCCGATTATAAATGACAGCACTTTTTTAATCCTTTAAATGTGACTAAAAGCAGAATTACTCAACACAAAAAGACAGTTTAACATGAGTAAATACTTGAGATTGCACTCTCTTAAACTATTACACAAATCTAAATATTACTTCAGAAGTAAACTTTGCCACTAAGCACACTTGCTTTGTTTGTTAAGTCTTGTCAACGTGTCAAAACTTAGTTCAAACACTATGTAGAAGTATTAGACAGATTACATTTTAGCAGTGTCACTGGTATAAAGAGGCCAATAGGATAAAGTACACTAAAGTACATATTTTAGTTGAGAACTTTGGCTCATGGATCTTTTAAAATCGTCACCTGCCTAGCCTTTTCCCAACTATGTTGGGGTCGTCCAATCTAACCGGATACAGCTGAACACCGGTATTTTCATGGAGCGACTGCCTGTCTGACCCCCACAACCCAGTTAGTACTGTGTAATACGATACCCAGTCTGGTTGTCCAACTTTTTGGGCCACTGAGCAATTGAAATAAAGAAGTATAAAAATTTCAATCGAGAGGATGGCTTCAAATTGTCGAGTACGTGGAATCCAGTTTTGAGTATGCTCAAAAGTAGCAGCCGGCATCATACAAAAAACTCCAAAAAACCTGGTGATACTGTGAGTGCGTTTTGTCGTGACTTAGTGTCGAGTTCCAATAGTGCGCGTAGCAAAAGACAAAGAAAGAGGGTAGACAGATTTGTCTGCTCGTAACAATTTTATTTTCCATCCACCCGCAGTCTCCAGTCAACCCGCGATCATGGCGCTTGCAACAGCGTCGAAATATCGGGAGCTCAAAACAATAAATAATCACGGAAGATATCCCGTAAGTGACAATATAAGTTCACTGAGTACCTGTAACGACTGTCAAGTGTCAAAGATCTACAAATGACAGCCGGGACCAACACGTGCTTTCCAAAGCACGGAGAAAACTCGGTATGTAATGGGTGATTACCCATCCACAGACCAACCTAGACAAGCACGGCTTAACCTAAAGATCAATCTGAGCAGCTGTTATGTTTAAACGAGCTCTTTTGACATTTTGAATTCAAAAAAGCAATAATGTTAGGGCCAATTGCATTTTTTGTTGTTTAGTATATGGCATACAAATAACAAACAGGCATAATGCCGTATGATATCATCATACTGTTAAAGAGATTTAAATATGACGCTTACATTATGTGTGTGGTTCGCATATTTTACAAAGATTAAATTAAAAATTAAGAGGCCTGCGAAGCATGCGTTTTTCATACAAACGTAATACCAAAATAATTTGTAAATCAAACATAATATATTCTTAAGGTAGTGTGTATTTATTTCGATTGTATCACAGAATATACAGGTTCCCATATTTTGAATGGATACTGATTTAAACAAGAGTTATGAGAAAAGTAAACTTTCTATAGAAATTTTAAATTCCTCATATCTCGCCTTTATATCATTGTCCTTTCAGAATATTTGTTTGGGAACATAGATATTCTGTAATCCAATCGAAATAAATACACACTACCTTAAGAAAATGTTTGATTTTCATATTATTTTGGTATTACGTTTGTATGAAAAACGCATGCTCCGCCGGCCCCTTACAAAAAGGCTGAAGTTGAACGAATCTGTGAAATTTGAACTTACATTTCTCCCAAAATGTCGTAAGCGCGACTGCTGAGCATGTGGTCCTGGGTTCGATTCCCAGGTCAGGCAAAGTGTTATTGGGTTTTTCCACAGAAATATGATTTGTGTACGGTTGATGGCAATAGACTCGCCCCCAATTACATACAACTTAATCATAACTGGCGAAATGTGAGAGTACTATTAGATACACCTCTGCCTAAAGCCCACATAAACGACTCCGCTCCTACCCAACAAAAATAATACAATTCAATTATGGGCTTAATGTATTCCTCTTTAGATATACTTTACATTGGCATTGACGGTGGTAAGCCCGCTGACAGCGAGGTGTCTGCTAATTTATGTTACCAATGTAAATTATAACTTAATTAAAGATGACTGTATAAAGCCCATTTTTGAACTATATTCTTTTTGCCGGGTGGGAGCGGTGTCGTGGCTAAGACCTTTATCGTTCTGGGATAACAGACGTTATTTTATGTTCTCCGAAAATCCCACTGACGCGACGGGCACGCATGCTTTCAAACAACACCCCATAAGTTTAGTTCCCCATTTCACCACCTGTCAACCTTCACACAGCGAGTAGACTGTGACACGATGACGCCACAGACTAACAGCGAAACCAAACATGAAATGTAGGCACGAGGAGAGTTATACTGATGCGTCACGAATTAGTACTTACAAGGTACATTGAAATTGGATTAGCTTCTACTTGAGTTCCGTTTCCTGTCGCTCTGTGGTTTTACTTTGTAAAGTTATGCTGGCAGTAGATATAAGTGGTTTAATTTTGAGTTCTGTGGTTCACCTACGTTACAGGTGAAATCATTTTGATTGTAGGGTGATTTTCTAAAATTGAAAATATATAGTGTTATGCTCATAACTGGTACAGTCGAACAAACTATTTGGTTTACAGTTTCACCAACAAATTACATTGTAAAATGTAAATCAATTGGCCTGTTCGACCGTACATAAGTAGGATATTTTTTTTGATGCGTAAATTGACGATTTATCTTAATTAAATGACCTTAATTTTCACACAGCACGTAAAAAAGTACACTACTCCTTGTCCAGGGATATTTGACACCAGTCCCTATAGAAGGAATCTGGTAAAGATAGATCTTAAATACGCAATGTGTTTTTAAATTAAGAAAACCGTACCACTGTAAACTAAAATTACGGCAAAATGTTCTAACACTTTTGAATAAATATGCCATAGGCTGGTAACAACGTAGTGACTGCCTTTTAAGGTCCATGTTCACCAAAAAGTTGACGCTCTGATTATCTAAAATCAGCTGTTTAAAACACATTTTTGTATGGGAACACGTCACAGTGACAGCTGTTTTTAGATAATCAGACTGTTATCTTTTCGGTGAACATGGCCCTAAGCCACACTTACAGTCTAACCAAATATGAGCACATAATTCAAACTTTCGACTGTGGGAAATGGTTAAGTATAGTGCAAGGAAGCGGTAGGCGGTTACTATCGTTTGAAGACAACGCTATAACATCGTGGAGCAATCTTTGAACCCCGCACATTATTGCTTTAACCGTATTTCAAGATGTACAAACTTGTTTCATATTCCCAGTTCGTGTTCTTGCCAACCCACCGGTATGATAAGGCGGTAACTACACTGCTAGGTTGAAATAGAAATACAGATGCTGTCATTTTTAAAAACACAAGATTGTTGATATGCAATAGTCACGTATTTATGTTTAACAATACGGCTGTTTTGTAATGCTGGAAAAGTGAAAATAGCATCTATGCGTTTAGGAGCTATGGTTACAGTTACCACAAAATGGGTCCCAAACAGCAGCCAACGGCAACGCAGCAGACCCAGAAGGAGATGCCGGGACGAACTCGACTCCTTCCATAAGGATTGGCGTATAACAGTACTAGATAGGGATAAATAGAAGGAGTGAAGGGAGGCCTTTTGTCCTGCAGTACGACACAAATCGCTGATACTAATAATGCGTTTAGTGTCCGTGGTACCGTACCACCAGTGTTAAAACCAGTGGTACCACGGGAAGTTTTATTTTTTACCCGTGGTTACTACTGGGATTGCTACATAAGATCAACAATCATAATGGTGGTACCACGGACAATAAACGCATCTATGTAGCTGCAACATTGGTGCGCAACTTGCATTTTCCATGAAATCAACTATCAATTCAGAACAGTCGGAACATTGGTTATTTAACTAGAATCTACACAATGCGTTGTAGCGTGTTTAAGCCCACACACATATGTTCTAGATATAGGACTGGCAGGCTGATTTTAGCCTAACATTCAACAAGACTAATTCTGATCTGTTTATTTGTACTTTCAGTTAGTAATAGTATCAAAAATACACAAGACATCAAGAGAAATAGCATATAGCCATATTTAACAGAGCACAATTCAACAGTATCTAAAACTATTAAGGGTGTGTGGGTGGGTGTGTATACCACAAACCAACAGACTGAATTATATTCCCATACTTACCATCTTACATCAAAAGTTGACCTCTACTCAAGTCTCACAAGCAAAAAACCAGTCATCAAACCGCTGAATATTTTAAGCTGCGCACACATAATATTCACCGCACAACGCAACTCACGGGTCGTCGACAGTCCAAGCTCCTTGACCCACAAAATTCTTGGACAATAACACCAAACACTGCGCACGGCATTTCCATTAAGGCGACAATACCGCGTGTGTGTACCTGCCCTGAGCATAATGTATGCTTCTAAACTTAGGTGTTTGAGCCCATTGTGGGCTGCGTTATTAGCCTGTCGTTGAGAATATTATTCATTGCTTTTGTTGTCTTGGTAAATATTTGGATGGTATGTCATCATTTCTGCTCGCAAGCTTTGAATAATTGGAAGCTGTTTGTTTTGATTTTAATGTGAGCAATAAGTTTAATCTAAACATGCTAATTACTTGACCATTTTGACATTGAGATTTGAATTACGAGTGCATGGTCACAAAATCAAATATGCAGAATTAACCTCCATCTAGCTACAGTGTTGAAACACAACGTCCTCTCAACTTTTCAATCTGAAAGTTACAAACGTTGCAGAGCTGTCAAATTAATGTTTCAATGTATTGACTAATCTGACAATATTTTATTTTAACGTTCAATATTTCAGTGCAAATGAGAGCAGTACTTCATATTTGCACAATTGGTAATTTTGGTTAATCAAAACAACGAAACATTTAACACCTACAATGAAGTTGAAAACAATCAAAATGCATCGTCAATTTCTTATCACAAAAACCTTGACCCAATCTTTCCAATAAAAATCTTCCAAGATTCCGTACCAGCGAATCGTGTAATAATACCACAAAAAGTATTTAATTAGTGACGTAAGTGTGCATTACAATCGGTTGCATCGACGCTTGCGCAACATTCGTATGAGGTCGCGACACGCAGCCGCAAACGCAAGAATTTACGACAAATACCTATGAATATGCAGAGAATCAACATAAACATAAATGAACAGCAAAAGATATACACCATTTCAATCTTATGGCTCCATAAATTAACTTTACTGCGTAAAAATAAAATTTACTGTGTTAATAAAATGAGAAAATCATTTTACACAGTTTGATTTTTTGATGAAGAGTTCTGTCTTTTGCTGGATAATAAATACAGCAAGCAGAGGCTGGCAATTTTTGACATATGACAGAAGATATCGAGAAGAGAAATTATTTATCCCATGTGATTAGTCGATTCCTGCACGATTCTTTTCCATTCCCCGCGTCAAACCCGGGCCTTAGTCTTCAATAATTTTTCAAGACTTCTTGTCTTCATACTACTATATTAGAGTCCGTTTCTTATCAAACAATATTAATATTTGGTTCTTTTGCACTTTGTTACTCTGTGGTATGCACGATGCGCGCTCGCAACCACGCGCCATCGACTTGATGCGCATTGTTGAGGTTGGTTGCACATTCTATGAGATTATCGTAAGGATTATAGTTTTAATTAATGGTTACCTTTAGCCAGAGTGTGTTATGTCTATTATATGTTTCACCATTTCGTAAAATGGTCGTACTTATTGATATTTAACTCGTAGACTCGCCTTATACATAGTACCACCGATATTATGTACATTTTTAGACTGGTTGCACATTCTATATCTTATCTTTGGGAGTATACGTTTCACGGAAAGGATATACTAGTATTTATTACCAACATTCCAGTATGACCTTTTCTGTTTAGTTCGTTAATTCGTCTCGTACATAACGAAATTAGTTTTCATGTTAAGCAAGATACTTTATAAAAACAATAGATACCTATTAAATTAATATGAAAGCAAAAATATGTCTACTATTCTATGCTTTTAACATAATTTGTTATTTGTATCTTTTACATAATTTTTCAATTCCAATCAATTTAATGATAAAATTGATTCGAATACGGAAATTAACTTTACTGCAGTTGACGTTCAAGGATTCTAGACAATCAAAATTTAGTTTTGCCAAATGAATGACAATGGCAACGTAAACACAGTTGTACAAATTACGATTCACATTATTGTAAAACCTTGAAATTCATAAGTGCTGGAATTTTGAATAAAGTCCACTTGCCATTGTCATTTTCAGGTTATGAACTGACACAGGTACTGTCATAATTTTTAGTTTGCGCTTTTCAATGTATACTTCTATACTATTATTAGAAAGAGGAAAGATTTATATTTTTGTATGTAACGAATAAACTTAAAAACTACTAGACCGCTTTGAAAAATTCTTTCAGCAATGGATAGCTACATTATCAGCGAGTAACATATTTTATCCCCATACTCCCACGGAAACGGGAACTACCTACGCGGGTGAAACTGCGTCACGTTTGCTAGTGTTGTATATATGAGTAACTAGCTGACCAACGCAACTTCGTCTGCGTCACATAAGAGAGCAAAACGAAAGGAAAAAAAAACCCGTTTTTGCAACATTTTTCATTCCTGCTCCGCTCTTAATAATCGTAGCGTGATGTTATATAGCCTAAAGCCTTCCTCGATAAATAGACTATCCAACACAAAAATAATTTTACAATTCGAGCCGGTAGGTAATTCCTGAGATTAGCGCGTTCAACGAAACAATTTTTTTACGCAGAAAACACATAGGAATCATTGCCACAGTCACTATGCTTGACTGACAAATCACTTATCACACCAACCTATAACTTAGAGGTACCAGGCACCCATAAATAACCCATCAGTAGCTCCACGATACACTAATAAAGCTATCAGCCACCATCCAATCACACACATTTATCACAAACGACCAACGTTATTCAAATATCATTTTAATATCGAAACGTTCCTTTGAACAACAATAAATACTACAGATAACTTCTTACATCTTCTCCTTAACATTAATTGCTTTAGTCATTGCTCGACTGATAAATCACTTGTTACACCAATCACAATTAAACACAACAACTGTTAGTTGAGGTACTAGGCATTCATAACCAGCCAGTAGCTTCACGATGTATGGATAAAGCCATCATCAAATCACACACATTTACCACAAACGAGGCACGTTACTTAACTATCATTACAATATCGAAGCGTGGGATAGTACTCGCGTGAATCACTCTTAATTGTGCCTCGTTCTACCATCTGTCATTGTGGCGTAATTACTTTCGAATCTTGCCTCCGTAACGCGCTTCCGAAAGCCTATGTTGTTATTAATATGATCGTCAGTATGTGGTCCTATGATTTATTATGATGGTAATTTTGCTGGTGAGTTCTTGTTGTGAATGGTGATTAGCTTTGTTGCTGTTATCTAGCTATTCGCAATGTATGAGTAATAAAGGCATCAAATCAGATGAACACCTGATCGATGGACTGTGTGTCACTGCAAGCATTTGCATATTTTCAAATTTTCAAATTCAAATTGTAACAGAATAAGATTAAATTTTGTACGGAAACAAGTGAATCTGAACTGTTTCATTACAGGCGAATGCTCGCGGTGAAGAAGCAACATAAGATGATGTGGCTAGAACAGGGTGGGTACCGAGATATCAACTAATATGTTGATCCATATGGAAGAAAAAGACGTGCTGCGACGACCCAAATAACAAATTATTATGGTAAGAGAACATCTAAGTATTTGGTACCTAAAGTGTTTAACAAAATAGATATACTAAGAGAAAAAGTAAAATTAAGTAAAGGATCCCTTAAGACAAAATTAAAAAACTGTTTGCAGGATAGCAAAGAGAACTAGATAAACAACTACATTGTAAAATTCAAAAAGTAGAATATATTGTATAAGTATTAGCTAAGTAGTGTAAGGTGGATCATTGTAATGGAAAAGAGCGCCTCTCGCCATCAAACGTTAAAGTTTGGCGAGTTTTAGAGTTAAGGTACACCTCTGTAATATGATTTCTTTAAATAAATATTAAAAAAAAAAAAAAAAATAATAATAATAATAATAATAATAATAATAGTAATGAGCCCTCTCTGGAGCCCTGACCGCCGGTAGCTTGGACCCTGTTCCCGATACCGATGGGCTACAATTTTTTATATTTTTAAATGTTTTTTTTATATATTTTCTTAAGTTAATATTTAAAAATGTAAAAAGTTTTTAAAAATTTTAATAAAGAAATAATAGTAAGTAATAGAAATATGACAGCAGTAAATTTAATTTACACATCATTGAGAAATTATACACTGATCCTTATCTAATATTTGAAACTGTGGGGAAAATGCGCTAGGAAATAATGTTGTTCAATTTTATCTTGACTTTATTGTGACCTTGTCTTGACTGCACTGTTGGCATAGGTAATTTCTTGATGAATTAATTTGTAACTCAATGTGATTTCCATTAAATGATAAAAATAATGAAACAATTCGACAAAAACGGTTATCTTAAAACTAAACATGATGCAATTACCAATTACATATCCTCAAACTCGACCATCAACTGAATTCATTCAATAAAACGACTCCCAAACCTTTGGAAAGGAATAAAAAGCTAAACAGTCATAATTCTTGTAAGACCATCAAATAATAATTTAATCATGTCATCGAAGCAATACCGGATCTTCGTAACCGACGATAAAGTTAAGTCGGCTTATCTCCTTATGGTACGATGATGCCAACTCATAAAATATCGAAAGGTTTTAATGCCCTGTCATAAACGGGAAGTCGGTCCGGCTTCGTGACTTCGGGGTCCTACACACTTGCTCGGGTGCTTATTCGATTCCGACCCGAAGTAAATAATTATGTACGGACGGCAGCATAATCATAAGCTACATACTACAATAAGTCAAATTTATTTGATAGATTTTCAACTTTATCACAAAAGAGTTATGTTCAAGATTTATTTGGAAAGTTTGACAGTTTCGGATAACTTGATGTAATGGCCACCGACTACTGTTACGACTGTCAAAGATCTAGAAATGACAGCCGGGACCAACAGCTTAACGTGCTTTCCGAGGCACGGAGGTAACTTAGTACATAAGGGTGGTTACCAATCCACGTCTGTACTTTTAATATTCGACTCTAAATCGGCTTTGGCTGGTCGGCAAACCCTCAATACTCTATCATTTCACAATATACTAGTAATAATATTATCATCATAATCATCATCAGCTTATTAATATTCCCACTGCTGGGACACGGCCTACTCTCAATGAGAGGGAATGGGCTATAAATCCACCACGCGGGCCCAATGCGGATTGGTAGATGTCACATGTCTTCGAATTTTCTGGTTCTAGGACATGCCGGTTTCCTCACGATGTTTTCCTTCATGACGATGATACCTCACGATGTTCTGAGAGCAGCGATTATGAAATAAATTATACAAAATAATGCGCCTGCCTGGGTTCCAACCCACGACTTACTATTCGTAAATCTGGGTTGCCACCACTATTATGCCGCCCGGCTCCCGGATTCAAACCGACCCGAACATGTCTGTATGTTCCCTTCAACTTATCAAGTTCTACAAGCCACTTCAAGATTTTTTCTAGTAATCAAATATGGAAAGGAATAAATAAAGTATGTAATTAAAGAGCCGTAAATGGACTGAGGTATTCGCCGCAGACGATCATAATTGGCTATTAATATTAATCTTCTTATAAACAAGGATAAAACAGCATGCGTCTGCGGCTTTTATCTTACAACTATTATTTTATTGTAAACCAGCTTCTGCCCGCGGCTTCGCCTACAGTATAAGCTCGATAATAGTCCCATGGGATTTTACTTTATACAGGTTGTTTAACCTCATCACGAAGCCGTCAACTAAGCATTCTGTACATCAAACTAAGAAATTGAACTTTACGCAAAAATTAATGCAGCTGATAAACGACTATTTTTGGGGTGTGAAATCATGTTTTGTGGAAAAACTCAACGTAACGCACTTAAAACATTGTGCTGATGGATGGGTTGAATAGTACGGGGGTCGTGGAGGTATTTATTGTTACAATTTTACATTAAAAAAATTGTATTAAAAAAAAACTTTTGGGCTTTACCATCATCATCATCATCATTTCAGCCGAAATACGTCCACTGCTGGACATAGGCCTCCCCCAAGTGTCGCCACATTGACCGGTCCCGTGCGACTCGCATCCAACGGCTTCCCGCAACCTTCGGGCATTTCGGTATCGTTAGAGGATTTTTACAACCTATAGACTAAAAAACCTTTCATCGAGAACCTCTCTATCTCTGTTGGTGAAAATAGCATGAAAATCGTTGCATTAGTTTTTAAGTTTATCGCTTACAGACAGACACGGCGGAGGACTTTGTTTTATAATAATTAGTGAATTAGCTCATGAAATAAGAAACATTATTTTGTTTACAACCTATATGTATAATTTTAGCAGTTATCTACAGACGTGTGTAGTACAGGTGAGTATGTACAGTTAATATTAGTCATATGTATATATTTTTTTCCTTTTAAATAACAAGTTTCGAATAAACGTCTAGAAATCAAGCATTAACCAGTTTTTATGTACGGAATATTCCAACAAACTAGCCAGTTAGTTGAGTTCAAGCGAATGTTAAAACCACTCATTTCATATGAAATTGTGTACATTTCTCTCTATGCAATGACAAATAGCAAGACGTTTAGATGTAAATTAACTACATTTGCAATTCACATAACAATTCTATTGTTTTAGTAATATTATGTAGGTATGTTTGAATGTTGAATAATAGGTGAAAATAATGAGTATTTTAACGATGTCTTTAAAATTAGACATAATAATGTATTTACGTGTTGATATTATGTAACGGTTTTTTTTTTCAATAGATATAAGTAAAAATCAGCCAATAGTTTTTTCCAGGAAAACATAACATAACATAACATCACAGGTTTGGCAGAGATGTAGCTAATAGTACACCTACATTTCGCCAGTTATGTTTAAGTCCCATGTAATAGGGGGCCAGCCCATTGCCATCAATCGGTCATAATTATATTCAGACTGCCACGGAGTAGACTATGAACTACAGTATAAATAATTATAATTATTAAATTACTAACGGACGACATGCGGTTTTATTTCCCGTTACCGTGGGAGTACGGAGATAAAATATAGCCTATGTACCTATGTTATTCGGTAAAGACGTGGCTTTCTTATGTTGAAAGTTTTTTTTTTAATCGGTCGAGTGGTTTTTTAGTTAAATCGTAACAAAAACAAACAAAAAAACAAGTCCAAGTTCCTCTTTATAATATTACTAGCTGACCCACGCATTATTTTTTCAATTTCATTCAGTAGTTCCTGAGATTGGCGCGATCAAAAAAACAAACAAACAAACTCTTCAGCATTATAAATTAGTATAGATTAATTTTAGTAATGGTACTTATAATATATAGGATATTTTATGAATGTAACATTTTCTACCCGTATTGCTTCATTTTCCCGCATCCCCATTACATTTGACACTAAAGCTAACACACAAAAGTAGTCGAACACAAACAATTATTTTCTAAACCGCTGAATCGCGAGTATAATGTTCGCGGCAGGTAATTACTTATAGCAAATATTGTATGCATTACAGCACTTGGTTAAAATGTGTACCACTTGGCTGGTCAATTGGCACATTTCGATAATGCCCAATGGCGTTATCCTTACCAAATGGCATTATTATGCCATATGCAGTTGGCAATGTATTGGTGGTTCGCCAAACGCCAAGAGGAGTTCCAGGATCGCTGCGTCTGGGCCAATTTATTGGGTCCCTAATGTATCGGTATATTATGTCGACGACAATTTCAGATATAATCAACGTGATAAATGTCCGTGTTACTTATTGTCTTATGGGGACATAAATCCTCCTTATATTCTCGCAAACTTATCCTGTTTGACACAACCTCTCAGGATATAAAAGCGTAATATTTCCTTGTTTTTCACACAAATAAAACATTATTACAGCCTTACAGGAGTGAGAACAGAGTATTATTCGACCTTGCAATTGGGTTAGGAAACATTTTTAATAATATTTCTCAGTAAATTGAAAACGAATTAAGATTACCATCAAATGGATTTGATTTTGTCCATCTTTGACAGTATTTACAGGTAGTCAGTGGTCTGACAACCAGTCTTACCAAGGGGTATCGTATTACCCAGTATTAACTGGGTTGTGGAGGTCAGATAGGAAGTCGCTCCATGTAAAATACTGGTACTTATTTAGATGCATTCAGTTAGACTGAAAGCCGACATCGATGATGATGATGATTAAGATTACAATTAAATAATTAAGGTTGAAACTATGTTATTTTCACATCCACTCAAATAAACTTTATTCTTTGTGTGAAACACAATGGTAAGTGGGTGCCGTAAAAATGGAAACACTTCGAAATGATTACAAATTCTGATTTTAATGTGCAAAACAGCGTACCAAAAACAACAATAAAACCGGGGCGGGAAAATAAATAGGGTGGATGACAAAAAAAAAATAATTAGTCCATCAGTTAGATTAATGAAAAATAATGGACACGTATTTTTTGTTTTTGTAAATCAATGAATATTTACAAAAAACATAAAAACCATCAAAACTCGGGAGTGGGGGCTCGTGACGTCAGAACTATGCTAAAAATTATACCTAGGCGTGACGTATTACTGCTGCTTCACATCCGTAACCTCACTAATCCAGGTCCAGTTGAAAACCAGCGTCGGGTACTAGTTGTCCGGCATTTTGCTGAACTGGGCCTATTTGGCGCAGCCGTGAGGCACACAGTGTCACATTATACCTACTTTTTTGTTTTTTTGTTTTAGATTTAAGTTTTTTTTTTACAAGTAAGGTTTTTATAATGATTTAGATTTTTATTATTACTTTTTATACCGTGTGCACTTGTGGCGTGAGCCAAATAAATGTTTTTCTGTCTTTCTTTCTTTCTTTATTAGGACTTTTAAAAGCGTCGCATTTTCGTCAATTTTGAATCATCATCATCTTCCTGCCCTTGTCCCATTTTATTTGGGGTCGGCGCAACACGTTTTCTTCTTCCATTCTCCTCTGTTAGACGTCACGGCCTCATTTACTCCTTTCTCTTTCATATCAATTTTGAATAACGTAACAAAAGAAAAATACGGGTCAAATATTTTTTAATAGTCTACCTGACGGACTAATTAGTTTTTTTTGTCGTCTCCCCTATTCTAGGTTAGATGTCGAAATCAAATTGACATCTAACAATGAACGTTGAAAATAAAGAAATAAAATTATCATGGAAGTTGATAATGGGGATGCACACTGTGGAACTAATGGCGCTAGCATAGCTGGTTCCAAGCATCATCATTGGCTGAAAATCAAGGAATGTCATTTCATATTTTAAAATACCTTGACCTCATTGGTCAGATTGAGACCAGCTATAGTGGCGCCATCTACAATTAGCTTTTAACGGTCCTCCCAATTGAATACTTATAATATTAACTTACTACACCTTATATTGAAAATCGATCTTCTTAATAGACAGTTGTAGCAGATAATCCGTAAACCGTAGAGCTCTCTAACTTAATCTTTAAGGAATACAAGTTACGATAGGATAACGCAATAATCTTAGATCTTGAGATAAGTGAGAGCCTATAAATACAATTCAACAGGTTGCCGATAAACTGACCGACCTTATTTAAATTTAGTGGGTCGAGACTGGAGACGCTAATTCAGTTTGTGGCACGCATCTACTTGTCGTCCCCTGTTACATAGGACTTAAACATAACTGGCAAAATGTGTACTGTTAGTTACACCTCTGTCTAACCCTTCCGAGAATACTAGCTGACCCACGCAACTACGTCTGCGTCACATAAGAGAGAAAAACGAAAGGAAAAAATAAACCCCGTTTTTGCTACATTTTTCATTCCTGCTCCGTTCCTAATGGTCGTAGCGTGATGTTATATAGCCTTAAGCCTTCCTCAATAAATGGACTATACAACACTAAAAGATTTTTTTAATTTGAACCAGTATTTCCTGAGATTAGCGCGTTCAACCAAACAAACAAACAAACTCTTCAGCTTTATAATATTAGTATAGATTTTTTTAATTTATTTCTAATAACATCATAATAACAAAATATATACTTTAATTGCTAATAACAAGCCTCCAAAGATAAATATAAAAATTAAAGCAAAGCTACAAAAACCTATCACTGTTAGATTATTATTTACAACTAGCCGACCCGACAGACGTTGTCCTGTCACCTACTACCTACTACCAACCACTACTACTACCCTACTACCTACCTACTACTACCTACCTACTACTGCCTACCTACTACTACCTACCTACGTACTACTACCTACCTACCTACTACTACCTACCTCCTACTACCTACCTACCTACTACTACCTACTACTACCTACCTACTACTACCTACCTACTACTACCTCCCTACTACTACATTTTTTTGTTCATAAGAACCTTCTCCTGACAGTAACAAACACAACAAAAAAAGAATTTGTGAAATCGGTCCAGGCGTTGTTGAGTTATGCTCTTATCAACACATTTTGCAATTTATTTTTATATTATTTACAATTAACAATAAAGTTGGTTTATGGTCCTATTGTTGTTAATTTAAGCAGGTGCCTCGTGTACAAAAACTGGCTTCGCTTAGAGTCTCCTTACTGTTCTTGCATTGGTGCAGAATAGGTCAATACCGGGATCACAAGAAACTTTATTAAAACTGCGGCTGTTTGTTATCTGCTTGCAAATTGGACTGTGTGCACTTACTGTATGTACCTCATAGCTGTTAACATTAATCCATACTAATACTATACAATATACATACAAGGTGTCGCTTTGAATTCTGGTCAAATTCAAGGTTATGCTACAGCAGTGGCGCAGGCTCCTAACAACTCGATTCCCACCGGCTTACCTTCAGAAGTTTAGAATACAACCACTCTCTACCTACCGTAATTGAAAAATTGCATAATCACTACTTCTTACAAGCATCACCAAACGCCTACTCGCATTTAATCAAAAAAAAATTACCCTTCAATAACATTTTGCTATAAAATAACCCGCAGGCGCTATCGGCTTTTTGGCAGTATAATTTCTAAGCAAAATAAACGTCATGACGTCACTAGCCAGCCCGCCATATTAGGGCTCTTGGTAAGCCGAAGCAAACCGAGTTATTCATAGAGAAAGTAATAGAAAATGCGTGCGCGTGAGCGAGATGGACAGAAATCGTTATCGCTCGTTGAATTTCGTAAAGAATCGGATACATTTATGCTTGATGAATGACATTATTTTGTGCAGCCGAATTTTATCGAGTTACGACAGGGGCAGAAAAAGAAAGTACAATAGGGGAAGAACGAGATAGCATTAGTAATGGTGGATTTCGTATTTGGTTATTTATTTGGATGTTTATTTTGTTGTTCACTTTTATTGTTTTCCTATGGTACCTCTGCATTTTATTCTATTTTTTTTTTGTTTTTTTTTTTTACCATGCCAATTTCATTATTTTTGGGGTTGCTGATAATGAAAAATAGGTCAAAATGAAAATACAAAATGGCATTTTTTGGCTGTTTCTTCATGGGTGTTGTTTTCGTGGTATTTGAGGTCGCTGATAATGAAAATGAGGTCAAAATGAAAATCCAAGATGTCGCCGACTCGCCGACGATAAATTTCGGTTTTTTTTTCATGGGTGTCGTTTTCGAGGTTTTTGGGGTCGCTGATAATGAAAATGAGGTCAAAATGAAAATCCAAGATGGCGCCGATGAAAAAATTCAGTTTTTTCTTCATGGGTGTCGTTTTCGTGGTTTTTGGGGCGCTGATAATAAAAAAGAGGTCAAAATGAAAATCAAAGATGGCGCCGACGAAAAATTTCGGTTTTCTCTTCATGGGTGTCGTTTTCGTGGTTTTTGGGGTCGCTGATAATGAAAATGAGGTCAAAATGAAAATCCAAGATGGCGCCGATGAAAAATTTCAGTTTTTTCTTCATGGGTGTCGTTTTCGTGGTTTTTGGGGTCGCTGATAATAAAAAAGAGGTCAAAATGAAAATCAAAGATGGCGCCGACGAAAAATTTCGGTTTTCTCTTCATGGGTGTCGTTTTCGTGGTTTTTGGGGTCGCTGATAATGAAAATGAGGTCAAAATGAAAATCCAAGATGGCGCCGATGAAAAATTTCAGTTTTTTCTTCATGGGTGTCGTTTTCGTGGTTTTTGGGGTCGCTGATAATAAAAAAGAGGTCAAAATGAAAATCAAAGATGGCGCCGACGAAAAATTTCGGTTTTCTCTTCATGGGTGTCGTTTTCGTGGTTTTTGGGGTCGCTGATAATGAAAATGAGGTCAAAATGAAAATCCAAGATGGCGCCGATGAAAATTTTCAGTTTTTTCTTCATGGGTGTCGTTTTCGTGGTTTTTGGGGTCGCTGATAATAAAAAAGAGGTCAAAATGAAAATCAAAGATGGCGCCGACGAAAAATTTCGGTTTTCTCTTCATGGGTGTCGTTTTCGTGGTTTTTGGGGTCGCTGATAATGAAAATGAGGTCAAAATGAAAATCCAAGATGGCGCCGATGAAAAATTTCAGTTTTTTCTTCATGGGTGTCGTTTTCGTGGTTTTTGGGGTCGCTGATAATGAAAATGAGGTCAAAACAAACATCAAAAAGTCAAGTAAAAAATAATCATTCTATTTTTTTTTCTCGGCTTACCCTGACTCTTTTTTCACCCTTCGCCACTGTGCTACAGACCATCAAACTGAACAACTTTCTCCATGAGACCGCTATCGTAATCGCGAAAAAATATTCAACGGCCCCATACAAAATTCCAAATGTGTGAAACAGCTGATTATTTTTTCACGATTATTATTGATAGTCTATTTGTTACTTTCCATGCTTCAAAAGCTGAACGAAGACAAATGAAGTTTTGAATACGAATAGTACATGGATAGGTTATGGTATATCCGTATACATAAGTGAAGTGTTGTACTAAGTGTGTATGCTCCTTAGGTAGACATTACCCATTGTGTGCACTACTTTATAGTGATATTCAATATTATGCTTACTATGTACTTTACTTATAATGCGCATTATTTTATATTCTATTAAAGTACTTAATAAATGGAGTCCAATCAAGGTGGTTGTCTACTTCTTTAAGATCCTTAGGACCCCCAACATCACATGGCGACCCTGCCTAAAAGGTCTGCCAAGGGGCAATAAGAAATGTAATATATTTTTCTGATCGCGAGATTTTACAAGGAGAACTACGAGTATGTGTCGTTCAACTGTTGAAAAGGAAGAGGTTTTCCTGAGCCAGAACGCGGCCCGCGGAAGCAATGATGCGGCTATAAAGCAAATAGGAGGACACGTGGAGCGCCTCAACATCATGACCTTCATCATCCTCGCTGTAATCGCCGCCCTCGCCATTTACTTCGTGTTGAAAGTGTACAAGAGCTGTCACCGCCGCTGGATGCAGGAAGAGATAGGCCTCAACGCCATGCAGCGTTTGAGAGCTTCGTTACGTGGTCGAGTTGCAGGTACTCCAGACAATTAGACTATCCAGCATCAGTCATGTGAATAAGTCAGTGAGTGTTTTAAATTCAGAAAATTATGAAAAGACATTAATTAAAATAACATCGCATAGTGAGTGTCATATTTCATAACGCAAAAACTTAAACGCCCAAGAATCGTGCACGAACACTCAGCGAATTTGATACCGCGCGGGTAAAAATGCAGCGTCGGACATTACTTCTATTGTTTCGCAATAATTTTATGTGATTAGGTTTATGGTTATTATTTTTTAACATGGAGTAATGAATTAATGGATGTGTCATAGATTTATATAATGAAAAACTTAGAGTATGATTGATAGTTTGATAAAAAATTATGAGATTTTGGTAGATATTCGTAAGTATTTGATAAAAAAGGGACAAAGTAGGTTTAAAGGCAAAGTTATAGAGACAAAATTAGGAGAAGCAAAATGTATTTTTGATAAATGTAGCGAAATATTATTATTGTTAGAAAAGGGCAACGATGTAAAGCTGTCATCGGCATTATCTATTTTTCAAAATATAAAGGAACTATACGAGGAAATAAATAATTTGTGTATTTCTCCCATTAAGCCACATTTAGGAAACATGGAGTTTGACTTGAGAGTGGCGTGCAATTTAATACCAGTTATGGACGGAGTTGAAAACACGACCAAGCGACTGATAGACTCCACTGAGATGTACGCGAACATGATTGACGATAAAGGTAAAGATTTATTAATTACAGTTGTGTTGAAAAGTAGACTCTCGGAAAATGCAAAATTGCGTATTTCGGGTTCTTATGAAACTGTTGAAGAATTGATTAAAGATTTGAGATGTCATCTTTTACCAAAGAAATCTTTTGTGGCTATACAGTCAAAGTTACAAAGTGTTCAACAGGGATCAAACTCTATTGATACTTATGGCACCGAAGTAGAAAAGTTATTTACCGAGTTGACAATTTCCCAAGCTGAAGGTGATTCTGCCACGTATAAAGTTTTAAAGCCATTGAATGAAAAGCTCGCTATTAAACGATTTTCAGACGGTCTACGGAGCTCAAAATTAGGCACGATTATCTCCGCCCGGAACTACAGCAACCTGAAGGATGCCATCCAGGCAGCTAAAGATGAAGAATCGGCATCCCATCAGCCATCATCAGGTAACATAATGCATTTGTCTAACAATGGCCGAGGTTCACATTACTCAAGACGACCGCAGCGTTATCAATATCAAAGAAGGGGTTATCACAATAATCGTGGACAGTATTATAACAATTATAATCGTAGTCAGCAGTATTATGGAACGGTTTACCATCGTGATCAAGCACGACGTGGTAATTTTAGAGGAAACGACACTGTTAGGGGTAATTTCCGAACAAGGTCGAATGGTAGTAGAGGCACAAGATACTTTAGGAAGCGTGAGCAATGCCAAAATATGCTTTCAGTTGAAAAGGTAGATGACAGACAACATAGTGATGACCAGAAAAATAATGATGTAGGTACTTCGAATCAGTTTTTTCGAGGTTAAACATTTTATATTATCTTGCCAAGGGAATACTAAGTACGTTGCTTTCTACATTAACAATATTAAATACTACTTTCTCATTGATACAGGCGCTACATTATCAATAATTAAGAAGGAAACCTTGCCAAAAGGTTTTGATGTGCGCAAAGATGATACCTTAATAAATGGAATAGGTGGTAAGTTACGTTCACAAGGTTCTATTGATTTGATATTAAGACATGATAAAGAACGATTATTGCATCATAACTTTCTTATTTTTGATTCAATACCACTTAAAGCAGATGGAATCATAGGTTTAGATTTCTTAAATAAATTTCAGGCTAACATTGACTTAAATTCTAATACTTTAACGTTGGCTAACAATGGACAGGAATATCACTTAAATTTAGTTGAAGACTTAGAAAATAATAGAAATGTGTTGATTATTCCAGCACGGTCAGAAACAATACACTATATTTGTGTAAATGATATTGTGACTGAAGATGTAGTTGTTTGTGGAAAAGAATTAACAAAGGATGTATTTTTAGCAAATTCAATAGTACGTGTATTAAATAATAGGATTCCAGTTAAAATTCTCAACGTAAGCGATAACGACATAACCTTACCAGTAGCACTCCCAGAATTAAAACCATTGAGTGATTATGATATTTGCCAGTTTAGTAGAAACAAGATCGACTTTCCAAGAGTTCAAACGTTACTATCCGAATTAAATTTAAATTATTTAAACACAGAAGAAAAGCAGTCAATAGAGGCAATATGTACAAAGTATTCCGACGTTTTTTATGTAAAAGGCGATAAATTGACGACCACAAACATTTTTGAACAATCAATAGTAGTAAAACCTAATATTACACCTGTTTATATTAAACCATATAGGTTACCACAAGCATTAAAACCGGAAATAGCTAAGCAGATAGATCAAATGATAAGAGATGATATCATAGAAGAATCCAAGAGCGAATGGTCAAGTCCAATTTTATTAGTACCGAAGAGAAGTAGCGAAGGAATTGAGAAAAAATGGCGATTAGTAGTAGATTATAGGAAATTAAATGAAATGATTTGCGATGATAAATTTCCTTTACCGAATATAAATGAAATTTTAGATTCTCTATCAGGTGCAATTTACTTTTCTCACCTTGACCTTCACCAAGGTTATTATCAAGTCACTTTAGAACCGAGCAGTCGTAAATTAACAGCATTCACTACCAATACTGGCCAATATCAGATGAAACGCTTACCAATGGGACTAAAAACAAGTCCCAGTGCATTTAGTCGTATGATGTCTATTGCAATGTCAGGTCTTACCTATGAGAAATGTCTCGTATATCAAGATGATCTTATAATTTTTGGAAGAAATCTTACTGCTCATAACCAAAATTTAACTGATGTCATGGAGAGGTTAAGAAAAGTTAATTTAAAATTAAATCCTCAAAAGTGTATATTTTTAAAGAAAGAAATACTTTATTTAGGCCACGTTGTATCAGAAAAAGGAGTGTTACCCGATCCAGAAAAAACTAATATATTAAAAAACTACCCAACACCAAGAAATGCAGATGAAGTTAAACGCTTTGTTGCTTTCTGTAATTATTACCGAAAATTTATCAAATCGTTTTCAGAAATAGCAATGCCATTAAATAAATTAAGCAGGAAGAATGAACCATTTAAATGGACTACTGAATGTGAGAGTGCTTTTGAGTTTTTAAAACATGCGTTAATTTCTTCACCCGTTCTACAATACCCAGATTTTTCAGAAAAAAACGAATTTATATTACAAACAGATGCTTCAGGTACTGCCATTGGAGCCGTATTGTGCAATAAAGATTTAAGACCAGTAGCTTATGCAAGTAGGCCCTTAAATAAGGCAGAAAAAAACTACCCTACCATTCAAAAAGAGCTATTAGCCATAGTTTGGTCAGTAAAATATTTTAGACCATACTTGTATGGCAGAAAATTTACGATAATGACGGATCATAAACCTCTGATATATCTTTTTGGTATGAGGGATCCTTCAAGCAGACTCCTTAAATTTCGTCTAACACTGGAGGAATATAACTTTAAGATTATTTATGTCAAAGGAAAGGAGAATGTAGTTGCGGATGCTTTGTCAAGGATTTGTTTAACATCAGAAGAATTAAAAGGTATGCATGAGCAAGTTGTTGCTGTAATGACTAGGGCACAAAAGAAAAGATTAGATGAATTAACTAGAAACAAAGATGAGAGTGAAAAGATGAGTCTTAGTAAAGTTTGCGACGAACGGTCTGATCAGCCGAGAGTTGTAGATATATTAAGAAAACCATTAGAATCTGTAGAATTATGTTTTATTGAAGGAGATGATTTAAAGGGATTAAGAGATAGTCACATGATTACGAAAGAATTTGAATGTTTTGCATTTAGACCGAATACAAAGACGTTATATATTAATTTTAATTTCAAGGCACATTTCTCGCGAGCCGAATTTGTGCAGAAATTAAGTAATTTTTGTAAAGAGATACGTATCGATGAAGTATATGTAATTAAAAATAAAGATAATGAAGATTTTATAAAAAATGTATGCGATGAGATATCGTCACTTAAAAATTGGTCCGGACCCCGATTTTGTATACTAAGAGGAATAACGAGAATAACGGAGGATAATGATAAAACTATTATTATGAATGACTTCCATTTACTGCCATCTAGTGGTCATGCTGGAGTGCGCAGGATGGTTAATACTATAAAAATGCGGTACTTTTGGCCAGGTATCGAAAAAGACGTTCAAGAATTTGTCAAGACATGTACAAAATGTCAAAAGTCGAAATATTTTCGATATGTAAAAGAGCCGATGGAAATAACTACAACAGCTTCTTCGGCGTTTGATAAAATTTACTTAGATGTAGTGGGTCCTTTAGATAGAGACATCGATGGTAATTGTTATATACTAACCATACAATGTGAATTAACAAAATTTGTGCAAGCCATTCCCCTTAAAAATAAAGAAACCGTATCCATAGCAGATGCATTTGTTAGACATTTTATTTTAAGATTCGGTATCCCAGGTACAATTGCTACAGATCGCGGCACGGAATTCATTTCAGCTACTATGGTACAGGTATGTAAAATTCTTAATATTGAAAAGCTATCCTCAACAGCATATCATCATCAGTCAATTGGTGCACTTGAAAATGCGCATAAAACACTCGGTGCATTTTTAAGAGTCCAATGCGAAAATTACACAGACACTTGGAGTTATTGGTTACCTTTCTGGTGTTTCAGTTTCAATAATACAGTCCATTCTGAAACTAATTATACGCCATACGAACTTGTCTTTGGTAAACTCTGTCGAATACCTACTAGAATTTGTGATCCTGTAGAACCATTATACAATATCGATAACTATCCATTACAATTAAAATACCGATTACAGCTAGCCCATGCTGATGCAAAGAATAATTTATTATTCAATAAGCATAAACGAAAAGAACTTTATGATAAATCTGTAAATTCGTATAAGTATCAGAAAGATGATTTGTTGCTATTAAAGAACGAAACTGGTCGTAAATTAGATGCCTTATTTGAAGGTCCCTATAAAGTAATTGAAGATTTAGGTTGTAATGTTCAGATAAGTAAAAATAATAAAATAGAATTAGTACATAAGAATAGAACTAGGCCTTACTACCAATAAGTTTAGAATACGATAGAATCTTAAGTAAATTTGCAATGTTTAGCAATAAGTAAATAGTGTTATTTCAATTTCATAAACAAAATTGTAGTTTTATAATGGTTTAGATTAGACATAAAAAAAAAGAAAAATGTTTTCATATTTTTCTTTTTTCTTTCGCCCCGGGAGGTGAAGTGTTGTACTAAGTGTGTATGCTCCTTAGGTAGACATTACCCATTGTGTGCACTACTTTATAGTGATATTCAATATTATGCTTACTATGTACTTTACTTATAATGCGCATTATTTTATATTCTATTAAAGTACTTAATAAATGGAGTCCAATCAAGGTGGTTGTCTACTTCTTTAAGATCCTTAGGACCCCCAACATCACACACATGATTTGGAAAGGGACTTTATACCGATAATGATTCGTTCCAGTGTAAATTCCAACCGTGGTGGTTGGAATTTACACTGGAACGAATCTATATCAGGGACGAAATCGCAGGCAAAACCTAGTGGTTCCTATATTATAGATCCTCGTGGTATCCCTCTGAACCACCACTAACTTAGACAAGCTCTATTTTCATTTACAATAGGTACCTAGTTATAGATTAAATTTGTTTGCCGTAATCAAAAAAAATATATTCTTATGAAGCCCACGTAGAGTAACTTCGAAAGAACAAACAATAAAAAAAAGAAAATTTGAAAAGAAAACAATGCTTACGTCAAAATCTTTTGGCCTTCAAGGTTAGGTTGATCGTCCACAACGCTACTGAAAATTAACGTGCTACAAGCTCAAATCTTTAATGAGTAGCCATGTGGGTCGCTTCAGGTACACAGGGTGTAAACAGACTCATCAAGAAGCCGTCAACTAAGCAATCTGTATATCAAAGTAAGTAACTATACGCAAAAATTAGTGCTGTGAAACGAATTTTTTTGGTTGTAAAATCGTGTTTTGTGGTAGAACTCAATGTAACGCACTAAAAACATTATGCTAATGGATGGATTGAATAGTATGGGGGTTGTGGAGAAGTTTAAAGTCGAATCTTACATTAAAACTGGTATTAAAAAAAAACTTGTCAAAAAGTTGGAACTTTGACCCCCAATATCTCCGTAACTAGAAGGTTCCCAGGTATGGCGGGAAACAAAAAAATTATCGCAATGACGACGGGGAGAACAAGTGCCTTTGGGCTTCGTTAAGAGGTTTTCTTACACCCTATTTATATACGGAGATGCATCAATTATTTGTTCTAAATTTTATATCCTATTTTGTCGCACTGTAGCTCGATCCACCTCAACTATACCGCGTGAGCTTACGATGCTCAACGCTCACGTGAATTCCAACACTGGATTGAACCTGTTTTCTGATGAATGGAAGACGACAATGTTAGAATGTTTGTGGTTCTGTAAGAAGACTTCGTAAAAGGATGTAATAAATAAATAACTAAGTCCAAAAATTTTTACAGGCCACTATTGCGTTGCTAACGCTATTGAGATGACAGAGTTCTGGTCGAAGTTTATTTACCTCTAAAGGAGTTACCTACATGTCGAAGAAGAGCAGCCAAAATGCTATAGCTTTATAACACTATTATTTTAATGGCAGTTCATACCCACCCATCTAAAGCGCTATATGAACCACGATTAAAACACCAATTGCAGTTCTGAAATATACTGGCTACTCCTAATTTATGTAAGCGTTGTGGACGATAGACCTTAGTCTTAAGGTCGTGGCTCACTTGACAAGCACCGCACCAGCACCGCACCAGCACAGCTCCTGACCGGCGTCGCCTCGAATATAGGCTACGGCGCGCGGTCCGCGCGCCGCAAGCGAGGTGTAAGCACGCGGTCCCCTCGCTTGCGCCGCGCGGGCCACGCGACGGCCACTCGCCGTCCGCAAGGCGCAAGCTCGCAGTCCGCACGCCGGTAGTAATAGTACGGGAGGTAGCATTGTATTTTAGGTATTATCTCTAGTAATTATATTTTGTTAACGTGGATTCGTGGTTTAATCCACCTACCCCGCGAACACCCTTTCCATTACAGTTCTGAGATTTTTTCAAGTTCAGTATATGTAAACTGACGCTGATTGCAAAGTACTGACGGTCCGGCAGCTCTTTGTGCTCCAATCTGTCCTAAGGATACACGCCTGTCTACCTCCATCTGATCCAAGCAAGCGTACATATGTTCCCCCAGGTGTACAGTACAAAACCTCGTTTGCCAGACGCCAATTCTACGTCTTAAGCCATCAAGTCTTTAAAAAAATTCAGAAAGAACTAGACATAATAGACCTAAATAAATTTAATGTCAAATCAAAAACATCTGACTGGCTTATACTGCAGGACTATATGAAAACAGAATCTTTGCTATCATACATCGCTTGACCTATCAACCTCTTAAAAAACAAAAACACCTCAAAATACTCAAATACACATACACCCACAGTACACACCTACACTCCCTTTCCTCACACACACACTCACGTACCACACACCTCAACACTCACACATATTTGATTAAGACTAACTTTAATTATACATTTAAAATAGTAAATCGACACACTTTCACTCTTTCACTCTTGTAAAATTATAGTTCTATTCAATTTCAATTTTTAACCGATCACTGTCTCTTAAGATACAGGTCTCCTAGTTTAAGAGGCAGGGTTCATCATTATTTTGTATGCATAGACGTATTTTTGGTAGACTTAAATCTTCTGATGTGCACAAAACTAAATCATAATATGCTTATTGTATTTTTTGTCACCTTTTTCTTGAACTGTGTCTGTGTGTATTATTTGGATTAATAAACAATTTTTTATTATTATTATTATTAAACTATTTCTAAAAAAGTTTCAGCCGGTGTACTGTAACGATTGATTCAGTTATTGTAACATAAGATCAACCTTCGATTACAACAATATCAGTCGGTTTATTAGGGCTTTTTTATTTGCTTTTTTTTTTCTAACCGAACTAGGTTTAGTGTCGTGGGCTCTCTAACTAAATTTGTAATTGGCCATACATTAAACAAAGAGTACCCACGACGTGGAGAAGCACGACGGCGCAATGACGTTGTTTCACGGGCCACTCGGCGTCCGCGCGCGGTCCCCTCGCTTGCGGCGCGCGGACCCCTCGCTTGCGGCGCGCGGACCACGCGCGGTCGCCGAGCCGCCCGCGAGGCGATTCGTATGGTAGCGGCAAGCGCGTTGACCACCCGCCGTAAGCTTTTTCATATGGACATTAAAAAATATGTTATGCGACACACGATTTAATGCTCTAATTTGAATGGCAAGTAAATTGCTGGGTTGGAGCGGTGCTGGTGCGGTGCTTGTCAAGTGAGCCACGACCTTTAGTTTTAATTGATGTCAGCCATTTTGAAAACAAAGCAATCGGCAAAAAACGTTGCCAAAACAATCTTTCCTCGGTCCCATCGCCGAATAAAAAGCATTGAACTAAGTATAAACACGCGAAAAATACTTCGATAAATTCTGTCGCCTAGTGCCTGGGGGCTATTTTCGACATTATTTAAGACCTTTGTAATAAAATGGTTGTCGCACGCAAAGCTTTTATAAAAATAAGTGTTGAAGCTCCGTGACTGGGATTTTAGTTAGGAACAGTCTCGTTATATGTTGGATGTTATTGGCACCCTAGGGCAGTGGGTAAGTGTGACCGAGTGACCTACGCTGACCCTATGGCTGTTGCAGAGTGCTCTACACCGCCAGTTCCATCCTATCGGACCCGAGAAAGGTAAGATGGTATTTGCTTTCAAAATCCCGTTGTTTAGGCATTTGGTTTAGAAGAGATTGTTAGATTGTTGTATTTTAATAAACTCAACACAGCACAGCTTCGTTGAGGATTACATTAGTTTTTCAACAGATTTTCTGAAGTAAGTACGAATTGCACGAAATAAACTCAACAGGACGGTCTTTGTTATTAATATTTTTTACGGAGAAAACTATGGATATATAGAACTTCAACAGAATCTTTCTGAAACAAGTCGTTTATAACACAATCACGTTGAGATTGATTACAAAAAAAATAAATTTAATACTGGCACTAAACAGTCTTCAAAAATGGCTTTTACTACCCTCCAACAAGAAAACGTTCTCGAACAAGACAACTTGTTAAGATAATCGACGTGTCAGTAAAATTAACGACTTCCAAAACTTGCTGCCTCGTAAATCTTTTAACGTGCGGCCGACGGATATCGGATTCATGTCAAACGATCCATAAACTGTTCCTCGATAAATCATCACTACCAATCCCATATTAGCACAAGATTGAGCTATTTCACAAATCAATAAAACTCCAGGGCCAGACTCTTAAATCTAAAACTGATCTTGAAATAATTTCACGCAAATTTATACTTTATTGTACTACTTGACAAGCTATAATTGATTGTGCTTGTGCTTTGTTTATTAAGGTTTATAATCGCGGCACCAAGAGGTCATTGGTTACATCTTATGCAGCACTCAACTTGATCCGTAGATCGTGCCTGTACATAAAACAAACAGTTAAAAAGCACTTAAAATCCCACATTCACATACTGTGTTGAAAGATAAGACTATTTAAATTGATGGAGATTTGGGCTTCGAACGTCGCAAATTGTTAGTGTGAATGAAAACAATATCTTCAATTATTCGAATAATTCTAGGCGTCCCAATTAATCGAGTGCCCAAATAGCATTTCACTGTTTCTGAGTTGAGAACTCGATTTTGACCCACAACTTAGAGGTACAGAGGATTGTTTAGAATATTTGATAGAATTAACATTTCCAATTATTTAGGTCGGCAAAGGGCGAAACTATAAAATTGGAACTGTATATTCTGTGGACTAATTTACTAACCAATTATTTTCACAAGACTTAATAAGAACTGGTATAATTATTTGCGGCAAATATTGGTGATCAAAATCAATATTAAATACAACGTTCAAAATTGTAAATCGATTATTGAAATATTTGGGTATCCATCACCAGCAATTATTTAAAAGAGCCAGGTGCATGAGAAAGCTCTGCGGTGTTCCCACAAGCGGCAACAATTTAATAATCGATTTGCTTCGAATCGTTCGTCAAATTGGGAGTCGAGAAGTACGGTACAAACTACGTACAAATCCGTACAGAGACTGTTCTGGAAACTTTCCAAGCTTCGTACCTAATTCTCAAGACTCTTATGTCAAAGTTCGTATGCAAATTCTATAATGTCTATCTAGAATTACCTTTTCACCAGCACTTTACTTTTCTGTCTTCAATTTTATGAATACGGAAGCGATGTTTACCTGTGAACAAAATAGAATTTTATTAGTAACTTGTCTGGAAAAGAAATCGTGTTAACCTTCTGTAACCTTATTAGGTACATACAGCGTATTACGAGTACAAGAAGGATTATTTTATATTAAAATCAAAATCTTGATAGTAAGTATATCTACACTTTACTACTAGAAGTCAATCAACATTTTGCACTATACCGTGCCTAGATTATTTGAAGTTTCTTTTAACTCAAGATTTTAATTTTTCGTATTATCCAATCCAGTTCTTTAGTAAAATCAAAATCAAAAATCAAAATCAAAGCATTTATTTCAAGTAGGCCAATAACAGGCACTTTTGAATTGTCGAAACAAAGATGAAAATTAAATGTAGCTACAGTCCCAGTCACAAGACATAAAAACTGTGAAAGTACTGTAGTTGCCCATTCCCTAGCGTAGATCTCTATGGAGAAGAACGGGCAAGAAACTCCATGGACACTCTTTTAAATCAAATTATTGTTACAAAATCTTGACAATGAAATGACAACAGAAATCCCGTTTCGTTAAAACCAGTTACAACTAGATCACTTATTTAAACAAGCCTCCTAGACAGACTCAAGACACTTTTAAAACTCACTTTCTTTCAATGGAAACAAAAGGTGTCCGGGTTCAGAAAAGCATGGCCGCAAAGCAAGAGCTCAAACAAAAAAAAACGTAGATTTGTTTAACAAACCGTAGCGGGACGCGTTTATCTTTCACGCCCACCAGTCGCGATAATGCGCTGTTCGAATTACTATCGGGGGAACTTAACGCTAGTTTTGTAATAGAGAAAAAAAAACCGACTGCAGAATATGATTTCCTAGTACTTGGATGCTCTAGTTCCAGTTTTGTTATCATGTTTTCAGCTTAGGTCATGCATAGTGTGGAAATTGCGCGCTTTATTATTTCCATTTTGGCGTAGAATTGGTCGTGTGGTTTTCGGTTTTAGTTAGTCACATTTGCCGCTATTTTCAGTGCACAAGAACTAAAAGAATATTCCATTTGAAGAACTGTAACGTAGAAAATAGCTGAATAGCCAAAATTAATAAATTAGGTAAACAAACTATTGATATTTGACGTAATTAATAAAAGTCCTACAAACATGCATAATATGTTACAGATTGCATTCAAACTAGCTGTGAGAGAATCATCCACGAATCACAAATAAATTATCGAGAACACCTACAAACGCCAAACCACTACATATATACAAGGTGTCGCTTTGCATTCTGCTCAAATTCAAAGGTGTGCTACAGATCATCAAACTGAACAACTTTCTCCTTGGGACCACCATCGTAACCGCAAAAAAATAATCAACGGCCCCATACAAAATATCAATACCTACTCGACCAAATGTATGAGACAGCTGATTATTTTTTTACGATTACGATGGTGGTCCAATAGAGAAAGTAGTTCAGTTTGATGGTCTGTAGCACACCCTTGAATTTGTCCAGTATGCAAAGCGACACCTTGTATATCCTCATGTTATCCTGGTATCGTGTATATGAATGATAATGCAATCAATTGGATTAGCCACGTGCAATTGCGACAGTTCGGTAACACACACCCAATCGGATCAGATTACCGAGTCCGTCTGAGCTTGGCACACATCAATCACGATAGAATCAATGCTTTACTCCTCATCTGATGTCTTAGTACCTCGGGGAAATGGATTGAGGATAATGTTTGGAATTAGGGAGTGGTGACGTCAAAGGGTGAGTGAATAGGCTGCAAGTCGTGTAACTTAATAATTTGAGTAATTCAGCAACTCGTCCATACTTTTTCTTAATTTAAGAAATTCATTGTCCCCTATCTCCTTCGTCTCCTCCTTCGTGTGCTTTGTGCGGTTGATGGATTATTTTAATAAAATAACTTAAATGATAAGAGTGCTTATTTGCTGTTTTATAGCAATAACATATTATAAATATTATAACTATCAAGACATAAAAGCTGTATTATGCCAGGCATTTGTTTTTATTTTTGGCACCTGCCCCATTCAGGGTTTAAAAAACATTTCCAGTATTTTTGAAAGGCCGATTATATTAGTACATATAATTAAAAACGAATAACTTATTGAAGAATGTTAATTATAAATATTAGTTATTCCTACGCATGCACGCGCTTAAAATATTTAACACAAACTTCAATTAACGAATTCCAATGCATTCCCCGAAACACATTAAATAATAAAACTATTGAATACACGAAGATGATATAAGGTTAAAATTACTAATCTACCGCTATTTGAGAAGGTCGTAGAACTCGCTACACCGAATATAATAATACTAGTCGTTACCCGCGACTTCGTCGACGCGGAAATTGAATGAGAATGTTGGAGCACCATATGTGCTATTCCAGATTATTAATCATCTCTGTATCATTAGCGTGGTTGAGTAACAAACATCCATCCATCCAAACTGTCGCATTTGATTTTATATTAAGTAGTAGTAAGATTATACGGAATTATGTGTAATAGAGCTACGTCAGGTGTGATCGTAAGCGTTGCGAGACGACTCATAATTCCCGATTCTCCAACAAGCCTGTTAGATCCAATCAGAAGCACGTACATTGAATATGGAGCCTTCATTGTCAGAGATAGATGCGTTCACGTGTTGAATAGTGCAAATCTTCATAATTATAACGTGAACAGCCTCTGCCTACGTATTGTATGTCGTGTGTGAAACGCCTTAATTACATTGACAAGTACGAGGCAACTCGAACCAGTAACACAGCCACTCCGATGAATATTAATAAGGGTTTCGTACTGAACCGGTGTATACTTAATGGTAAAATGTTATGGACGTATGCAGAAGCGTTTGACTATGTCGATTATGAGGTTATGATATAACTGTACTGACAGAATATTGAAAGAATGTGGTTACGAAACAAAGGTATTTAATAAATCCTAAAAAAAAAAGCGATGGAAGCTGACAAAATGTATCAATATTGCCGGCATCGGCGCTTCGGCTGAAACAAGGTGGGTCGCTGACAAAACAAATTTACATAAATCCGGCTGAATCCGTAAAAATGACGCGCGACAGCCGAGCCGATAAGCCCCGGGTATCATTAGCTCGGGCCAAAGTCGGGCGATCACTCACTTGTGCGGCCTCCGATACGAATGGGCTAGGGAAAAATCCCAAATATCAATCTTCTTTTCCTCATTCTTCCTACGATCAATTCTAAATTGAAAATCCCGAGAGATGCGGAATCACTCAAGTCTTTATCTTTGAGCTGCGAAAATAAAAAATTCAATAACTGGAAAAATTTTTGGAAGTAAAAGTTGAGTCTATAAATAAAAAGTCGTAGAAATTATCGATGGGTTTCTTATGAAAATATTGATTCGAAGATTTTATTAATACTGGTGGTCGCCAGTGGTCGATATTCGTCCAGAAAGTTTAGGGTACAAAGTTTTTCTTTCACGTATTAATAAATTTTCAAACGTCAACAAAGTCGTTGCCATGACGACCAAGTCTTTAAATATACGAAACGTCCGCACGTAAATTGGTAAGTGGTGGCTTTTCGGACACGTGAAATAGGCTTTTAGTTTCACCAACTATTTCTCGACGAACCGGCTAAAAGATGCAGATATAGAACTGCATTGCAGCTAAGTATCACGTCCTTTCCTGTGCTCCGTCTCCCAAAAGCTGCAATTAAAGCTACCACTACGCTGCCACTAACAATGCCAAAGAACTGGCAAAGTATTAAACCAAGTAGAATGTAATATTACCATTGATACGAAGAAGAACAAAGACGAGGAAGACTCAATTATTGGGTCGCTCTTAATTTCAACACTAAAATTTGTACCATTCGGAAATTACACACCAAATTCCCAAAGACGAAGTCATCCGAAAATGATTTCGGATTCCTTAAAACGTGAACAGTTCCCGTTTGTTAAATTAATTCGAATTCTGTCGGTGCACTTCGGAAAAGTTTCATAACGTTCCTCGTTTGAACTTTGAAACTACTCGACTTTACCATCTTCTTTTATTTCACAAGACACGATCAAACTGGGCTACAACCTAAAGGATTTTCTAGCAATCTCCAACTGCGCTGCAACTCAAAAGGCCTTTGATATAATTTAAGATAAAAAACTTTCTTTACGTACTTCCATTTTATATGTAGTTCGGGTCTTGAATGTCTTCTAAAGTTTGTGGTATGTTTGCTTTGAAGCAGTTGCTTCTGCAAATCTTTTGCAGTTTACTGTAATTTCATTTTCAAAGATACATAAAATGTTTGTGCATTTGCCTGAAAACAGAAGTAATGTTGAGTTATTTTTAAATCACCTTTAGACTCAAACCATAGGTATGAAAAGCACTATCGACAAAAAAATGAAACGAAGTCCTGTTCCAAGGACAAATAATCGTTTGTCAAAATGCTTACCAATTATGTATAGTTTACTATGGCAATGTTTGTTATCTCATCAAAATATATGTCTCATCTTTATTCAGCTTACAATCAGCATACAACGAGTTCACGAACTCATCAAAACAAGTGAACATGTTTCAAGAAAATCCTCTTTACTCAAAAGAAGTAAATTACAAAAGCTGTTTCGCCTTCGAAGGGGACTGAAGCTGAATCAGCCGAAACACGGATTTGATAATGACATAAAAGAGCAATTCTACTAAATTATCTTGTGATACGCAAGCGAAAAAGATCTTTATTGGTACCTACTTTATGAGACACATTGAGTGTCGAAATAGTTATAACATCCATACATTCAAGCGTAACTTTTATTTTGATTGCATTTACCTTGGATTTTAAAATGCCGTAAAAGTGTATCCTTCTGATAACGTAAATAAGAAGGATATTAAATTAATTTTTATCTTCAAAACGGTATCTCGGAATGGCGTCAACTCTAATCAGAAATGCAACGCTATTAAAAAATCGATGTATTTTCTTTTCATCTCGTTTGGAACAGAGTAAACAACTTGTACTTTTCTCATTTACCAATGCCGTAGAACGGCATGGAACGATTGAATCCAATGTTTTAGCGAAGTCTCATTCATTCCATTTTCCATTTACTCTGGATTTTTTATATAAAAAAGTATCGGTGACTGAGTCCACTTTACTGGCTAAGAACTTTAAGTTAAATGAAATAACTAATCTATAGGAATAATAGAATAATAATAAATAACACCCGGTAAAACCAAGTATTTTTTATTTTGTCTCATGCACCTAGAAAAGGCAGATTTTGAGGGTGGAAAGATCAGAATATTAAAGCGATATCCTAGTTTTCTTCCCATACATTACTTAAGGCTGCCCAACTTAAATGGGACTGGGCAGGACATATCTGTCGCATGCCGAACGAACATTGGGCCCGTAAGGCTCAGGAATGGTGCTCTGAAACAGTGACCGACCACAAAGGAGATGACGGGACGAACTAGATGTCTTCCTTGAGAATTGGAAAGAAATAGCACAGAATCGTGATCGTTGGAAGGAATGGAGGGAGACCTTTGCCCAGCAGTGAGACAATACAGACTAGATATAATAATAATAACATTACTTACAGGAAATCGGTTCAAACTTCTGATGCAATCAATACAAGAAAACAATAAGCACTGAACGATCTCCACATGACTTTGCGCAATCAATACAAGAAAACAATAAGCACTGAACGATCTCCACATGACTGCGATTTACAATGTTTTGCAGCAATCCATTGTATACCTAACTGAGTTAAATAACAGTTTCCTCATCTCGTATGCAGATTACATCAATTTCTCTTTCCATTAAGATAATAGGCAAATTTAACGCAGTTTCTGCATAGCCTGATGGTCAAGGCGCCGTGAAAGGTGCACTTGCAAGAAATTAATGTGGCGTTACAACCGGTTTAATATTAATTATTCTCTATGACCAAAACTTGATGAAAGTAAAAATGGTTGTGTGTTAATTTTTATATCCGTCATTATGTGCTCATCTTTACGAAATTGTGAAATTTTCTTTCATAAGAACATGATTTCGTAATGACAATAAAATTCATTGGCTTGCTGGTATTTCGTGTTGAAATACAAGATATCAAACAAGTTACATTAAATTAAAAATTAAAAAAAACCGGGGTTTATTAAATTTTTCACACAGGGTTTTCACATAGGGTCACAATAATTAGGGAGTAGTGAAACAAAAATGTAATTCATCATTTTGTGGTGGCGGCCATCTTGGATTTGAAATTTATTTATACAATAAATATAAATTATTATAGCGTATAGTATTTTACCAGTCATTTGATACCCATATTGAGGGAGTTGTTGAATAAGTATCTATCTATCTATCATGGGCGTTTAGGTTTCCGCACTTAGGTCCATGTTCACCAAAAAGATGACAGTCTGATTATCTAAAACAGCTGTTTAAAACACATTTTTGTATGGTAATATGTCACAGTGACAGCTGTTTTTAGCTAATCAGGCTGTTATCTTTTCGGTGAACATGGACCTTAGTCCTTGAGGTGGACCATTGTGGGTGGTTGAATAAGTATGTAATCGACTATTTTGCTGCGGCGGCCATTTGGACTGATTTTTATCAATCATAGCTAAGAACACCGACTAATTTACCTTTCAAACAAAGTAAATAAGTCGGGAGTGTTCTTAGCTTTAGCGGTGCGGTAATCAGATACGAGTCGCACGGGACCAGCCAATGTGGCGACACTTGGGGGAGGCCTATGTCCAGCAGTGGGTGTCTTTCGGCTGAAATGATGATGATGATGATGGATAAATAATCAAAATTAGTATACTACATTCCATACGCATTTGTCCTACAGCATTTTATTGTTGTTATTTTGAGAATTTCCTAGCAATTGCCAAAGCAATTACCAATATATTGTACAAAACTATCCCCTTAATATCACTCTCTATCACAGAATTCATAGAAACCAATATGAAACGTTTACGTCCATCATGACCAGCCGATTCCTAAGCCACCCATTGGCTCCCAGCTTATACACTAAGCGTGGCTATTAACAAGAAGTTGAGCGTGCAATCAGAATACGCAATGAGCCTCCATTGTCCATTCCACACAAACAAAGACTAAGGATATAAGCTTATACGTCAAAGCCTATTCATTCTTGATAAGTCCAAAAACCCCCAAGATAGGGTGGGTCATCCGAGACTTATAAAAGGTGCGCAAGTTATTATACCCATAATAAATGAACGCCCACATTTAGCCTGTTTCTTTATTATGTAAAACTTGTAGGCATAATTATGAAAATGTTCGGTCTTACATTCCTTTGCTGGTTTGTTAATAATTAATGAGGTAGCCTCCGTATTGTTACTGAATAAAAAAAAACAATATTTTTTACTGAAATAAATATTTTTTTTTCGTCTCATTACGGTAGTGCTTATGTAGGCAACGAATGATATGTCATCGTAACGAGACACACATGAATACGATTATAAAAATTCACGGTCCGTCATCGTTTGATTTGTGTTATTTTTGACCTTTATTTTATTAAGTAGCCTAAAATTCAAATTCAAATCAAGGACAAACATAAGCATACAGAAAAAAATACGTTAAACTTTACGAATAAACCCCCTGGGAATGGCTTTTAAAAATTATTCGTTTTCGAATTTCAAATTCATCACTTCAATACAGAAATTCGTGCCACCATTTAAATTAAGCTGCATCTACAAAATAAATCAGTTAATCGAAATTGCTTGAACCTTGAAAGAGCCATGAGAAAGCAATTTATTTAATACAATAAGCAACCAACTTGAGAACAGTTATAGGAACATTGGAATAAACTTAATCGGTTTGTAAACAATTTGTGATAACCCACTCGTCATTAGCGTTGGCTCATCAAGAATGGACCTTAATTCTTTACGAAAAGATTGGAATTCTAATGGAAGGTACAGGAAAGTTGAATCCAAATAGGGGAACCTTACGGTATTTGACGGAGAGTGGAGCGGCACAGCGTCGATCGAGTCAGGTCAAAGGTTGCTTATTCATACATTGTTAGCAGCCTTCTTTAAAATTTGTACGCGTTTGTGAATTCAACATTTGATTTTAACCTCCCATTCGCAATTAAAGTCACCAGGATTGAGAGCTCGACAAATACTCAGCAAGAAGACCAACGAGATAATCGTGCACCTGTATATAATGTTTCAAACAAAGTGGTCCTCCACCAGTTTGCGAACTTATTTCAGAATAAATAAATAATTTCACGTTTATCAAAGAGCGTTTAGATGGCATCATAAACGAAGAAACTGGTCGGCCGCTTACTAATGAGAGCTCTCGAGAATACTCGACTGAAATAAAAAGAACTTCTTTATTATTTTAATCTCGGCTTCAAATGGTCTCATATTTCCAACCTTCCCAACGAAGCGATACCAGTTCAACAAGTCATTATTTACAAGCAGTAAATTGCAGAGCTGAACAAAAAAGATCATCGATAGCCACAACTACCGGTATCGGGGCTAGTACTAACACGGCCTGTCGCAACGCAGAACAATTTAATAATACGATAGAGGTCGTCGCATTTATGGTACACGATGATCGGGTAGCATCGGGCCATACCGATGAAGCAAGCAACTGACCTTTACTACCTCCCCGCTTCCACCTCCCTTCTATTCCCCACCGCAGTCCCCTTTACCAAGTCACATCACGGATATACGAGCAATACAGCCTTTTACATTAAAAGCCTTTATCCATTTTAATTCTTTAATAAAAATATCGTGATCCAAATTACGTGACGTGTCATCTTCAAAAGCTAAATTAGATATTGATCTTTCATTAACATTGACACGCTAAACTGCCAAGGCAGTTTCTGATCTGACATTAAAAACTAATTAGGTAACATCGTGATTAGTCTTTAAGAGCCTTGATTTATATTTGACAGTTACATAATCATTTAGTATCATATTCTTATTAGATACGACCCAGATATTGATAAATCTTTTGATTGTGCACATCACTGCTTGATGTGGGTCACTGTTAATTTTATAACCATTCAGGTCGATTCTGATTCATAATTTTATTATGACCTGCACTTTTATTTGACTTAAAGAACAGTTATTTTACTATCCAATTAAATATAGTTTTAAATTCCAGTTACCAAAGTTCACATACTTTTACAATCTGAACAATGACCGGCTTACCGCACAGATGGAGCATAATAAAACTGTAGTTAGCAGAAAAAATAACGACTTTGTTCTTAAAATAAACCAAGCGAAAACAAGTCCACAACTTGGATGCAAATTATATGCAGGACCTATGCAAAAATAAACTAGTAGTATTAAGCTGAGTATTTTTCCTTCAAATGGATTTGTGGGCAATTGCAATCTGAAGACTGGTTTAGTGAACTAGTAGTTTCATGGGAAGGTAATGCGAGGCAAAGCTATAATCCTTATAAACCGTGGGGAGTAGGCACTGGGGCCGGATGCGACGGTCATATTTCATTCCATGCACTTCGAGCAAGACGTGCACGATACTGCAGCGGAACAAATCCCGTAAATTGTTAGTCAAGTTCAAATTGGTAGTGACATAATTCAGATTCCTCAGTGCAGATAATGGAAGCATATTACTGTATCGGTTTCTAAATCACACGAGTAATAATTATACTGAACTAATTAACGACATTGAACAAATAAGCGACGAGGCTACGGACAAACACTCATATAAACAAGAATGCAAATTGTTTTAGGTATTAAATAATTTATAAACTTTTTGCATCTGATCTTGTGTATCTTAATTTTTTGCTTCAAATTCGTGATCATTCGCCTGGAATTGCACTTACGAATAGCATGAATACCTTTAATAATACGTTTTTATTTAAGAGCATTTTAAAGTCAGATAAAATTACATAAACGAAGCTGCGGTTCTAGTACAGTCACGTCTAATAATATGTATACACTTAAGAATTTTTTAAATTGTGTTTCTCCTAATGTACTGATTAAAATTTAATGTAAAAGATCCAATCTCCTAGTTACAATCGTTATTTTTCGCGAAAATAGCTATAATATTAAGGAAAGTGTATACATATTATTAGACGCTGCCAAATTCTATTAGCAAGAACTATACTCAATAACAACAAAATACTCTTGCGTAAACTTACATCACATTCACACAGCGTAATACCTCAATGCATATGTCTCCTTTGATTCATGAAACGGCAGATGACGCCGCCTTCATATCCGGGTCACCAAGATACAATCAGGAGGCTTTAAGGCGACATTCCGTATACAGTAAAGCTATAGTATTATTTATATCGATATAGCATGTCTTCAATGTAAGCCAATCAGAGCCAGTCGATCGGAAATTCCGCACGGAGCATCACATGGCAACATACAGAAATAGATAATGTCGATACAAAATGCATAGGGTAGACGGCGCTCTGTAAACATGACATACCAGATACGCAAAGATTTGTTTCAAACTACGAAACGGATAGATATTACAATTGAGAAGGTATTGTAACTAAACTATAAACGGGAAAGAGGTTTCCAGAAAAAGAAACATTACTTTGTAAATAGTAACCAGTGTAGCAACGTAGTCGTGACATAAGAGAAAAGATCAAGCTTTCCTGCACAACTTTCAGAATAACTTGACCTTTAACACACAAAGCAAAATACTAAAGATGACATCCGAAAGTTATGACCTTTTGGTGATGCAAAAAAACATTTGTCAAACAAGTGTCTATGAATTTTAATGATTCGTGTGACGGATTGATATTGGGCTGTGGAGATGACTGTGATTGATTAATTATAACTTTGACTATGGCATCATTATACCCACTACTTGAGATAGCAACGCACGCCTGCTGGGGCTGCGGGACTGGTCGAAAGAGGTTCCAAGAAACATGGATGGGTTTTAGTTAGTAAAAGTCTGACATTCCCTCCTGCTCCGCCCAGAGTGGTAGAAGTTATTTAATGATTTCCCAATCGAAAAAAGGTAATAAGGCTTTTAATTTGCAATAATAGTATTGTGTGCTATACGCTTGTTACGCAGTATTCGGGACACTTATGTTGTAAAACATTTTCCATGCACAGCCCAAACAACGCTTAAGCACTGCAATTAGTGTTACTAAGTAGCTTAAAAGTGTAACAGCAAAAGTAGCAGGTTTAAAATCGGCTACTAACACCGCACTCACTCGTTGCATTGCATCTTACATGAACACAGACGTTAGGAGAAAACTAATGCGAAAACAACTTTAGTTATTAAAGAAAATAAAGGATTCCGTTCGGTTCTAAAACCTATTACAAAGATGTAAATGGTGAATTTGAAGCTTTCTTCTAATCTAATAGAGGAGCAATCGAAGAACAACAAAGGCAACATAAATAAAGTTGTGCTGGGATAGCTATTTCTGTAAACAGTCGGCAAAGCCGCATAGATGCCCGAAATGGTGACTGAAACGTGCTAAAACACAATGCACGGAGATATTCTATTAAAAGAAAAGTTATTTTTACAAGAGGCTGGTCCGAAGCAAATGGATGGATCTGATAAATATTGTAGCGAAACAATTGGTGGTAAAAAAATAACATTTTTGTGAAGATGAAACTTGTGATGATAATAAAAATTGGTGAATCGTGAGTGATAAACAAATTCTAATGACGAAAAAAAAAATTAACGGTATACAAAAATCGATCACAGTAATTCAAGCTAAAACATGTTTGTTCAGGTGAAAGCATCAAAATATTACATTTGCACAGAGATTGTTTAAATATTCGGAATTTTTCACTTCACATTCACTTTTGTTCATTAGATTTTACTCGTTTTTACGAAGTTAGCTATCTTGAGCAGGATGTCGCGATATGCAGAGCGTGAGAACTCGATTCTATCTTAATAAGTTTACCCACGATTCGGATTCACCCAAGAAACGTCATTCAAGCGCTCATTTCGTAATGACTCAACTAAAATGGCGATAAAAATCTGGATCACTTGTTTTTTGCTTTATTGTTTCTACATAGAATCGATGTGAGCAGAATTTATTAGTATAGTGTATTAACTACTAGGTACTTATCTAATTAATGAGATAGTGGTTTTTAACGTAGTAACTTTTATAATGGGAGAAAATATTAACAATAAATTTCGAAATAGTTTTCTTTTGTTATAATATTAAACATTTCTAACACTAGCAATACCAAGGCAGCAGAAACCATCCGGAAAACTTTAAGATCGCTTCTGTAAAATTCTACTCCCAATAGTTTTGCTGAGACTAAACAACTTGCGAAGTACACTGTATGAAATCCAACTGGGTGAGAAAATAAAAGCTAAAATGTCTAGCAACACGATAACTGTAACAAATAGAGCAGATTGGAAGGAAAACAAAGTTTAGCGCAACGAGTAAGAACTTTACAGACTTATTTGAAATGAAAAAGAGGATATGAAATCAATTAAGACTAGCTTTTTACTATTTTAGTGTTTGGTGATTTATTTACAAAGTAAACATTATTCTTTTGTGGACTATAAAATGCTCTGGTCCTACGGGAAGTCAGAATGCGGGAAGTCAAATCTGACAACCAGCCTTACGAAGGAATATTGTACCCAGTTTAAGGCTTGTGGAGATCATTGCTCTATGAAAATGTTAGTATTCAGCTGCATCCGGTTAGACAGGAAACGGACACTATGGGTATAGTTGAAAAAAAACAAGTTAGGATGATGATGAGACTTTCAACTTCAACAGCATAGATGTCATTAATCCCTGTTACCAAGCGTACGATAAGAACACGCCCACCGGTTGCAAATTCATTAATTGATCACTAGGAAAGTGCTTTCAAAAGCAAAAACCCAAACAAAAAATAGGAACAAACTTCGTAACTAATCCATCATACTCAAACACCTCTAGCATTATGCTATAACGAGTCATCACTAGGATGTTTGTTTAGAAAGTCACGTCGCAAAGTGCAAAAAGTATGTAAACGTTCATCTCTGCACTGTTCATATGCGCCTGGTAGCTGTTACACAAGTATTGCATAAATCCTTTCACTACTTGCAAATCTAGAGTACGCATCTGAAGTAAAATTTTATTGATTTATGAGCTTTTGTGTTTTACAATTTTGTATTGTCGTTTCAGTTTTAGAATTACGTTTTTAACCAAATGAGTCACATTCACATTAAAGAAACATTTTTATATTTACGTGTAACAGACCATAAACAAAGGTTTTTGAAAATACTTTTGAAATACAAAATATTTGTTTCAGATTGAAATTGGTACCTACACAAAAAATAAACATTGCGATTACCTACTGCGCTATCAAAAATCTTTTTTCACAATTTTAATCATTTGTAAATACAAAGTATAATAATCGAATGTACTGATAAATTAACCTATTAAATTATTTTCAGTACCATTTTTTAATATCATCATCATCATTTCAACCGAAAGACGTCCACTGCTGGACATAGGCCTCCCCCAGCAAGTGGCCGGTCCAGGTTAGTTTTTCAATATGCTAAAGTCTAATAATTTGTAGGCGAACTAAATTCCGAAAGCGAGATATTCTTTTCTAACTTTCCAGTTCTTATCAGTTTCCACAAAACTTAGCGGTTGAACTTTGCCACGGATCTCGACTCTCGCTTCCTAGTTAGTCACTATCCACAGTATTCACCGTTTGTCCAAACAAAGTGAATTCTAAACTAGTATAGCAAACATACGTATGTTAGCACAATCAAACAGAGACATCCACGGTCTGAATTGGTTATTTTGACTATACAGCAGTAAGTTGCTAATTGAATTGTGTAGGTGTATACGATACGACCCATGTACCAACGTGTGTGTTGGTACTGTTACGTTGGTAGCTACAAATCTAATTTGAAAGGTTTTATAGCTTTTGTTCATGACGATCAAAGTTTTCAAGAGCGAGTGTGTGAATTTTATGTATCGTTGTTAAAATTGGTTTAGGTTAGCTTTTATTGCATTGATCAATCAAATGAAATGGAATGAAAACAAAGTATTATTCATTCATACATTATAAAATAAACTACCCAAATTAAACAACCATCATCGTCGAATTACAAAATCCCATCGTTTTCATGCAAAATTTCAAAATCCACCAATCAGTGCTAACAAATTCCCCCGACAAATCATCTTCTGCTGCGCCTTCCCCTCGTCTTGTTGTTTTCTAATTATCTACTCCATCGCATTCAAACCCCAGCCGTTATCGAGGCACAAAATGTTCCCAATTAAAATACACAGTAACACACACAGAGACAAACGGCACTTCAAAACAAACTCGAGTTTAATGCCTCAGATTGAAAGTTAATTAGATTTTCGATTCCTCCCACTGGGCGAAGCAATTTGAGGCGAAATTAATATGAACGAACAAGAAGAAACAATATCAAATTCGGTTGTTTCTATTTTCTGAACGCAATTTTACAACCTGCCAACAATTTCGTAAAACCGAACGGCATTTCGGAATCCAAAAAGTATTTTCCGCAGGGAATTCTAATAAAATTTAATTTGACTAATTTACTTCCTTCATTTTCCCTATGATAAATATTGTTGATCAAATACAAAATGAAGCAATACGTATATTTGTATAGCCAAGTCATTAATTACCATCACTCACATTTAGGTACACCGGCTTTGTTAATTGCATCTTACAAAACTTAAGTATCAATAAATAAGTTATTGCAATGCCATTCCTTCGCCTCAATTTAATTCTTCGTTTATAGTACTGTTTTCTTTAACAAGTTAATTAAGAAGAAGCATTTTCCCGCGGCTTCGCTCTGGTTATGGTCGTACATTATCCCACAGGAACATTTTAAATATCCTTAACATTAGTGAAAGAATTTTCGGAATCGGACCGGAACACTAAAGCCACGCAACACAAAACCTTACGAACTTAAACTCTTTACAATAAAGTATACATTGCATAGTCCTAAAAGAAAACTTCAGATAAATGATGCAGTATTAACGACAGTAACCTAAAAGCCGTTTACATACGCACATATTTCAAAATGACCAAAATATCCGAAACAGCCAAATCAACAAAACATTGATCAAATCGTGACTGAAAGTGAAAGTGATTGGCCAGCAGAAGGCATTGAAAACAACACATCACGGCCTTGCAGATCAATCAGTCTGATCATAGTGCGTGACTTGTAGCTACTGGCATTTGATTTTTGCAAAGCTCTGCGTGATGACGTTATAATGACTCAAGCGCAGCCAAACGGATCGTTTGTAAAGTGTACTTAATAAAGTTAATTAAGCAGGTTCTGTAGTCTGTAGATGGCTAGGAATTTTTCATTGGAGGTGGTAGATGAAATAATTTCAAATATCTGAGAGGCAGGCACTTTGAACATTTCATACTGTGGCAGATGTATTTTCTGCCTTTTTTACGGGTCGGTGCAACATATTATTTTCTACCACTTTTCCTCGTTAATCGTCACTTACTAATATTTCTTTCATGACATTTCTCACACAACTGGTCTTACTCGAAAAAAAGGATGCATTTTGGGCGGTGACGACGAAAATATCAAAACTAACAGCAAGATATTGAAGCATTTGATTGAGCATTATCTTTTCAAACACCTTGCTGAAAACTGGCAACACGGATACGGGCCTATAGTTATTCGTGTCTTTACTGTCCCCGGATTTAAAAAGCGGTATTACCTTACTGAACTTCATTAGATCCGGAAAGACCCCTTGATCCACGCAACTCATATTGATAAATGAGTAGAAACGGGTTTCAGGTTTTTTCAGAATTCAACCGGGGGAAATGGGGTGACAAAGTCTAAAATCGATGCACAGCCCAAACCGCTGGGTCTATTATTAATGATAACTCAAGAAAAAACCACAAAAAAAGTATTTCAATGCAAATTAACTGAAAATACAGCATCAACAACAAAAAAAGGATGATGCAATAAAATCAATTTATTACAAATGAAGAAGCACACACATCTTACTTGAGTATCATTTAATAAACTATTGTTTTACTATTGTAACTCATCGCCTGTTATGGCTACTGGAACTTGAATGTTTCCAGTTAGTGCTTAAGATTTGACGTAATCTTATCTAATCCATTAGAATTATTAGTATTATCTGTGTTTGAATTTAGAATTGAAGCTTATCTTTGTTCGTTCAATAAATTATTCTTTATAAACTTGTGGCTATGAAAGTCACCATTATTAAGTTTTAAATCTTGAATCGTTTTGCCCAGTGCTTTAAAATTTGATTTGAATTTATCTCTATCACCATTCTGTGTTAGAACTTTTATTTTAGCCCCGAATTCTTCTTTTTTCTCTTTCATACGCGGTCTGTGTGAATTAGAATTAATTTATTTGTGACATTTTATTTGAGTCGGCCTTCCTTGTCCGCTCTTAACTTTCTTTCACTGACAATGAGTTTGTTATGTGTCACTATCTACTTGAGCCTTTGAGGTCTTTTTAACCTTGAATCTTTCAAAACACCAGTAATTATACAAAAATCAATAGACGATTTTGAAACCATATACAAACTAACACGCCACCGTAAAGTTAAAAACAACTTCTATTTCCATACACCTGGCCTTTACGTACAAATTACTTGAATGCGCGTCCAATCAATCCAACTTTTAACAAATCCATAACCTAATGTTAAAAAAAACGAAAAACCAACAACTTGCACGCAAGTGTCATTAATCGAAGATGACAGGCGATAACATTGTGGAGCCACCGTCGTCACCAAGTTCGTTAAGGTTCAGTCTCACTAAACGATCTGTGGCTATATTTAGACTAGTGAACCGTATCAACAATGTATAGAGTTGTGATCATTGAAATCGATGATACGAACAAATTGTATTTTAATTTACTTTTCTATAAAAAAATAATGGTCGGTTTGACTAGACGCTATTTTGTTATTGAAACATAAATTATCGATGATAACGTTTTGTTAAGTCCACACTAATTATAATTTGATCATAAAGAGGTAAGGTAACAAAGATAGGTAATCGTAAAGGTATATAAATTAAAACGTATGGATAATGTAATGAGCAACCAATTTACATACACACACGGTACAGTAACGTATTAACATAATTATTATCATGTTATGCATATGATATTGCTTCACAGGCAGTAAGCACAAAATTAAAATCATGTGTGCTACCCATTACTTTTACAAATTTATCATTTGAATTAAGCGTAGCGTAAATATTTTATAAGTTAGAGGTACATTTATACTAATGTCAAGAGATTTGTAGGGTTTGCCCTCCAATTTACATTTATCAACACAGGTCGTACGATAACGATTATTTCACAATCCTAAATGAGGAAAAGTTTCTACAATTCCAGCAACAAAGTTAAAAATATTATATAATGATTTTTTTTTGTTTACTCCAATAATCCGCTCGCACAGCGGGACCTCCCACTAAACAGCAGTTCTAAAGGTAGCAAGAACACAATAAGCGCTATAACGAACAAGGGAAGTATCAAGTGGTGTTCAACCGGCTACCGTGACCATCGCACACGATCATGATACTTGAATGAGATATTAATGTATTAGATACTCTGATTACATTACTGACTTAGCATTTTGTGCTGTCACGTGATTAGTTTTGCTCGTTATTGAGTTGTTGGAATGGGATATCGTGAAGTAGGTTTCGGACATTCAGATGTTTATTTATAGGAAAATGACGTTTATATTTTGTTATTGCCTTACATCCTGTTACACTTCTACAGAGTTTGTTCTTAGTCCCTAATCGGACCTACCAAGAGGAAAATTCAAAATTCTATAATCTTTTTAGGCTTCATATCATATTCAGAACGCGCCAAACGTCCTTGGACTGCTCTGCATCCAAAAATAGTATTTATGCAAAGGAACTTTAAAAACGTTTTGTATTCAAATTAAAATATTCAATCGCCACACTCAAGCCTACTTGGGGCAAAATATACACCCTGAAGCAACGAGTAAACCAACTTACATCTAAATATGCCCAAAAATATGAATGAACTATCAGCCAGGTCTTGGTACGACCTTACCCAACAAAATTATACTAATAGCGACCCGCATAACTTGCCTCTTTTTTATGAAGGTTAAGAATTTCCATAGAAAGTTTATTACATATCCATAAAATAAAAAATATTAGCTAACTATAAAACATAACTCTTTTAGGTCATGTTAATCTTTAATAAAAAAGCTTTCGTTCACGACTTCTGCCGTCTCAAGGATCATAAAAAACGACAAGATCTTGTTACAGGGTGAGTCGCAGTTTATATGTAATAAAGCCTATTTCTTTTACAAGTATATCTTTCAGCGTTCCATTTTATAGCTGCCTTACTGGCTTAAGAGAATCAGTCTTCTTTTGTGAGAGATTCTGAAACTGCAATGTGGAAGTTTCCTCCTTCAATAAGAAAGGGTTAAGTGATTTTGGCGTGCGTTATTGAATATCGGCCTATCTTTATTGTTTGGCGTGTCAACTTCAAGCCTATTCTTTTGGGACTCAAGTGTGCTAAAAAGAAGACTTTCTTTATCAGCTTTCTCAGTCGATTTGATGTGTGCCAACGGTTTTATTTTATTTTGAGATTGTTTCTACTTAAGTTTTTTCTGCTTACTGGAATTCTTTCTGAAATGCCTTCAAGCAAATACAAATCATCAAGAAAGATGTTATTGTTGGTTATTATTCATAACACAACCATGTTTTTCATAAAAACAATTCGTTGCATCTTTTCTTTAAGGGGCCGGCAGAGCATTCGTTTTTCATACAAACGTAATACCAAAATAATATGAAAATCAAACATATTCTTAAGTGTATATATTTCGATAGTATTATAGAATATCTATGTTCCCAAATAAATATTTTGAAAGGACAGTGATCTAAAGACGAGAAATGAGTTATTTAAAATTTCTATAGAAAACTTGATTTTTCTCATAACTCTTGTTTTAAAAATCAGTGTACATTCAAAATATGTATTTGGGAACCTTTATATTCTGTAATCCAATCAAAATAAATACACACTACCTTAAGAATATGTTTAATTTACAAATTATTTTGGTATTACGTTTGTATGAAATTTGCATGCTCCGCAGGCGTCTTAAAGCTCTTGTACAAAATATTTCACTCAAATATTCTTTGGTTAGAAGTCTTTATAGTATTGAAACAGTTTCGCTTCATTTGAGAGCGTTACCTGCATCAAAAGTACCCGCTAATGAGCTTAGTGTCTGAGAAATTGAGGTCAAACCTGAAACAGTTTTGGTAAAATCGTCTTGCCAAAGTATTATGAAATCCCACACAATGTTCCTGCAGCTCCGTTTTGCGTCAAGTTGGTAAACTTCGCGATGATACAAGTTTGCAACTCATAAGGAAAAACGATCGTGTTATATGAAATTCACACGCGTGAAATTACTACCCCGAAAGTTTTGCTCAAACTACCTACTTAGGTGTTGGTGAGAACTATGTCATTAATTTTCGAGATTCATTAGAAACTTGAGTCGAGGATTTAGTTGGAACTTTTATTTTACTACGTTAGTTTAACTTGGCAAATAAATGTTGGTAATTCCAACTTTCTGGCGGTAAGTGGAAGTTTCTAGACACGCCTTAATAGCCACATAACCCCTTGAAACGCTTATAGGTAGCCGCACCTCTTACTGTACATTAACTATCTGCGAAATGTACTTGTAGACCCATCGAGTGTGTGGGAGTGTCAAGTAATGATAGCTTACAACGACTTCAGCCACCCCACGATAAGAATATGGCTGATATGACAATAGCCAATATTATTTTGTATCTTAGACCTGCTTTACAACTGTACCAATCCGAATAAAATTGTCGTACTGGTATCCCAAATAATCCGAAAACAAAAATGAATTTTATTTCATGCTCCAAACGTGCAGCTCGGTTGTAAAACCTACAAAATTCGTGCAAAATATTTTTCGTCAGAGCATAACGTCACACATTTTTTTAGCGACATTAACTGAATAATACGCACGGTTTTCCCCAACAGGCTTTACACATCGACACGGCTATGCCCGGAGGCCTATGGCCGGTCCACAATTAGTCGAACGTATGCCATTGGATTTAATTAACGGCGTTCGTGGTGACAGGCAACTAAGTAAACCCGAGTGTGACCCGGGCATAGTATTTAAGCAGAACTTAATCGGACCAATACTGGAGCATATTAAGCGACGGATGATGGATAAGATAATGATATTAAAGAAAATAGATAACACAGGACAAAAATAAAATAGAGCTTATGAGTTGTGAATAGTGAAATGAACGAATATGTGTCAAGTACATACTGACTACTTGACTGTGGTACAGTAATACTGCAAGCAGGACACAGCTGTTATTAGTGCTGATGATAATGAACTATATTTTGCCAAACAGAATAGACAATGGTACGAGTATAACAATCCATTTAAACACGGGGTTTCTTGCCAGTAAAAACGACCAACCGGAAATCTCATCTTTAACTTAAACCATGCCAAGAGAGTACCTTTGCTATTTATACAAGCATGGACAGCAAAACAATCCCGACCATTAACATTGATGTAATAAAAATAAATTCATACAAACATAAAATATTCCACCCAATAAACCCAAAAATAAAAGTACACAATGCTCGTAGGCCACAGAATACAGTTAATACATCATTGATTACAAATTATAAATTGATTTTGCACATGTTGCTATCGCAATCACGTACATGGTTGCAATACTCGCATATGAAATTATTAATAACGCTTAATGTTACCACGATTTTCACGTTAATGGTTGTGACGTTGTGGCCAAATCAGCGGATGATTCGATAATAAGGGATGTATTAACTCGTAAAATATTAATGTGTCAGTCTTGTGGAAATAGAGAATATAATAGAAATAGTGGACAACCATTTCGTCAGCCACAGAATCAAGTTACGCGATTCAAAACATTGATATTCAGCTCAGAGTATTCCAATCTTTTCAAATAATATGTACTGATCAATCTGTATCAGTACTACAGTAAGATGTTTCTATATCACTTTAACAATTTCTACAAAGTAAACAATCCTGACCGTTGCCTACGATCACCGACACTTTACAAATATTCCAAACAAAAGTATTGCCTCCCCTTTAGAATCTTCACGGAACTCAATTCAACACGTTTAAAATTACTTACGCTACAGAAAATTATTGTAAGCGGAAAATTTTAGTAAGATATCATCAAAATTGAAATAATATTTCATTTTGGAGCTCGTATTATGTTCTGGGGCCTACAGCTTTTCGAAGAATTTATGACGCCTACCGTTACTGCCTTTACACCCGATTTTAATTTATTAATTTGTTATAGTAGTGACGTCACGTTATCATTTGTATGTTTTTGAGCAATAATTAAAGGTATTATTAAATTTTTTTTTTTTAGGATGGGAAATCATCAAATGACTTCTCCCACTCTGGGCGGAGCGGGAGGGAGTGTCAGACTCTTACTGACTAAAACCCATCCATGTTCCTTCCTCGCCCTTTACGTTCCGGGGCCGCGGTATCTCTTTCGAACAGTCCCGCAACCCCGGCAGGAGGTATTATTAAACCCTAGTGGGAATTTCCAAACTGTAATAAATTGCTTATTTGTTCAGTTGTATCAGTGATTTTAATGTCGTGGTGGCAATTAAATCTGATGATTTACATGAATGTTTTTTGGCGATAAAGCTGGTTGTTAAATAGCTTTGGTATAAATTAACTGTCACATAAATTAGTAGCCAATGATTTACAAATTAGCACCACCGCTTTAAATTTTGACAATATAGGTACCTTTTTATGCATAACTCTATAATTATAGTATTTTAACACTTCATAGGCTTGCTTTTGGCCGCAATTCACCTAATTCGACTCACTCGATATTTCAATACACTCAGATTATAATGATCGGAAAACAGAAAAATACAACGTAAGACAAAACTTACCAACACCAACCACTAATAGACCTTTTCTGTCACGCGTCTCTTCATAAAGCTCAATGTGCACTTCAATTACCAAAATCATTTCAGTAATAACATCTACCCACGTAGAGAGACAAGGTCTCAAAAGCGTAACCCTTCCTTTTAGTCAATATAATAAAGTTAGAGGAAGTTCCAAGTGAAAGTGTCACGTTACCTGCGGGAGATGTCTCGACGGACGCGTAACGCGTGCGTCGTGTGCGTAATTACGCGAGTGCTCACCTGAAACAAAGACACAACGTGAATACACGTGCTCATGGAGGAGAACGAAAAGGTATACCAGAATATTTGGGTTAAAATTTTGAAGATTTAGAAATAGGTACACGAAATAATGAAGATGAAGATAGGGTTGATTAAATTGACTTTGATGTCAACTAACAAGAACAGGAATTGTAAGAAGACTTTCAAAAAGTGTTAGAAATAATGTGACAGGCTTAAAAAATAAAGCATTTTGTTTTTAAAGTTTTTAAACTCAAAATTGTAGCTACAAACAAGTATAAGGATAATGTTCCTACAATAAACACTCAAGAAAGTAGTTCCAAAGAATTTCAATTACAAACTGTTAACACAAAAACAAATAAATTCGATTCACTTGTCCCTGTAACAGCGTTCTAGTTACGAGGCTGCAATAAAGACGCAACTAGTTATTGTACTAAAACTTGACACCTAAGGCATGACCGTAAGAAGCGCTGAACCGGGAACCCTGGTACAAAGGGAGGCCCTTGTGTAACACTGGAACATTACAGCTCAGATTACATCTTGAAACTCAATCCTAGCAATTTAAACTATTATTCGACTCTTCCCACCATGACCACTGCCAGTGCTAGAGTCTTTTTTGTAAGCCTAGTTATGAGTTAAGGGTTTATTTGTAATTTTATGATTACCTTGATCTGCTGCAGCTTTGATTTAATTTTTGCCAGCTAACCTATTTTTATTTTCAAGTTATTTTGCTGTGATAATAGATTCTCATGCAGAAGTTACGACACGCCATCGCCACCTCAAAACACACAACCGTGTTAATTCGAAAAATAATGGCACCAATTAAAGTGGCGTTGAAGTTACTGTTTTATGCCAACACCGAATTGAAAATTAATGAACCCAAGGTGCTGCTATTCTTGCAAAAACAATTTCTAGCACGACATTCTTCGAAATACACGATAAATAAATTGAAACCTACAGTCAGTACTGTTGTACTAGCAATGTTCGTTTCCGGCGACTCACGATTAAATCTATAAAGGGTTTAGATCACGCACGATACACATTCGAAGTGTTGAAATTATTCATGGACGTCACTAAAATATCAGTACCTAGTGTGTAATTTTGTTTCCATTTACATGAACATTGTCACATTTTGTATGTTCCATATCATTCGTAACTTTACCTTTCGTTGGCAATTGTATCACTTTATTTCAGAGCACACAGATACTTTCTTCAAGATAACCAGTTTTTTCATTCATAAAAACAAAGTATTTAAAATTCTCCCGTAACAAATTGATGCGTGTAAATAATAATTTTATTTCAACAAAAGTGACTCCAATCTTTGAAGCTAACACGCAACGACAGAATTCTTTTACATAATACTAGTTATCTGCTGTCTAAATCACGATAGGTGAAATAGTACAAGGTACCATCAATAATGTTTCAAAATATTTCTTAAAAGCTTTTTTGTGGAACTAATGGAAGATGTGTTGACATTTATAAGTTCCTATTAACAAATATGTGGTGACGTAACGAGTCATTTCAATTTCACGGCCCCCCTGACACAATCAAGATTAGGTCAACAGATAAAAAAGTTTTTTCCGAAATCGATTTTGAATAAAAACTTTTTATGAAATAGGGCCAAGTTCTTGTAACTTTTAGGGGTATAGAATCGGGTCAATAATACTTTAGTCAGGTATTATTAATTGCTGGTTCGTAAAGAATGTTGATTTCTTTCTTTTTTACTTTTACGTGTCTACAATCGAATGTGACCTTTGGTATTGTAAGTATTGTATGCAAAATGAATATAGCCCCAATTTACAGAACTCAAGCGTAATGGTCTTTAAAAGAATTATAGTTTTAAACTCAAATTAATACTAATTCAATATTTACATTTCAATGACCATCCATAAGCAAATCAACCTCATTTTGAACTGGGTCACATATTGACTACACTTTCAAGTTGTCAATCTTTTAGTGAAGATAATTATTATCCATTAACAGCTTGTATTACGATAGCGCAATTGAAGACCGTGTTTAGTATGATTCCCGTTTAATTTCATTAGATAATTCCTACACATGTTGGTGCTATGTCTACAAAGTTACTTTTCACCTGCTTTTTTTCACTATACGATTTAAGATATGCATTTAATTAAAGCAAGACATGCGTTTCCATCTTATAAAGAAAATTTATCTACCGTGACGACCTCCATATCTTCCAACGCTATAAATAAACTTGGTCTTCTCGACAGTAATTTCACTTTCTTCTAGCGTCACCAAGATATCTGTTAATAATATCTAACCTATGACCTGACGTCTTACATTATCTACAGAACTCGACTCTTGAAAGACTTTCGCTTACGCGTATAAAGTCCGTCCACCACTTCATGAAATGACATTTTCTTCGATTAACGTGCTAATGCATAGATCACACAGTTCACACGTTGGCCTCCGAGGCCGATCGATCGTCGGCACCAGACGAACCCCTTTAGCTGTCAAAGGTCGCAGGTAGCGGTGAAAGTGTACGATGCTTTCGCTAGTCGGTCCACCGCGTGATTGTGTCCCCGGCTTAATGTCATGGAAAGTACGCATGATGACGAAAGTGTTAGATGATATTACGGAGTTGTAGAAATTATAGTGATTGTATTTTCTCGAAATATTTTTTATCAAACAGTTTTAAGAACAGACTGATAACTGTATTTTTCATTCAATATAAATGTCACCGTAAAATTGTCAAATACGTTATATTACAATATAACGTGTAACTCTCTAGCGATATTGTAAAGTCTCGAATTATTGTCAACTGAACATACGGAAGTATCTCGATATTTCTCAGGATTGGTACAGTATCTTTTCATGAGAGTGGTACCACTGGGCAAGGGGGACCCCTCCTTCACTCCACACCGCGTGAGTTTACTACCATCGCATGCATTTCACGAAAAATAATGCGTTTTATTGTAAGCAGTATGTTCATTTGACAATAATTCGAGACTACAATATCGCTAGAGATATTACAATATAACGTATTTGACAATTTTACGGTGACATAAACATCTGTTGCTGCATGCGTTAGTATAGCAAAAACTCGAAAATAGCGCGACTGTTTTAAATTTAATATTTGTCGTCTTCTGAATAATAATTGTCAGGACGAACCTTCGTTTAAAAAAAGTTGTTAAAATTTTTTTGCTAACCCCAATTTTTATTTAACACTACATTAGAAAATAGCACCCGTGCAAAACCGGGGTGAGTCGCTAGTATTAATTAAATTGTGATTATACAAGCCAGGTCTGCGCTATATTGTTTTACTACCCACCATATTAAAATATTAGGGATCAGAATAATAAAGAGCAGACCCATGACCTAAGGAAGGCAGCCGAGGAAGCCAAAAAGCGGTAGGCTTAAAATTACCACAGAATAACGACGAACTTTTATCTTTTATTAACCGTGACCTAAAAAATGCCAGACTCCCGAAAAAGACTCCTCTTTGACCTTTACATAACAATATATTCAAATAGATAGAACCTCTTTTTAGTTAAATATTACCTGTTTTTTTTCTAATTGATGGGTATAGTTATTTGTATTCTTTATAGCTGTACTTATAGGTAATTTCTGTGTCATGGAAACTTGAATCCTCCGAAGGGAGCTAAGGTAATAAACTAGCGAAAGCTAAAACTTTCTCGACATTATTAACATTTATTACTTGTTTTAATTACGCATAAAAGCCATTCGGATTAGACTAATTAAATAATTTTACTTTAGGCTGTCAAATATTCCTCAAGGACCCTCTAAACTTTGTTACTAGCAAGATAAGGCAATATCTAAGAAAATTGAAGGTAATAGTTATATCATTGTTGTTTCTACCTGTACCCACAGAGCAATACACAGACAGAGACAGCACGAGAAAATCAGCGCGGATGATCGCACGACAACTAAACGAACAGACACGAAAAGAGCCGAAGGTTAACAGATAGCAACTGATATGGGGGGATTCACTTTCCGAACGGACGGGGAAAGGTCCATTCGATTAGAACGAGATTTATGTGTACTCGGTCACTTTGGGAACTTTCTATACATTATTATGCCATTACTATACTCGAATAAGATGAATGCGAGTAAAAATGCGGGGTAACTGTTATAACATAAATGAAGAAATAAAAGAAAAATATTTAGGTACAACGTTAGAAATTCTGATCAATTTAGAAAATTGCAGTCAACTGCTGGAGATAGGCCTCTCCCAAACCGTACCACAACACCCTATCTGCCGCATAGTCTGACCCTGACACCCTTTTAAAATCCACCTAACTGGGGGCGTCTCACGTCACGCATGGCCGATACGTGGTCGAGGAATCCTCGTATTCTCTTCGAATTATATTCTCACAGTGGGAATATTTAGGAGATTCCAAGCAACAATATGAAACTGTCCGACCATGCAAATAGTACTCGTAGCTACAACATACTCGTATTTCTCAAACAAAAGAGCACCTAAATTAAACAAAACTAAGCGCATAATAAAGTAAATTACAATACAACAATAAAAACACCTTCAACATGAAAATAAACACCTCATTTCCTACAATTTATAAAGTCCAGCTCATTACTCTTCCTTGGAAAGAAAATACTGCACAGCTGAATTACAGGAACAAAATAATTTAGTCCGAGCCAGAGGCTCTGAGCTATTTCAGGCACAATTGTCTTAACCATCAGGGGTTAATTTGGTCTGAGTACGCGCCGGCTAAAAGGAAGGCTTTATTAATTTATTTGTCCCATGTTTTTCTATGTCTGTATGAAGATTTTTATGACATCGTCGGAGGAATAAGGTAATGAATGAAAGAAGGAGAAAACTCAGAAAAACCCAATAAGGGAGCAATTTCATACATATTAAAGCGGCTATGGGGATCTTGACGTAAAGAATAACATTCACATATGAAAGAAAAAAAGACCATTAAAATCTATAGTATAAATAAATAAACAGAATTCAATTTACACTAAGTGTGCTCACATTTCGTAAAAACCAAGATTTTCATACAATTTTCTGCAACTTTATTAAAAGTTCGGGACGAAGAAAAACCTTAACCTTTATGAGATACTTCATATTTTAATACCCGTGCTAATGAAATTGTCTAGAATAAAAGGTTCAGTGACTAAAAAGATAATTAAGTCAGTTTTGGTGAGATTAACATAAAACATATTTAAATAATTAAATTAGGCATGTATTTGCATAAAAACATGATTTTTCAACCTCGGGCGTTGCATAATGTTCAAGGAACACTATGGATTTTAATATTCATTGATTGTTTTGGTATTTAGGTATCTATTAATGAATGTTACTACTACGTACTGCCTTATTAATCTGGTGTTGCCAAGTACGTGGTAGAGAACCGCGAGGCTATAACTCAAAGTATAGGGATAGTTTTCAAAAATTCAAGAACATTCGGAGCATTTTAAATGTTTACGAGCAGGCTTATGTTTCAAACGTGCGACTCAGTATTATTTTATTTGCAAATCTTTCAGATTATGTTACTAAAGGTATCAATTAAAGGTTCACTGCTAGCCTTACTTTTAAATAAAATGTTAAAACACAGACACTTGCTTATGCAATAATTTTATCAAACGAATATCTGCATACCTACTTTGTGTAATTTATTTCATCACCACTGCTCTCAAAAACAGTGAAGGAAAACATCGTGACGAAACCGGCATGTCCTAGAACTAAAAATTCGTAGACATGTGACATCTACCAACCCGCACTGGGCCCGCGTGGTAGCTAGATTATAGCATACGCAAAATACGCGCTTTGACGTGGAGTTGCGGACACCAGCCCGTTGTACAATACAATACAATATCTGCATACTTCATACATACGATCCTTACCTAATCGTTATCATACTCATGTATTGGATGAAGATATCCTAGAAACTAAAATCTAATTTAGAACATCACAATCCAATTGCAAGAATCCCTTTAATCATCCAACCGTTTAGTAAATCATTGTCACTCACCCAACTGTTCACTCATCGACTCGACGATACTAAAAATAGAATCACGGGAACCCGTCATTTTCTTTAGCCCGAGTTCGTACAATCGTTATTAGCTACTCTTAAAACATTACTTAGTCAAGTTTCTCCATTACTCCGCGTGAAATACCTTATTGTAGTTTCTCATTTAGTCACGTAAAACATTAAAATAGGTAGGTCCAAGTGTTTTATACGGCCCAAGAAATTAATGTGCCTTATAAACCCGAAAATTATGAGAGCATGAACCTGTTTTCATATTCAAGGTGTATTACTTTTGTACAGTGTGTACTTATTAAAAGTTATATAGATGAGAAACAATAGTTTAAAGATTATTTTTTTGTCTAATCATAACTTCAGGTTTGCAATACTTTTTGTTGACTGGAGGACTTCACGCGGTTTCACCCGCGTAATTCCTACTTCCTCTGGTCTCTACTTGCAACTGGTCAGCAATATTACGTCACTGTAAACTGTGCTTTATTATAATAAATGAAAATGTTTTCTGTAAATACGAAAAAAACATTTTAAAGAAACCATTTTGGTTATGGTTTTCGCGCGTATTTTGCATGTTTCTTTATTACCTCGTGTGTTCCCAATGTTTGGAGGGATTTCGACGATTAAGGTATTATTAGATTCGTCTTTCTTCCCACCATCACCCTTACCACCGAACTAGCAAACGTACTGCGGCGTACCATCCGCACTTGGGAGATATACCGACGAGTCATACGCTTCTCCTCCACTTTTAGTAGGCGCACTGCCAAAATGTGGAACGCTCTGCTTGCATCTGTGTTCCCACTCACATTCAACTCGCCGCCTTCGAAGCAAGAGTGAACAGGCATCTTCTGTGCACGCTTGTTCCATCATAGACCTCATCCATCGCTTTCCAGGCGTGATCGAGGTCAAGAGCAGGCCCATTTTGAAACAAAAAACACCAAGTGTTCTTATAAAGGTGCTTAAATTAAAAAAAATATATATATAATTATATAAGTGCTGTTTTTTGTGTGAAAATCGTTAGTATTTTTCTTTAGCCAAAACTATCGAATAGGTTACTTATCAAAATGAAGGAAATGACAAAATTTAAAGATATATATTACAATTTTTAGTCGGGTTTTTATACTTATTAAATTCATCATGCGTAATAAGGAAATAAAAACATATTTTATCGAAAAAATAAGAGCTCAAAAAATTAAATAGCTTATCGCGGTTAATTAAAAAAAATTATCCGCGTAGTTTACCTGTTTTTACTGTATGGTTTAAAGTTCGGTGTTATCGTTACTTTTGAGTCCGTCGTACACACATATCAATTATTATTAGTTGTACCACTGATAATAAACTTTACAATTAGAACCGATAAAACTACTATAAGTAGGTTTTGGTATGTTTTTTATCCACTGGCGTCCTTAGATCGAGAGGATAAATTTTATTTCACTACCGAATAAAAATTTACAAAATTTTGTTCGGCATCATTTTCAAAACTACGCTGTGTGTTCAATGTTCCTAAGATACACGGAAACCGCAGTGTTCGTGCACGTGCCCAGGTGTGTGGACCTGCCTTAACTTGTTACATACAATATAAACGACGGCGATGACATAACAAAATGTTCAAACAAGTGACAGATACATGAAAATGTCGTTAGATGTTGATTTATGTAGGTCTGTGACAAATGTGTGAGACGTCAGTTAAGGCTCTCACCTGATTCCATGCTTATCAGTATGACTGACACTGAAAGCTTTATTTGTATTTCTGTTTACTTTTAAAAGTAATGATAAATACTGTAAGCATAAGCACACATCTTCATGGCATCCTATGTCACTGTTTGCTGATGACAGCACTGTGACCATTAAGAGTACTGATGATCGAAACCATAATGACGTTGTCACTGAGACAATAACCTCCATAGTGAAATGGCTAGATAATAATAATCTTAAAATAAATATTGAAAAGACGAAATTAATGATGTTTAGCCAACGTGCGAATCCCAATATGACAGTATACTATGACAATAAAATTATAACACAAGTAGAGACATCAAAATTCCTAGGTTTAATTATTGACAAAAAATTAGACTGGAAAGCACACACGGAAGAGCTAACTAAACGAATTAGCAAATCAGCCTATGCCCTATACAAACTGACCCCAGTGATTAACGTCGATGCTTTAGTCACAGCATATCATGGTTTGGTGAGTTCAGTATTGAGGTATGGTGTAATTTTCTGGGGTAACTCGACCAACAGGGAATTAGTTTTTAAAGCACAAAAAAGGTGCATTAGATCAATGTTCAGACTCCACAATTTAGACTCGTGTAAGCCATTCTTTGTTAATTACAAATTGTTGACATTGCCGTGTTTATATATTTTTGAGGTAGCAGTATTTGTTAAGACCAATTTAGACCGGTTTGACAAAATATCATTTTATAACACACGAACTCGGCCACAGAACAATAACTTGTGCGTAAAAAGGTCTCACACAGCGTTGATGCATAAAAGTGTTTTTTGTATGGCACCAATCATATATAACCACATACCTAGTTCAATTAAGGATTTGAACATACACTTATTTAAAAAACGGCTTAAATCTTTGCTGTTGAATAAAGCATATTACAGCATTTCGGAATTTTTAACAGACAAAATGTAGTTGATCATAGTCGGTACGCATTGACATAGTATAACTTTAAATTCAATTCCTTTTGCCTGTTTTTGACATTGTTGCACGTGACATTTTTGTATTATTTTAATGTTCTTTTGTATTTTGTTTATACTTTAGTTGAATTTTTGACGTAGTAAGTGACACTTAGTTTTGACATTTATACATTTTCTGACGTGGTTGCACATGACATTTTGTATTATTTTAATGATTATTTTATCTTTGGCATTTTGTGTTATAAGTACTTGATTTGCATTTTGACGTGGTAAAGTGTCACTTAGTTTTGACATTTATATATATACATATTTCTTTTTTTTGTTTTTGTTATTATTTTTATTTTATTTCATTTTTTTAATTAGTTATATGTTTTTATTCTTTGTATTGCAGTAGTATACTTTAAAAGGTTTTTCAATTTTTAATTTCAATGACCTCTATAAATATTTGTACGCCTTCGGGCATAACATAGCGCGCTTGTAATCTTTTAAAACAACTATTTATTGTACCTATGTTAACAAATGATTAAATGACTTATGACTTATGACTTATGGCATTGAAATCAGACGAGAATCTTTTAAATTAAAAATAATTTGTAAAAATTTGTGTTGATAAGAAAAATATATTATACTAGCGGACGTCGCGTAGTTCCCGTTCCCGTACTCCCAAGTACGGGGATAAGATATAGCCTATATGTTACTCGCTGATAATGTAGTTATTCATTGCTGAAAGAATTTTTCAAATCGGTCCAGTAGTTTTTAAGTTTATTCGTAACATAAGAAAAAATACAAATGTTTCTTCTTTATAGTAGGTATTAGTATAGATGACCAAAGAAACGTTGGATGGACTGTGTAAAAGATGATATGGCTAGAAAGAAAGTGACTACTTAGATGCCAAAACTAAACTGCGCCGTCCCCAAATAAACTGAGATAATGGTAGGACAATGATGATGTTGAATAGAAAACATACTATTTAACAGTAGCCAAACGAAATTTTAAAAGTTATTTAAATAACATTCATAAACGTAGTGTTGCTTCGCTGAGAGGGGGGGGGGGGGGAAATAATATGAAAATTATTATAGTACCGACCCAACAATAAAATAAAAGGATCGGCTCAATCAAGCAGCTTCAATTTATCCATAAAGAATGTCGCAATGATCAAAAGCGGCATCATTACGATAACAACGCAATCGAATTTCGCCTCCAAATACGAAGAATCGGTAACAGTTATAATCAGCGCCCACAAACACTACAATGGATATTACGCAATGCGATAATTTCCTCCGAACAAAAGGTACAGCAGTAATAATAATAAGTGCACAGCATACAATGAATGCATTCATCATAATTCAACTTCAATGAAAACATTCAGAGCTGTGGTTGCGAATTCTCAATTGGATGCGATTGCTAAACTAAATCTGCAAGTGTAATCACATATTAAAAAGAGATAAAATGATGAACTCATCCGTCCATCACTTATGGAATGGAATGGAAATAGAGGCAAGACGGGTACTCAAGGTTAGGTGATGTGATGCATACAAAACTTGAAAGACGACTTTATCAAGATACCGTTAACGTCGTAAATTTAACATTAAACATTCAATTATGATTCTAAATTACAAACTGGTATAGACAAGAATGAAAATAGTTTTGATATAGTAATGGGATATAAATATTTTATATGATACAAAAATATAAGCAGGTGTTCACAATCAATACAAAACACGAAGTAACGGTGTCTTATATACCATCAACTTTACTTCAACGGATACATTTACAAGTTACACGTGTTCTCAACCTAATTGCACTATCAATGGTATAAAGAACCGCTATAAATATTCATGTTACAATACTAGAAAGTCGTAATTTCCACTGAGAAAAATACATGAAAATTGATTAAGAAAATAAAAGTAAAATGTTGGAAAAGCCAGTAATCAATTCAAAACATTGATTTATTAGCAAATTGGTGTAATTGGTACTTCGATGTTTTTATAAAGTTTTCCAAGGTCTCACAGCGGCTCTTTAGTAAATTGGTCCCGGTCATTTGGGTCCCGCGGGATGAGTTTACCAAATTATTGTTTTTATGTCATTTTCTTTGGTAGATTGGTCCCACTATTAAAATTAAAAAGAAAATGCCTTCGAATTTCAAATTTGAGTAACAGCGTGTAGAAAAATGTTAGGCGGAATAAAAATAAATCAAAATAGAATCCCGTGTGCCCCACCGTATTTTTAACATTGTATGGGATCGAGTAGAGTTAGTACAATTGTGCTAGTTACCTTACGAACAGTAGGTACTAGGGTGGCATGATTCCAAGAAGGTTTTTATCAAAAGAACACCGTACAGCCAGAATTATCAAAATCCAGAATTATCCAACTACCTTGAGCTTATGCAAGCCTGGTACTTTTTGAGGAACATAATTATGTGTCATATTTAGGGAATGCAGAGCCGGTTCCGATAAAGAACTGAGACTCCCTTGTATTGTATAACGGGCTGGTGTCCGCAACTCCACGTCAAAACGCGTATTTTGCGTATGGGCATAACCCATCCACGCGGGGCCAGTGCGGGTTGGGAGACGTCACATGTTGCGATTTTTTGGTTCTAGGATATGCCGGTTTCCTCACGATGTTTTCCTTCACCGTTTTGAGAGCAGTGGTGATGAAATAAATTACACAAAGTAATGTGCCTGTCTGGGTTCGAACCTGTTCGTAAGTCGGGGCCGCCACCACTGGGCCACCGGGACTCCCATACTTTCGATACTTTAAGTAAGCATATAAGACAGTACGTTTAAAGTATTGAAATGAAGAAAGCATGAGAAAGACGAAATGACAGGACGAAATAAAAACATTTAAATCAAACAAATTTAAATCACGGAATAAACTTATTAATATGTCACGCACCGGGCACGCTCAGCAGTATTGGTAATACTGCTGAGCGTGCCCGCCTGCTGGCTGTGGGTGAGTAGGAGTCGGGCCTCTGGCTTCAGACACTACCGTCACCTAATATTGGCACTACGCTAGGTGACACAACCTTCCGGCTCACGCCATGTTTGCGTTTGAGCGCTCCTTGTGGGGTTCTATATTGCTGCCAATGTGATAAAGCATTTGACTGCCTCAGACACCATGGTATGAACGTAATGCCTATGGAAGTTGGGCAGAATTCAGAACTAAAATCTGTGAATGTAGATTTTCTTCTTTAAAAAACAAAGGAATGTTTCCTTTAAGTAAAGTTTGCTATCTCCAGTATTTAGAGTAGGTACTTAATTACTTTCACTGCAGGTGGCAATGAAAAATTCCACCCCGTAAATACACTTACGTTCCCCAACAAGTACTAGGCTGGCATGAGCTCAAGGTGGTATGCATTTCAATAATTATTATTCTGGATAGGTACGGTCTTCCAGTAATAAATACCTTCTTGGATTCATGCCAGCCTGGTACTGTTCGTAAGGTTACTGCCCGTAACTAGCACAACAGCTGTACTAAGTACTAGATCCTATGCAATATTTTTGAGTAGTTAAACTAGGTAATATAAATATTAACCCACCCCCGTCCCACCAGTGTGGACACGGGCGATGAGGCCAACGGGAATCACCATATAAATTAATATCAAGAAACTTTTCTTCTTGACTATACAAATTATAAAATTGGTCAGCGGGATCAGTTGACCAATTCAAAAATTCAATAGGTCGATTCATCCCGCGGGATCCACCTGTGTGGGATGAAATTACTAAAGAGCCCTCACAGCATTGTTCTACTGTCACATTGGCATGCAAATCATAATTATTATAATAAAAAACTATTTAAATTTTCATTAACAATATTAAAAGGAAGCCTGTAGTTTGTTGACCTTATAAGCACATCGCATTTATATCCAGAGTTCAGCACTACTAGACTTTTTTTTTGGGACAAGCCCACCACACTATTCCCAAACCACTGTAACTCCTGAAAGGCAGAATCACCAGTGGCGACCACCAAAAAAGTGCCGAGACAATGAAGCTCGACGAAATCCAAAACACGAATTTAAGTATCTTGGATCCCGCAACGAAATTAATCAGAAAAGTATAACGGAGGCGTTATACTTTTCTGATTAATTTCGTTGCGGGATCCAAGACACTTAAATTCGTGTGTGAGTAGTAAAAAACCGTAGTTTCCATTTCCCTCCATATCAGCAGGAGACTGAACGAAACCAGGCCAATAGGCACAAAGCGACGTTTACAACTAGGATAGACCCAGTTACGAGCACCACGGATAAATTTTAACATTAATGGGAGCATCAATAGACTGCCCACAGAAAACAATGTCATACTGTCATGTTACGGACAAGCTAGACAAAAACCCATGACCAGTGATCCACCTTAGCCCTGGATTGAAAAAACTGGAAGTCATGGAAAACGGCCTTTACTCAGCAATGGGATAACATAGGCTGACAGTTCAGCATATTCAGTATGATACTGCAAACAGAAGCAAAAGCCACTAGTCGATGAACACTGCTAAAAAAGAAGAAGAGAAGATAATTTTTATCTTTTAAAAGTCGGAAACGAGAATAAAAGTAAAATGTTTCCTTTAAAAAATAATCCAGAACTAAAGGTTGAGACTTTGAGTCTTTGATAGACATGTTAGCAGTAACGAAACGGATCCCAACACAGCCTATGTCAATGGCCAAGCAGCCTAATCCAATAAAGCGTACATTATACAAGATGCCTCCGTTGACGATACACGTAACGGTAACGATATTTAACAGGTTTCCGAATACGGTGTGCGAAGCGAGCTTGAAAAGAAACTCATTAATTCATTAGTCGCTATAGTATCTAGCTAGTCGGCTTGTTCGGTAGACTTGTTGGTTTCTGTTTGAGAATTTGTACGACATCAAATTGTGGTTCGTTTAAGTAGGGTTACAAGATTTTTGCTTGAATTAGCTTTATGTTAATTTTTATTTATTTTTTCTCTCTCGAAGAGACACTCCTCCCACTCACTCCTCCCAATACATTATTATTAATATCGGTCTATTTATCATCGACCTTTATTGATTATAAATTATACTATTAAGTCGAAATAAATAGGCACATTCACTGAGTTCATCACCAATTGATAAAATTCCATCAAAATGAACTACAAACTCAGTTTATAACGTAATTTAATTAAATTATTATGTACAAACGATGTACAGAAGGAACAAAAAATAAAACACTAATGTGACATTTATAAAGCCGAGAATGCCGTCTGGAACGGTTCCGGAGCCTCCAGCGATGACCCTATCTGAGATTGTTCAACGGACAATAAACCTTAAAGGGTTACGATAAGGATCAGAACGGCTGGGATTTACGACGTGTTTATAGCTCGATAATAACATTAAAATATTACCTGTCATGTGTTGAGAATGAGATTATCTTTTAATATTGCTTTCTTTTGTAATGCATGTTGCTTTGTGCAAACGTCTACTTTGATAACTTTCGCACTAACGTGATTTCTTACAATCACGTTTGCATATTTTTCATCCTCTTCCGTTCTACTTATACGCAGTCCGAAGGTCAATATGGCACCGTTTATAACGAGAAGCTTATAGCAACATTCCAAAACAGCCCACAAGAAATCGTCAATAATTACCATATTTATACGTAAACCACAAATCTCTAATCGGAATTAATTAACTGTCCTACATTTACGAAAACGTCGACTTTATAAACATGGTTTTGTAAACACAAAAGTTCGAAGGTAGAATCTTGAAAATCATCCGGTACACTTTTGTAAACCGGTTCCAGATAATATTAACAATGAATGTAAAATGTTTATTAATGAGAGTAACAAGACTAGGCGACGGTCAATGGTAGCGGCCTTGGCCAACGCTGCAGGCACACGATATGGTATTACATATACAGTTACACTATTAGATAATTTTGTACACGCTACAATTTGAGTTCAAGTTCTCCTTACAGAAAACGTAATAAATGTATTTTTCAAAACGTTGTCCAACGCGACAAATATCTCCTGTATCGTGGGTGCGTGCTTTAACAGACATTTAAACTCTAAACAAACAACCAGACCCGGAACAACTATTAGTAGGCCATACACAAATATGAACCCGCAAAATATCTACATAATGTTGAGCGAAAAAGCAATGACACCAGCATGGACCAGGGCAGCATGGCATAACAGAGAGGAGGACTGTTATGATACTCAAGAGTCGTAGGTAAAACAAGGCTGACAATGATGATGATATTAACGGTGTTATCATATTATATCGTATTATTATCACTAGCCACAACATATGTCATAACAGTCATAACACACTCGCTGTCTATGAGAAATTGTCCACCTTATAATAGTAATGATGTTATTTTCTACAACGAAACAGCGTTATTGTTAAGCCTTTCGATGGAAGTAATCGTCACAAGACCAGGACAGCATGACACCAGTGGAAGGAGGCCTACGCTCTGGATTTTAGCAGAAGTTGGAATAAGGCTGGCAACGAAGATACTATTATTATCTATCATCATCACTGGCCACTGACTCCCAGTCCTCAGTCGATCAGGTACCAGACCTCTAAGAGTAATGGCAGCTATACTCCACTCACACGCGAGAATCTGTACACCTTATCATATTGTCCGCATTGCTTATTATAAGCTTTGTAATCATGTCATTCACTGATTCGCTACCATATATACTGTTTTTAATATTTCTGTGTTCGCTACCGTATCCTTTGTTAAGCCTATTCGATGGATATAGTCGTGCCGTCTTGATCGGCAATTAATTGTTGCCATTGATTTATGCGTTTGTTTACATACATGATCTTGCGTTGTACAATATGGTGAAGACAATTAGCGCATACAGATGAGGTAACACTGTGCTGAAACATAAATTATAAGGAGTGATGTTGCAGTGTCGTGTCAATAGATGTGTTAGCTGGTGCATTTACTAGTATCACACAAGTAACTGAGGAGCTCGTGGCTTAATAATAACAGCCGCTTATGTCGATCTTCAGGTTACCGTGCTTGCCGTTGTGGATGGGTGGCAACCCATTACATACCGAGCTTCCTCCGTGCCTCGGAAAGCACGTTAAGCAACTGCTGAGCCAACTGGCCCCGGCTGTCATTATAGATCTTTGACAGTCGTTACAGGTAGTCAGTGGCCCAAAAAGTCTGACAACCAGACTTACCAAGGGGTATCGTATTACCCAGTACCAACTGGATTGTAGAAGTCAGATAGGCAATGGCTCCATGTAAAAAACTGGTGGCTTTTCCCTAGTCAAGGCAGATGATGACACAAGTAACCAATATTGATACGTAGTAATATTCTTTTACGATCGAATATTTGGGGAGAACGTCTTTTTGTGTTCCCCGAGGGTATTGACACGGATTTTTACCAACTAAGCCACAGTTTTTTGTAGAATCTAACTGTGCCAAATAATATGTCTGATTTTGTCAATTTTTGTTTATCAATTTTAAGACATTATCTCCTATTTGGATCATCATTGGAGCAACTAACTAATGGACCATCAGTTAAGATTATTGTTTAAATGAATATGTAAAAACGTAATAATTAAGTTAAAACATTACCGTACTTACTCACAATAAAAAAACCGTTAACATAGCAATAAAAGTCTAATTCATAAAATCAACAGTCATAAATTACGAACGCAAACAAAACATGAGTTAAAACTCCAAAGTACATAAAAACATTGGTCCATAAAACGATAAAACCTAGTATTGTATATCAATCAATGTCGTTGCAAACATTAGGTAAATTGCTGATAATGGTACTATACATTTTGTTAACTATGATTACTCGTACATTGTAGTAATTAACCATTACGACTAACAGAGCATTGAAAACAGCGCACTATTAAATTTATGTGCCTTTCTGTGTTTACTCAACTGGTTCCTTATTAAAATTTTGTGCCAAAACAATAACCGTAGTAGAATTTTCTAGGACACAAATGTAAATCTATAAAAGACGAAGTTGCCCTTGGCTGTCTTCAGACTAATTTATTTATAGATAAACATATTTTGTTTACAGTAGTAATAGAAGCCAGAGCCTGTTATTTCGATCCTACTATATTATACCTACTTAGTACTAAGTAGGAGAAGAAAAATTTGTAAGTTTATACGTAGCGAGTAATCTTCGGAACTATTGGTCCGATTTCGAAAATTCTTTCACAAATGGGAAGCTATAATTATTATTCCCAAAAGGCAATAAAATGTTCCAATGGGATAATGTCCGACCGTAACGTAAGCAAAACCGCAGGCACAAACTAGTAAAATATTTTATTTTTTCTGTTTCTGGCTTGCAAACCACTTGCGTTAGTAATCTACAGGATACACACAGCTCAATGTCGAGCCTGAATGAGAATAGCTGAAAAATCAGAGAGGGCATGTTCAGCTGTGGACTGTGAATAGAATAGAATAGAATAGTATTAATTTACCTAAAAACATGGTGACCGCGGCGAAGGTGGTGTGACGATCTGATCTTATTTTCGGGGCAAACATGGCCAGATATCGCTCAAGATAGAGAGGTTTGGAAGGAAAAAGAGGAACCCTTTGCCCAGCAGTGGGACACAAGATAGGATAAGGAAAAAAAACATGGTGTGTGTGGTGGGTGATGATGATGATGACAAAACTCGATTCTATGGAATCTTAGTTAACAACTGTAGAAAACAACCTACATAATACAATCACCAAGTCTTTTGGTCACTTTGAAACTAACTAGTCCACTTTTCAATAAGACTGAACAGTGCACATAATAGCAAGATCTTTTAAGAAAACGACGAGTAATGGTACCGCTTTAGTTTCCAAGTTTGCTATAGGAAATGGCTCATTATGGTGTTCGAAAGTAGCATGAGCCGGTGAACGGATACTATTGTAAATATTTACTGCACTCATAAACAGATTAAAATATTTGCTCAAAGTATTTTAAGTTCTTTAGCACAAGCTAGTAGCTAGTAGTAGAGTTTAGTGGAAGCTTTAATTTCTTCTAGTTGAAAAGGGTGAAGAATATCGTATTATGTACTTAACTTTTCCATCATATCATCATCGGACACCTTATCACATTATTTAGTTTAAGCACGTCATGTTTTTAACCCCTGACGTACAAAAACGACGGAGTGTTGTAAGTTTGACGTTTCTGTGAGTGTGTGTGTCTCTGTCATCATAGCTCCCGAACGGATGAACCGATTTTGATTTTGTTTTTTTTTTGTTTCAAAGATGAATTAGTCGGGAGTGTTCTTTGCTATGTTTGATAAAAATCAGTTCAAGATGGCCGCCGCCACAAAATGGCAGATTACATATTTATTCAACAACTCTCTCTATATGGGTATCAAATGCCTTGTGAAATTATGACCCTATGTGTGTCAGGGGTTTTTTTAATTTTTAATTTGATGTTACTTGTTTTCCATAAATCACATAGCTTGCCGTCATCTCTGTAGTACTTTATATGTCATAACTATGTCTTAATTCTATCAATGATTAACTGCATGATTATTTTTGCTATGATAATTTGAGCTTTGTTAAATAAATCTGTTAACAACACCACATAATAATGACAATAATTAACAGACTTAAGTAGTTTAACTGAGATCAGTTAAATTAGAAATAAGACACCTTTAAAAATAGCTCAGTTTATTCACTCCTATGGCTCTTGACCTAATAAAGCTATAAATAAGGTAAACACATATTTCAGCAGACACGGAAGCGTTTGCTCGCATTAAGATGAGTTTTCACTGTGCGAGCCAAAAGAAAACGAAATATTCGACGACTTACATAGTAGGGACGAAGTCAAAACCCATAAAATCTATTCCTGAATTAGTCAGCTATTACACTGGCATCCTATATCGAGGAACGTGGTATTTTAGTTTGAAAACATAACATAAAACTACGTTTGTTATACCCGAAATAACCCACCGGTGTCCTGAACACCATTTCACCAGTTATGTTTTAAGCTTGCCGGGGATGCGTGGCCCCGGAACATAAAGGGCGAGGAAGGAACATGGATTGGTTTAAGTCAGTAAAAGTCTGACACTCCCTCCCTCCCGCTCCGCCCAGAGTGGGGGAGAAGTGATTTGATGATTCCCCATCCGAAAAAAAAAAGGTTCATGGAATAAGAGCGAGCCTATTGCCATCAACCAGACCCAAATACAGACTCCTTACTGTGAAATTTCTGATGGGAAGTTCAAATATACAGATGATCAGGATACCTACTTATCAAGATAGTTTTTACAAAAAAGGTCGTGTTCACCAATATCTAAGAGTTTAGGTATGCGTATGTTTACTCAGGGACCTTTTTTGAATCGACTAAAGATCCTAACGTTATATTATACAAATCACTACCCAATTTTGTTCAGAATTCACAAGTGGCCTACTTTCTGTTCAATGTTTGGAATGTAAATAGACGCAAGGTTCTCAAATTGGAAATACTTTTAACAAAAAAAAACTTTGGGAAAACCTGTGATTGTTGATTTACTGTATACATGCCAGGCAAATCTATAACTTGTTTATATCAATCTGTAACGGAAAACTCTAGTATTGACATGTTTGTAACGTGCTCGCAAACACGTTCGCCGTATGCAAATGGCTGCATTCAATGCTCCTTTCGTGTTCGGCATAATAAACGCGCACCTTTAAATTTTTACTCGTACTTGTTTTAAATCTATATTACAGTGGGTTCACTGAGTAACCACATGGAGTACTTATTTCTGAAGCCATATTTGTGAAACTTATTTCTGTCTTTGTCTTATGCTTCTAGAGCCAACAGTTTAGGTTATGCATTATGTATCAGTAAAATTGAAGCCTTCTAATAAATAGATCAAATCACTTATGATCAACTCGTCTATTTAGTAAAATAGGCATCACGATGACTCGACAAAAATCTAGACCGAGAGTGAAATTCTAGGCCAAGGTAAGATAATCATCACACACGTCATTTTTAAACCAATTAAAACTTAAATTAATTTTAAGTTCATAAAATGCACAAGGCTATAACATGTTTGGCATCTATGCTCTGAATGATGCTGAAAGAATTTCAGCATAACGTTCTTAAGCATAACGTTATTAAACAAAAATTCGCGACTCAATGTCAATGCTACCTAAAAAAACAAACAATTGCGAAAACGGAAACTGTATCCGAAAGCAACGAGGTTGTGAACTAAAGTGAACACAACATTATGACACTTATTTTAAATGTTGGTAATAGAAAAGAGCCAACATTAGCATTCAAAACTGTTCCAGTGTTAATTCAAAAATCATCGGTCGCTTACCTTTTACTACTGGGACATACGTCACAAGAACAATACAATACACGAATGGTCAGGCGCGCGCTAACGGTACGCCAACCAAGCCGCGGTCAAAGATTCTACATATTCAGCCGACGTAACGGTTCCAACGTTTCTTTTTGTTATTTCTACACACGCTCTTATGGTAAATTGCTTTATTTCACGGTCCCATTTCATGCAAACACTCGTTACATTAATATCGTTCATTTGTTTGATTATATCTTTAATTTTACGGAAATAAGGATTATGATGGCAACACTGATTGAAGTTATCTCGTTTGTTTGATAAAGTTGTTTTTATAACATGATAAACATTTTAATGAACGTTTAAAACGTGATGCGTGTCATAACATTTGTATATCAACCCGACGCATGTCGGTCGCGAGAGACAATTAAATTAAACAATGGTGTATGGGGTGACATTTAATGGACTTTCGGCCTTGTAAATTGCTTGATTGGTTTTATCGACGAGCCAGCAAATTGATGGTGTAGTTTACAAACTGTCATACAAACTTGCAACACGTGCACACAGTTTTAAAATATGAATGGACGTTTTGTTTAATAACAAAAAAAAACTCGTTTTTATAGAAAGGGATCTACATAGACTCGACTTAATTTAATCCCAAATCTCACTCATAAAATAACAAAGAAAACCGGAAAATATGTAATGAATGAATTATTATTCAAACGCTTTATCAAATACAACAAAAGCTTTCATTTACATATTAAATGAGGATTCATTTTCTCTGAAAAAAGTAAAGTGAGGGCAGTAAACACCATTATCATTGAATCGACACTCGATGCTAACAATGAGAGTAAATCTCATCGGCTCACAATCTCAACGAAGAAGGAAGCAAGAGTGTCCATTTATCAATTGTAGACATCAGACGGGTACAATAAGATGTGCTTACGGACATTGTGTCTTGAAGAATGAGTCAAGTCTCGGGGTCTTACTGTTGAACAGTTGACACACATAAAGGAATACGAATGAAGGCGACAATGACACAGCTATAGATGGCACTCGACGACGAAATAATGTCAAAGGACGGCACTTTATATTTAGAGCAGTTGAATTAATTAATTTAAAAGCCAACTCCACAAGCACGGTATAAACATCGTTTGTCGAGATTGTAAGTAATTAAAAACTAATCTCACAGTCACATAACGAAATATCAATATTTAAATTCAATTAACACTCACACAAATAAAATTACTGGACGAAGACCAAGACCACTAAAAACAATGGCTGCATCGGTAACAGCTACGTTAATTTATAAAAGAGAAAAAAATATGAAAGGAAATGAGGTTGACTATCTACAATAAATGATTTAGTTTCCGAAGTGAATTGAATAGAAGTGACTCATTATTTCCAAACACGATCTTAGACAACACGTGTGGGAACAATGGAGATGGCGCGTCGAGACAACTCAAAACAATGAATTATAATAGCAGAGCCCCATCCAGAAGCGAAGATGATTGCGAGGTGTTATTTGACCTCCAGGGTCACACTACGTGGTCTCGTGGACGAAGCATTTGAAAGCGGTCCGATGATAAACGAAAGTTTAGTTGATTGCTTTCATACAAATTTTTTGATGGTCATAGGTATCATGTGACCTCGAAACGAAAAATCAACAATCAAGGTCAATTTCTCTTTGAATTAGTGTACCATATTGTGATGCTTCTTCTAAGCTTGAATAGTACAGACAGCCTGAAAATATGCAGTAAATTTTAGTTTACGTCGTTTTTTCAGATCGTCTTATATACCAAACGAACGATCTAATAGTAGAGAGATGAATATTCACACAAGTTATTTAAATAACCACAAAAGCAAAAACCTAAATAAAGAAATGAACACATTTTTGAAGATATCAAACTATTATTCATAAAGATATTGATAAAGATAAAGAAGTTCATCAAGAAATAATCAAAACACTTAGCGCTACCCATTTATTAGTAAAACTGATATTTGTTGCTGATAACAACTACTCCGAAACTATACTGAAGTATACTTATCAGACTTCATAAAGATTACAGAATGTTATCAAAATCAATAATGTTGGTGAAAATGTCAATTTCGAGGAAATCAAACCAAAATTGATCAGGTGTTGCTCTTTACATATTTTTTTTATTTTTAAATATGTAAAGAGCAACAACAAATGTAAAAAAAAACTATTAAGGTTAGATATTACATTTGGTTTTCTATAATCATGGTTCCTTCTGTAATTCCGTTGTTTAAATATTTATCTTAAAATCTACGGATCGGATTTCCTTCCCTCCTTCTTATTCTCTGTGATCTAATTCTTACGCATCATATCCGTACTCGGCAATTACGTATTGTGTTATCATTTGTCTTTTCGTTGTAAAAAAACTTTTTTGCAAAAAATAAAACCGACTTCACACAAAAAAGTGAAAAATAACTTTAGCTTCAGAAGTCGGTGACCTTTATTTGATTGATTTAGTTTTTTTGTCACCGACTTCTGAAGCTAAAGTTATTTTTCACTTTTTTGTGTGAAGTCGGTTTTATTTTTTGCAAAAAAGTTTTTATTTTTCACTTTTTAGTGGTTCACATGTGCATACCCTTTCACAGCGTACCAGCGTGATTTTTTGTTATGAACTGGTGTAAACAATAGACAGACATGAGATTTCAGCAATCCCAGTAAGAGACACACATTTGCTACATTTAATGAGGAGTTCCGTTGCCTTTCTCCGAAGTTTTTCATCTAATCTTTACCAAATTTAAATGGGATCACTCCGAGAAAGTAGTCTTTCTAAAACTACCCAAATCGCTTCTGGTGTGCCTATAAAATTTGAAAAGTTCTCTCTATTTCTCCAGGATCCCATTATCAGGATCCTGACTTGATGATTATGGGACCTTCTGGGAAGTATACCCTTTCAAACAATTAAAAAACAAATTCGGGCCAGTCATCTTCGAGTAATCGGGGAACATTGAATTGAGAACCTTCTCCTTTTTGAAGTCGGTTAATAACGACGTTATGGTACGTGACCCAAATGTCCGGATAGCCTTTAAAAGATTTGGCCTAGTATCGTTAATTTGCTTCTAAGAATTGAAGAGCTCCGTTCCTTTGTCATGGATCCCATAATCAGAACCTAACCAAATTCTCATCAAACTACCCTTGAAGTACCCTTGCCAATAAAATAAAATAAAACAATACATGTCAAGGTAACGGCTTATCCCCAATAAATGGAACTTAATACACCTAACTGTCGAAATCTGGGAATATTGTACACATCTGCGTACCCCCTCAGAGCATACAGGCGTGATGTTACGTCATGATGTTGTATAAACAATAAACATTCAAGCGATTGCAGCAGTTACTGCAGATTTGCCGTGTATTTTTGAAGAGTTCCATTGTATATCTCCGAAGATCCGGATCAGATCTTCAGCAAATTAAAATATAACCACACGGGAAGCACCAGCTTTCAAATTAAAAAAGAATCATCAAACTCGGTTCACCCAGTCGAAAGTACTGAGGTAACAAACACTGTCGAAATCTGGGTGTACTGTACACATCTGCGTACCCCCTCAGAGCATACAGGCGTGATATTACGTCATGATGTTGTATAAACAATAAACCTACAAGCGATAACAGCAATCACTGCAGATTTGCCGTACATTTTTGAGGAGTTCCATTGTATATCTCCGAAGACCAGCATCAGATCTTCAGCAAATTAAAATGGGACCACATGGGAAGCACCAGCTTTTAAATAAAAAAAGAATCATCAAAATCGGTTCACTCAGTCGAAAGTTATGAGGTAACAAACACAAAAAAAAAAAAAAAAAAAAAAAAAAAAACATACAGACGAATTGATAACCTCCTCTTTTTGGAAGTCGGTTAAAAACAGATAATAATGATACTGCTTCTGTCAATATTTTCTTCTCACTGTTTGTTATCTTGTGTAATACCTAGGCCAATCTAAGGTTACTGTACTGATCATAAAGTAATTTCCACCTGTAAATCTTACGAGCAATTCCTAACGTTTTTCTTTGTCTGTGTCAACTCCGATACTTGCAAAATTCTCTACATCCTGTAATTCTATTTTACTTACTAGAAAGTTATCTTCTCAACCCAATTTGTTCTACAACAATTTAAACTCGGCAATAATTAGCTGCCCTCCCCGACCGTACGAAATCATGGTCGTCTAAAATTTGCTCCCAAATCACAACTCTATATCCTTAATCGGTCAAATTCGGCTTATCGAGGGTCCAAACTGGACACTAATGGGCTTTTAAGGTCAATATTTCAGGGCCCCGGTCCGTGGTTGGGTAGTAACGTGCTCAATAATTGGTCCCAAGTCTCTACGGGCCAAACTCCAGGGAAACATTTAGAGCTAAAACGTTTGTTACAGTTCGGCTGTTAAATTTAAGCACTCCACATAGGTTACTGTTTCAGGCAATAGTTACGATGCAGATGTATATAATTTTGAGGTTATTGACAAATTAAATAAGAAAAATACTAGGTGTAGCTACTTTCACACCTGCTATGTTGAAGAGGAAAATAAACCTGAAAGGCTTTATAGGAAAACATGCGACAAAAATGTTGAGTTGCGAAAATCTCCCTTATATACTCGTACCTTAAGTACTGGGTGATGAGAATTCAATCCCTTTTGTCTATAAAGCATAAACACGATAGTAACCCTTTCCGTTGAGTCAACTTTTCTATTCATGCGTGAAGACAAACACGTCGTAGGCATAATTAAGTTCATAACGTATTATAATTTAAGGGAGAATTTATATGTATACTTGTACTAAAGTGAATCTGACTGTATATTAATTTGTATTATTACATTAATTATTTATCGATTATTACTAAATTAAAATTGCAGAAATGCGTGTTGAAAAATGATCAATCATTATGATACAACGCTGAAGGTATTAAAGACAACCTATAAATCAACTGTATTGATCCGAAGAAGATTTTTTTAATGAATAAAACACGTTTAAATGCGGGACAGTAACATCTTTATCACATAAAACGTTTTAGATGTTAAAATAACGAACTAATAAAGTGACATTTACTACAAAAGGGACCACAAAAGGGCCGCACTTTAATAGGTGTTGTTCCAGTGAGCAAATTGTAGTTACACTAAGTCTCAACCCAGGGAATTCGGTTTTTAGTCTGGAAACTAGTGAGCCAACGACCTGTAATTTGACTAATTTTGTGGAAAGTTAGGCAAATGCTAATTATGTTTATGCTCGTGCCCAAAATGTTTTATACCTAAAGGAACACTTAAATGGATTAGAAAAAAACAAGATAGCTATGCAATAATTTAATGATTTTTGTACGAAATCAAGTGAGATGAACTTGCATGGAGAAAATGAGAGCAACGTCATCAGAGTAAAAGTTGATAAAAATAAAAATCTAGAGAACTACTTAACAGTATACTACATTAATCGTCAATTGTAAATTAATGGTCAATATCTTAAAAAAAAACGAACCATGTCATTAAAACATAGTTCGAATTTTACTTACGGAAACAGGCAACGCTGACAATTAGTGATAAGTACCTGCAATTAAAAAAAAATGATCATTAATATTACAAAATTTAAATGACACAGAACATTATGAACTTGATTATGATAAAACGATCATTGATTTCACTTTTTAAAACAGATATTTATAGATAAAAACAGTATTATTGACAATGACATAGTGCAACAAGCCTTCAATTGAGACTTCTCGTCCTTCTTTTTCAATCACAAAGAGGTGTTGGCAAATGGCAGACCTTTGTTCACACTGAAAACGTGTTCCTAGAATGAATTTAAGGCCTTCACTACAGCGGAACCTGCAATCCTATAGATTTGGCCACAGATAGTCTAGGAATATCGTCCTCTTGTAATTCACGTGGCTCGTTTCATGCCAGCCTAGTCCATAGCGCCGTTGTCATCGTCACAATATGATCACACAAAGGAGCTGACAACGTATAGATCCGATTGCCTTTACCTCGGATATTGCTTTGTTTTCTAGTAACAATCGGTATTACTTGATGTATGGAATCTTAATAGGCTATTCGGATTTGGATGCCTATAGTCTTGGCTTTACGGAGAGAGTGGGTTATATATTGTAAGAAAGTGAGTGACATAAAAGAATTCCTTTCAGTTAGTGTGACCGAAATTTGATTTGCAATATTGTTCTTCTTGTGTTTTACTTGCAACACTCATTACTAACGGTCGTCTTAAAACGTACTAGGTCCAAGAAATTGAATAAGTCAAACCGTTGCTACGAAAGAATAAGAAGAAAAATGGTCGTATAAAAAAAAATGTGATGCAGCTATTATTGTACCTAGTAATTGAAGTCCTTATTGGCTTAGCAAACATGTTAGTGGTTGTTAGTACCGAATCGGCTGCTACTGACAATTCAACTGATACAATACTAACCTAATCCTCTACGACACCCACGGGAAGCGATACTGTGACTAATTCCTACACACTAAACTAAAATAACATAACATGTCGCGTATATTCCCCGAACGGAGGCAGAGGTTTACAATACACTCACGTTAATTCGCCAGTATGCTAAAGTCCCATAATGTTATCAGGGTTAATCTTATTGCCATAAACCAAACAAAAAATCATACTTGCAGCAGAGCTGAGCAGCGGTGGCCCACATGTCCTAGAACCAAAAATTCGAAGACATGTGACATCTACCAACCAGCACTGGGCCCGCGTGGTGGATTATAGCCCATACGCAAAATATGCGCTTTGACGTGGAGTTGCGGACACCAGCCCGTTGTACAATACAGTACAAAATCATACTTTGGAATCCTCTGATGTCATTGTCATATATTTCCTGACCTGGACCCCATGGTCAGCAGTAGCGCTTCAAACTTTCAATCCAACAGGCTGCGACTTACAACCAAGGTGGCAGACAGGGCCTACTTATTTCAAAGGATTATCATCAAACAGTACTCATCATATTTTCTTTTCCCAACCACGTTGGGCCTGACTTCTAATCTAACCGGATGCAGCTGAATACCAGTATTTTAAATGGAGCGAGCTTCCTATCTGAACTCCACAACCCAGACGGTAACAAGATCCTGTCATATCTCTCAAAGATGTACAAACGACTGCAGACACAAAGGCTTAAGGTAGTTTCCTGGTCACGGAGGAAACTCGGTATGTAATGGTCGGTCACGTGACCGAACCAGAAAAGCATGGCTTAACCTGACGATCGACTTGAGTAGCTGATATTATTCGGCCTCGAGCCATCAAACAAAACTGCAACTAATATTAAAATTCTCATAACCTACTCTTCTGAGGTAGTAAAATATTTACAGCCACTCGGCCTCATGTTTGCAAAACACCACACACCGTCAAATGACGTGACAATAAATTCGCTTCCCACAAACATTCCAAATTTGCGGCCATTGTATGATACCAACTAGGCCAACTATGAAATTTTAATAACTGCTTAGATGTACACCTAAGTAGTTCTTGTATAGAAGTAATGGTGCATGTGATAAAACTATTTGGATCACTGTTATCAAAATAATCAAACGTATGATGTAGAACCTCCTACATCATATTCGTAACCGTGAACGGATTCACAGCTCTTTAGGTCACTTTTCATATTGCACCATTACAGTATTTACTAGTAGGTATAAACTTCTAAAGGAAAGGTTCCCGAAAAATACGAATAGAAAAAAGCAAAACCCAAACTCAACAGAAATCTAGTAAAAAACGACGATCACAAAGATCTACAGCAGGCAGTAACGGAAGCAACAATTTATCACAAATTTTCTAACAAATTGCATTACAAGCTTGAACATTTTAATTGGATACCGACATTGCTGAAGAAATTGCAGCGATAGTAAACCTAAAAGATAGGAGATTAGACGATGACTTAAGAGAACCAATTTTATTGTTGGAAAGAAGGAAATTGAATCCAACATCATCACGTATTAAAAATCAGGGTAGAGTAGCAGGTAAAAAAACAATTGACGACTAGTTTATACGCCCTACACAAAAACGATGTAATAGAAAATCCACCTAGCAATACATTTGATAAGAACATTATTGTTGTTCAAAACACATTGGCCGCACGATAACTGCCGCCCGAATGATTTTACAACATGTTTTGAAATACGCGAAATTATTGCAAATATAGTTTTCTACGAGAAATTGCATTTTGCGTTTTATAACAATGTTTCGAGTTTTATTTATGAAAGACATTTTGTATTGTCAGTAAATGTTGTTAGCCATTTTATTCGTAGCTTTCGAATGTCGTCGCTTAGAATAAGTGTGAAGCTTTGTATTTTGGGATTGTGAACCTTGTACAAAATAGTGTTAACTGTTCTACCGTATACCGTATAGTAAAATAACCGGATATACTATTAAATAGTACTGAAATAATCCAACAGATTCTGAACAAGTAAATAAATCCATAATATCTACTGTTTACGTGCTCGGATAAATTGAGATAATCGAATTCTGTAATTACACCACAAAACATACAATTGCGCAATCACATCGGGTAATAGACAATACAATAAAAACATAGCGCTGAACTACTGAGCGAAAAATTGCTCGAATGCAACACACATTCATCTTATCTTTAAACATTAATAAAGAACGAGTGTTATGATTGTGTCAATTGTCTGCTTTGCAATAATGATGTCATTCAATTCAATGACCGCAGACCAGCAGTATAGGCCGAGCGAAATTATTACATACAAAATTGCTGGCACAGAATTGTTATTTGTAATCAAGAGTATTATGAATGATGGGAAGAGAACTTTCACATACGTTGTCAAAGTTATCCTCATCATCATCCTGTCCTCGTCCTATGTTACTTTGGGTCGGTGCCATACCTTTTTGTCTTTCAGTCATCATGCTATCATTTACTTCCTCATCTTTCATAATCATTCAGTATACAATACTTTCATATTTGCTTTGGTCTTCCTCTCTCTCTCTCCAGCCATCAACATTTTCATTACATCTTCATGATCACTCTCTTAGACAAATTCGTTTCATTCATTTATTTCTGACCCTCTTTGTTCCTCATCATCGTTCCTCATTAACGCCATCACTGATCTAAGAAATGGTAAAACTTTATCAGTAAACTGGAGGCGAAAATCGTTAACATTGCAAACAACCTTATGCGGTTAAACAGGTACTCTTGACCGACGAATGGCCTCCGGTGACACCGCAGCGCGTCACTACTACCCGACCGGTACCACGCGACGACGATCCAAGAAATACAAACGATCGATCCGAGGTGAAAACACCAATAGCGAGTGCATAGACGACGGACCCGGTATAACTTAGTATAGGGTCGATGAAACCTGTTCGACGCTCAGCTCTTGGCAAAGTACTCATTTCTTCGGACGGCTAATGCTTCGATTATAATCTTGGTCTAGTAATGAATGCTTGGACATCCTATGGCGTTAGAAGAGCTGTGTTTATTAGAATTGCGGGGCTGGTGTTACGTGACGCAACGCTTTGTGCAGCAATTCAAATTATTTTGCCAGATCAAAATGATAATATTGAAATGCTTTCATCGTGTTGCAGCTATAATATGCTTTTATTAGCCAGGTATGGTAATGCCTAGTTGAGTGATAAAACCTTCAATTAAACAAGACATACAACTCCGCACATTCTACTCGCGTATGTACATTTTTCTCACGCTTTTTCTTTGCACATGCACATGCTTCATGATTAATTAATTTGTATTTTTTCCTGCGATTATTGAAGTAAGGAAACTAGTTCTTTAGGAACACCTATCGTGTATTCTACCTCAGTGTGGTAACAGCCACAGCCCTCAACAAAAAATATATGGGCTATCGAAACACGCGTAAACTCCAGTCTTTGAATACTTATAAATAAATAATGAGTACTCGTAGTAACGGTTTTACTGGACTTTTCATCGTCCTTGTGTTTTTATTTTTAGAATCGGAAGTACCTACCTTCAACAGCTCTTATCTTTGGGGCTAAAAATAACTGGTAAGTGGTTTTCGCGTCTTTCAAGTGACAACTTTTTACACTTTGCGTTATAAATCTTCAGCGTAAATAAACCTTCAAATAGTAATTAAGTAAATTAAGACCAATTTCGAACGAACGGACTCAATCAATGCAAAATCCCCAAACACTTTGACTCATCAAAGATTGGAATTCCCCTAATCATTATGTAAGATCTAAACACAACCATACAATATCTTGTTACCAAAGTCTTGTTACTCAACCACATACAAAATACGGCCGATGATTACAAGTTTCCTTCAACATTTTACGAGGCTTTTTACAACAACATTCGGCCCCCTCGTAACGCTAACTAGCATTCTTTACTAATAGGGACCCCTGCTTATCTTGTATAAGCCATTCCGAGGAAGCCCGCTAAGGTTTTTGTGTAATATCAGCATAAAAAATATATGTCTTAGTATCGTAAAATTGTTCAATACACTTCAAAGCAGTATTTACGCTCCCTATAAACTTTTTTGGCTTCAGACGATTTTTACAGAAATTTCTTTGAAAACGTCTTGCACAGAAACTGCTTTGATGAAGTTTATATTCAGTTTATCCCTCTAGAAGATAAGTCTTCTGAGAAAACAAATTTAATATATTAATGAACAGCTGCCCAATGAACATGAAATAGCTTAGGGTTAACAATAAATAATCTACTAGAACCAAATTGGAAGATTTGAAGTCACCGGCGGTCCGTCGTAATTTGGAAAAACCAAATCACATACATAGAAAATATCTCACAAAATCTTTAGCCCCTGCTGTTTTCGTAAAGATGAAGTGCGCGGACGCTATAATCGATACTGCGAATGAGGAAAATGCCAAATAGTATGAATGTGGATAAGAGTAAGGAAAACCAAATAGAAATAATGGAAGTTTGTGTAAAAAATTAAATGGCAGAATCACACATGACGACTAGAAAAGTTTGGAAGAAGAAAACTATGCTGCGTCGACCCCAAATAAATTGGGATAAAGGCAATGTTCAAAAGTTGTCGTTTTTATTGACTAAAAGAAGGCAGAAGGTTCTGAAATAAGAGACTTTGGTATTTACAACTTGAAAACTAGTTAGAAGACAAACAAATGGAGAAGAAAATAAAGCAAAATACAAGAGCTCAAGTCATATCAAGTCACGATAAGAAATTGTGTCGTTGCTTTAAGTACTGTTCTTGTTTATGCATCCAACAAGACTGTATGCAACTTTTCAACTACGTAAAGTTACTAAGAATACTTTTGAAGAATTCTTTCACAAACTTAATAGTCATCTTTCTAGTTTTATGACAAGTTGAATGTTCAAAGTTGCTTTGAAAGGAGCTGCTGTACTGTGTATTGAAGTTAAAAAAAAATAAGACTAGGTTTTTGTTTTTGTACTTACCTCGACTCGGCCTCGACTTATGGATCTAGATCATGGTTTTGAAGCCAGACAGGTACTTATTTTAATTTTATTTCAGTGACGAAAACATCGTATTCAGGGTGGAATTGCCCCGTTTGCCGTATCCAGCTTGTATTTTTCAACCAACTTCCAAAAAGGGGAGGTTCTCAATTTTATTCGTCTGTATTTTTTTTTTTCTTTTTGTGTTTGTTACCTTAGAACTTTCGACTGGGTAAACCGATTTTGATGGTTCGTTTTTATTTGAAAACTGGAGCTTTCCGTGTGGTCCCATTTTAATTTGCTGAAGATCTGCTGCTGATCTTCGGAGATATACAATGGAACTCTTCAAAAATATACAGCAAATCTGCAGTGATTGCTGCAATCGCTTGTAGGTTCATTGTTTATACTATATCATGACGTAACATTACGCCTGTATGCTCTGAGGGGGTACGCAGATGTGTACAATACACCCAGATTTCGACAGTGTTTGTGACCTCAGAACTTTCGACTGGGTGAACCGATTTCGATGATTCTTTTTTTATTTGAAAGCTGGTGCTTTCTGTGTGGTTCTATTTTAATTTGCTGAAGATCTGATGCGGATCTTCGAAAATGTATGATTACACAGCATTTTATTAATTCGTTAACATAAGCATTTATAGTTATTGTAATGTGAATATCATTGAAATATAATTGAGTACACATTCGGCCGTTTTACTGTAAACACCTTGGTAATAAGCAATAATTATTTTATCAAGACGTCATCAAGAACATTCTGTCTTCCATCGAAACAATCAAGTGTTTTATCAAGCAAGAGCCCCTACAGGAGATATACAATAGAACTCTTCAAAAATACACGGCAAATCTGCAGTGTTTGCTGGATGATTGGATGTTTATTGTTTATACAACATCATGACAGAACATCACGCCTGTATGCTCTGAGGGGGTACGCAGATCTGTACAATACTCCCAGATTTCGACAGTTAGGTGTACTAAGTTCCATTTATTGGGGATAAGCCTATTACCGTGACATGTATTGTTTTTATTTTTTTTTATTGGGAAGGGTGTAATTCAAGAGTAGTTTGATGAGAATTTGGTTAGGTTCTGATTATGGGATCCATGACAAAGGAACGGAACTCTTCTATTCTTAGGAGCAAATTAACGATACTCGGCCAAATCTTATAAAGGCTATCCGGATATTCGAGTCACCTAACATAACGTCGTTATTAACCGACTTCAAAAAGGAGGAGGTTCTCAATTCACCAGAAAGTATAGCGGAGAGAAACATCCACCCTGTGTAACGGCATATCCTAGAACCAAATAATTCGAAGACAAGTGACCTGAACTAACCCACACTGGGCCCGTGTTATGGATTATAGTATAGCCCACTCTCTCTCATAGAGTGGAGGCCTGTGTTCCAACAGTGGGAACGATATGGGCTTAACATGTTATGCTTTAATTTTGCGGAAAATGGAGGGTCAAACGATAAGACCCTTGTGAAAGGAATATTATCGGATTACAGCTGGTTGCTATGATCAATTTCTTTATAAGGTTTAGCGACCATGGCAATAGAAACAAGGAGAGTTGGAGCGTTGGCTAATAATTTTATGAAAATATAAACATACTGGAGAACAACAATGTGTCGTTTAATACGACTAAAAAACCCGACAACTGAAAAATCACACTCTAATTAATTCGTGGTTTACACGGTAAAATCGACTCCTCCTTTTGTTGAAGTCGGTTAAAAAGTAGCCTATGTTACCCGGGCTATAACAACGAATCGACGGACACCTTATTCATCAAGATCGGATTAATAATTTAGGCGCTGCAGTGGAACATACGTATACAAACATATACATAAATCATGATTTATCATTTCAGCCGAAAGACGTCCACTGCTAGACATAGGCCTCCCCAAAGTATCGCCACATTCACCGGTCACATCGAGTGGATTCCCGCAGGGTTCACGATCATCGGTCCACCTAGTGGGTGGTCTTTCAACGCATCGTCACCCGGTTCGTGGTCGCCACTCCAGAACTTACGACACATTTACAACTAATATATAAAATTCTCGTGTCACAGTGTTAGTTATCATACTCCTCTGAAACGGCTTGACCGATTTTCATGAAATTTTATATGCATATTCAGTAGGTCTGAGAATTGGCTACTATCTATTTTTTATACCCCTTAGTGATAAGGGTTATCCACCCCAAACTTTTTTTTTAACTAGAAATAATTTATGGCAAAACAATGTTTGCCGGGTCAGCTAGTAGACTTCTAAAATCATAACCTTTCCATCATTATCTTTTCTCTTCGTCGTAGTCTGATAAAAACGGAGGAATAACGAGTCTGGACTAATGGCGTGTCTAGGGGCCAACAATACGGCAAGTCCGAAAGGCAACCAGACGGTTCAGAAACCCTAACATTATGGAGAGTAGTAGAATAGAAGTGCTAGTTAAGCTTTGAGGTTTGTATGAAAGTACCTCCACTCAGGGACTCAAACTGTAACCGTAATAATGTGTTTTTAACACTGTTTTTAAAACAGTTTCAACAGAAAAATACTTCTAGATGTAACCATGTAACAGATACAGTAATGTTACCGAATCAAACTGTAACCTTTTATATGTGTTTATAAGTGTTAATATGTGTTACTGAAATAATCAGTTTTACAACAGACTGCGACTAGATTTCGGCTATCCAATGGCAAAGCTGAGTTTACCTGTTAAACACTTATTAACACTGTTAAACCTTTTATATCTGTTACAGATATGTTACGGTTACACTTTTGTAAGTGTTTTGGGTTAACACATTGAAAACACATTTATAAGTGTTACATATTTGATTCTGTTACCAATTCAACAACACTTATAATTCTGTAACCTTTATGAAAGTGTTTATAAGTCCCTGCCTCCACTATACTGGACAGCGGGCACGGTGTGCTTGAAGTCCAATTCGATCAAGACAAGCATCTAATCAACGAAGATTGTGATCAAAGTCGATTAAATCCGATACGGTTGCTAAAATCACTCTTACTGAAGGTATATTTTTAATATATATCCGGTGTTTTAAATAATTATGATGCGTGGCACGATTACGTAATCAGAATAATATAAAACACTATAGTGCATAATAAATGCAATGGCAATTAATGTTTTATTACTCCGCCTGTAAATTAAATTGTATATAAAAGGTAAAATAAAACTAATTACGTAGATAAATAAAATAGTCCACTATTTAGACCAGTTCAATAAAATACTTTTTTTGCGTTAATGAAAAAGAGTTCATGTTTTATTCATATATGGGTTTAAATTGATCGTTTGTATTGTTGCAGTCAACAAAGTAACTTTCACTGTGCCAGAAAAGGTTGGTTTTAAACTGAAAATAAGTGAAACCATATCGAGTGTGTATTATATGGGGGCTATTTCCTAACGCGCTAATCGAAAGCAGGTTTTGCGATAGAATTTCAATGAACAAGAGCACTACAAAATTGGCATTTACCCTTCGATCATACCCCACTCTGTAGTCAACGCTGCGTTGTTCCATTAAATTAACTTGAAAAGTTAAGATTATAGAACGTTTTGTAAAGCTGATAAATAATACTGGAAACTCCAGAGAAACATATTATGGCTATTAAAGGACTGCCATTGCAATCGAACTTTCCGAGGCATGGCAGGGTTGCGAAATGTATTGGAGGCTCACCCATCCGCCTACCGACCTTGCAAAATCGAATTATAATAAAACCTAGTGAATTGCACAATAATTTGCACCATGCGCATTACGTTAAATTATTGTAAACTAGCTTCTGCCCGCGACTTCGTACGCGGATCCTGTTGCTTATGCCAGCGACAACGGGGTCGTCGAAGATCTGAAACGTCTGATGTCGAATTCTAAGAACCCGGGGACGGGAAAGTAACGGATCTTTCCCACCTGAGCAACACATACCATTTGTTTCTTTTTGCCATTTAACAGCTTCACAAAAAGTGCAATTTTTAGCCATACCTCCGATGGCGGAATATGTGGCTTATTCAATCATAGGAGACGTAAATGCACTCCGTGTCTTATCAACCCAAGGAAGGTCGCCATGCCCTTTTTTTTCGGTTGGGAAATAATCAAATAACTTCTCCAACTCTGGGCGGAGCGGGAGGGAGTGTCAGATTTTTACTGACTAAAACCCATCCATGTCCCTTCCTCGCCCTTTACGTTCCAGGGCCACGGTATCTCTTTCGAACAGTCCCCCAGCCCCGGCAGGCTTCGACCTTTGCGGGCCCCTCCCTTTATGCTGACATCTCTTTGAGGTGCACGTGGAACACGAACGCGCCGTCGACACGGCAGGTCGCCATGCCCTACGGCTATATCTTGAGACACATCCGGTTTTTCAGATTATATCGACATTCTGTTCAGAGAATGTCGACGTCGATCAGAATTCAAACGTTCGTTCAATGAACGTGCATCGCGCATCACGCATCACGTTCATCACTCGTTTCAAAAGACCTGTTAGTAGATGTGCGAATACGCTGAAAACTCAAGCCTGATTCTGTATCGGTAAAAATTTCGGATTCGCTCACGATCAGCGGACAGTCGCGCATCACGTTCCGCACTTGTCTCTAAAGACCTAGAAGAAGCTATGCGTAGATACGCTGAGAAGTCAAGCGCAATTCTCTATCCGTGAACGTCTCCGACTCGCGAGACAATGCGTGCCGTTCACGATCACGGTCAGTCGCGCATCACGTTCCCTACTTGTCTCTAGAGATCTAGTAGTCGATGCATAGATACGCTTGAAACTCAAGCGCAATTCTCTATCCGTGAACGGCTCCGACTCGCAAGACAATGCATGACGTTCACGATTAGCGGTCAGTCGCGCATCTATTCTTCACTGGTCTCTAGAGACCTGGATGTAGAAATACGCTGAGAACGCAGGCGTGCTTCGCGATCCGAAGAGGTTTCCACGGAGCAAGTTGCAGCCTGATGTTCTCGAACAGCATCAAGTATCTCCTGACGCTCTTCGATAGATTCTTGGGATCTTATGATCCTCAATCTTTTAGCTCCTTTGGAACATTGGGAAAGATTTGACCTCTTTCTAGGCATGGTTATAGTTTTGTTGTGAAGATACCTGATCAATTGAAATCTAAGTAACTGCTCCCCTGCGTTACCGGGTAGGCTACCGAGTCACGAAGATAACTGGAAAAGGAAATTAATTCTACAACAGGTGTCCGAGATCTTCGATTTTTATAAGTCAACAGAGAGTGCTCACCAGATTGAACAACTTTTGCTAAGACGTCATTCCTATATGTGTTATGGTGTAGCTGGGCTCTTGGAGTTCCACAACAGGTGTTCCAGATCTTCGATTTTTATAAACCAACAGAGAGTGCTCATAAAATTGAACAACTTTTGCTAAGACGTCATTCCTATATGTGTTATGGTGTAGCTGGGCTCTTGGAGTTCCACATCAGATGTTCCAGATCTTCAAACTTATACTCTCAGCAGAAAATGCTCATCATGTAAAACAATTTTTGCTATGGTGGCATTTTTGTATCTCTTATAGTTTAGCTGGTCTGTTGCGGTTCTGCATCAGGTGTTCAAGTTTCCAAGATAAATTATAGCCTCATAGCTTCTGCCCGCGACTTCGTTCGCGTGAAGTTTTGATATCGCAACGCATCGCCTACTCAACGGAAGTTTAAACTGCTTTGTTCCCGCTTGCAACATTTCTTATTGCTGCTCCGCTCCTATTGGTCATAGCGTGATGTTATATAGCCTATAGCCTTCCTCGATACATGGACTATCCAACGCAAAAAGAATTTTTCAATTCGAGCCAGTAGTTCCGGAGATTAGCGCGTTCAACCAAACAAACAAACAAACAAACTCTTCTGCTTTATAATATTAGTATAGATTAAGACTCGGTCACGCGGAACCTAAGTACTGATAGAAATTAAGTGTATTTTTTAGATTTCTCGTATTTCAAAGATAACTGGTTTGAACCTTTAAATTTATTCCAGCCCGAGAATTATTTGATTTGAATAAAAGTACGGTCGGTACGTAAAATGTAATCCAAATAGCTTGTTCGAACTAAGGTCCATGTTCACCGAGAAGATAACAGTCTGATTATCTAAAACAGCTGTTTAAAACACATTTTTGTATGGGAACATGTCACTTTGACAGCTGTTTTACGATAATCAGGCTGTTATCTTCTCGGTGAACACGGACCTTAGTCAACCGCGAACCGGAAGACGATGCGTTGGAAGACCTCCCTCTAGGTGGACCGATGACCTGTTGAAGGTTGCTGGAATCCGTTGGATGCGAGTCGCAAGGGACCGGTCAATTTGGTGACACTTGGGGGAGGCCTATATCCAGCAGTAAACGTCTTTTCGGCTGAAATGATGATGATGATGATGACTTAGGTCCATGTTCACCGAAAAGATAACCGTCTGATTATCTAAAAAACAGCTGTCACTGTGACATGTTCCCATACAAAAATGCGTTTTAAACAGCTGTTTTAGGTAATCATCAGACTGTCATCTTTTTGGTGAACATGGACCTTAGTCAAGCCATTGACAAAACATAACGGTAACTTAAAATACATAAGAACCTACAAAACACAAAAATAAGATACTTCACTCAAAACGTATAATCATCAAGTAAAATTCGGAGTATAACACTTAGCAAGTCTTCAAGTACTCGTACATAAGTGCACATGTAAGAAAATATACGGAAAATAAATAACATTTCACGATATTTTTCTTTTCTCTCGTCACGTGTGAATTAAATCAATTTTCCGCGTTTATAAGCATTGTGCAATTATTATTATGCGGTAGTAATTGCTTCTTTTACGTAAAAACGGGTGCAAGGTCATCAGTTATCGAGTACATAAACTGTGTGTATGTCACATTAAATAGGAAATTAGTCAGGTGGGCCGCTGTAGATACAACCTGGTCCGGTGGGGGTATACCGATGAAGCGTTGTGTGACTGCGGTGCCTCAACGCAAACTATGGCTCATCTCCTGTCCTGCACTATGTCGGGTTCCACCTGCACTCTGAGGGACCTGTTCGAGGCGACCACCTACGCTGTCAAGGTGGCCAAGTACTGGTCAAAAATAATTTAATTAAAAAATAAAAACTTTTTTGCAAAAAATAAAACCGACTTCAAAAAGAAAAAGTGAAAAATAACTTTAGCTTCTGAAGTCGGTGACGTTTGTATGATTGATTTAATTTTTTTGTCACCGACTTCAGAAGCTAAAGTTATTTTTCACTTTTTCTTTTTGAAGTCGGTTTTATTTTTTGCAAAAAAGTTTTTATTTTTCACTTTTTAGTGGTTCACATGGAAAGTGCATACCGTTACAATTACAACAAGCCAAAACACGACTAGGATACATTGTCTCATTATGGAGTTCCGTGACTCTTGGCTTCATCATCAGATCTGATGGTAGAATGGTTCTTATCAAACGCAAATGCTTCACTTGTTGTAGAAAATATAAAAATTGCTGTACGTTATCCTATAAAATTTGAAGAGTTCCCTCGATTTCGCCAAGATTCCATCATCAGATCCCGACTTGGCGACTATGGGACCAACTTGGAAGTATACCCTTTCAAACAAAAAAAGAATTTTTCAAATCGGTTTAGGCGTCTTCGAGTAATCGGGTAACATACATAAAAAAATAAAAAAAATACATACAGTCGAATAGAGAACCTCCTCCTTTTTGGAAGTCGGTTAAAAAGAGGAAATCTTCGACACGACGAAGAAAAAGAATAGGAAATGGTTTTGTAATTTTACTTACAGATACCTAGTATTCAGAAAAGGTCCATGAGTAACATTTTTTTCGACTGTAAAATTTTTCAGAATAAAGAAACCAATATGCGGTCCCGGTCCCAAATGACATTGACCCATACCGACTACATGTTTTTTTAATCAATGTTATTTGTAATAATTTTCTATTAATAATATGTTCGCGCACTGCAATAAAAATCATTACATCCTAAAACAGAAATTGAAAGTAGTAAAATTTTCACCAAAACGTTAATTTCGTGGTCATTGACATTTATTTAATTAAGATCAACGAGATTTTTCTAACATAAAAAAATGCAAATTAGGTCCACTGGGACTACAGATTTCTGACTCTCGAGTTGCAATCCTACTAATCAGAATATTGATAACGTTGATGGATGCAGAGGGAAAGGAAAGTCAAAGAAAAGATGGACGGATTGTGTGAAGAATAAGAAAAAGGACTAAATGATGTCGTGACGATGAAGACGATGCGTTGGAAGACCTCCCACTAGGACCGATGACCTGGTGAAGGTTGCGGGAATTCGGTGGGTGCGAGTCGCAAGGGACCGGTCAATGTGGTGAAACTTGGGGGAGGCCTATGTCCAGCAGTGGACGTCTTTCGGCTGAAATGATGATGATGATGATGATGATGATGATGATGATGATGATGCCGTGACGTCTGACAGGGGAGAATGGAAGAAGAAAAAACATATTGCACCAACCCCTCGTAGAATGGGACAAGAGCAGGAAGATTTATTCACTTAATTATAACGGTTGTATTTCTAAATCAAGTACAGTAACTACAAGTTACCTACATTAAATTAAAAATTTAAAAACCCCCAACAAATGGGATCATAATTTTATGGTATTTATTTTGGAACGAAGTTCCTTAACGCGGCTTACGGGTGTCAAGCCTTTTCATTTGATACCCATATTGAGGGAGTTGTTAAATAAATATGTAATTCGCCGTTTTGTGGCAGCGGCCATCTTGGACTGATTTTTATAGATCATAGCTAAGAACACTCCCGACTAATTCACCTTTCAAACAAAAAAAAAACAAAATCGAAAATCGGTTCATCCGTTCGGGAGCTACGATGCCATAGACAGACACACACAGACACGTCCAACTTTTAACACCCCGTCGTTTTTGCGTCGGAGGTTAAAAACTAGAACTATAACATAAAATTAAACTTTACAAAATAACAAAGTAAAGGTTCACACTTTCATATATTCCTCTCACAGTGTACTTCTGACATTCCAATAAAATCTTCGTCCATCCATCTGCACACAGATCTGCGGGCCTAAAATGGCCGCTTTAGAAGAATCATAATTTGAATCATCTTAAAAAATTTAAATTGGTAAAATGGACTTTATGTTCATTAACATAAAGTCCATTTTAAGAATTTTAAATTTTAACGTGATTCAAATTATGATTCTGCTAAAGTGGCCTTTTTAGACCCCCTGATCATGTTTGCGCATGGATGATGATGAATTGTAACCCTACTTCATCCTAACCCTTTAGGTGTTATATGTTAGTTGCAATCATCATCATCATTTCAGCCGACAGACGTCCACTGCTGGACATAGACCTCCCCCAAGTGCTGCCACAATGCCCGGTCCCGTGCGACTCGCATCCCACGGATTCCCGCCACCTTCAATTGCAATAACGTTGTGTAATTCAACTTTACCCTCTTTGTTTATTACAACATATTCAACGGGTAGCTACTAAAGCAATAGCAATACAAACTATAATAAAACGCTGCATTTATCGTTGGTAACAGGAAACGCTTTATCGCTAGGACATTTAAATAAAAAAAAAGTATTTGCTTATCCACTATCCGGCCAACGACTACATAAAATTCGTCGAAACTATTCGATAGTTTTAAGTAGTTACAATTAAATGTATTTTAGCAGTGTGAATTTTCACAAATGATGATATAAATTACATCACGAATTACAATTTTTAGGAAAGTATATCATGAATATAAAACGCAATAGAAACCAAATACACTAATAAAACTCAACAACTGAACAACAACAACAACTGAAGATCTTTGACAGCCTGTTCAGATAGTCAGTAGCTCAAAAGTCTGACAACCAATCTTACCAAGGGGTAACGTGTTACCCACGGACCCGCTCCATGTTATGTACTGATTCAGCTGCATTCGATTAGACTGGAAGCCGTTGCCAACAATTATGCATTTAGAAAAAGGCAAGGTCGATAATAATTTTTCATTATTTCTTTTTGGTTATATCTTTTTCATACACAGTCATATTTATAAAAGTAAGCTTCAAGATTTTCTAGTCTCTTTCCTGTTTTTAGTTGTAACCCAAGATCAAAAGTGGGACGATGTTTTACCACAAGTGTATAATCAGTGCCTTTATTTTGATCTCAATACATCTACACTAATAACATCAAAGGGTAACATTTGGAGTTAATCTCCGAAACTACTTCTACTACTTCAAAAATTTCACTAATATTCAGAATAGACCTCCAGTCCAGGGTGGACATAGTCTTGATGATTTCCCATCCCAAAAAAAAAAAAAAAAAAAAAAAAAAGGGTGGACATAGTCTGTAGGTACAGTCAAACCAGAAAATATATGGAATTCCATGATTCTTGTGTTCCCGAGTTAGTACGAACATCGTCGTCAACAAACGCGCGCCGGGCGGCGGACAACCGTTACATAAAACAAATAAATTAAAATCATCTTCTTCTATCGTTCATAAGTTTCTTCACTTCAAATTTTACTTTTAATATTACATACAAAGTTGACACTGAATGTTTTTGTGCACTTTCCAGGCCAAGACACGTGCTAACGCACAAGTTACAACACTTGCCACGTCACGTGTTCGGCCTCGCTATTAACTGTCGCCTAGATCGTAAGTCACTGATAGCCTTTTGATAGCGCATTTAGTGCAAGGAGCCCTAGTTCAATGAATGGAGACAGTAAAATTACTATGATAAGAGTGTAATCATGCACATACAGTTTGCATGCATATGGATGTTTGAGTATGCAGAGAGTAAGGGATAGTGAAGTGCAAACTGTGTTGTAATACGCAAACAAATGATGACTTTAGCACATTAATCTAGTACCCAAAGAAAACATTCTTCTCTGGTCATTAAAAAAACGTGCCACCAGTACCCAGTAACCAGTACTTCGAATAACGAAAAAAATTATAACGATGTCGACGAAACAGTAAAAGAAAGAATATGTTCCTAAGCAGTCAAGCTGTATGGTAATATATCAGCAGTTTTTATTATAATAAAGACGAAATTTTCCTTAAGCAGTGTCGTGTAAATATGAAAATTGGTATCACTTATCAGATACCAAGCAGCAGTATCAGTTACACTAATTTGGCTCTGATTGGTAAATGAGTTCGATTACTGGTGACAATCTGATCTACAAGGATACTGATAACTGCAGTATGATTGTGTAATGCACTCATATGTATAAGTATTTAGATGCTTGTTAGACATAAAATGTATAAATATGTACAGACAGGATTGATTCATAATGCTTGAAAACAACGAGGATTTGAAAGGAGTAACTGTGGTCGTTGCATTGCAGCAGTACGCAAGACTCATGCTGATATAAATTATAAAATACTCATAAAAGCATATTCTTTTGTTGAAAATGTTATTAACACTTTAGTATTACAGGAAACTCAATATACAAGTCAAACCCTTGAAATTTCCTTCCTTTGTAAATTATGTCCCTAGATGAAGAATGACAAATCTTTGAACCCTGTAAAATTATTTAGTCGTACCGATGTTAAAACTAATAGACCTTCGCAACATGTTTTCGCTACAAGCCGAAAGTTTAGTAGGTATAGAAACAGAAATAGCAAGATTTGAATTCTGAACCCTATGAGCCTATTAGTCGTTTTCATACAACCACTATTAATTTCGTGAAGTTACGTAGTTTGAGTAATGTGTTGATAAACTCGAAATCTCAAGGGATGTGCCACACCGGTCGGGGTGAAATGTAATTTATATTGGAGTTCGTGACATATTTCATCATCATCTGCTACTCCTTCGAGACGAGCTTCGGTATAAAATAAAAGCACGTACGAATTTCTGATTTCATAAAATGTACAAGAAAAATGAGTGGCTTCTCGACTTGCTGGCGCTTTTTAGGGTTCCGTACCCGTAGGATAACCAACGGGACCCTATTAATAAACCCCCTCTGTTCGTCCATCCGTTTGTCTATCAGCGGGCTGTATCTCATGATACGTAATAGACAGATAATTTCACAGAATGTTTACTTCTGTTACTGCTTTCAACAGATATAAAATTAAAGGCCCCTACTATGATGGTACGGAACCCTTCATACGAGTCCAGCTCGCACTTGGACATTACCAATCTGGAAATCGATCAATATAAATAGTGATAAAGATAGGCAATTGGAAAGAAAATAGTCAATATAGATGAGAAATAAAGAATGAAGATGAGAAAAATACTCATAGTCACATTAGAGTCAATAAATATTTTTTACGTACATGAAATATTTATCTTCTATTTTATTTTTAAAGCCGATGACGCTAACAGTGATATTTTTTCAACTGTTATTTCCTCTACATATGTCTTATTAATAGTTGAAGACAACAGCAACAATTTCTTCAAAGTCGAAGTGGATTGAACTAAACTTGAATGAACACGCTCCACAGCCGTTCTATGTAAATAGTGTTGACTGGCTGCTAATTACAATTACTCGTTTAATCTAGTAATAAATCATGAGTATAGTACATTGACTCCGCGAATTTCGACCTAGTGCGCTCTTGATGACGTCATAATCATAGCGAATGGAGCAGACGTAGACAGATGTTAGCTAAAACCGCAGGCAAATGGAGTCAATGCATTAGGGAACTTATCTGTTATAACCACAAAATGCAATACACATTTACACGAACCAGTGTTTGAATAATTTAAGTTCTTTGAAAAATGTTATGCTTCGGGTATTACCCAGGTTGAATTGTCAGCACTTACTTAATTGTTTAAGACAAGAGAATGTTGCAAAGCATTATAACATTATTGAATTTCTCAGTTCATGCCACAGTTATTTCTATGCTAGGGTGTCGCGGTACAGTACGTTGCGTGGTTTGTTTTTAAATTAGTATTTAACACCTTTCAATGGTAGGTTCAATACAGTTAGAATTAAAATAACAGCAGACGTCAACAGCACAAGCAGTAACAGTTGACAAAAAAACTAAAGTAGGATAATATGTATAAAGAAAATTAAAATCAAAGCTGTAACGCAAATGAGTAAGAATGCAAAAGGATCTGATAAAATACTCGTAGTTCCTTGAAATATTAGAATAGATTTTGCTACATCTGGTACAATTGACCAAATCCACGGCAGAATAACATAAACTTAGTCGTACACAATACTCTCACAATGATTTGGAACCGAACAGAAACAGAAACTCCCGTGAAGGAACAAGAATCGATGAACAATCTCTGGATAAACTTCAAATTGCAATTTCAACTCGAGAATGTAAGAAACTAATCATATTCAACAAGAACATGGCTGTCAAGCCTATGCATGGAAACGGGTAAGCTTTGTACTCGATATCAATAAAGACTTCATCCAAGAAACACTCGACCCCTTACACTTCTTATAAAATAAATCAAAAGCAAAAGTAAATCCGTCACTCAATTCAGCGATGTTCCCACGACCTGCACCCATTCTGCACCGTGCACTAGTACGGAAGTTAGTCTCCGTATAATTACTCATAACTCAGCTTTGTCGCCCGCGAGAAAACTGTGTTACATCACATTGTCAATTAGAACATGTTTTGTGTATATTACGAAGAACGAATAAATTTGAACGTAACTGTATAATAACTGAAAGCGTAGATTAGGTTGGTAATTCCGTCAAAGAAAAGGAAGGATACGAGGAAAGGAAATACAGAAATATATTCAACGAACACGAGACGCTTTCTGTTGAAGATTGTCTGCTATAAGAGAAGTCGAACTGTCTTTTGATCAATTCTATTGTCTAAATGATAAAGTAGAATCTTTCAAAAACCTCATGTTGAGAACCAAAGTTTTCTTAATTGATTGTAAGATGAATGAAATTCCGTTTCAAATAAGTCATATAGAAGAACGAACTCTCTCGTCTTTAGTTATTTAAAACTCGTCTGTTTGCTGTAGACAGTTTAATAGGTTTGACGCGCGTTAATTTCAGTCAGTTTAATACGCTAAAGCAACACATGACATCGCCGTACGATTATAATTTCAATGGGCCGCTCCAAGCCAGACAAACGACTCTTTTGTCCATACCGTATGGGTGTTCAAAGACTTGTATAAATTAAACACCTTGACGGGCCCAGCTGAATTTACGACTATTGTTTTAAGTAGAATCTCACAGTTGAGTCTTGAAACAGCTAAAATTACCTCAGCAGTTGGTTCTAAACGGTGTGGGGGAACAAAACTCGTTACCGGGTACCTACTGAGTTGACGTTCCAGAAATATGGAAGCCGCCGTGCATAATTTTGATTGGCTCTTAAACAAAGCGCTTTGAAATTAAGCCGCACATTGTTCCCGAGTATTTCTATGCTTACTACTGCGGGCTTAAAACAGTTTCACTGTGATGTTATGGAAGCTTAGGTAAATCTAAGCAATAACCGCGTCTGTTTTATTGGAGAAAAGTTTTAAAACAACAGCCGGCCGCAGTACCTGTGAAAACTCGTGATAGAAATATCAACTTTATTATCATAGGTCTAGTACTGAATATTCATAGGGCGATATTTGCTTTGAAACTTTCGATAGCCGTATATTTGAAAATTTAGTAGTAGTAGTAGTAGTAGTTTTTTGGTTAAAAACTAGAACTATAACATAAAATTAAACTTTACAAAATAACAAAGTAAAGGTTCACACTTTCATATATTCCTCTCACAGTGTACTTCTGACATTCCAATAAAATCTTCGTCCATCCATCTGCACACAGATCTGATCATGTTTGCGCATGGATGATGATGAATTGTAACCCTACTTCATCCTAACCCTTTAGGTGTTATATGTTAGTTGCAATCATCATCATCATTTCAGCCGACAGACGTCCACTGCTGGACATAGACCTCCCCCAAGTGCTGCCACAATGCCCGGTCCCGTGCAACTCGCATCCCACGGATTCCCGCCACCTTCAATTGCAATAACGTTGTGTAATTCAACTTTACCCTCTTTGTTTATTACAACATATTCAACGGGTAGCTACTAAAGCAATAGCAATACAAACTATAATAAAACGCTGCATTTATCGTTGGTAACAGGAAACGCTTTATCGCTAGGACATTTAAATAAAAAAAAAGTATTTGCTTATCCACTATCCGGCCAACGACTACATAAAATTCGTCGAAACTATTCGATAGTTTTAAGTAGTTACAATTAAATGTATATTAGCAGTGTGAATTTTCACAAATGATGATATAAATTACATCACGAATTACAATTTTTAGGAAAGTATATCATGAATATAAAACGCAATAGAAACCAAATACACTAATAAAACTCAACAACTGAACAACAACAACAACAACAACTGAAGATCTTTGACAGCCTGTTCAGATAGTCAGTAGCTCAAAAGTCTGACAACCAATCTTACCAAGGGGTAACGTGTTACCCACGGACCCGCTCCATGTTATGTACTGATTCAGCTGCATTCGATTAGACTGGAAGCCGTTGCCAACAATTATGCATTTAGAAAAAGGCAAGGTCGATAATAATTTTTCATTATTTCTTTTTGGTTATATCTTTTTCATACACAGTCATATTTATAAAAGTAAGCTTCAAGATTTTCTAGTCTCTTTCCTGTTTTTAGTTGTAACCCAAGATCAAAAGTGGGACGATGTTTTACCACAAGTGTATAATCAGTGCCTTTATTTTGATCTCAATACATCTACACTAATAACATCAAAGGGTAACATTTGGAGTTAATCTCCGAAACTACTTCTACTACTTCAAAAATTTCACTAATATTCAGAATAGATCTCCAGTCCAGGGTGGACATAGTCTGTATAGTCAAACCAGAAAATATATGGACTTCGATAATTCTTGTGTTCCCGAGTTAGTACGAACATCATCGTCAGTAAACGCGCGCCGGGCGGCGGACAACCGTTACATAAAACAAATAAATTAGATCATCTTCTTCTATCGTTCATTCGTTTCTTCACTTCAAATTTTACTTTTAATATTACATACAAAGTTGACACTGAATGTTTGTGTGCACTTTCCAGGCCAAGACACGTGCTAACGCACAAGTTACAACACTTGCTACGTCACGTGTTCGGCCTCGCGATTAACTGTCGCCTAGATCGTAAGTCACTGATAGCCTTTTGATAGCGCATTTAGTGCAAGGAGCCCTAGTTCAATGAATGGAGACAGTAAAATTACTATGATAAGAGTGTAATCATGCACATACAGTTTGCATGCATATGGATGTTTGAGTATGCAGAGAGTAAGGGATAGTGACGTGCAAACTGTGCTGTAATACGCAAACAAATGATGACTTTAACACACAAATCTAGTACCCAAAGAAAACATTCTTCTTTGGTCATTAAAAAAACGTGTTGTACTTTGAATAACGAAGAAAATGATAACGATGTCGACGAAACAGTAAAAGACAGAATATGTTCCTAAGCAGTCAAGCTGTATGGTAATATATCAGCAGTTTTTTTTTTTATAATAAAGACGAAATTTCGTGTAAATATGAAAATTGGTATCACTTTATCAGATACCAAGCAGCAGTATCAATTACACTAATTTGGCTCTGATTGGTAAATGAGTTCGATTACCGGTGACAATCTGATGTACAAGGACTGATAACTGCAGTATGATTGTGTAATGCACTCATATGTATAAGTATTTAGATGCTTGTAACAATTCCGAACGTCAAATTCTTAAACATAAAATGTATAAATATGTACAGACAGGATTGGTTCATAATGCTTGAAAACAACGAGGATTTGAAAGTAGTAACTGTGGTCGTTGCATTGCAGCAGTACGCAAGACTCATGCTGATATAAATTATAAAATACTCACAAAAGCATATTCTTTTGTTGAAAATGTTATGAACACTTTAGTATTACAGTAAACTCAATATACAAGTCAAACCCTTGAAATTTCCTTCCTTTGTAAATTATGTCCCTAGATGAAGAATGACAAATCTTTGAACCCTGTAAAATTATTTAGTCGTACCGATGTTAAAACTAATAACTTCTTGAATTCAACTAAAGTAGACCTTCGCAACATGTTTTCGCTACAAGCCGAAAGTTTAGTAGGTATAGAAATAGAAATAGCAAGATTTGAATTCTGAACCCTATTAATCGTTTTCATACAACAACTATTAATTTCGTGAAGTTACGTAGTTTGAGTAATGTGTTGATAAACTCGAAATCTCAAGGGATGTGCCACACCGGTCGGGGTGAAATGTAATTTATATTGGAGTTCGTGACATATTTCATCATCATCTGCTACTCCTTCGAGACGAGCTTCGGTATAAAATAAAAGCACGTAGGTACGAATTTCTGATTTCATAAAATGTACAAGCAAAATGAGTGGCTTCTCGACTTGCTGGCGCTTTTTAGGGTTCCGTACCCGTAGGATAACCAACGGGACCCTGTTAATAAACCTCCTCTGTTCGTCCATCCGTTTGTCTATCAGCGGGCTGTATCTCATAATACGTAATAGACAGATAATTTCACAGAATGTTTACTTCTGTTACTGCTTCCAACAGATATAAAATTAAAGGGGCTCCCCTACTATTATGGTACGGAACCCTTCATACGAGTCCAACTCGCACTTGGACATTACCAATCTGGAAATCGATCAATATAAAATGGTCAATATGGTCAAATTTTATAATTAGACCACGAATAAATGTATGTAATTTTTAATAAATGAATGTAATTTTTAAATGTAGGTATATAGTTATGTAATTTTTCTAATACCTTTGTAGTTAATATTAATTTAGTATGGACCTTGGTCTGAAATAAAGATTTATTATTGTTATTATTATAAATGGTGATAAAGATAGGCAATTACAAAAAATAGTCAATATAGATGAGAAATAAATAATGAAGATGAGAAAAATAGTCACATTAGAGTCAATATTTTTTACGTACATGAAATATTTATCTTCTATTTTATTTTTAAAGCCGATGACGCTAACAGTGATATTTTTTCAACTGTTATTTCCTCTACATATTATTATGACTTATTAATAGTTGAAGACAACAGCAACAATTTCTTCAAAGTCGAAGTGGATTGAACTAAACTTGAATGAACACGCTCCACAGCCGTTCTATGTAAATAGTGTTGACTGGCTGCTAATTACAATTACTCGTTTAATCTATTAATAAATCATGAGTATAGTACATTGACTCCGCGAATTTCGACCTAGTGCGCTCTTGATGACGTCATAATCATAGCGAATGGAGCAGACGTAGACAGATGTTAGCTAAAACCGCAGGCAAATGGAGTCAATGCATTAGAGAACTTATCTGTTATAACCACAAAGTGCAATACACATTTACACGAACCAGTATTTGAATAGTTTAAGTTCTTTGAAAAATGTTATGCTTCGGGTATTACCCAGGTTGAATTGTCAGCACTTAATTGTTTAAGACAAGAGAATGTTCCAAAGCATTATAACATTATTGAATTTCTCAGTTCATGCCACAGTTATTTCTATGCTAGGGTGTCGCGGTACAGTACGTTGCGTGGTTTGTTTTTAAATTAGTATTTAACACCTTTCAATGGTAGGTTCAATACAGTTAGAATTAAAATAACAGCAGACGTCAACAGCACAAGCAGTAACAGTTGACAAAAAAACTAAAGTAGGATAATATGTATAAAGAAAAATAAAATCAAAGCTGTAACGCAAATGAGTAAGAATGCAAAAGGATCTGATAAAATACTCGTAGTTCCTTGAAATATTAGAATAGATTTTGCTACATCTGGTACAATTGACCAAATCCACGGCAGAATAACATAAACTTAGTCGTACACAATACTCTCACAATGATTTGGAACCGAACAGAAACAGAAACTCCCGTGAAGGAACAAGAATCGATGAACAATCTCTGGATAAACTTCAAATTGCAATTTCAACTCGAGAATGTAAGAAACTAATCATATTCAACAAGAACATGGCTGTCAAGCCTATGCATGGAAACGGGTAAGCTTTGTACTCGATATCAATAAAGACTTCATCCAAGAAACACTCGACCCCTTACACTTCTTATAAAATAAATCAAAAGCAAAAGTAAATCCGTCACTCAATTCAGCGATGTTCCCACGACCTGCACCCATTCTGCACCGTGCACTAGTACGGAAGTTAGTCTCCGTATAATTACTCATAACTCAGCTTTGTCGCCCGCGAGAAAACTGTGTTACATCACATTGTCAATTAGAACATGTTTTGTGTATATTACGAAGAACGAATAAATTTGAACGTAACTGTATAATAACTGAAAGCGTAGATTAGGTTGGTAATTCCGTCAAAGAAAAGGAAGGATACGAGGAAAGGAAATACAGAAATATATTCAACGAACACGAGACGCTTTCTGTTGAAGATTGTCTGCTATAAGAGAAGTCGAACTGTCTTTTGATCAATTCTATTGTCTAAATGATAAAGTAGAATCTTTCAAAAACCTCATGTTGAGAACCAAAGTTTTCTTAATTGATTGTAAGATGAATGAAATTCCGTTTCAAATAAGTCATATAGAAGAACGAACTCTCTCGTCTTTAGTTATTTAAAACTCGTCTGTTTGCTGTAGACAGTTTAATAGGTTTGACGCGCGTTAATTTCAGTCAGTTTAATACGCTAAAGCAACACATGACATCGCCGTACGATTATAATTTCAATGGGCCGCTCCAAGCCAGACAAACGACTCTTTTGTCCATACCGTATGGGTGTTCAAAGACTTGTATAAATTAAACACCTTGACGGGCCCAGCTGAATTTACGACTATTGTTTTAAGTAGAATCTCACAGTTGAGTCTTGAAACAGCTAAAATTACCTCAGCAGTTGGTTCTAAACGGTGTGGGGGAACAAAACTCGTTACCGGGTACCTACTGAGTTGACGTTCCAGAAATATGGAAGCCGCCGTGCATAATTTTGATTGGCTCTTAAACAAAGCGCTTTGAAATTAAGCCGCACATTGTTCCCGAGTATTTCTATGCTTACTACTGCGGGCTTAAAACAGTTTCACTGTGATGTTATGGAAGCTTAGGTAAATCTAAGCAATAACCGCGTCTGTTTTATTGGAGAAAAGTTTTAAAACAACAGCCGGCCGCAGTACCTGTGAAAACTCGTGATAGAAATATCAACTTTATTATCATAGGTCTAGTACTGAATATTCATAGGGCGATATTTGCTTTGAAACTTTCGATAGCCGTATATTTGAAAATTTATTTAGGCTTTGGATCAGTATATTTGCCGTGGGGTTTTTTGTAATCCCGCTCGTGGGCTTAGTTATATCCGTACTTACTTGAAAAGTTATAATATATGTTCATATGGTAGACTAGACATGGATTTGTTAAACCGAGCAAAGGTCAGATTTTATTCGTTTCAACTAAAACTTTCATGCTTATTGGATTAAAATTAACTCATAGCTAAACTAAAAATAGATAAGTCCACGGATGAATTAAACCAACATTCCTTCAGACAACAATGTTAGAGTAAACCACACATGTTTGCGCAACCAGTTCAACCAGTTAGTTTAACACATCATTCATTCTATTTAAAGATATTTTGTTTCTCGAAGTCAGCACTGTCGTTTGGCAAGTACTTCCCAGTGTTACAACGTCCGTTGTTAGTCGAGAAGCGATCGACACAAATCAGTTTGTCGATGGACGGACTCACCTCACTAATTAGCTTTCGGGGCAAAACGTCAGGGGTCTCACCAAGTCCCTGAAACTATTCCACTTTCAATCTTCCGCAGACAGTTTGAAATTTTCTGCTGACTTGAACTGATGACTGGCACATAATGTAGTATACTTTAGAGTTTCTGTACTCGGCATTTTAGTTGGCATGGGTAAGGTATTTGCGTTCAGAAACTTTAAAAGGGTCAATTTTAATTACATTTAGAATGCTCTGTGGTTGAGTTAAATAAGCAATTACATAGAACGGAGTCTTTAAATACAAATGAGAATCTATTAAAACATTTACATTTTAGATACGCTTTTAAATACCCATTTGGAAACTTAATAGCATGTTGACCGGATAAAAAAGGACTAGCTCACAAGTCAACGTTGGTTTGTATCGGATCAACTTTAAAAACGTTTAATAGTTTAAAAGTACTAAATCACTTCCAAAGAAACCAAAAAACCACAACACTTTTTCGACGGCTAACATCCGTAAATTTTTTACTCGAGTTAATTTTGACTGTTGCCTTTCCGTGAGTTAAATTTAACGCCATTTATGACTTCAGAACGAATAATTATAAACCGTTATTATGGGACTAATTAGCAAGCGTAACTTATGTTAATATAAACGTTAGCACAAATCGTAATCTAGTTGATGAATGTAGAGTGGAAAATGTAGGACTTTGCAACATTGAAGCACGTACCTATTAAGAATTCCTTCGGGATAAACTTAACAGGTGAGATCGTGAAGTTTTCAACTATAAAGAAGGTGCGCCACATATAACCTTCTCACAGGTATCTTAAGACTGAAAATGTAGGAGTATATCAACTTGATAAGCAGTAACTTCTAATTGTTTTTAAAGTGCGTCATAACATAGTAATGCAAAATAACAATTGGTTGGCTAAGTAGATAACTTATCAGTGAGTAAGCCAATTTCTAAAGCCACAATTTTGGCTAAATAAAATTAACCAGACGCTGGTATTTTGACCCTTAAAGCTATATCTAAGAAATCTTTTGTCTCCCATAATTGGCAATTTCAAAAACGGCATTGACTTCGTCTCGTTCAGTATGACAAACTGCGCGCCTATTACCGTTTCCTCCTTCTTTAGTATTTTCATAATTCAAGGAATTTAGATAGTCACGTAATTATTTAATAATTATGTGGTTACCATCAGCAAAGGTATCCTTGACACAGTGGGAGCAACAAAACTGCTTATTGTCAGGTGTAATCATTATGACACCTATCAAGTCAGGTACTTCCCATGTGAAGGAGACTGATTCATTTCGTGTTATGGCTATATCATTACCCGTAATCAGTTAATCACTATGATTACTGTTGTATTAAGTAGGGTTCGATTACGAGAGAATGCGAGGCGCGAACTGTTACGATCTGTAATGTAATTTACAAGATTACTTTCATAAGAAATGTTGTGTGCTTAGCCTTTATTGATAAATTCAACAAGATTAAGTGTGTTTTTATGAATAAAATTGGCACTTTGAAAATAGAAAAAGTGTTTTATGAATAAAAACTGGCACTTTTAAAATAGAAAAAAAGTTTTGCCTCACAATAAAATTTGCATAATCAGGTTTATCAATATTTGCTTTCAGTTGCAAATATGAATCATTTCACTCATATATTTTTTGTCAGCGCACATACATACTCGTATTTGCTGAAGATAAATACTACAAAGAATTCTTCGAATAGAAAATATTCAAATAGGTAGGTATAGGTGAGATCATCTTGACATTAAAATCGAACTCTCTACGGTTCAACTGCCTCTGATTCATTATTATGAGAATATTTTGTGCAAAACTTCTGTTTCGCGTTCGATCGTAACTCTTAAAGTAAATATTTGGCGAGTATATATGAGAATCTTCATGTTCTGGAGTGAATACTGGGGGATAAAAATACACACACACCTAGGAAGTTAATGATTCGTTCAGAGATGGTGTTCAGATTGGCATCGAGACTAAAATACTCCATTGTTTCGAAGATAAACAGGAAACCTGCACGTTACTCAGTTAGTGCAAAGCCGGAAACGTTGCCATTGAAATCTCCAATATCCGATTGTTCTTTATTTATAGTCGAAGTGAAGGAAGAATGATCGAGTGAGCGAACCTCGTCGCACGCACCGGTCAAACAACAAAAAATAATTAAAGAAAAAACAAGTCTACTTCGAGACGTCAACGAACTCCGATACACGAACTTTATAAAGATTTCCTTCACCTCGACAATCCTTTAATGCCAACTTATAAAGACTGGACGAGTGACATTCCGAATGCATCCAATCGCATTACTATTCGCAAAGCATACATAAGACACCGACCTTGAATATGATATGTTGTGATTCTCCCAGAACTGGAAACAGGGCTCTGTTAATCCAGAAAAACATCCACAATGTTTATTATGAGTGTATTTTTTTACAGACACATGTCACTGACAATCCACAGGTAAAATTCGAAAGCTCGCGAGCGGATGCCGAGCGACGGTGGCGTACGTCCGTGCGTCGCGCCGCCTACAGTAAGACTGAGGGAGAATTGAGGTGTAGAGGTCCGTTTGGTCGGAGGTCGGAGGCGATTGGCGGAGGGCCGAGTGAAACGGGATGCGGCAACGAGATGTGCGCATCGGCCGGCTTCCGTTCAACACGTTAGATAAAATTCACTGTGGAAAACTGAGGACAACTCCGCGCTGACTAAATGTTGTTACCGCACTAACTTATCTCCACGTGAAGTGTGGAAGATATCAATAGATATGCATTGATTATTTATTTAGGGAATGTTTTGGGCACACAAATGTGAAAGATAACCTAAATACGATGCTTAAATAATGTAAAAATGTTTTTTTAGCAAGTAAGTGTATTAACCTCATTTTCACGGTCCCTAAACCTGCTACTGGAGTTAGACTGTTTTCACGCTTCAGCTGATTTTAGAACAATTGGATAAATAGGCACTTCAGTACTAACGACTTAATGAAATAACGTATTGCTAAATCCCTTACACATTACAATACAAGTGTCATTAGGTATTCCATTAATCATTAAGGCCGCGTTCTCACTTTGTCGTGACGACAGATAATCGTGTAGTCTCAAGTGTCGTGGCTTGTGTATTTCAATATTTTCAATGGAAGTGATCACATAATGGACGACGCGATTAGTGTCGTCCACGACGTTTGCCAACTATCGTCACGACATAGTGGGAACGCGACCTCAGTCTATTAGTCTTCATTTCAACGAGTCGTTGCGGAACGTCAATGTAATTGCTAATATTATTATGACCTCAAATGCAATATGACGTGATAGTCACACACATTAATTATCAATTTCTTGTTAATAGCGTTATCATTAGACCTTATTTACTGGTCCATTACAGTGGCCGACACTTGAGGAATTCGTAAAGAATTTTTCACAAAGCCGTCAACCAAGCATTCTGTATATCAAACCAAGTAACTTCAATTTTTTTTGCTGGGAAACGATTCCTTTTTTGGGGTGAAAAATCATGTTTTGTGGTAGAACTCAATGTAACGCTCTCAACACATTGTGTTGATGGATGTATTGAATAGTACGAAGGTTGTGGATGTATTTAAAATAATAAAACTCTTACATTAAAAACTTGGATTTAAAAAAGAACTTTTCAAAAGGTTGGTACTACGTAACTAGAAGATTCCCAAGTTAGTATAGTGTAGAACAAAACAATGATCGCAATAACGGGGAGAATAATAGTGCCCTTCGGCTCAGTTATGAGTCTTCTGACACCCTTTATTTTTACTACCTTTAGTAAATAATTCAAGCTACGCTGCTAACAAGTACCACATAACATTAAAATGTTTCCAGTGTACGGATTCATTAGGCTACTACTAAATAAAAATCTCATTGGACTCGTACTGGGGCTGGCGTGCAATTACTGCCAGGGATAGGGAAGGTACAGAAATACTAGTCTTAACAATCCACGAATTCATACTTCAAACCCAAAAAAAATATTAGCTGCAGTTGCTGTGGTACTTGTATTGCAGATTTCTATACACGTTAGCCACTAAGTAAAATTCATATTTTTTTCTGGGCCGACATTTTGTATTCAAATGGGTCTTGCCTGCTTCCAACTTTATTTAACATTTGCTCTCTGGTTTTTATCATGTTTAAAAAAAAACATATAACCTGTATTTAGCGCTTTTTTATTTCGTCAATGTAAATGTTTCAGAAATTTCGCAACAGTCTTTGTATTGAATAAAGATATGATTTAAATGTATTTGTTTCATCTAGCGAATGCTACACCTTCTTGAATAGTCATAATTTTATCTATCTTTAGATAAGCAATTCTTGTATAATGTCACCGAAAAATTGTCAAACACGTTAGATTGTAAAATAACCAGAGAGATTGTAAACTCTCGAAATATTGTCAACTGAACATACTGCTTACAATATAACGCATTATTTTTCGGTAGATTATAATCTATCGAAGTGAAACCGTAACATTGTGAAATGCATGTGACGGAAGTATCTCTGCCCCCATAATCGGGACTTGGGGCACCCCCACGTTAGGTTGGTTAGGTTCCCTTAAACCCTGCAGACAGACACAGGGGCCCCGCATACCGGGGCTCCGTCGACTATACTTTTTAGGGGAATATAAAGTGTTGAGGTTAGGGTATATTAATCGGTATTTCTCAGGAATGGTACCTCCTTCCCTCCCCCTCCTCCACACCGCACGATTTGACTTCCATGGCATACATTTCACAATATTACAGTTTCACTTCGTTAGATTATAATCTACCGAAAAATAATGCGTAATATTGTAAGCAGTATGTTCGTTTGACAAACAATCTCTCTTGTTATATTACAATCTAACGGTTTTTACAATGTGACGCTGACTTACATATACTACTTATAATCTGAATCTCGGAAACGGCTACAACGATTCATTAAATTTTGTATGCAGGGGGTTCCGGGGGCGATAAATCGATCTAGCTAAGTTTCATTTTTAGAAAACGTCGATTAGTAAAAAAACCGAGCAAAGCTCATAAGACATCATCATTACGAGGTAAACCTTCTATATGTGTCTTGCTCGATGTGAATGGGCTCGCGTGTGCATCGGACCCGTTATCAAGTGAACACTTCCCTTATCGGAGACCGGCTTGTACCATCTGGCTTTTGCGTTTTATTTCTATCGAGTACAGTATCTATTACATTCTTCTACACTAACATCACGCTTCGTAATCATTGAAGGAGTAGGCTTCCCCTAGGTGTACGCAGTGTATAGTACACACATATATCGCCTTGTCCCATTCTTCTTTAACTGCAGACATAACGGTACTAAATGGTTATTCGTTTAATTTCTCAGAAGTTGTAGTTAATGTAAAACTATGAACACGAAAGTCCATTACCATAATCTGTTGGGGAAACATGAATTGTAATCTAAAATTTAAGTTATCTTTTAAACTGATTAGATTGCAAAACAAAAATGATAGTTAAATTAATTTCAAGAAATTGCACAATCAGTTCTTACAATTTTGTATTCAGTAATATTTTGTTATAGTCTCACAGTGATTATAAAGTAAAACAACGCTTTTACCTAACCATCATCATCATCAGCCGAAGCCTACTGCACCACACCTGGATAAAGACAGACCTCTCTTTGCGTTAGCCAATCTCCAGACTACTGTGTTTCATCCAGATTTTGCCCGTAATGGCAACAATATTGTCTACCCATTTCACCGCTGGACGATCAAAGCCGGGTCCAGACGGGTGTAAAACTGGGTCTAGACGTGTGTATAGCCAGGTCCAGACGTGTGTAAAACCGGGTCTAGACGTGTGTATAGTCGGATCCAGACGTGTGTAAAACCGGGTCTAGACGTGTGTATAGTCGGGTCCAGACGTGTGTAAAACCGGGTCTAGACGTGTGTATAGCCGGGTCCAGACGTGTGTAAAACCGGGTCTAGGCGTGTGTATAGTCGGGTCCAGACGTGTGTAAAACCGGATCTAGACGTGTGTAAAGCCGGGTACAGATGTGTGTAAAGCCAGGTCCAGACGTGTGTAACAAGTAATGTAAGATTTCGTGTTTTGTAACGTGAATTCTGTGTGCAGTTATTCTCGTAGTCCCGGTCCGCCATCCGGCACTACGAGAATAACTGTAATGCTCACTTTCGTAAAAAGTACCTAAACAAAAATTCTAAACGCTTTTCATTTCCAAAATTATAAGGGCACATGTCCATCAAATCACACGCGCTCGGCTGTGGCGTAAAGATGAAAGTAAGACCGGCTTACTATTTCGTGAGCTAACGGAATAATATAGACCTGCATCAAACGTCAAGCGAGTGGATGACAGGCAGACGTGTCGGCTATTAAAAGGGTATGAATGAGATTGTTATAGGTGTTTACCAAGAAGTTTATTCAATGGTTTAATGACCAGCTTTCACTTGTTTGGTCAAGTTTAGTGGACATGCAGGCATTTATGAATTGCATAGCTTGTTAAAAAATCTTAGGTGTATTGTCTCGAGAAAAATCTCTGTGACAGACGGATAAAAAATCAAGATTTCGAGGGTTCCAAGAGGTGCCAATTTTCCATTAAAAACTTAAAAAAATTAAATGTCATTGAAGGTTTTTGTCAAAATCTATTGAAATGAATTGTATTTACGTATAGTTTTCATAAATAATAATAATATTTGGGTCATCATCATCATCATCATTTCAGCCGAAAGACGTCCACTGCTGGACTTACGCCCCCCACAAGTGTTGCCACATTGACCGGTCCCGTACGACTCGCATCCTTCACCAGGTCATTGATCCACGTATCCAAATACCTTCCGTATTTGGGTATCAATGTGCTCATCGATAATCTTATGCGTAACCTTTATGTTACATTGCTATGTAACATAAAGGTTACGATTTGTCGAAACGAAATTGATTGCTGGGTATACACGCCAAAATGTACTTTAATTAAATAAATAAATATCGCTGGACACACAGCGCCATCTAGTGCCACACTAAACAAGGCTTGTGCCCGTAGACACCAGATAGGTAACATATATACTTTTCTGTTTGTAAATACATACTTATAAACATCCATGACTCGGAAACAAATATCCATGCATCTCACACAGACATTTGCTCCTACCGGGATTCGAACCCAGAACCCTATGAACGTAAGGCAGCCTCACTACCACTACGCCATTCGAGTCGTCGTTCGAATTAAATATTGTACGACTGATATTTATTTAAGGTACATTTCGGCTCATATTCCCAGTGGAATTTTGATGCATCTCACTATTAAGTGACAAATATAGTTATCGTCGACGTTATCGCAATATACTCGTAATGTTTACAAATTACCATAAAAGAAGTTTGACAAGAAAATTAAGCAATTTTGTCGGCGCCATAAGAAACACCATTTATGCATGTGACATGTCATAATATGCGTCCTCAGTGGGCGAAATGACGTAATAAAATGTGTCTTTATGAGGTAGGTACGTTAGTAATGTTGGACATTTCTGACGTTTTCCTTCTTGCATAGGTAATATAATTTAATTGACACATGTACATAAGTTTAATTAATGTTCCACACATTATGACACAATTGCAAAATCCAGGTTCATCTCATGAAATAGGCATGACGACAGTAACAAAAAATTACAAATCAATTTGGTCCGTCAGTTAAATTTTTTTTAAATAATGGACACGTATTTTTTGTTTTTGTAAATCAATGAATATTCACAAAGATAAAACGCATCAAAACTCGGGAGTGGGAGGGAGCTCGTGACGTCAGAACTAGCTAAAAATTATACCTAGGCGTGACGTATTAGCAATTTTAAAAGCGTCGTATCTTCGACAATTTTGATTTACGTAACAAAAGAAAAAATACGGGTCAAATATTTTTTAATAATCTACGTAAGGGACAAAATTAATTAACACGATAAAAATACCGGACTATCAAGGATCATGAGGTACAGCTTGCTGATAGACAGACAGACGCACGGACGGACGGACAGCAGACGTATAGTTAGAGCGATTTCGCACTACATCCGATCCGAATCCGATCCGAACCCGGTCCGGAGTAATCGTAGAACTATTTCTATGGTAGTTTACGCACTAGATCCGGCGGCATCCGTCATCCAATTTTATATTGTAGTGTATTTTCACTGGTACGGATCGGACTCGGATCGGACGTAGTGCGAAAACACTCTAGCTCTTTGATTACACTTCCGATACGGAACCATAAAAAAGTTTTGATGATATTTGGGATCAACGACCATAAGTAATGAAGTTACTGGCCTACGAATGGCCTGATGATAAAGACAAACCAGTAAAATAATGTAGGTAGTGTTAAAAATGTTAATGATATCTTCAATTATTAAGAACAGCTTTGACGTTTTGTTCCCTAGAGCCATTCTAAAGAAAAATAGTTGTCAAGAAATTTACTAGACTATTGTTAGTCTAAATAAATTAAGTGTGAAAATATTACGAAGGGAAAATGAAAGTCCATTAACGATAGTCAGATAGTAGAAAAAATATTAGATTATCAGCATTTTGCGGTTTGGCTTATTTATTTGAATTTGGTTTCAATGGCATTCCATAAGTAAAACAGTTCTGCGGTTTAGTCTCTAAGAATTCATTAGCCATAATATATCTGAAAATCCTCTCTTGTATTCAGAAACTAACTGAAATTTCTGGCAAATCCAAACTAATACCTTGTTACCTTTTCACGCCTTAATACCTAAAATAGTTTTAACGCAATTTTGCACACAAATAGAACTGGCTAGGTTACGATATTAATAATTTCCAACCTCTACCGCAAAACTGCGGGCAAAAATACTCAGTATAAATGGATATTTCTGAAATTTCTAAACAAAGTTAACCCAATTGGATTGCACTCAATAGTCACTCAAGACTACTAAATATTCGGGCTTAATTGTACTCCATTATTATCAAAGCGAGTCATGTCAATCATGTCAAAATATTACTGCATGTTTTCTATCTACGCTACTAGAAATAGAAGTGTGAAATTCATAATAGGTCAGTAACTGTTTCCTGAAGACCCCGACTAAATAACAGTAGCCATAGTGCGCTATGATAAAAGCTGTCGCTTCTTAAAATTCCTCTTGCAGCTGACTATGTTGAGCACGTAGAAAGGGCACACTGCCATGGCCATCTGGAAATCTTTAAACCAACTACAAAGCCAGGTGGGCCTCTGCGAGTATTACTTCGTCCGTTGGAGGTCCATTGATGTGATGTGACAGCGGAGCCTCATCGCAGACCATACCCACCGTCTGTTCTGCTTCTCATGCAACTCCATCTGCACGTTGAAAAACCTGTCTGAGGCCACTAATAACGCTATTGAAGTAAAAGAATCCTGGTCGAAGCTAGCTAAAAAACAATGTTATATACAAATAAACGTAGTAGTTCCAGTAGTCCCCACTTATCCCGTGCTGCGAGCAGACGTACCCCTAAAGAGTTCATCTACTTACTGATAATTCAGTGGTTTTATTCTTAACCCTAACTAGTGTTTCTAGTGAACACCACATTGTAAAAGAATCATCAACACGACTTAGGTCCATGTTCACCAAAATGATGACAGTCGGATTATCTAAAAACAGCTGTTTATAACACTTTTTTGTATGGGAACATGTCATAGTGACAGCTGTTTTTTAGATAATCAAACCGTTATCTTTTCGGTGAACATGGACCTTAGAAGAAGAATTATGGGTCAGCATTTTCCATAAAATTTAAATTTCACTTTAAAAATTACATTTTGTAAAGACATATGCGAAACAAAGTATAAGCACATGAGCATTACGGATTGGAAATCACACTGATTGATTTCACAAAGAATCAAACATTGCTTCACAATTCATAACTTTCAATTTCGTATCAATAGTAATCTTTTCAATTAATTCCCTTCACTTTCCGATGGCGACGCTAATTACATTTAAATATACAAATCCACCCATGTTATGGTTAGTGCACACGAGTAAACATCACTCATTTTTATTTTGCAAAAAGTCTTGAATTTCTCGCGTGCTTGTAAAATCCTATGCGTGCACCGTGGCACCGTTGTATTCAAACCCTTACGCTAAACAATGTAATCCATGGAATAAAGTAAGTTTTCAAAAATAAAGACGTAAGGTTCTTGCACTAATTGAAACTTCCAAGGAGGCCATGCGGCATGGTAGCACGCAAACCAGCGCATACACTCTTCTAATTGCATCTAGACCCTTCTATAAACTATTTACTGTTAGGTTAGGTTAGTATTTAAACTATTTATTGTTTGGAATTTGTCAAAGTTTAGTTATTTTTAAGTGAAATCACATGACGGGTATTTATATCTTTACCTATTATTAAATTCACACTTTCATACGTCTTACTCTCGTACTCAGACCTGCACGATAATTTACGTAGACTTCTTCAATTATATCTACCACAAGCATACGTCACTGTACACAAACATACACTCGCGTATCTATAGTTGAACACAAACTCAAAGCTACTAGAAGTACTAAAGCTGTACAACACACTTCCGACTGCACCGACCGTAGTCAAGATAACTTATCAGTCGTCCGTGGGGTCATTACCGTCTCTTCCATTATTATTTTTATCCTCACTCACTCTTCTATTGACTTAGGTCGGCAGACCAACCTTTTTTATCTACGTTTTTTTTTTCTTTTTTGTCACCTTTCGTTTGTTTAAGCAGTTATTATTGCATTGTTTATGTCTAGAGTATTTTGTTTTTAATCACGTGTTGTGATTGGTTCTCTGTTATCTGTTTTAATAAGTTCTTTATTTAAAGATACATAATTGATATGATTGTTTCCATTGTAATTACTAGGACCATTCATGTTTCTTTCAATATTTAGGTTTGATGTTATGCTTTATACGACGAAGATGTTAACATTTAAAGTTGCTATGAGTAATACAATAATGACTCATTCCTTTTCAGTGTGGTTTATTGAATGGAAATCATCAGTTAGAACTGGATGTGAGTATGTAAAACTTAACCAACATATTTCCGCTTTTCTGGTTGTAATTCAATGGTCGTTATTGAACTTGACACCTACGTTGATGTCACTGATGCTTAATTCATTGGGGTGTCATAATGATGTATATTGCTTACGCTTAACTTCAAAGTGATGGTTACTTCTTCGATGACAGAATAAGGGGCGTATTAATTAAGGGCTTTACCTAGTGGGTTTCTCATTTTGATTTTAGGGTTCCGTACCTGAAAAGGTAAAAAAGGAACCCATACAAGATCACTTTCTTGTCCGTCTGTCCTTTTGTCCGTCTATCCGTCTGTCACCACCGATTTTCTAAGGAACGGGTGGATCTAGCAAGTTGAAATTTATACCAGATACTGAGGTGTAGTCACTATTAGGTGTATAAATCAAGGTCCTGAGTCAACACGATACTTTTAAAATGATATGGGTAAAATTAGATTTTTAGTATGTGAGAAGCAAAAAGTTTTAATTTATTCACCAGGTGTTTTTAACCCCCGACGCGAAAACAACGGGGTGTTATAAGTTTGACGTGTGCGTGTGTGTGTGTGTGTGTCTGTCTGTGGCATCGTAGCGCCTGAACGGATAATCCGTTATGGATTTTTTTTTTGTTTGAAAGGTGAATTAGTCGGGAGTGTTCCTAACTATGTTTGATAAAAATCGGTTCAAGATGGCCGCCGCCACAAAATGGCAGATTACATATTTACTCAACAATTCCCTCAATATGGGTATCAAATGAAAGGGCTTGGCTAGTAAAATACTGTACACTATGACAAATTAAAAATCCAAGATGGCCGCCACCATATTTAACTTTTAGTACAGTGTCGGGGTTTTTTTTTAATTTTTAATTTAATTTTACTTATTGTTGATGTTCCCATTATTTTATCTTATCTCGAATTAAATATTTACTCCACTTTGGTAGAAATTGTGTTTTCATCACCTGCCTAGCCTTTTCCCAACAATGTTGGGGACGGGTCAGCTTCCAGTTTAAGCGGATGCAGCAGAATACCAGTATTTTACTTGGGGTGACTGTCTCTCTGATCTCCACAAGCCAGTAAGTACTGGATAATACGATATCCCTTGATAAGACTAGTTGTCAGAATATCGAGTCACTGACTACCTGTAACGACTGTCAAAGATCTACAAATGACAGACAGGACCAACAGCTTAGTGTGGTTTCCGAGGCGTGGAGGAAATCCATCCACAGACAAACCTCCGCAAGCGCGGCTTAACTTGAGGATTGACCCGAGCGGTTTTTAACCCCCGACGCAAAAACGACGGGGTGTTATAAGTTTGACGTGTCTGTGTGTGTGTGTGTGTCTGTCTGTGGCATCGTAGCTTCCAATCGGATAATGACTAACTAACGAAATGAGATGAGAAAAGTAAAGCGAAAACTGGTACCTAGGAACCTAACGAATTATATTTCATTAATTTTTATTAGTACATGATTTACTGCATTATTATTGGTCGGGGTTTTTTAAATATTTAATTAAATTTATTTGTTATTATTTAGTCACGATTCGAGCTCCTCGAAGAGATTGTTTATTGTATATTAAAAAAAAACAATAGTATTGCAATATTGTTAATTCGTATTGTTTTAAATATTCTGCCGGTCATAATATGATTTCAATATTTGCAGTCCTGTCGCCTGCCCGCATAATATCTAAAGGGAATTCTAGTTCGAAAGCAGAACAATGAAAACCGTGTTAGGAATACTAATAATATGCTTGCCTGTGAATGTAATAATCTCTTGATAACTATTGAGAATATTCGCTATCCGTTCACGGTATTATTTCAACAATGCATCGAAATCTGAGCTTAGATAGTTCAGATTTAAAAGCATCACAGTCCATTGAGCTAATTTAGTTCACTTTAAATCAAAGTTTGAGATGTAAATTGTAATGATATTTTTAATCATTATTTGAATCCAGCGGTGGCCCAGGGGTGGCGATGGCGGCCCCGACTTAAAAACAGTATGTCGAGGGTTCGAGCCCACGCAGGCGTATTACTTTGTATAATTAATTCCATCACCACTGCCGAAAACATCTAGAGGAAACCGGCATGTCCTAGAATCAAAAAAATCGAAGACATGTGACATCTACCAACCTGCACTAGGCCCGCGTGGTGGATTACAGTCCACTCCCTCTCATAGAGCGGAGGCCTGAGTCACAGCTGTGGGAACATTATAGGCCGATTATATTCATACTAATTAAATCCAAAGGTTAGTTAAGAAAGCCACGTTGGTCTACTGGTCACACGCACTACTGCTAAGCATGAGCTTCTGGGTATGATTCCCAGGCGCGGAAAATATTATAGGGTTTTTTCATCAGGAAGTTCTGTTGCAGTCAGAACTCTTCATTTGTGCCTGGTCGACTGCAATCGGTTCGTCCCCAATTGTATGAGTATTTAACATAAACTAACTATCACTAAACAGTCGTGATGTTATGTAATGTTAAGGCGTTCCTATTTCGAGTCATCGTTAAATATTAACTGATAAACTCACAGACCTACTCATTGGTTGATTTTTTAACCAGTTTTAAGGCTTGACACTTTATTTATATATTTTGTAACTGCATTCAATTTTATTTTCCAAAAAATCCGTTTCAAGCCGTACCAGAACAGTCCTACGTAAAGACTAGTCGACAAACCAGTTTCACCATCCCTCCTTCCAATAAAATTTTATATCCATAGCTACGAATACTACAATCAGTAAAATATACAAGACATAAACTTTAATGTGATACCAGCCCCGGCACTGGCAACACTGGATAATAAGCACCCTTTGAAACGTAGTGTCAAAGAACTGTAAAAGGCGCAAGGCCATCTAGTGTGCATCAGCTATGCAAAATATAACTCAATTATGATTGCCAACACAAACAGTACTGAATAATGGCATAGAGTAGAAAGACACAGTAGGTTAACTTGCAATAAAAGCGAGTTTTCTACTTGTTCGCAATACTTTTTAGCGAAATGAGATTTGGGCTTCTCGATCCTTGTAAAGACAAAAAATGACGCAATGTCCAGCGACAATATGGAGACAAAAAGAAGATTCTATCTGGACCATTGATTCATTTTCAGGTCACCAAAAGCTTATCCTCAACCACAACTAAAAGGAACTGTGTATGTGTGGCATACGAATAGCGATACGACGTCGCAACGTGGTACATTACGACGTCTTGTTGCGTATCGTGGATGCATGTGCACAGATCCACGATACTTCATTGCATCGTGATTCGTCAAAGCTACGTGATACGATGCGACGTCGTCATAACTTGTATATTTGTGTCTTGGCCTTTACTTATCTTCACTGAAACTTAACCCTGCATAAGCTAGCTTCAGGTCATTCGGTATCGTACTACGTGCCAAAAGACTGCATTTACGACCGCGTAAATATTTTTTTATTACATAACATCATTACTTAAATATCATTTTGTATTTCTTTTATTTTATGATTTAACTCTAGTTTTAGTTACTGTAATTGGTTTTAAAATTGTTGTAATTAAATGAAAAAATTAATTCAATTATATATCTCAAGAATATATTTAAGCTATAAGTAACTTCGCTGGATCATCGCGCTCATCAGTTTTTGCGTTTAAGAGTAACAGTAACAATCATTCATCCATACATCAATCCTCAATTAGGCCCGATAAAAAACTTGAGGAGGCTCTCATTGCACGCCTGGGGTCAAGGGCTTGATTCAGAAAGCGATACTCTCGGAAACGGCTCGTATAGTTAGGAGGTTCCTCACTCTGAAGCCCTGACCGTCTGTAGCTTGGACCCTGTTCCAGATACCTGTGGGCCAATATTTTTTAATATATATATATTTTTTTTTACGATTTAAAAATGTAAGAGTAAATAAAGTAGACATAAAAACTTTTTTGCAAAAAATAAAACCGACTTCACACAAAAAAGTGAAAAATAACTTTAGCTTCTGAAGTCGGGGACCTTTGTTTGATTGATTTAATTTTTTTGTCACCGACTTCAGAAGCTAAAGTTATTTTTCACTTTTTTGTGTGAAGTCGGTTTTATTTTTTGCAAAAAAGTTTTTATTTTTCACTTTTTAGTGGTTCACAATATGTGCATACCCTTTCACAGCGTACCAGCGTGATTTTTTGTTATGAACTGGTGTAAACAATAGACAGACATGAGATTTCAGCAATCCCAGTAAGAGACACACATTTGCTACATTTAATGAGGAGTTCCGTTGCCTTTCTCCGAAGTTCTTCATCAGATCTTTACCAAATTTAAATGAGATCACTCCGAGAAACTACTCTTTCAAAAACTACCCAAATCGCTTCTGGTGTGCCTATAAAATTTGAAGAGTTCTCTCTATTTCTCCAGGATCCCATTATCAGGATCCTGACTTGATGATTATGGGACCTTCTGGGAAGTATACCCTTTCAAACAATAAAAAAACAAATTCGGTCCAGTCATCTTCGAGTAATCGGGGAACATTGAATTGAGAACCTCCTCCTTTTTGAAGTCGGTTAGTAACGACGTTATGGTACGTGACTCAAATATCCGGATAGCCTTTAAAAGATTTGGCCGAGAATCGGTAATTTGCTTCTAAGAATTGAAGAGTTCCGTTCCTTTGTCATGGATCCCGTGATCAGAACCTAACCAAATTCTCATCAAACTACCCTTGAAGTGCCCTTGCCAATAAAATAAAAAAAAAACTTATGCCCAATAAATGGAACTTAATACACCTAACTGTCGAAATCTGGGAATTTTGTACACATCTGCGTACCCCCTCAGAGTATACAGGCGTGATGTTACGTCATGATGTTGTATAAACAATAAACATTCAAGCGATTGCAGCAGTTACTGCAGATTTGCCGTGTATATTTGAAGAGTTCCATTTTACATCTCCAAAGATCCGGATCAGATCTTCAGCAAATTAAAATATAACCACACGGGAAGCACCAGCTTTCAAATTAAAAAAGAATCATCAAAATCGGTTCACCCAGTCGAAAGTACTGAGGTAACAAACACTGTCGAAATCTGGGTGTATTGTACACATCTGCGTACCCCCTCAGAGCATACAGGCGTGATATTACGTCATGATGTTGTATAAACAATAAACCTACAAGCGATAATAGCAATCACTGCAGATTTGCCGTACATTTTTGAAGAGTTCCATTGTATATCTCCGAAGACCAGCATCAGATCTTCAGCAAATTAAAATGGGACCACATGGGAAGCACCAGCTTTCAAATAAAAAAAGAATCATCAAAATCGGTTCACGCAGTCGTAAGTTATGAGGTAACAAACACAAAAAAAAAAAAAAAAAAAAAAAAAAAAAAACATACAGACGAATTGATAACCTCCTCTTTTTGGAAGTCGGTTGAAAATAAAACTTCTGCACACTTTTACCTACATCGTTCAAATACCTCGTTATCTGTTGCAGTTTGTACACCAAATGTTTACGAACAGACATTATTCCCATCGGCGTATTTAGAAACTACTGAAATTATATGTGCTGTGGCTCAGAAACTATTAAATTCAAATAATTTTGGTATTTTGTGTACATTGCTAGATTTTAACATTTACTGAGTACTTTTAGGAGCCTGTTTGCATATTATCAAGTACAATGTTAATATGCACCTATTCGACAAGCAGTATGGACAAGTATTTTTCATCGTAGAACTACAAACAAACTAGTTCATTAATACAATTTAACACGGCCTGACTAATTTCACGTCTTACAATGTTACATACCTATCCCCTGTATCACCAGAAGGAGTGGCCTATATATTTGTATATCCATATTTCAGCCAGTGGAAACTGGCACAAGAGCATGCTGTGTACAAGCTATCAAAAGAAAAAAAACTACACTAACTTCTATTCTCAAAGCAGAGAGCAGTTTGACTAATACAAATCTATAGGTCATCATCTGCTGGGATCATCTTCCAGTTACAGGATGCAGCTGAATACCAGTATTTTACATGGAGTGACTGCCTATCTTACCACCTCTAACCAGTCAGTAGATACTGGGTAATATGATACCCCTTGGTAAGACAGGTTGTCAGACTTTCCACTGACTACATTTAGCAACTGTCAAAGATCCGCAAATACCAGGACCAACGGCTTCAACTGCATTCCGAGGCCACCACCAATCCACGGACTAACCTATGCAAGCACGGCTTAAGGTCGTAGCACACTTATCAACTCGGAAAGGGATCGTCACCGCCTCGCCTTTCCCCTTGGCGTCAAACAGGCGTCCACGTAAGATAAGACAATAAGATGACACAATTTGGTTCATAAGCGTGGTTCTTTTTCATTTTTATTGGTATACTGGGTCGGCGATAAACTGCGTCGACTGGAACGCATCCTTTCGTCGAGGAATGGTCGTTTGGTTTGAAGTTACCACCACCATCATGATTAGTCAAAAAACGGACTCCATCGCGAAAGCACGCGCCGTCGTCAATCAGCAGTGCTAGTGTTTCCCGTTTCATTGAGTTCCTTAAAATCAAGTTCCCCTTACATCTCCCTGGAAGACAGTGTTACAAGTGACCTATGGACCTATATGTTTGGGATTATTGACTGGAAGTTTCTTGTGGTGTGCTCTGCCGACTAGCCCCGACGTTCCACCAAACCAGGACCCTCGGATCGTGGCTGCAGGAATGTTGAAGCGGGTGAGTCGCTGGACCCAGTAAATTCCCTACATAATTATTGACGCACCACACCGCGGTTCGTGAGCTTGTCCCGAGGCCAGGCGATTACGTTACGATTCCGATTAGTGTGCGTTGCAGTAGGGAGTATCATACGAATAATACTAAACGGCTCGAGTTGATACGGTGACGATCCCTTTCTGATTTGATACGTGTGCTACGACTCATAACCTAAATATCGACCCAAGCGACTGTTGTTAGCCATGAAACCTATATGTAATTCCCGTAAATTATAAAAATACGAAAATAAAGCATAAATTGCACGTCCATACGTTATTTATGAGAGTTTACGTAAAAAGGAATTTATAACGTAGGTATGATCGTTGGACTATGATCTGACCGTTTCAGCTCTTAAAATATTGAATTATTCATTCGTCTCAATTGTGAATAATTAAATGAATAATACGTACGGTCGGATAAAAGACCACTTAAAACTTTATTGCTTTCAGTAGTGAAACATAATTATAAATTACTTATTGGTTTTATGCCAAAATCTATGATGGTACTAAATCCTTTTACCGGCCATTCAGTTTCCCCATTAAATAATAAATTGTAATTATAATACTTTAATGGGTGTCTTGAAAACTGATTATTACTGTTGAATTATTTCACAGGTAAGGGCAGGAGAATGACGATGATATTTGACAGGTGGCTACTTATAGTTTAACAATTTACATTAAATTAATAATTAAAATAACCCCCAACACATAGGGTCTTTAGCCAATAGTGTACATTAATCTACTAATCAAGCCCTTTCATTTGATACCCAATTACCCATATTGTGGGAATTGTGAAAAAAAATTAATTTATCATTTTGTAGTGGCGGCTATCTTGTATTTGAAATTTATCATAGCGTATAGTATTCTACTAGTCAAGCCCTTTCATTTGATACCCATATTGAGAGAGTTGTTGAGTAAATTCGTTATCCACCATTTTGTGGCGGCGGCCATGTCGGACTGATTTTTATTGAACATATCACTCGCGACTAATATACTTTTCAAACAAAGAAAACAAAATCAAAATCGGTTCATCCGTTCGGCAGCTAAGTTGCCACAGACAGACACACTTACACAGAGATACTTCAAACTCATAACACCCCGTCGTTTTTGCGTCGGGGGTTAAAAAGGCTTGCATTTGGCCGCAACTCGCCTGAAGTGAAGCGATGATGCAGCCTAGGGTGGACTACGCGCCCCTAGAAGAAACTCATTCACTCGACCATTGAATGGAACTAGATTATAATGATCAGGGAACTGAGAAACCGGCAGTGAATACCACAGACTTGCGGGTATTGCAGCCGGGGTTATTTAGGTGCTTGCCTGAAATTGTCAAGAGGGCGTGGTGGACAAACATTTGTGTTCGGTCTACAACCAGGGCAAGTTGTGGTGACCGAACTGTCGGCGATTCGCGGAGACAATGAAATTAAAGTTGCCCTTACGAAAATTGACTTACCTGGTGCCAGTGGGCTGAAGAGGGTGACCAGTCCTTGGTCACGCCGGGTCTGCTGAATGTCTGTGTGTGTGTGTGTGTGTATAGTGTTATGTATGTGGTCGGGTGATGGCAGATTTAGCAAATCCGACGATGTTTCAACAGACGCTGTCTTAGTAGCGCGTATATAACCGGTCGGAATGCAGCACAATAATAGTTCAAAGGCACCACCGTCAACACTTCTCGCAATTACAAATGGTCCCTTCAATTTTCACCTCGCACGCGGGGCTAAGCATAACCTCAAAACCGGCGCTTTTACGATGAACAAATAAACCCGTTTTCTGGTAGGTACAAATGGGGGTGTTTTGTCCAATTAACACTGAATTATAACCAAAATCTTGCAAACAAAAAAGATTCACTTGGATTTTCCAATTATCTCAATCAATCAATAAATTCGATGTAGGTAATCTCGTAAGGAATCAAAGACAAGAAGCAAACGTCAAAAAAAAAAGCTGTCAGATGCTCGAACGACAAGAAATGCGTTCGGAAACACGTATGGTACAAAACATCTACCCTCCCCCCCCCCCCCGGACGGGCCTACCCGTCCGCTAATCAATTGGAAGTCTTGACAAAGGCGACCGCTCTCTTCATGACTGATCCGTCTACCAATACCTCAGCAAAACGAGGGACCCCGTCGGTGCCAACCACTAAATTGAGAATGCGCCCCCTGCGCCAATACAAAGGCTTAAGGTTGGCATCCTTAATCAGGACGAGGTCTCCGATCTTGAGCGGATGAGTTTTGTCTGCCCACTTGACGCGCTGCTGGAGGATGTGCAGATACTCTAAGCTCCAACGCTCAATCAATCAATAAATTCGATGTAATCTCGTAAGGAATCAAAGACAAGAAGCAAACGTCAAAAAAAAAGCTGTCAGATGCTCGAACGACAAGAAATGCGTTCGGAAACACGTATGGTACGAAACAATTTGTGAAATTGTCGGATTCATTAATGAAGGTCACTTGTCAAAATATCCATGTAATTTCTACGAGCACAGAGCATAATATGTTTTAAACACTTAGCAAATTTTAAAAGCGATTTTCTCGTGAAATAACGGTTTCTTATTTGAGATAAGACTTGTTTCGTAATATGACTTTCAATATACATAGTTACTATGTTCATGAAAATGCAAATCATTTCAGTAACAAAACATAACTTGTAAAACTTGCTGCGTGTAAACACATTAGTGTGCAGCGTTAGGACTACGAATGGGGCTATATTATTATCATTTCATCATCATCATTTCAGCCGAAAGACGTCCACAGCTAGACATAGGCCTCCACCAAGTGTCGCCACATTGACCGGCCCCGTGCGACTCATATCCAACGGATTCCCGCAACCTTCATCAGGTAATCGGTCCACCTAGTGAGTGGTTTTCCAACGCATCGTCTTCCGGTTCGCGGTCGCCACACCAGAACTTTTCGGCCCTATCGGCCATCCGTTCTACGAGCAATGTGCCCTGCCCCCTTTTTATTTGGATGGAAAATCATCAAATGACTTCTCCCACTCTGGGCGGAGACAGACAGACTTTTACTGACTAAAACCCATCCATGTTTCTTCTTCGCCCTTTACGTTCCGGGGCCACGGTATCTCTTTCGAACAGTCCCGCAGCCCCGGCAGGCGTGCCCTGCCCCCTGCCACTTAATTTTATCAATTCTTCGGGCTACGTCGGTAAACACATGGGGCTACGTATGGCAATAAAATGCCGTGTGACTGTACTACCTAAAGATGGACTACTTAGGTCCATGTTCACCGAAAAGATAACAGTCTGATTATCCAAAACCAGCTGTCACTGTGACATGTTCCCATACAAAAAAGGGTCTTAAACAGCTGTTTTTAGATAATCAAACCGTCATATTTTTGGTGAACATGGACCTTAGAAGACAAGTCAATAGAATCCGTAATTTGTAAGTAAGACTAATTGACATCGTTTATATATGATCAAACGAACTTCCACAAGTGAAGTTCGATCGATATTATATTAATCGCTTCATTCGAAGATATAATATTCACAACGTAGTTCCTCTAACCTACAAGGCAACTTCGCACTTTTTTTAAAATACCCCGTTTTTTTTTTTTTTTTTGCTGTCGACGGTCAGTCTATCATTGCTCATTCTTTTTAGAGTAAGTATACAATATAGTTTAGCAAAAGCTTCGTTATAGGGAAATTGGGTGGGTGGGTGTTATATCTTCGAATGAAGCGATTAATATAATATCGATCGAACTTCACTTGTGGAAGTTCGTTTGATCATATATTATATTGCATCGCTTCATTCTTCAGATATAATATTCACAACGTAGATGTTTAGAGTAGAAGTTTTGCTAATAATAATACATAAGTAAGTAAGTTGTTAATTTTATTTATTTAACATAAACCTTCGTTCTTTTAATAATTTATTAATTGGTAATCTATTGTAAACAATACATTGACATCTTAATCTAGAATCAGCTTCAATCTTAATTATATTATTTAGATTGATAAAATACACACCAAACGTATAGGCGTTGATCAGTGTACTATGCGTTAACTCGTGTTTGGTGGAAAACAAACAGTACTTGCGAAAGAAATTTCTTCGCGTATATCGCGACAATAATATTTGGCGAACGTTTGAGAAGCGGCTGTCCAGCCAGCCGCCTTCCTAATGGCGTCTATGGACAGGCCAGCGCGATGCGCCGAGGACGTGGCGGCATGGCGGGTGCTATGCGCGCTGAATGTCGTCACGTCCACGCCGCTCGCACACAACACTTGTTTTATCCAGCGGCTGATTGACTGTGCCGTGGCGCCCCTATAGGGCCGTTTAAACGTCAGGAATAAATTAGGTACGGTCTCAGGTCTAATTTCATTAGTCATTTGAAGGTAATCTTTTAATGTCGTAGCCGGGCAAATACTTGGATTATCTAAAAAGTATGGTAGGGATAAAATTGGTTGATTTCGGCCAGGTGCCGATGTCTTAATAATGTCGGTTACGATTATTTCAATGCCTCTAGAATTTATTTTTATGTTTGAGGTATTGATAAGGGCAAACGTTTGAACTCTGTGAGCTGTGCAAATAGCTAACAAAATTGCCAATTTCTTAGTGATCTTTTCAATTGTGAGATCTTCATTTGGGAACCAATTAGAGATGAAGTTGAGTACCACCTGGGGATCCCAAGTACTTGTGTACTTAGGTGTACACGGTCTCAACTTGTATGCTCCTTTTAGTAACCTTTTTATACGGTCGTCTGCTCCTATACTGCTTCCTAGAAGTAGCGATAGGGCAGAGCGATGACTATTAAGTGAGCCGTATGATGCTCCCTTATTAAATTGCTCGGATAAAAAGGTCATGACTCGTGGAATTGAAACCTCAAACACGCTAATATGATTAAATATACAAAATTCCCACCACAGTTTAAAGGTCACATTATATTGCTGTACAGTGTTTTGAGACAAAGAAGCTAACATTAAGTTGAGAGCGGTTGGAGGCGTCCCTCGCTGCGTGAACGCAAGCCCGAGAGCACCGCGGCACCCAGGGTAAGCGACTTGTAAAGTGGATGATATGTTCTGAAACGGGAAGATAAAAGACCTTTATTTGGTTTCAGAATAATTATTTCGGTAACAAGCATACTCTTTAACTGGGGATACCAGGCTTGTGATGGCCATATGGGGAAAACAAGAATGCCTTCGGCTTCGTCTAAAACTATTTTTTGTAAGCATTTTAATATTACAGAAAATGGCGGAAAGGCATAAAAGTATTTATCGCGCCAGCTTACTGTAAAGGCGTCAATTGCGATGGCATCTGGGTCTGGTCGCCAAGACACATAGGTCTCACATTTTGCATTAGTGCGAGAGGCGAATAAGTCGATTTCTGATTGGCCCAATTTTTGTGTTATCAATTTGAATGCGGAATTTGATAATTCCCATTCTGTGTCTATGTTAATTTTTCTAGACTCTTCGTCGGCTATAACATTGTCGATTGTGTTTATATAAGAAGCTACTAACCAGATATTTTTCCCCTCGCACCACTGCCAAATAGATCGAGATAAATCGTTCAAATGTGGGAATTGTATTCCGCCCATACGATTAACATAACTAATGGCTGTTGTATTATCAATGCGTAATAATATAGAACAGTCAGAGTAATTGCGAGCAAACCATTTTAATGCTAAAAATACCGCTAAGAGTTCGAGATAATTAATGTGAAACTTTAATTCTGAATTTTTCCAAGTGCCGTTAATGCGTTCGTTATTGCAACATGCGCCCCAGCCGGTTCTGGATGCATCGGTGAAAACTTCTAATGTGAATGCTTGAGCCTTAATGGAATTGGAAATTGTGGAAATATTTTTTGACCACCAATTCAAATCTTTCAAAATTATATTGGATAATTTAATTTTTGTATCAAAATCATTGTTTATTTTTAAGGCCAAGTATTTTTGTCGTTCTAAGATTTTGGTGTAAATCCATCCATATTTTGCTGCGGGGCAAGCAGCAGTAAGAATCCCAATTAATTGTGCAAATTATCTAATTGTGCAGCGTGGTAAGCGTAAAAATTTATTTATTATACTAGCTATGTGAGCGCGTTTTTCGTCTGGTAAAGACATAATTAAACTTTTTGAATCGTACATAAAACCTAAATATTTACAAGTTTGTTTTGGCTCTAATGAACTTTTATTGAAATTAATGACGAAACCAAGTGATTCTAATAATTTCAGAGTTTCTGTTAAGTTTTCGCGGCATTCAGAATAGGTATCACCGATACATAATACGTCGTCTAGGTATTGAATTGATTTATAACCCCGGTTCCTAAGATGGGACATTACCTCTTTCATAATCTTGGTAAAGGTTCTAGGTGCTATAGATAAGCCATAAGGCATAGCATTAAACTCATACAAAAAGTTTTGTCCCTTATCATCCTCGAAATGAAAGCGCAAGTATTGCCGGTGACATTTAGCGATAGGAATTAAAAGATATGCTTCTTTCAAGTCTATGTTAGCCATGTAACCATTTTGAGGTATTAATTTATTTATTTTATGTGTGTGGATACTTTGACAAAAATACCTTCGTTCTATCTCTCGGATAGAAAGAAAGAAGAAAGCCCAGGCTATGTCTAATTTCGCAAAGATGTTAAGCTACCTCATGTAAGATATGCTTATTTTTTGCTTTTATGCCCTCGTGTTGACTCACGGCCAACCCCCAGGCATGCCACGTTCGATTTCGAATCAAGGCATCGAGATCTTCGAGGTTAAAATACCACATTTCGATGTGGTATTTACGTTGTGCACTTATTCACCAAAAGTAGGTTACTTAGTAGGTTACTTACGGTTACCGGTGTCGTTATCCACGCTTGCATCAGAGTCCGAAGATTCTAAAACTCGCACCACACGACGTCGATTTTTTCGTTCTTTTTGCTCGAGTTTACGAATCTTTTTATTATAATGTTCAATTTTATCTTTAGCACTGCGCTTAGGCATTATTTCTATTTATTATGTTCAAACAAATGAATTCAATATTAAAAGTTTTCAAAACGGGAATTGTGATCGTAGAACGGGTGTTATCGTTGCCTCGCACGGAAAAAGAATGAGCAATGATAGACTGACCGTCGACAGCAAAAAAAAAAAAAAAAAACGGGGTATTTTAAAAAACGTGCGAAGTTGCCTTGTAGGTTAGAGGAACTACGTTGTGAATATTATATCTGAAGAATGAAGCGATGCAATATAATTGTGAATACATTTGTACGTCATGTTATGGCACGATATGATGAAACTAATTTACTGTAATACCTTATGCAACATATTCTAGCAAATAAATACTTTGATTTGATTTAATTTGATCACCAGTTGGGCTAAGAAATGAATACAATTCTATCAAATCGAATACATCGGAAAACTGACAAGTATTGTCACCAATCGCCTCTTTCCCTTTCCCTGTTAACTCCACAAAAAATCGATTGTGTTAAAAAATAGTACAGAATATCAGAGAGTGTTGCATCAACACACATTTAATCTCACATAAACAAACAGCCAGACCCGGAACAACTACCTTTACACCATAAAAATATTTGTTCCGTACGGGAATCGAACGTGCGAGACGCAGCGCAGCAGTCGTTCGCGTCATCACTAACCAAATCTTGCCATGCTGTCAAGTTAGACAAAAGATCCTGAAAGTTTTTATTTAGACACTTTCTGAAAACAAAATATAGACAAAATACTTCTAAAGTTTGTAACAAATACTTCAGACCGATAAGCAATGTGAATAAATTTTATCTTAAATTGTATTACTTTCCTAAATTTCGTTTTAAAGATACCTTAAAATGGTTTCAAAAGAACTATAATTGAATACTTTTTAATACTGTGTCAATAAACTTTGTTTGTATAATTGCTTAAAATTCAACATGAATTTCGCAAATTCAATTTGTAGTTAATCTCCAATGTAGAAACAGGTGAATAGTAAATTTTACGTGGATTATTTATTCTAGTCGTGTCTTGTCTTGATCACAATCCATTACCCGAAAATATTATTTTATGTTAGCACAACAATACTCAATCATAACACCAAACGTAACAAAAACTATTGCAATACTCGCCTAGCCCGACAGCCGGAAAAACCACCCAAAAAAATAACGCCCGACGCCAATTTTCTAAACAGAACAAAAAAATAACAATCCGATATCAATCCAATAAAGGGCAGGAAGGAAGCAGCCTCCGACTAAGCAATCACACGTCAGAAAGAGATGAAACACAATAAACCAACGGAGAGAGCGAGACAAACAAACGATTGTGCCGAGTTCCCAAAGAACGGTGTAAACAATAAAACTTTTTGAAGAAGTTCGCGCTTATTCGACGCGGGAAAGGGTTCCAGAGTAATGAATAATACAGATAAATTATTCAAAACACAATCGTATTAAATTCGAGTCGCTTGTGAAATTTTATTACAGGGTGTCCGCAAAGAAAACTTTCCGAGTGGCACTCCACCAATTTATGGACTTTTGTTTCCGTTAAGGAGTAATTAAAAATTTCACGGTTAGCAAAGTTATGGCGGGGATTGCTCGTAATTCAATTGCTTTTGCTTCATTTTGTTGTTGTTTAATTTAACTTCCAACAAAATGTTACATTCAATAAAATGGCAATAATTTAAAATTATTTTATCTTAGAAATTATAAGCGCCTCGTGGACCAAAGATTGGTATAATTGAAACGCGCAAATTGAAAGTAAACGTAAATTGTTTACTCAATAGGTTATCGTTTTTCGCAAAAGTTTTCCTTAGCAACAAACCTTTCTGCAATAGGCATGACGAAAGGTATCAAAAAATTGCAAATCTATTTAGTACCTACGACAGTTAAGAGTATAGGAAAATAATGGATATATTATGTATTTTTGTTTTTGAAAATCAATGAATATTGACAAAGAAAAAACGCATCAAAACTCGGGAGTGGGGGCTCGTGACATCAGAACTCGCTAAAAATTGGACCAAAGCGAATTGAGAATTTCAAAAGCGTCGTATCTTCATCATTTTTGGTTTATGTAACAAAAAGAAAAAATACGGGTCAAACATTTGTTGATAATCTAACTGACGGACAAATTTTTTGTTTTTTGTCTACCCTATTTAATTTTCAACAAAAATACGCGAACCTCTGTAATTTAACACTAGTCTGTATTCTGGAACTTTTCATTATTGTTTCCCACCGCTTATCGAAGGTAACCCTCTAAATCACGGGCCAATTGTCTCATTGGCACCAAAAGTCATTTGGTGCGTCTCTAGAAGGTCGTTGGCGGTCGTAGCTTATAGCAGTTTACGTTTAACCTTTGAACAAAGGAATATTAGGGGCTCAAATGTACGATTAGGACTGAGGATATTTGAGGCTCTTTTTATTGGCCAATCTGGGAGGTGCAGTTGTCAATTTTTATCGGTTGATCTGGTTGGGGACAGTTTATGTAATGGCTTTCTCTTCGCCTTCCGACTTGGCTTTTTTAGTTTCGGTGGGAAATTATTTCTTACTTTGCTTCTGCAAAGATTCCTACCTGATGACGCCTGTGACTTTAGGCTAGGTGGAAATCACAGAACGTTGATTTTTTCTGTTCTTTGGTACACATTCTTTTGTTTCTCTAACATTTAAAATAAAACGATTTACGTTTCATTGACAAAGACATGACAAAATCAGCCCAAAAGAGACCTATGTAGACCGGGACGGCATGGCAAGGGAATACATTTTTTGCGAATGGACATTGTAATGTTTGTGTTTTTGTACTTACGTTTTTGACTACTGTATGTAATCCAAAATTTTATCATACGTTCTTTCCGAATAACTGCATAGCCTTTAGTTGGAAGATTAGCATGCATTTTCGCCTTTTAATTCATATTACTTATAGCATTTCTGTACATTTTCAACCGACTTCTTAAAAGAGGAGGTTCTCAATTCGTCTGCATTTTTTTTTTTTTTTTTGTGTTTGTTACCTCAGAACTTTCGACTGGGTGAACCGATTTTGATGATTCTTTTTTTATTTGAAAGCTGGTGCTTCCCGTTGGGTCCCATTTTAATTTGTTGAAGATCTGATGCTGATCTTTGGAGATATACAATGGAACTCTTCAAAAATAGACGGTAAATCTGCAGTGATTACTGCATCCGCTTGTAGGTTCATTGTTTATACTACATCATGACGTAACATCACGCCTGTATGCTCTGAGGGGGTACGCAGATGTGTACAATATACCCAGATTTCGACAATGGTTGTTACCTCAGCGGGCCTAAAATGGCCGCTTTAGAAGAATCATAATTTGAATCTTCTTAAAAAAATTAAAATTGGTAAAATAGACCTTATTTTCATACACATAAAGTCCATTTTAAGAATTTTAAATTTTAACGTGATTCAAATTATGATTCTGCTAAAGTGGCCTTTTTAGACCCCCAGAACTTTCGACTGGGTGAACCGATTTTGATGATTCTTCTTTTATTTGAAAGCTGGTGCTTTCTGTGTGGTTCCATGTCAATTTGGTTAAGATCTTAAGCTGATCTTCGGAGATATAAATGGAACTCTTCAAAAATACACGGCAAAGCTGCAGTAATTGCTGCAATCGCTTGGTTGTTTATTGTTTATACAACATCATGACGTAACATCACACCTGTATGCTCTGAGGGAGTACGCAGAAGTATACAATACACCCAGATTTCGACAGTAAGACGTGTAAAGTTCCATTCAATGGGATCCCGGAGAAATAGAGGTAACTCCTTAACTTTATAGGCACACCAGAAGCGGTTTGGGTAGTTTTAGGCAGAGTACAATCTCGGAGTGATCCCATTTCGATTTGATAAAGATCTGGTGACTTCGGAAGATAGGCAACTGAACTCCTTAATAAAATATGATAGCAAATGTACTGGGATCGCTGAAGACACGTCTGTCTATTGTTTACACCAGTTCATAACAAAAAATCACACCGATACGCTGTGAAAGGGTAAGCACCTGTGAACCACTAAAAAGTGAAAAATAAAAACTTTTTTGCAAAAAATATAACCGACTTCACACAAAAAAGTGAAAAATAACGTTAGCTCCAGAAGTCGGTGACAAAAAAACTAAATCAATCAAACAAAGGTCACCGACTTCTGTATGCTTAGTGCGAGTTTCATACTAAAATTCGAGTAACGTCTGTATCGCGTAGATCGAGTGTACGTCGTCGATAGTGACAATCCAGTGCCTCTAAGAAAGTAAGGACCGTTTCGAGCACATTGCTAACATTTTCATGTATAACGCGAGTGCAAGTTACAATTTCGACAGTTTTGACAGCTTGAATACGAAACACAGTCACTTGCGAGCGCGAAAGTTGTCACTTAAGATTTTGTGGTGAGAGCATCGTGAGAGTGGTCATAACAACAAAGTACTTAATTTAATTTAATTTCATATTGTGAATAAAACTTACAATGGAACCTCGTAGTATTTCGTTTGGAGAATGTTTGAGACCGCAAAAGCACAAGATAAGCGTAATTTCCGCCACAAAAAAAAACACGTTCACGTAAACACGGTCACTTAAACAATGATAGAGTGCTCCACTACAAGCCACTCGAGCATTATTAGATCATTTGCTTAGATCTCCATGCTTAAAAAGTAACAAACTTTGTTTTACAAACTTCACGGATGGATCAAGGTCACTCACTACACACCAAAAGATATAAATTACAATAACTGCTCCGTTTATATTACCAACATTTCAAATTGGGACGGGCTAGTCTTTATTTTTAACAATAATATTCAAAACTGTATGCAAATCACAACAAAAACTTTCGTAAACACAAACAAAACTAATGACCATTGACCACAGATAAATAATATCGTCTAACTTCATTGTACAACCACAACTAGTTGAATAGGCAGTCGCTTCTGTTATGAACACAAAATACGACTGTCAATTTATTTTGGTCGGTTACTAATGTACGCGCCGCTTCTCGCAGTGAATTAACACGAAACGAACGAACGTATTCTCTACACTCACACTCGCAAGTTAACAATTGTCGATGCGTTTAGAATTAGCACTTACAATATGTAGTTCTCCCGTATTACGCTAGATGGCGCTTACTCAGCGCCATACAAATTTGCGTAAACGCTGACACGGTCGATACGTACAAAAAACTCGCACTAAGCATGCTGGAGCTAAAGTTATTTTTCTCTTTTTTGTGTGAAGTCGGTTATATTTTTTGCAAAAAAGTTTTTATAGTGTTTTAAATCTTTGTTTACTTTTGCGATGTCAGATAATGACAAGCCTAGTTTTCTTTTTTTTTATTCCTGTAACTAAGAATTGTAGGTTGTATACGTTTGATGTTAGACCTTCTTTGTTAACCATTTTATTCTTCTACTAGCTTCTGCCAGCGGCTTCGCCCGCGTGAAGTTTGATTATTGTCCCATGGAATCTTACTGCCGGGATAAAAAGTATCCTATGTTTTAATCCAGGTTATAAACTATCTGTGTGCAAAATTTCATCCAAATCCGTTCAGTAGTTGTCGCGTGAAAGCGCAACAAACAAACTTACATTCACATTTATTCTCCGAACTGCTAAGCTATCGGGAGTTACACGTGTTATTGTGAGTCAACTATAAAAGATAGACATATGCTGTCCTGGGATATTTTTTATATAATTTTATGTGGAATATTTCCGTTATACATGATTTCTATGTAGCTTTAACCATTAAGGCTGCACACGCGACGGAAGCTAAAAAAACCAAGTAACTTCTCCCGTTTTCCCAACATTTCCTTTCACTGCTCTGCTCCTATTAATGGTAGCGTGATGAAAAGTATACTATTACCTGCTCAGGAGTATGTGGAATAATTGTACCAAGTTTCGTTAAAATCCGTCGAGTAGTTTTTTTTTCTATAAATAACATACAGACAGACAGACAGACAGAAAGACAGACAGACAGACAAAAATTTTACTGATTGCATTTTTGGCATCAGTATCGATCATTAGTCACCCCCCGATAGTTATTTTGTAGATATATTTCATGTACAGAATTGACCTCTCTACAGATTTATTATAAGTATAGATAGAAGATAGATAGATAGATGTTCTAGAACCAACATTATTAAATTCATAATTTCATCATGACGGGAAGCCGAGCCTGAAATACTCAGTCTGCGTTTGGTCCTTGAGCCAGCAACAAGCTGGAAATTACTCTGAAATATTTGACGTGGTCACTAAGCCGGCGAGATCTAGTCCTGGCGTCGTCATGAAAAGCTACAACTATTACTGCAATTACCACTATTGAGAGCCCCTGGACGCTGTCTGCCTTGAAAACTTACTGCTGCTACTACTGCGGCTGCTACAACTGCTGCTACTCCTACTGTTCCTACTTCTGAGAACCTGGACACGGACAGCGGGTGACCCTCGAACCATCGGAGATTGGCGACTGCGAGTGAGCCTATCACTGCGGCGAGCGGTTTCTGCCAGCTGCGAGCTTTGGACCCTTACCTCGACCTGGACCCTGATCACGTTACTTCGGCTTCCCTAACTTAGTAAATTTCTATTCCCTTGTATTATTAAACCATCATATTTTCTCTTGCCATTTTTCTTTAAACTTTACACAATGCAACCTTACATTTTCCTCTCCAGGAAACTGTAACATTACAACATTCAAATGTATTGATACAGAAATACGACCGCGACGCGTCTCTCAATGCAAATACCTTTCGATGTCACGACATGCCATGATATCATTTTAAAGCATAGCAATTGATGTCGTATTTCTAAGTATTAATACGTTTGACGGTTTGATTGTCCATTGGTAAAAAACTAAATCCCTTGTCATGTCATCCCGGTCTGCGTAAAACGTTTCCATTATGTCATTACTTTCAAGTTTATTATCATCATCATCATCTACAGTAAGACTTCACTCACTGCTGGGTATAGGCCTCTCTTTGCTTGTGTCAAGCTCCAAGTTCTTGTGCAAGTCTCATCTAGTAGAATTATTCCCACTATGTCCTTAATGATCAATAATGCAATAATTTACATTTTATCTTGAACAAAGCTCCTCCATTGCTTCTAAAATTCATAAAATAAAACATTAAACTCCTCCTCATCGATATTCAACAGAAACAAATCGCGTCCATGACTCACGGTTACCTTTCATTAGGAATGTTAAACTTTCAAAGTAATTGAATAGAATTAAGATTAGCACCAAATTATGGCTGTTATTATACGATAGTGATCGGTTCTTTAAAAACACAATGGTACGTGAATAGAAGACATAACAGTATTTAATGTTAGAGTTGTCTGTAGTTTGTTAATGATTTGAAGTGGTTTTTAGATTGCTTTTAATCTTGCATTGACTTTAACTGCTAGACTAAGGTAGAACCTTAAACATACCGTTTTATAATCTGTACACCTAGCCTAAATAAATAAATCTGAGACACAAAAAATAATAAGAATTAATTATTTTTTTAATGTTTATTTCATTATTTAATTATTATTTCGATTTTTATTTTTTATTTTTGTAAGAAGAAGACATGCTGCGCCGGCCTCAAATGAATTTGGTTAAGGGCAAGATGGTTAAGGGATTATCTTTTTGATTGTGTAGTAATCTAATTTGAAGTTATTTTCTACACAATGTATCGGATGTTGTTACAAAATCAATGGTTTATGACTTTCTTATGATAAACAACAAAATACTTGTCTAGAGCCCCAGTTGCTAACTGGTTTCTAACGAATGAATTAAATTAGTTAACTGATTAGATAATTAATTAACACTTAAGGGCAGGATAGGTTCCACACTAGCTCGAAGTAGAGAATTGTTAAGGAGAAGGTGAAATCTTTGCCCTGAAGGAAAAATAGGCTAAAAATAAATAACTGGTTGGTAGAATATCCGGTTCCGCATTTTCCTTATACATACTTTCAGACGCTGTTATCACGCGCCATATTCGCTTTAGTATATCATTAAGTCACTAATCTCACGAACCAGTTCCAGATCACATTTTTGCTGAAGTCTGTGATTGGTGTATAAAATAGCACAATGAGTTAATTCACGTCTATATTATATCCCACGATATTGCGCACCCGTGTACAATACACAGGTTTTTGTAAAAGATTTACGCAATAGAGTAATTAGTACTGCAAATTGAAGGGTAAGAGTGAATTTCTCAGGCGAGAAATTTACGCGTCTAGGCTGAAAACGCAGTGCTGCTTAACAGATAATGAAACGATTTTTTTTTCTCAGAATTAAAGTGACGTGAATCTATATGAAGCCAATTAAATCATATTTATAAGACTATTACTTTCTAAGAAAAACATCGGTAAATGACGAATTATCAATTTCTGTGGCCTGTCCACAATCACTTTCATACACAGCATTTACCTCTCAGGAAGATAATCTCCAACATACATAGGAAAAAGTATTTTGTTTGCGTTAAGTAATAATTGCCCTACAAGAAGCTAATTATTTTTGAATGTTTAGACTAATAGTTAATGAGTACATGTCAACGGTAGTTTTGTCCGTGCGAAATTACTAATTTCTATGGTCATTTTGTTACGCCGTCCTGAGCTTCCACCAATGAGTTTAACCGAACAATAAATTCCTGCCCGGCAAGAGACAGTCGTGCACTTACGCGCAGTGACAATGGTAGTGCACCATATCGCCACGTCTACCCGCCAAAAATTTAAGAACGTGATTTCGGTGTACTCGGAACAAAATTTTGCAATTTCGGTGATTAAGGATTAAAAGAATTTTTGCAAGAAATAAAAGTATCACTTTAAGCATGCTATGTAGCCTTTGGAACACATTTAAGATTATAGAAAACAATAGTCATAGCCTTGATAGTTTCTTGAAATTCTGAATAAATAGCCACGTTTCCAATTTCCGTGGGCCAATTTCTGTGGTGTCCGTGGCATCTGGGTGCCCACGGAAATTACACAACTTCACAGAAATTGTACCAATCAATTATTGTACTAATGTTAATGAAGATTTTTCAAAAGAATCAATATTTGTTATACCGAAATTACTTTGACAGAACTTCAGATTTGTCAGTCCTCTCCGACGATGATCAGCCCTTTCCCAGTCTGCTGCATCTGCTGGAATATGCATTCTAGTGACAGGGTAAATAATTTTGGTGATATTGTATCTCCTTGCAGTCGCTCCATGTAAAATATTGGTATTCAGCTGCATCCGGTTAGACTGGAAGCCGACCCCAACATAGTTGGGAAAAGGCTAGGTTGATGATGATGATTGTGACACCCCTCGGTAGATGGAATTTCTCGATTTTCTCGTGCAAGAAAACACAAGCAGTAGCTTTCTTTTTAGTGGAGGTGATTGAGTACCATTCATCGATGTGGCATCTGGCTATGGCGCTTCTATGAACCACCACTCTATCGAGTCAAAGTGCCACTCTTCTCGTAGTCGAAGTGTTTTCCTGTACTCGTTACATTTCTTTATAACTGTTTTAAGTGTTTGTAGGTGGTCATTGGTACTGAAGCCTGAGCGAAATCCTGCCCGTTCTCTTGGTTGGAAAAATTCTAGCCTCCTGGCGAGTCTTTTGACTATAACTCTCGAGAAGATCTAGCAGGCTAATGGGTCTATAGTGTAGATGTCCCCTTTTTTGTGGATCAGGGTGATTATTGCGTTGTGCCATGATGCAGGTACTTTAGTCTCCACGATGCATTTTGTAAATAATACTTCGAGCACATTGTTGACGACCCTTCCGTTGATTTTAATCATCTCTGGTAACACGCCGTCCTCCCCTGGTGCTCTCCTATTTTAAATTGTTGTATAGTCAGCATTACTTCAGCTGAGATGACATCGGGAATTTCTTCGGAGCCTACATTCTGGTGCTGCTCCGCTCTTACTTTTTGGCTATTGCAGGTAGCTGCTCTTTTTTTGTGATTTCTGCCCCATTTACGTTGAGGAGCTTAAAGATTGATTTCCTGCTTTCGTTCAGCTTCAATTTAAGAACCCTTCGGCTGCTGTTCTTCTTGGACGCTTCCTGTATGAGGTTGGTGTTATAGTCAGTCAAGTCGTTCCGAGTCTGCTTATGGATGCACTTCTGTAGGTCTCTGTATTCCTGACTATCCAAGTTTCCCTCACTGCATAGTTACCCTCTTTGGTCCATCATTTTTATAGTGCCTGGTGTTAATTTAGTCGGTCTATTTGGTAGGACACTTGGGGTGATTTCGTCAAGGACGTGAGTTAATGCTGTTGTTAGTTGATCGCTGCTCTTACCAAGCGATGACTGCTGCCTGTGGAGAACCTTTTTATCACAATGATGTCTTCGACCATAGGTTTATAGTTTGTGATGATATAGTCATATTCATTCTTGTGTAAGCCGCCAGAGTGCCTCTGTACAGACAACTGTACAGGTTTAATTTAGTTTTATATACATAACGAGCGTCGCGGCGCGCGTCAGCACATTTTATAGTATTTATATTGTAACTGTAGCATTATGTAGCACTGCACTTTATCATTTCTATCAATAAGTATGTATTAAATACTTATCACAGAAAGTTGTGGCGTTTATCATTTATTACGCGATCTTTCTGCCAATACCATATCAGCAGTCAGATATCATTTATCATCCAAGTGTAGGCGTGATCAAGAACCCCTACATTTTTTGGTCCTTCGAGCCGGATCTGAAGCAGAGACCTACGGATCCAGTTATCAAGTGTATCACTATCAAGAATTGTGTTCTGAAGATTTCCGGTACGATAGCGAATCGGTCCGCTGGCCTCCCACAAGCGGGTCTCACCAGTAGGATTGAGAAGGCGCACATATCGTGCTGGAGAATACAGAAGCACTAAGCAACAATATCAATCAAGAATTTATCAATTTATCCTCAGTATTAGAGGAGAGTATCATATATATATCTGTATCAGCGTGACTTCAGGTATTTATCAGCTACTTTTATCATTTATCATGGAGGCCTTACAATCAATGTTCGAACGCCAGAGTTTCCTCACCAAGGAGATTGAGAGGATACATACCAATTTCCAGAAGGACAGTTCAAGCAGGAAGACACCTGAATACCTTCACAGTCGTCTAGCCGCGCTAGATAAATGCTGGAAGGAGTTTGAAGAAAATCACATCAAGCTGCTGGAGTTTGAAGACGATCAATACGAATATTTCACAAAGGAGATTTATGGGTACATGAAGGAGTATTATATCAAAACCAAGGAAATGGTGTCATCATACAAGGAGCCTAAATTTCCGACCTTTTCCTTACCCACCTTTGAAGAATATTCTTGTCAAGAGAATGACCTGCTTGGTCAGCAGAGCACCAATATTAGAGCATTGGAACGACTAATGAAACGAATCAACATTGAACACTTAGAGGAAAAATGGGAACTTCAAGATGAACTAAACAACCTTCAGCATCTATGGAAGGTTATTGACACTACTCACCTACGTCTCGATAACCAACTAAAGGGAAGCGACGATGAATATGAAACCAAGTTTCTGCAGACTGAAGAGCGCTACCTTACCATCAAAAGGGAGTTGAACAGAAAACTAAACTCCACTGCTCACCTTGAGCAGGCCACACCCAAATTAGAGGTCCCTACATTTTACGGGAAATATACGCAGTGGCCGACCTTTTTCGACCTATTCGTCGAAACAATACATAACAACAAAGGTATTTCTAAAGCGCAGAAAATGCAACACCTGAAAGGAAAGGTCAAGGGTGAGGCAGAAGGTTTAATCCAGCATCTTAATATATCTGCAGAAAATTATGATACGGCATGGGATATCCTCACTCATCGTTATAACAATCCACAGATTTTATTTTCAACTCAGATGGATATTTTTCTGAATCAACCGCCGATCAACAAACAATCATCATACCACGCCTTTAAGAAGCTACACGATACTACGACACAGTGTATCAACAGCATTCGGAACCTAGGCATTGACATTGCTACCTGGGACCCGATTATAGTTCATCTTTTATCAAAGAAACTGGACGACGAAACGCGTACTGACTATATGGAGTCGCGTGCGTCGCCTCGAGATTTCACATCATGTACCGAGTTCCTGAATTTCCTAGAAAACAAATTTATGGCCCGAGAGCCTGTTGGCAAGAAGGAGAAGCCTGCAACATCAGATTCTTCTAAGTCGAGCTCAAGTCAACCCAAACACCATAATCAAAACAACTCCTCGAGGAATGCATCTCACTTCAAAAAATATCAGTCAAACGCTACAAATAATAAGGGATTTTGCCCAGTTTGTAAGCAGCCTCATCATCTGTATCAATGCAAGCGCTTCCTTGCGCAATCAGCGGACGCGAAAATGAGGACAATTTCACAACATAACATTTGCCGTAACTGCCTTTACAAGCATTATGACAAAATGTGCATTTCTACAAAAAGGTGTAAAGAATGCAACGGTGATCATAATTCGATTATGCATGACGCACTTTCGCGACCGGATCCCCTGGAACAAACAGACAAACCTCCGAGTCAGCAGTCTTCTTCGTCATTGGACTCCACTTCAACATCGCGCAATAGTCACAATGTTAACCATGTTGCAAGCGGAAATGAAGAAGTTCTTCTGACTACTGTAGCACTGAATATCAGGGCCTCAGATGGCAGTAATATGCGATTCAGAGCCCTTCTAGATCAAGGATCGCAAGTATCACTCATATCAGAAAACGCCGCCCAATTATTAGGGTTGAAAAGGCAATCATATCAAGCCGCAGTATCAGGAATTGGGTCGACACAAAAACAAAGCAGAGGCTTAGTGTCGCTTGACTGCACATCAATTTACTCTGACTATCATTTTAGAACAGAGGCTCTAGTCGTATCCCGAGTTATAAACAACTTGCCTAATACCTCGTTTAAGAAGCAAACTTGGCCTCATTTATCACACACTAGACTGGCAGATCCTGAGTATAATCTTTCTAAGCCCATTGACTTGCTCTTGGATGCCAGCGTCTACTCAGCTATTATCATGAGTGGTCTTATCAAAGGACCAGTCCAATCTCCTATCGCGCAGCAAACAAAACTTGGGTGGATATTATCAGGCAACGTAAAGACGTTCTCATGTCATGTTGTCATCAACGATGTAGACAGCATCTCCAAGTTCTGGGAGATTGAAGATATACACGAGCCTACAGCCTCAGTATCATCTGCAGATCAATATTGTGAGGAATTTTATCAAGCAACCACTAAGAGATTGGACTCGGGTCAATACGAAGTAGCATTACCTATGAAACCTAACTTCGAACAAGAGATAGGTGCATCAAAATCAAAGGCTGTCGCTCAATTTATTCAACAAGAAAAGAAGATGAGCAAAAATCCATCACTAGCACAAGGTTACCGCAACTTCATGCGCGAGTACGAAGAACTAGGTCACATGCGCCAGGTCGAGCAACAAGATCACACAGCATGCTACTTACCTCATCACGGCGTATTGAAACTAGACTCTACAACTACGGCTCTGCGCGTTGTTTTCAATGCTTCAGCTAAGATGTCATCTGGACGCAGCTTAAACGACTTGATGTATAACGGACCGAACCTTCAACAAGACCTTCAAAATCTCATCCTTACGTGGCGACAATATAAGTACGTAGTCACTGCGGATGTAGAAAAAATGTTTCGAGCTATCCTCGTAAGACCTCAAGATCAGCATCTTCAATCTATATTGTGGAGAAGTCATCCTCGTGACCTACTTCAAGAATATAATCTCACTACTGTTACATACGGAACAAGAGCAGCTCCGTTCTTGGCGATGAGAACCTTAAAGCAAATTGGCATCGATCATGCTGAACAACATCCATTAGCAGCGGCCGCCCTGGAATCATCTTTCTATATGGATGACTATATGGGAGGCAGCAATGCCATCGAGCATGCCAGACAACTACAACTTGATCTAATAGAAGTCTTAAAGAGTGCTGGCATGAATCTAAGAAAATGGTCTAGCAATGAACCACAGCTAATCGAAACCTTACAACCAGAACAAATAAACGCTCCATTCGAGTTCAAGGATAGCGAATCTCGAAAAACACTAGGTCTGCGATGGATTCCCTCAAGTGACATGTTCACCTTCGACACTAGAATCGAACATCAAGACAGCGACAAGCCATCTACGAAGCGGCAACTATTGTCCGATATTTCAAAAATATTTGACCCCATTGGCTGGCTATCACCGCTCACTATCAGAGCTAAAATATTATTCCAGACCACTTGGACTGCGCAACTGACCTGGGATGAAGAACTACCGGCCAACATATTATCAGAATGGAAAAGGTTGCGAGATGACCTAAGAAATATCAACATTTTTCAAATACCTAGATATTTAGGTCAAATGAAAAACAACATACAAATACATGCATTCTGTGACGCCTCGGAAAAGGCTTATGCATGCGCAATATACATTGTAACTAATGATCATAAAGGCAAGCGCACATCGAAGCTAGTAACAGCAAAAACAAAGGTAGCGCCAATTAATAAATCAATCACTTTACCTAGGCTTGAGCTACTTGGTGCATTTTTGTTATCACAATTGATGGAGAAATTTCTTCAGACACTTTCTTCAGAGCCAATGGAGATCTTCGCCTGGACTGATTCGATGGTTGTACTGGGCTGGCTACACGGGGATTTATCAAAATGGAAGCAATTTGTGGCTAACCGTGTACTAAAAATCACTAGGATCATCCCCGCATCGAACTGGCGTCACGTCAGGTCCTGTGACAATGCAGCAGACTGTGCTACGCGTGGATTGAGCTCCGAAGGTCTGTCAAGAGATCGCTTGTGGTGGGAAGGGCCAGAATGGCTTCTTAATTTTAACTCGAATCATACCCCTACAACCGAATATCAAACTCCAACAGTAGAAATCAAAAAACAAAACGTACACACAGCTTTATGTCAAAACAGCTGCTCTTGGATAATTGAATTACTAAATAAATTCAATTCACTAACTCAGGTTGCACGAATAGTGGCACGGGTGTCACGTTACATCGCTAACCTGCGCAATACAAAATCACGTGCAGCGAAAAGTTCACTGTCCGGTTTAGAAATACAACACGCATTGTACCTTGTTATCAAACAAGTGCAAGATATAGATTTTAAGGAAGATATACATCATTTGAAGCAAAAGGGCTTCGTCCGCAGCAACAGCAAATTGTCTTGTTTGCGACCATTCTTAGACGACCACGGGATACTAAGAGTTGGAGGACGCCTTGAGCAAGCGAACATCACATACGCGGCGAAGCATCCAATCATAATATTACCTGGAAGTCGCTTGGCAGAGTTAATCATTCAGCAAGCTCATATCACTACGCTTCACGGCGGGCCACGACTTACTTTATCATTCATCAGGGAGCAATATTGGCTGATTAGTGGCATCAGCAGCGTCAAAAAGCATATCAGATCATGCGTTAAGTGCCGGAGATACAGCCAAGAATCATATCAACAACACATGGCTGACCTTCCAAAGCCTAGAATCACACCGTCCCGGCCCTTTACTAATGTGGGTATAGACTTCACAGGGCATGTGGATATAAAGTCAAACAAGGGACGAGGCATCAAGACTACCAAGGGATACATTGCAGTATTCGTCTGCCTGGCCACCAAGGCCGTGCATTTGGAACTAGTGTCTGATCTCAGCACAGCATCCTTTCTGGCAGCATTAAGACGAATGTGTTCCAGGCGCGGAGTACCCAAGAATATCTATAGCGATAACGGTACGAACTTTGTGGGCGCTTCACGACTCCTGAATCAAGAGTACAGAGCGATCATTACCTCAATCAACCCAAACGCTATCATTGACATCAACAACATGGAGATACATTGGCACTTCAATGCTCCCGTCTGGCCAAACGCAGGAGGTCTATGGGAAGCGGCGGTGAAAAGTTTGAAATATCATTTAAAGCGTGTGCTTGGCCATCAAAAATTAACCTATGAGGAGTTCACCACGCTCCTGTGTCAAATTGAAGCCTGTCTCAATTCGAGACCTCTCTGCGCGCTCACTGAAAACCCAGACGATACGTACCTCACCCCTGGGCATTTCCTTATCGGTGGATCCCTGCTATCACGATCTCAGACTGATCCTGATCACATGAACCTGACTACACGATGGCAATTGATTCAGGCAATAAACAAACAGTTTTGGAAAAAGTGGTCCACGGAATACCTTCAACAGCTTCAGTCAAGAACTAAATGGCGCACTACTAAGGAAAATCTTAAACTAGATGACGTGGTTCTTATCAAAGAAGACAACATACCACCTGGCAAGTGGGCGATGGCGCGAGTTCAGGCTCTACATCCCGGTTCAGACGGGTGTGTAAGAGTTGTAACGTTGAAAACTGCCAACAATAGTATCAAACGTCCGGTCAATAAACTTATACCCTTGCCAGTACGAGAAAATAGTACCACGCGCACACCCTCTTTGAATGGACCTCAAGAAATATCCCACGGGCGTCATCGCAATCGGTCAAAATTCAGCATGAAATCACTATTAACATCAGCACTTCTTCTGTTAATGATGATAATATCATCAAGCATACAGCAATCAACTATATCATACAATATCACGTCACTGGATAGTCAAAGGAATATGCTTTTCGACAAAGTATCAGAACTCCAACACATCAAGGACGAATGGAAGCTAATAGTCTACTACAACATGTCTGCATATTGGTCTGGATTCACTGACTTGGAAACATATGTTCGACATTTAAATCAACTGTGTCAGCGTACGTGCCTACCACAATCAGGAATACCGTACGGAGCTATCATATTACAACTGCAACATGAGTTGAACGAACTTCAACATTATAATTCCATATTGCGCAACTCTAACAAACGATACAAGAGAGGACTAGTAAACGGGGTTGGCAACCTGGCTAGCTACTTGTTTGGGGTTCTAGACGACAAGTTTGCAGAGCAGTACAAACGCGATATTGAGCAAATATCACTGAATGAAAATCATTTACAGAGTCTTATCAGAAATCAAACTCTAATAATTGAATCCGAATATAGCATTATTAGAAGAAACGAGGCCATAATGAATCAACAATTTACTTCTATGGATAAACAAATGAAGACTTTAATAAAGGAAGTTAACAACGTTCAAGCGGACACAACGCAAGGCCTCTATTTAACGGCATCAGCACTATCAGCATACGCCGTTCTATCAACCTTGCGACGTATGCAGCAAGGCCTCATCGATGTGATCACCGATGTCTATCATGGGCGCATAGATACTCACCTGCTCCCGCCTGAAGAGTTGGAAGCACAGATAAATATCATTACACGGGAGATACAGGATGATCTCAATGTGCCATTAGACAAATCAAGTATCAGAAGTCTCTATAAATTACTGCGGGTTTACGCTCAAGTATATAACAACTATCTCATAATGGAAATCAAGATTCCTCTGGTTACAACAGAAAAATACGAACTCGATAAAGTTATTCCCCTACAAAGAGAAGAATCGGGACAAAACTATCAAGTTATATCGACTTACCCATATTTGGCATTTAATTTAAGAAAGGATTTGGTTTTATTCTTTACAGAAACCGACCTACAACAGTGCCTTCACGCAAACCCAGGGAAGATATTATGTTCCATTGAGAAACCAATCTATGAAATACGAGAAAAACAATCCATTTGTGACGTTAAAATTAATGATATTATAACACCGGCCTGTATATACAAACAAGCAAGGTGCGAAAATAAGTGGGTCAAGTTACGACGCCCGAACGACTGGCTGTATCAATGTTGTCAGCAATGCACTGTACGCATATTTAGCACACATAACACGGAAGTGAAGACTTTAACAGGCAATGGCATAATCAGTCTTTGTCCAGGATGCATACTTAAGGGAGAGTCTTTCAATATTTACTCTCATAAGAACTTCATCAATCACGTTGACTATTACACAGAAGAGATGCAGCTTCCACAGATGTCAGTAGTCAATCAAATAGTCAACACAAGCATCCCTTCTGTTGAGCCATTTGCACCAGAGGATCACCACTCTATGTGGAATCAGTTGAGATCTGAAATAGACGATCTTAAGCAACAATCGACACAAACAATCAGTGTCCACGACGTGCATCAATACAGCGTGCTCTACTTGCTGGTGGGCGGAGCGGTCCTGACGGGCTTTATTTTAGTCGTCATGTGGATCCGACGAAGGCGAAGACAGCAACCAGCATTGGAGTCAAGATTGGAACTAGCAGGAATTCAGACTATCACCAATCCGCAGCCAGTTCCACGGAAGATCACCGAGAGCTCATCAACCCCTAATTTGGCGTCAATTAAGTTTGACATTCCTTTATGCGAGAGTTAAAGGGTTCATTTTATTGTAATTTATTTGTAATTCATTTTGTTATGTAATTATTCCTTTTTTGCGCCCGCGGCAGCATGTACAGACAACTGTACAGGTTTAATTTAGTTTTATATACATAACGAGCGTCGCGGCGCGCGTCAGCACATTTTATAGTATTTATATTGTAACTGTAGCATTATGTAGCACTGCACTTTATCATTTCTATCAATAAGTATGTATTAAATACTTATCACAGAAAGTTGTGGCGTTTATCATTTATTACGCGATCTTTCTGCCAATACCATATCAGCAGTCAGATATCATTTATCATCCAAGTGTAGGCGTGATCAAGAACCCCTACAGCCTCCATGTCCACTTACGCTGCTCTTGTTTTTTAAAGAAGTTGTTCATAGCATATAGTGAGTTAGCTGGTAGAAAATTGTAGTTGTAGAGTAGGAACATTTGTTTTAGAGCATTTTTTGCTACAAACCCATGGTTCCCTATGCTAGTTTTTCTGCTGTTCTCCTTGTCACCAACTCGCGCTGAAATCGCCCATTGTTACGGTATATTTGGTCTTAATGTTTACTTCAGAGCTCGTAGTTCTTCGTAGATCTCTTCTAAAATTTCGTCCTGGGGACCTGATGTTGAGAGATATGCTTGTTTTTTTTTATTTTATTCATTTTGCTGAGTCTTAATCTTCGTAGTCTTCTTCAACCACATAATGTTTGTATGTAAGGTGATCCAAAATGCTGTTTACTTCAACCACATGCTGTTTTATGGTTTTGTTAATTATGAAGCCAAGTCCTCCGATAGCAGGTCTGGGGCCTACGCGGTAGTAGAACATATGGCGTTAACTTGTCATGTTGTAGGGCTGTCATCGGGACTTCCGTACCTTTTCTAGAGTGCACCCATGCCACTGAATTCCCCAGCACTCCCTGCTTACCCTACCGGCCTGGTCCGGAACTGCTTATTTCGGTTTCCCTTTATTCGCAGCTATCCTACATACTACAGGACGGTTCACTATCCGCCACCTGTGACCCGGTAGGTAGCTGAGGCTCACTCCTACCTAGGTTGTAAGAATAAGTTTTCAGTAAATTTTAGCTCTTCATAGGAGTAAAAAACATAATCAGATCCTTGATTGCTAATTTAGTAAGACTGATTTAAGCAATTCGGTATGTAAAGTAAAAATTAACCTACGCTGATTCCAAAACCATTTGGAGATTTTAGGGTCTTATGCCTTATTTTTCTATTTTTAGCTTTCTATATCACAAGATTGTGTTTATTTTCACAATAATGCTTGTAATCATTTGACTTTCATTTGACCTCTAATTGACGTCATAACGTAGCCTGAATAGACTACTTCCTTCGTGCTTTTCAAGATAAATTAAAAAGTACTTTACAAATCAAAACTGTCAATGCTAGTTACTGTGTTATTTATTTGAATGCATCGCGCGCTGATAATTTCGCGTTCAAATGATCTTCGCAAAAAAAAAAGACGACGCCCAGGCTTGTATTCCATATTTACTTCCTTGCACCACTTCTTTTTTAGCGTTTCTTTTACATTTACAAACAATTTGTGTCGGCTATTTGTTGTAGTGTTTTTACATGACGGTACGAAGCATTTAGCACTAGTTGTCGATGACAGATTCATTGCACGGATACGCAGCACGAATAGTGGATAGAAATTAAAATTTGCTAAAAATCGTAGGAAAAGAAACTCCAACAAAAAGTTCACATCACAGTCACGATCACAGCATTCACATTTCACAACAAAATAAAAACACGTATCTGTCAAGCGTCAACTGTCATCAATGTCAACTTTGAAGTTATCTATTAGTGTTTTTTTGTATGTACTGAAAACGTGGCAAAGACTTTAAGCTATTCAGGCTATGAAATGACGTCATCACGAATAATACTTTAAAAAATAATAAAAAAGAAACTGTTACTTGGAAAAAAAAAAGCTTAAAATTAGTTGCTTAAAATTAAATGTTTTACGAAATAAAAATGTAAAAAATATACCTGAAAAATACTTTACATACCGAATTACACTACGTTGTATTTTTAATGCATATTAAAATGATTTGTATAATATAAGGTTTTTGCATTATACCTTATCTTTCTTTACATATTATTAAAAAATCAGTTTTAAGTAATACACAATTTCAGTGCACACGTACAATTTCTGTGTCACCAATACAATTTCTGTGGCAATAATAAAATTTCTGTGGCTCGCCAATTTCGGTGACCCAAATAACTCTCTGAGTAATTTATTTATATAATCCCCATTTAAAAAATGTATATATAAAGTGGATATGTCACGCTTTATTATTAAAGTTTGATAAAAAACCTGAAAATGAAAATGTCCATGGAAATTAGGTAAAAAATTGAGTTGTTGAAATTGACTCGTAAATTACAACAAAACTGTTTCAAATCAACTTGTTTCTTTGGATGTCTTTATTAAGATTCAGGCCGTATAGAACAATTCTCAAAATCGACGGAAAACTCGACTCCACTAATCTTTGCATAAAGTTTCATTTTCATTGGCCACAACATGAGTATTCCTGAGAACCTTAATTCCTTGTGTTGCGCGGGATGATGCAGGATGTCCAAAACTCTCTGCCAAAAATGTATACAGACCTTTTTCAGCTAAGTTCCTATCACCGTCAATAGTAAAGCTATACAACAAAAAAACTTGTACCTAGCCGATGAACTGGTGAAGGTTGCGAGAATCCGCTGGATGCGAGTCGCACGGGACTGGTCAATGTGGCACACTTGGGGGAGGCCTATGTCCAGCAGTGAAGTCTTTTGGCTGAAGTGATGGTAACGACGAAGAAGAACCTACAGTAACGCCAAATAAGATTAAAGATAATATTTTTTTTTTGCGATGGTTGACTTGTTCAATTTAATCTGGCAAATCTCATGTCAACGAAAAGATCTAGATCAGATTCAGGCAGATTAGAATCTGGATCAGGTATAAGACTTCAACATTTTCTTACGCTATACTTTGCTACGCTTTACTTTGCCCATTTTTGCTCAATCCACTATTTAAAAAAACTGTCATTTACTGACAGATCGTTGAATCCGGCTCGAAGGACCAAAAAGTAGACAATAGTTGCATAATTTTTCCACCCCGTCAATAATGACGAAAATGTACTGAGCTTCACGTGGCTAACCACGTGAAGTTCAGTACATTTTGCTCTACATTTTGATAAACACATTAACTCACTTGGCTAGACTGGTGGTCTGACTTTTCGGGCTACCTGCGACGGCTGTCAAAGAATTAAGAAAGACAACCGGGAGTCAAAGAGGGCTTCCGTACTCTGAGCACTCCTCTATCAAAGGAAAACACATTTTTCACCCCCTGTCAAGTCTAGACATTTAACTTCCAACAAATTTCTACGATAGACAATAACTCACAACAAAATAGCATTAAATATTTACAGACGTCTGCAAGTGATAGCCCGGCGAGGCAAGCAAGAGAATAGCTCAACCGTGAGCAGTAGAAATTGCCCAGCAGTAGCAACCCTGGCAATTCTGACATAACTAGGTAAAGCCAAAGCACCGGTGAGACACGCTAAGCGAAATTATTTAATTAACTGAAGACCAGTGTATGTCTAGCTAAGTCTTGGTATCTAGGCTGTCCAGTGTGTGTCTAGGTATCTGTTTGTGCCTTAGCTGAGGTAACAAGGTACTAAGCCCTAAGGTGTTAGGAAACATTGTCGGGTATCTTGATTGGTAAATCTGCATAGTAATTTCAGAACAATATCTACTAGATACAGAAAGTCTGATTAGAAAAAAAAGGAAAAAAAAATTAAAACCAAACGAACCTTCTTAAAAACTTACCAGAAGGCATTGTTTTTTTTTCGAAGAATTATGTGGCTTCTTATAAAAAAAATATTGTTTCATCAGCCTATTCTTGGGATCAAATTCGCAAATTGGATGTTTTTTTTTGGTATTTAGAGCCTGCGCAGACGACAGACTTTTTGTGCGCGATGGACATAAAGTCTGCGACAAGTTTTGCGTGATTAATGTATTTGACTACTTATTTGACCTTTTTTGTCGCCTAAAAGGCGATCAGTAGGAGCCTTTCCATCAGTAGATCCTTATAGTGGACAAAAACGTAGTGAAACACAAATTTTGTCGCAGACTTTTTGTCCGTCGCGCACAATAAGTCTGTCGTCTGCGCAGGCCCTTAAAATAACTTTTTATAAGAAAAACTTAGTTTTTTTTAAGTCATGTCTACTTTACATGCAGTACATTAGGTACTATTTAGTTATGTATCAAACGATATAGGCAAAAATCAATAGCCGGAAAACTTTCGAGCGCTTAAAATATGTTAACTCGCAAAAAACGTCCCAAAATGTACTCAGACCCTTTCTTCCTTGTCATTTAATATTAAAGTCACACAATTCCATCCTCAACAACATTGTCCAACAAATATTTAGGGCAAAGGTATGTCATTTAGCCACTGTTACAAAAACCCTGGCCCGCGGGGGACCAATAGATTACAAATGTAACCTTTAGCCGAATGACCTCAAAATGGCGGCTAGCCTGCTTTGTCATATACTTTCGACACGGAATAAGAAAGTTCAGAAGGAAAATTAAAACCAATATCGTGAAAAAGGAAAGATGCACACAATATTCAAAAGTAATCTAATGGTGCATCACCGTGCATCACGGTAACGGTAGGTAACAATCTGTAACTTTTGTGGCTTCTTGTTACTATTTGTTGAATGTTATCATCGCGTCCATACCGCGAGTAACATAAATTAACAAATATAACAGAGAGTAACTTTCAGCAACAACCGTGTTGCAGAGCATTTGTTTTACGGTTTAGTTACATTCTCTATCAATGTTGTCAATTGTTACCACATGAGTGTTATTTATTGTTATCATGTTGCCGTGTTACATTATTATGTTAAGTAATGTTGCCTAATTTTCAGTCAACACGTGGTAACAATTGATAACATTGTTAGAGAATTTTACCTCAACGTGCGGTGTGGATGTACTATTACGATATAGGTGATATGAAGACTTGAAGAGTATGCACTTAAAGAAACATTTAGAGCAAGACTTTACCTCCATGGACTCATTTTAAATTAAAACCCAACAGTGTAAAATTTACACCACACTATACAGCAAAACATATCAAATGATACAAAACATTTTTGTATACTACAAACAAAACTACATTATCGCATCGATAAGTGATAACAGAGTACCACGAGATATTGGACTGCCTATTATAATTACTATCCCCGTCTTCTTGTCCATTACATTTTCATATTGTTGATAGCGACGAGCCGTGGGGGTGATGTAGTGTATCTATGTGTATATTATTATATCGACGACTCGCCTGTTAAGCACCGTGCCTTCTTGTTAATGTATTATACGAGTACCTTGTGTCTCACACCTCTTGACCTCTCCACCACCCGTCATCGATGCCCATAGACTCAAATCTGGCGACCTCTTTCAATATCACTAAAAATATGCTTGTTGCAGTAAACAATACGCATATTAATAATCGGCCTATAATGTTCCCACTGCTGGGATACACGGCCTCCTCACTATAAGAGGGAATGGGCTATAATCCACCACGCGGACCCAATGCAGGTTGGTAGATGCCAGGTCTTTGATTTTTTGGCTCTAGGAAATCTACACATCACAAGATCTACAATTCCTGCAGGGAAACTCGGTACATAATGGGTGCTGGTATAAATTCACGGACCAGTGAATGGGTGTGATGGAATGATGAAGCCCAAAAGTGATCAATTAAATCTGAAATCAGCACTTACAACGGGTTCAAGATAAGGACAGCACAGCGTTCATCTTGACGCTTAATAGTTCTAGAGAACAAGCCTTCTGCTTCTATTTCGTGGTCGCTATATCAAATATTCATAAGGAATCGTAACATACTACATAATGGCCGCTAAAGGTTAAAGGTATCAAGTCAAACTGTCATATTACGTTGGGCGTCGCGTTACAAAATGTTATACACGAACACGGCATGATGACAGGTGATATATGGTGATATATTCACTCTTAGCTTGCTTTTAATATTTTCAGCCAATATAAAGGGAAAAAACGTTGACTGGTTCAAGTACGCAAAGAGTGCCAATATATACAATAATTAACAACATGTTATTGGCAATAATGTTAACCTGCCGTGCACTTGTGTGACACAAACAGTATATTATTGCAATTGTAATCCATCTGAGCTAATAATTCGATTATAATAGAAAACTGCATTCATCTCCTTCAATTGTAACACTGTGAAGATAATTAAATACCAACTGTGTGACATATTAATGTTTTTTTTTTTTCTTTTATTGCACTAATTAACAACATGTTATTGACAATAATGTCTACCTGATATAGATGGTGTTATCTACAGGTAACACTCAGCATTGTATAAAGTAAAACCCTGAGTAACTCACGCGATAGTCCTCATTCTGAAGAAATAAGACATCAGTTTTTTTGTATAACATTGTAGTAAATTTAAAATGTCATTTAAGGGATATCTTCAACAAACAACAATCACGAAAGATATCCCGTAAGTGACATTTTAAGTTAAGTTGTGAACCGTGATAGCTTAAAACAGTGATTGAACATAGGAGTATTTGTTTATGTTATAAAAATATTAAGGTGGTTTACTGAACACTTAGCATATTTTATTGTAAAACATGTACAGTCACGAGCGTAAGTACCTAACAATAGGCTTGTTAACTAAAAAAATCTAAGTAGTCCGTCACTTAGATTATCAAAAAATATTTGACGTAAACCAAAATTGACGAAGATACGACGCTTTTAAAATTCCAAATAGGTACGTCACTGTTTGGTATTATTCTTAGTGAGTTCTGACGTCACGAGCCCCCACTCACGAGTTTTGATACGTATTATCTTTGTCAATATTCGTTGATTTACAAAAACAAAAAATACGTGTCCATTATTTTCCAATACTCTAACTGACGGACTGAATAGATTTGCAATTTATTGATGGTGGAAACTAGCCTATTACGCAATATAAAATTACATGCGATTTCCTCCTAAGTCCTGATCAAAGTAATTTTTACGATTTTATCATTTTGGAAACCATTCTATTATAAAATCCTTTATTTTCATGAAGTTACAATCACTATTTCACAAGAAAATCGACAAAATCGTAGTCGTATACTTCATATACCTATATAACGGAAAATCTGTGACTGTGCGTATGCATTTCCCGCATTTTTCATCTCAGTAGGCACTCTCATCTACACCGAAACATCACAAGTAGGATTTCGTGTTGGATATTGGCTTGCCATGCAATGAATGGAGAGTTTCGTTTCCATCTTCACTTTCTACGCCAGTCACCACACCATCATCAGAGAAATAATATCACCTGGGTCTTCCTCGACTTGCAACTCTTCAGCAATCTCATCTAACATCAACCCTTAATATCTATACAAGATCTAAAACCCCATCACCACATAGCGATAATTCAGCGTTACAGTAATTAAACTGTAAATTATGTTTACACTGTACTTTATGCATTCATTTATTACATGTAAAAAAACATAGTTACTTACGGTTTAGGCATTTTCACTTTATATCGCGAAATACAACAGAAACTCGGATTACTTCAATTACTCATGAAACAAATGATTGAAATAGGTAATATATCCAAAATATAAATGTGAATTGTGTCACTAATTTGCTTTGGAACAATTGTGGTAAGGGTCCATGTTCACCAAAAAGATGACGGTCTGATTATCTAAAACCAGCTGTTTAAAACACATTGTTGTACCACATGTCACAGTGACAGCTGTTTTTCGATAATCAGACCGTTATCTTTTCGGTGAACATGGACCTAAATATCTGTGTGGTAGAAAAAAAAAGCATTAAGTGGTGTCACCTACAGGTGACACTGGGAATTGAAGACAATTAACAACATGTTATTGACAAAGATGTTTACTTGCCGTGCACTTGTGTGACGCATAAATAGAATATTATTGCAATTGCAATTCACCTGAGCTTTATAAAATAGAAAACTGCATTCAACTACTACAAATAAAAAAATAATATTTGCACTTAGGTCGTGCATAAGTAAGTATATTATTGCAATCACAATACACCTGAGCCAATAATAATTATAATTACAATAGAAAACTGCATCCAACCCCTTCAAATAATGCCCTTAATAACCTTAGGTACATACCTACCTAAGGTTAATGTGATCACCTGACCTAATACCGTGACCTGTATTTTATTAGAAAATTCCTTATAACTAGGTACTTCTAATAATCATGTGAATTATGCAAGATTGTCTGGGTTTGTTTCGGCTGTTTCTTCTCAGAGTAGTCAGGTACGAAACACCGGCCCCATCTAGTGTTTGAAAAAACCTACTCGCTGAATAAATATCATTTATCAACAAAATTTACTACTATGTGTTCATTAGCATTAAAGTAATAAGAGCCAAAAACAAATAAAGCACAGTACAGGTACATTTAAACTAAACTTACTTTATAAAAATCAACAATATTTCAATCCACTTTACTCCACATTTTTTTTATTTAAAAACAAGAAAATCTATCTCATTTGAGTGTCATATTTTAAGTCTCTTTAACTATTCGGTGTGAAAATGTGAGATGGAATTGAATAGAATAAAAAATAACTTTTTCAGCGACATGCAAATACCATTATGAATTATTAAATTGCTACTGGATTTTTTGTTGGAGATGGGCGTATTGAGTACTTTAGAGAGTCAACACTTTAGTCTGGTTTAATACAAGCTTTACAACAGGGGTGTTACAATTAATTTTGGAGCAGAACGTATAGTTTTGAACTTGGTAAACGGAAACACACTATGTTTACGAGTCCATTCATTAAAAGTTACGCTACAGTCTTCCAAGACCGGTCCGTTTGTGAGCGAGTGAATGTTACCTAGGTACTACTGAGTTGGAATTAATCATGTGCATTGTGAATCGTTTAAAAATATGTGTGAATGAATATTTGCCCCGTATTTTTTCTTTTGTTACGTAAACCAAAATTGACGAAGATATGACGCTTTTAAAATTCGCAACACGTCACGCCGTGCTATAGTTTTTAGTGCGCTGTGACGTCACGAGCCCCCACTCCCAAGTTTTGATGTGTCTTATCTTTGTCAGTATTCATTGATTTACAAAAACAAAAAATACGTGTCCATTATTTTCCAATACTCTATCTGATGGACTAATTAGATTTGCAATGTATTGATGGTGGAAACTAGCTTATTCGTTCCGCTTATAATACAGCATAGGTACTGCCGCTTTTCGCTTCCCGCTTACAGTCGCACCAGAGTGGGTGAGGGCTATGTTTTGCTCCATACACCACTGGGCGAGATACTCGTAGTCCATAACTTCATTAAATTCCAACTTGGCACATAATACCTAGTAGGCAAAACAGTTTGCCCAATATCGGGACCATATTGAAGATAGCAACATTTAAGCCTGTTTGGTTCAGGTCCGAAGGGACTTACGAGCCAATAAGTTTAATGGTATCTCGTACAATTTGATGGCAAATTAACAAAACTATCCGGAAAGAGTAATACAAGATAACTTTATCAAAATTTTCATCTATACCGCTGTCGACCGGTTACGTCCCATAAAGGCAGTCAACTTTTTTGTCCAAAAAAAAATGGTTTGCCCTCTACTCACATATCATCACACCTATCACAGATCCCACAGGGTTCGCCGGAGTTGTACCCCAATAGTACACACCTACACTCACATTTCGCCGGTGATGTTTAAATCAATTGTTAAAGGACGTGAGCTGTAGATATATAGTCCCCGCCACGAGAAGCTTATAATTTTTGTAAACAACGAATTTCTACCAAGATACGTAGCGACAATTCAATCAACAACAAATACTCCCAAATTCAATAAACTCAAATTATCATACGGCTTATACGAAACTTACGAGCAATTTCATTTGGTTGGGTCATATTTTGGCGATATAATACGCTGTCTTCTAATGTTTTGTGGTACTGGAATGCATCTGACAGCACGGAACGTAAACATTTGGGACGCTATTTTGAAGTAAGTTCACGCTGACGCTGTCATTTTTGAATTTGATCCAAAGGTTGCGAATCCGAACGTGTGTTTTCAAAATATATAGCTTCTCGTGGCGGGGACTGTAGTAGTATACTAGGGTCATAGAAGGTGATGTTCTATACAGAGTGTAAACAGACTCATCACAAAGCCGTCAACCAAGCATTCTGTACATCAAACTAAGTAACTTCACGCAAAAATGTTTGCTGGAAATAGTACATTTTGATACAAGTGGAGAAAGTTTGTTATTGTAGGTCGAGGTATAGTTATCTGTGGCAATTTTGCTTTCTGCACATGTACGGAAAAAACACGAAAAACGCACTTGTGTGAAATACACTGCATTTTGAACCTAATCGTAGTGCGAAAAGAACCAGTTTTCGAGGAAGTGTATTGAAAATGACTTGTTTAAGGGTGAAAAATCATGTTTTGTGGTAGAACCCAATGTAACGCACTCAAAACATTGTGCTGATGAATATAAATTATGTATGCACCACAGTACGGGGCCCGTGGAGGAATTTGTATTAAAAAAAAACTTGTCAAAACGAAGAAGGTGTAACACGTAGGCGTAAAACAAAAAACAAAAAAGTGAAAAATAACTTTAGCTTCAGAAGTCGGTGACCTTTGTTTGAATTAGTTTTTTTTTCACTGACTTCTGAAGCTAAAGTTATTTTTCAGTTTTTTGTTTTCTCTGAAGCCGGTTTTATTTTTTGTAAAAAAGTTTTTATTTTTCACTTTTTAGTGGTTCACATGTGCTTACCCCTTCACAGCGTACCGGTGTGATTTTCAGTTATGCACTGGTGTAAACAATAGACAGATATGAGATTTCAGCAATCCCATTAAGTCTCCCAGACCCAGTCGAAAGTTATGAGGTAACAAAAAAAAAAAAAAATACAGACGAATTGAGCTCTTTTTGGAAGTCGGTTGAAAAAAATGATCGCAATGACGGGGAATACAAGTGCAAAGCGGCTATTGAAAAAATCTATTAACGAAATAGATTTTTTACACCCTTTAGTTTCTACATATAAAGCGTGAATTTATTTATGTATGTATGTGGGTATGTAGCTTAGTTTCTGAACATGACAAAATATGAATAACATTTTTTCACATCACTTGCTCAACCCAAAGGGCGTGAGTTATTTCTAATAATACAAATTCGATATTCAGGATATCGATTAAGACACGGATATGTAAACACTCTAATGATATGATAAACATACTAGCGGTATTATATACTAATACTAATTGGACGATTACGTATCACATTGTAGTCATATCAATTTCCTACTTGTTATTGTGATTAAAGATAATGTGGATATGGATACTGAGAATCACTAACAAAAATCAAAATATCTTATATGTGCCTACACATACAAATGTATACGGACATTACGGACCTTTCACAAAGCATTCTGTACATCAAACTAAGTTACTCTACGTAAAAATTTACGCTGGCTTGCCGCTTACGCTTTAACACAGCTAGATTAGATGGTAAAAAGTAACAATTATTTTTGCAAATGGATACATTTTTAAACATCAATACAATCGTTGCAACTAAATCTAAAAAATAAGTCACAAACACTGCTTGAAGTTTGTTTCAATATTTGTTTCTCCAGACCCTCTTTAAGTTGGGAGGAACAAAAATCATCATCTGCCTAAGTGCCTAGCCTTTTCGCAACTACGTTGGGGTCGGCTTCCAGTCTAACCGGATGCAGCTGAATACCAGTATTTTACATGGAGCGACTGCCTATCTGACCTCCACAACCCAGTTAATAGATACTGGGTAGTACGATACCCCTTGGTAAGACTGGTTGTCAGAGTATTTGGGCCACTGACTACCTGTAACGACTGCCAAAGATGGACAAATGACAGCCGGGACCAACAGCTTGACGTGCTTTCCGAAGTACGGAGGATACTCGGTATGTAAGGATCCCATCCACAGACCAACCTAGGCAAGCACGGCTTTACCTAAAGATCGGCCCGAGCGGCTGTTATTACTTAGTCACAAGCTCCTCAAGGAGGAACAAAACTAGAAACAAAATATTTTTCATGGTTTCAAAAAACATTGATAGTATTCCAAGGCATCCCAAACTTGCTAAATGTCACCTTATTTTAATAAAATCATCATACAAAATAAAAATCCCTTACAAAATCATTTCGTTTCTCTCACTTTTAAATCCGACATCTAAAGCATCCCGGCTTTACATTTCGATGCCAGCCAGCGCCAGGCCACAATTGGCCATTGAATGGTACAATACCGACCAACTTCGTCCAAGCTTGCACTAACACGTACCTACGTATCTGTACAACTGTTCCGTATGGGTTCTTGAATAGATGTAGATTGGGAATCTTCAATAGCTGTGTTGTTCTGGCTAAGTAACCCAGAGTTTGGTGAAATAGTTTCAATGGACTAACTTGATCATGGAAGTGAGCATTTGTTGTTCAAGATGATAAAGTCAAATCAATGCGTTTCAAGGGCATTCTACGTATACGAGCAATTGTGGAGAAATTAGCTGGTCAGCAAAATTGCTTGGCTATTCACTGTGTTGGTGAATCAGTCAACTTACTCAACAATAGTAATGCCGAAGGTGATTGCTTCCGAATCTCCTTTCACTTCAAATCCCTTCACTGCAGCCTCTTACTACACTTGTCAGATAATCAGATAGCACATTCGATAAAGGATTATACTTTCAATATGCTATAGAGATACCTACTATAAATCTATCTAAATTTAAAAAATGGCGAGTCACAGTGTTTGTTATCGAACTCCTCTGAAACGGCTTGACCGATTTTTATGTTGTTTTCTTGTGTATTTTTGGTAGGTCTGAGAATAGGTCGCCGGCAATTTTTAACCGACTTCTGAAAAAGGACGAGGTTCTCAATTCGGATGTTTTTTTAGTTTCACACAGAAGATACAGCGCCCACCAAGAGCAGATCGAACAGCTCGAGCTAGGTCGAGCACTAAGTTTGGACGTGTAGGTAATTTTGCAACTTCTTAGTTATCACAAGATGCCTTTTTTGCAACAAAGTCGCGGGCAACAGCTAATTTTACGGCAATTACTATAACATAAAACATTTGAAACCCGAAGGATAGCGCTTTAGACCATGTTACTTCTATAAACATAAGAATCTTAAAGTTTTTAATGATCCCAAAATAGAAATACCCTAAACTCCTTCTCAACGAATCAACAGCAGCTGAAGACATAAGAAGATGCAGGTACGTTCATTTAATTGTAATAGGAATAGACATACTATAACCATACCCAGTTACACATAAATCATAATAGTAATCAGTTCCGACAACATACAATACGATCTCAATATTACCATTTATAACAACATATCCTCGAGTGAACATTGTACCTACAAGGCATTCAGCGTATTATCCTTTGATTGGAGCCTCAGTTTCAACCTCTGTGACATGATGTATATTAAGCCCCTGAAGCAATTTACCTTGTAGAACATCGAAGTCAGTTGATAGATGTTTCCTGGGAATATTCTCAGAATTCGCAGAACTTTTACAAACATTAATTGCAGTGAAGAATACGAAGACTTCTGTTTTACGGTTGCATTTCTTTAGATATACGCAAAAAGAGTTAAGATTCTGTAGTGACCATAGTGAAATGAACATAAAAAATGTGTAGGTACTTGAAATGGTTTCCTAGCAGTGAGTAAAACAAGCTGCCGATAATGAAGAAGATGGAAAACCATCGAAACAGGTATATTATAGAGGTTTTAATATCTGACAATACAAAATACAATTTTACGTCAGCTAAAAATAAATACGAAAATACCTATAGATGTTGGCAACAGCTATGTCAATATCCATCCAACTTGAAGTGAGAAGCGAATCGAAAATTTGCTGGAAATGCACCATTCAAAATATCTATGAGAAAGTTTGGAACCGATAGACTGAAATTTCTCCTGGAGTTTCGATTGAGACGTCACTGATAGAAACTATTCTAGCGAAATAGAAGATAACTATACTCTATTCTGAATGTTTGAATGGAAATCGAATGTTAATTTTGACGATTAAGGCAGAGACATCGGCCAAGCTTGTGTATCTATTTATGTCTGATCCCATAATTATATTAAATTATTACTATGTATTGCTAAGAACTTCAATGAAATTAATGAATAGCGAGAATATTCAATCAAATGACGATAGATACATAAGACAGATGGAACTAGAGGTTGCAATCGAATATTCGAATTATTCGAATTTTCTTTCCATATTTATGTTCGAATAGTAAATAAATATAAATTCGAATTTTCGAATACTACCAAAAAATTACTTGTCTGAAGCCTATGTAGGTAGAACTTAAAGATTGTTGTTGGCAAAACTGCTAGACGGTATATTTTATTTTAGTAAACACTAACCTCTCAAGCGCTCCGAACGCTAGACTGGGCGGGGAAAGAACGCTGCTAACGCTACAAGGTCAAGGGTTATTTCGTGTAATTTGACCCTTGTATATAAAAACACTTGACGATCGCAAACTACAAGACTTAGACCAAAATAAAATTTACTGTGAATAGCTGAATAGTTAAGGAATCTATTTAACCAAAAACCATGAAATATAATATTAATTTAATACTCTAAAATAAATGTTGAGTTTGAAAAACAGTCACGTAACGGCTACTTCGCGATTAAAAATGTTTTTTTTACGAAAAACTATTAATTCCTTATCAATAAAAAAAATCTAATTAGAAACTAGATTATATTCCCTTTCCAATAAGACCAAAATCTTATTAGATTCTAATTGGAATGTAGATCCTATTAGAATCCAAAGTTACTGGGGAACCTATATCACCAGTAGCAGTTGGGCCGCTGGTACTTTTTAACACACATGTTTACGTAACTTTTTAACTCTACGAGTCCTCTTTTTGTTGTTTCTAAAATTCTAAAATGTACTCACCATACTCAATTATTGATATTTCTCGGATAATATACACGTTTTAATCACATAAAATTATATATTCAATGTTTACATACAGCACGTTAGGTATACATACCTATCACTTTTTCACAGGAAAATTACTGCAACTTTGAGATTCCGAAACTAAATTGCTTAGCCACTATATTGTAGCACGGTTCTTCACCTTCATTTTGATGTATAATACTATACTAAAATACGACTATTTCGATAAGAAAACAATTTAAATACGAAACGGCGCCGGCGCAACACGGAAAAAAATGGCCGGATTTGTTTACACTAAAGTTTTTTATTTTATTTTGACGTTTGTCGATGCATTTGGGCACAGATAATTATTATAGAGTTGGGAAATATTGTTGAGAATGTAGTGGAGACCATAAATGCATGGCCATAGTAAGTACAGTCGAGTTTTAAGGCATTTTTTGAAGGCGGGTATTTGAAAATGCGACTGGTTAAAGGCTTTAACCAGCAGCGTGCAACTGGAAAATGAAGGTGGTTAAAGCCTTTAACTAGCAGCGTCTCAAAGGCTACGTTCATATATTTTAAGGATAAATAAATGAAGATTCTATTCCTGTTCTTATGTTACATTACTTGCAAAGTTGCAATGTATAAGTCAACGTCACATTGTAAAAACCGTTAGATTGTAATGTAACTAGCGAGATTGTAAACTCTCGAAAGATTGTCGAACGAACATACTGCTTACAATATGACGCGTAATTTTTCGGTAGATTATAATCTCTCGAAGTGAACCGTAGTCAACGTCGCATACATTTCACAATATTACGGTTGACTCATACATAGTCATGTATGAGTCAACTCGCGCCGTGTGGAGGTGGGCAGGGACCCTGGGGATGTCCCCCCTTGCCCTATGGTAACCCCATGAAAAGATAATGCACCTGAGAAAAACCAATAAATATAACCTAACCTCAAAACACTTTATATTCCCCTAAAAAGCGTAGTCGACGGAGCCCCGCTGCGCTACGCGGGGCTCCTATTTCTGTGTGCAGGGTTTAAAGGAACCTAACGTCGTCGGAGTGCCCCGACAAGTCCCGATTATGGGGGCAGAGATACTTCCGACACATGCATTTCACAATATTACGGTTTCACTTCGATAGCTTACGAGTATAATCTACCGAAAAATAATGCGTTATAGCAGTATGTTCGTTTGAAAATCTTTCGAGAGTTTACAATTTCGCTAGATTGATTACAATCTAACGGATTTTACAATTTTACAGTGACATATACATTAGAATGTATCGCATTTGTTAATTTTAAAAAAATAATGAGTTGTCATTGACCATGTTTTGTTTATTTTTAATATAAGTAATTTGTTTTATAATGGACGAACTTATGACTTCTTAATTTGTAAACTTAAGAATTGTTTTTAATTTTGATGATTAAGTAAATAGTTACTGTGCCAGGTTTACTTATCTACATAAAAATAGAGTTCATACAGCAATAAAAGCTGAAATTTTAAGTACTTTTCTATTTTTTGAAAAATATTCGAATATTCGAATAATATTCGAACAGCACTAAAAAAAATTCGAATATTCGAAAATCAAAACTATCGATTTTTTGCAACCTCTAGATGGAAAAGCATCCAGCATAGCATGGGAGCTATGAAATATGAATTCGATTAGAAACAATACATAAGTAAGAGGTTCAATAAAAAGGGTGTAAGAAACCTCTTAACGAAGCCGTAAGACACTTCTCCCCTGCATAGCGATCATTTTATTTCTACACCATACCTGGGAACCTTCTAGTTACGTAGATATTGGGGGTCAAAGTTACAAGTTTTTAACAAGCATTTTTTTTAAATACAAGTTTTTACGTTACATTGAGTTCTACCACAAAACATAATTTTTCACCCTAAAAAAAAACTCGTTTCCCAGCAATAATTTTTGCGTAAAGTTACTTAGTTTGATGTACAGAATGCATGGTTGACGGCTTCGTGATGAGGTTGTTTTCACCCTGTAGGTATATGCGTACGTATACGTGTCAGTTTATTAAATAGCCTTGTAACAGAAACGCGTTTAAAGTAAACGAGGACAAATCGATCCTTAAAACAACAAATGGCGTAAAAGCCAAAAAGCTACTTTTCAGGAGAGCCAAAAAACTAAAATGAGTAACTTTGTTTCCTCAATATCTCTCAAAGTAGTAAAGCTATAATAACCAATTAAAGTTGTATTTTCTTAGAATTTTCATGTGTATAATTATAAAAACCTAATATTGTAGGGCCTATGCTAGTTTCCGAGATAGCATGTCTTTTACTACAAAAAATTTTGCTCTAACTGGCCTTTACACCGTGAATTTTATACTTTGCAAGTTAAACAGGTTATGCGCACTTGGAGTAAAAGACTTAGGGAACATCTATGTTTGGGTTTTTGAAGAAATAAAAGACAAATATAATTACCGAATGTATTAATTATTGCAATAAATACAACACAAAATTTTGAAAAAGTACCAGTAAATCTAACATTTCGGATCAATGTAGTTATCTAAATTATGCCATGAACGCTATTTTTAGCGAAGAATGAATTGAGAAATTAAATTCAACATGAACATCAACATCAATTAAACAAACATCAACGAAATTGAAAAAAATCAACGAAAGTATTAAATATTGTAATAAAATAATACAAATTTTGAAAAAAATTAAAAGAAATAAGAAAATTTGAAATTTCGTATCAATTTACTTTCTAAATCGGTACTATAAATGCTATTTTTTAACGACGAAATAAAAAAAAATTGAACATCAACTATTAAAATTTGGATCGAACTTAATCAAACACTTTCACCTCGTACTGATGTTTACAAACAAATCAGTCTTAAATTTACCAATTACAGTTTTAATAACTAAATTGCGATTATTATTATTTTATATAAACTAACTAAAATACCACTATTATTAGAATCAGTCTAAATAATCAGTCCTTGCGGTAGAATTTTAATTAGTCTTAGAATGCAGTTGTACAAGAAAATTAAGTATTAATTACTTACTGCATAAAATATTTAAATAAATGAGTATTTTCTACCAAACTATCTGCTTAAAAGTAGTTAAAAATATAATAGGTAACAGAATTGTGGTACCTAATAGGTAACAAGTTTAATAATTAGTCGACATCATTATTTTCATCATTATCATCTTCTTCATCAGTTTCAATCAGAGTATCTTTCTTATCACCGATGTAAGGTAAGTCTAAGTAAGTACGAGGTGAAAGTGTTTGATTAAGTTCGATCCAAATTTTAATAGTTGATGTTCAATTTTTTTTTATTTCGTCGTTAAAAAATAGCATTTATAGTACCGATTTAGAAAGTAAATTGATACGAAATTTCAAATTTTCTTATTTCTTTTAATTTTTTTCAAAATTTGTATTATTTTATTACAATATTTAATACTTTCGTTGATTTTTTTCAATTTCGTTGATGTTTGTTTAATTGATGTTGATGTTCATGTTGAATTTAATTTCTCAATTCATTCTTCGCTAAAAATAGCGTTCATGGCATAATTTAGATAATTACATTGATCCGAAATGTTAGATTTACTGGTACTTTATCAAAATTTTGTGTTGTATTTATTGCAATAATTAATACATTCGGTAATTATATTTGTCTTTTATTTCTTCAAAAACCCAAACATAGATGTTCCCTAAGTCTTTTACTCCAAGTGCGCATAACCTGTTTAACTTGCAAAGTATAAAATTCACGGCGTAAAGGCCAGTTAGAGCAAAATTTTTTGTAGTAAAAGACATGCTATCTCGGAAACTAGCATAGGCCCTACAATATTAGGTTTTTATAATTATACACATGAAAATTCTAAGAAAATACAACTTTAATTGGTTATTATAGCTTTACTACTTTGAGAGATATTGAGGAAACAAAGTTACTCATTTTAGTTTTTTGGCTCTCCTGAAAAGTAGCTTTTTGGCTTTTACGCCATTTGTTGTTTTAAGGATCGACATTGAAAACCATTTTCCTACCGTCTTGGTTTTTACGATCAAGAGATAAACACTCGGTTTTAATTATTACGCTAAAAAATTGACGTATAAGCCAATTATAATAAAATATTGTCTTTTACGACATTATTAACGTTTTATATTTGTAAAACTTAATTCTATTAAATTGTAGTAAAAGCCTATTTTTAAAAGTCTTGCATTTTAAAACAAGTTGTCTTTGATATTATTTACTTCGATATAATCGTAAAATGTAATATTAACCACATCACTAAGAAATTAAGTCTTTTACGCCCCATATTTGCAGTTTTCGATTTTAATATTGGTTATAACGACACAAATCATAAAATTATTGGAATTTTTTCTTAAAAAATATTGGATGTAAGAGCCATTTTTTTGCGAATTTGAACATTTCAAATATACAGATCGATAGAGCTTCAAAAACTGAACAAAATGGCATTTATAAGTCATTTTGGCCAAAATGGCTTTTACGCCATTTGTTGTTTTAAGGATCGAAATACGGAAGAGTTTTCATATGAGTGACATTGAAAATGACTGTGTACCTATACAATTTGATGATGTTTAATTAATTAACTTTGTACAAGTGTTCTTTATCTGTAAACAAGGAAGCATCACTATGGCTTTTTCGTGACATACTTGTAACGATCCTGTGTAGGTATACCCACTTCTCTTCCTTTATCTTGCTTCGTCCACGTTCAAACATATTCTGATCATACACGCACGTCTTGTTGTGAGCCCTTGGCTGGAGGCTTCACACTCAAGGCACCTACAGAACCCTGGTGGGGCTGCGGGACTGTTCGAAAGAGATACCATGGCCCCGGAACATAAAGGGCAAGGAAGGAACCTGGATGGGTTTTAGTCAGTAAAAGTCTGACACTCCCTCCTTCTCCGCCCAGAGTGGGAGAAGTTATTTGATGATTTCCCATTCGAAAAAAAAAACCAACATGGTAGTCTGGTTGAGTAGACGACAACCTCTCTAGGTCGAACTATGAGATGCCATTTTTAAAAAAAAGCCCGTTTGTTTTGAGTACTACCGACGCACTTGACCTTTTTGAAGTACATAATCGACAAGGTCAGGTATGTATGTCCTTCTAGGGTGTTCTCCTCAGCGTTTTCACTCACATCCACTTTTTGAGGAACATATTGTAGGTCGCTTTTCATTTATCCTCTACACCCAAGCATACACCTTTGCCTTATAACACCATTTAAAGTGACACCACACGGACATACTTCGCAAGGCACGCATTTATTTGTACCTACTGTAGGTAACAATTATCATAATCTGCCTAGACTTTTCCCAACTATATTGGGGTTGGCATCCAGTCTAACCGGATGCAGCTGAATACCAGTATTTTACATGGAGCGACTGCCTATCTGACCTCCACAACCCAGTTAATACTGGGTAATACGATACCACTCGGTAAGACTGGTTGTCAGACTTTTTGAGCCACTGACTACCTGTAACGACTGCCAAAGATGGACAAAGGACCGCCGGGACCAACTGCTTAACGTGCTTTCCGAGGCACGGAGGAAACTCGTCTTAATCTTAGAAAAGAATGTTGGTAGAATAACAGCCAAATCAAGGGACCTAGTTGAGACCAGGGATGCATGACACAAAAGGGCGGAGGCCTTGACTAATAAGGGGTGGAACAAGGGGAACTAGGGGTGGTGCTAGTGATGATGATGTTAATTTTGTAATGGTTAAAGGCAAAGACAAAATGTATGAAGCTCCTGGTCAAGTAATGATATAATAACGTCACCATTAAACTAGCTTGGTGATCAGCGCTCGTTTCTTTTTTTCACATGTAGGTAAATTCTTATGCCCTGCATAGGAATAATTGTAATTTTAAGATAGCTAGCTAGTATGAACTTGCACGGACATTTAATCAAACAATAAAACGTAGAATTCATAAGTCCTTTTCATAATAACGGTATTTTCTGCCTCCGATTGAAAAACCTCCCCTACATTACTACAATAAATCCTGCACTTGCAAATGCAATCAAACCGTGAACAACGAAGCAAAGCAAACAATTGTCATAATTCAGTGAGAGGACACGCTGCTAAAGGTAAAGCAAAGCAAGGACATTCAACGACCGACTAATTGGTTCATTACCAATTCGTTGCTTTAAAGTCTAATCCGAGGCACGCGTGGTCTTCAATCATACCACTAATTGCTTGCTGTATTGACGTTCGGTCCACTCGAATGACAAGTTTTTTGCCAAAGGCAGGATTACGAACAGAAAAAGAATGAAAAAGATGTCCATGGTCTAATACGGATGAATAGAAGCCGTCTATGAAGCCATAGCATCGTCGCCTTTAATAAGCCGAGGCCTGGCTCTGTCAAAAGGGGCCTAAAGAACTCGACAACAATAAATCCGATCCGAGTATCATAAATCCGCTGCTGAAGCAATTTTCACCTTCAGAAGACGCCTAAACATTAAACAACAAATTTTAACGTTAGAGAAAATTTTAAATAGGCGTTTTTATATTCGAAAGAGGGGTCCTTATCATTGCTTTCTTATCTCGAAGCTCGTTAAGGTAAGTATTTTACGAGCCCCTTAAACAAGGACATAGAACTGCGTTTTTACATTTTACTTGCTTGCCTCGTAAAATTGTAAGTTACGACTGTTATCACACAAAAAGGGGGAAATATTTTTATAGAAACAGAAATTTTGTAAGCGCCTGATATTTTATTGCGAGCAATAAAATTTCGGAGCGTTATTTGCTAATGGGTTAAATAAGGCAGTGAGTGCGTATTAAACGGTAATTAATGGAGACCTGAATAAATCGTACCCACCTACTTAGCCTGAAAGCTACAGTAAACTCAGTGTTAAGTGCCTATAATGGTAGGTATAATTAAATAAATAAAATAAATAAATAAAATTATTTAATTATTAGAATTGTTCGAATAGGCTTTTGAAAACTTACAGATGTTAAATACGTACCTATTGTTCTAAATCCTCAGATAATCCATAATGATCGTTTCATATTTCATTAACTATTCGTTACTTAACCAATACCGATAGGTTACGTATTAGTACCTTATTAAAATCATATTTCCAATTCTCTAGAAAATAAAGCTACTGTATGTACCTACCTATACATAATAAAACATACCTAGTTGCTAAATAAAAAGCAGTCAATTTACAAAGTTAATTACAGAAACGATTACTACGAACTGAAACTTATTTACGTTTTCTATGAAAGCACTACGCCTAGGTATTAATTTCATATAGGTACCTATTAGAACACCTGCCATTGTTAGGAACGAAACAGCTCACTGATTGGGAAACAAGTTTATAACATGGTCAGTTTAGCTTTGCTCGTACTAAATATTCAATTTATAAGTCATAGTCGTACTGTGGACCTGCGGAGCCTGACTCATTGAAAATTCCAATGCAATTTTGACATTCCAACAATATTCACTGCGTTGTTTAAGTTGTGAGCGGAAGATTTTTTCGAACCTATGAAGCAATGGATCAGGAATATGAAATAGCGTGCCGGACACAATAATTATGACTCTTGCCCTTTATACACAAAGAGAATTTTGATAGACAGAGGATAGAATGAGCATTTGCATGAAGATTTCAACCTAAATAATAATATATTATTTGAAAGAATGAAAGAAAACTCTGAAACGAAAGCTAAACGTGGCTCTGCTATTAAAATACCGTACGTACCATCAACTAATCAGTTTCGAAACAAAAATAGAAGAAAAGACGACATCCCTTTACGTCTCCAAATGCTCTGTTCTCCTAGTTTCACAGGTAAACGCTTCGATGCGGTCTCCAGACCCTCGCTTATTCGCTTTACTCTTACAAACACGTTGCATGCAACTATCACGTACACCACGTTACGTTGGAAATTCCGAAGCAGATGTTACGAAAACCCTCGCGGTTAGTATTGTAGGTACCAGAACTGAGAAAAGGTAAAAACTTGATGCAATTTTTATATGGCTGGGGATATCTAGAAATGTATAGGGGTCAACGAAATGAGAAGAAACTTGAAGAGAGATAAATTATAATCAGTTTATTCCTGCTAACAATTTTAAAATAATATTAATGATAATATTGTAAGCTATTTAAATTCTATTTATCTCAATTTTAATTTTATTTCAACATAATTTATTTCAATTATCAGTTTGTTTTATTTTTCGTGTATTTTTTTTAACATTTTATAATTTTTTTTAAATGTATCTTTCGTATGGTCTTGCCTGAAATAAATGAATTTTATTATATTTATTTTATTTTTATTTATAAAGTTATCGGCTAACACTGCATTATCACGATGGTGGAACTACACATTGACTGCAGCATTTTGTATGCAGAACAATGGTACATTGTTACCCTAGGGGTGAAAGTAACTTATTTAGTCCCGAGACGGGTTTGGCGTCCAAGCGTAGAAAAACGCCAATAGTTCGAGGGACTAAATAAGTCTTTAACCCGAGGTAAACACTGTGCTTTTCATTACGAATACAAGGAAAATAAAAATAAAAAACACAAAACAACTCGAAAAAAAATGAAGATCGGATTGCATCTTTCCCGCCTATTTTGTTTTTTTTTTTCTTTGGCCGGCTATTCAGCCTTTATTTTTCACTTTCGTCACTGAAAAAATACTAAATGTTTTGCCCAAAGCTATGTTATTATAAATAAATTTTTGTAGGTAACCAAATTATAACTAAGTTATTTAAAAAGAATATTTATTCTTTAATTAATACAGATTTTTTTGTTATTTCAATTTTACATCACGCTGTAATTTAGAGGCCGTGTAGAAGTCGGAACATGGTTCAATAGAAAGGTGAAAATGTAACTAGTTTTTTTTTTTTGTTATAATTTGACAGCTGTCAGTTGAAATTGATCAGTCAAGGTGAAGGAACTTCAGACCTACTTTCCGAGAATGAGTTATGAAAATCAATTTAATCCCTCAGTTGAATTTTTGAAAAGTAATGGACGCGTATTATTTGTTTTTGTAAAACAATGAAGACAAAACGCATCAAAACTCGAAAGTCAGGGCTCGTGACGTCAGAACTAGCTAAAATTTAAACCTAGGCGTGACGTAGGTATTGGGAATTTTAAAAGCATCGTATCTTCGCCAATTTTGATTTACGTTACAAAAGAAAAGATACGGGTCAAATATTTTTTAATAATCTACCTGACGGACTAATACGATTTTTTTGTCGTCAACCCTATTGTACATGTAACGCATCGTTCATCCAAGCATTAAATAATTAGCAGGTTTCACCACCTGTACAGAGTGTAGGTAAATGGACCCTGCACGAAGATTGTTTGGTGTGAAAAATCAATGTTTACGGTAGCGGTCAATGTCCTGGGATAATTATTTAAAACACTTAATTAACAACACTTAATTACAACACTTAATACTTGTGTTAAACAAATAAAATTAAATTTTAAATTTGAAAAACCCCCGGCACATAATGTACTAAAAGTCAAATAGGAATAATTCGTTTATTTGCCATTTTGTGGTGGCGGCCATCTTGGAATTAAAATTTATTAGAAGTATATAGTATTTTATACTAGTCAAGCCGTTTCATTTGATACCCATATTGAAGGAACTGTAAAAAAATATGTAATCTGTCATTTTGTGGAGGCGGCCATCTTGGAAGGATTTTCATTAAACATAATTAACAACACTCCCGACTAATTCACCGTTCAAGAAAAAGCAAAATCGGTTCATCCGCTCGGGAGCTACGATGCCACAGACAGACACACACACACACAGACACGTCAAACTTATAACACCCCGTCATTTAAGCGTCGGGGTTTAAAAAAACGTATCAAATGTTGGAAAATTAAAAGTGTCCAGAACAAAGCAAATATCGGTATGACAGAAAAATCAAATGCTTTTCGGCTTCGTTCACTCTGTTTTTACACCATAATACGAGTATACATATGTCTGCAGCATAACGCTGTATTTAAATACAACAAAGCAAGCAGAGTGCTTCCAGAATATAACAAAGCTATTAAAAAATGCAACCTTTTTTTGGATGAACAAGTAACTTCGAAGGTAACTTTGTAAATATATACAAGATTTTAAATCGTTTCGCTGTTACCATTTGAAAAGTCTCTCTTTTTCTGTATTTCTAACCAATGGGATTTGGTTGTAGAGATTCTGTAAGTTAGTGGAATTGTATCAAAGCTGTAATAGAAAATGCTATTTGCAATGGAAATAAAGTTAGCTTCTTTCAATAGAATGATAAAGTTCAATAATCAATTTTTTTTGCGGCTCCACCCGCCCTTTAATATGAATAAATATAACACGGGAACGTTAAACCGGGATAAAGAGGTTCATGTGCCCTATCCCAGGTCAAGATTTACCAATAATTTATTTATTTATGTTTATTATTTATTCATAGCAACTCATTCAAATCTCAAGGACAGTAGAGGTAACAGATAGAAAGACAGACACAGTCTGGTTCGTACTACAAAACGTCACTCACACACATTACTTAAATCCATTTTCAACCAATCAAATGGATTGAATCTAGTTTTAAGTAATCAGCTCAGGTAAGGTAAGTACGAATGTGCAAGCATACAAGATTAGTATACCTAGATCACACATTTCTGCGTAAACTTGTGTAAAACTATACCTACATTAGTTTTACTAAAAAATATTCAATTTCATGTGCCAAGCCTTTTCCCAGATACTTTAGCGTTGAGTTCAAGTCTAACCTATAGTATTTATCAAAAGCTTATTTATTTATCGTGACGGTATTACTTGTTCAAAACACATTTTAGGTAAATAGTTCCCGACAAGCATTCAGTCTTAGTACATAAGCGCAAGTAAGTACCACTACTTGAAAAGTATTAAGTCTGCAATATGCATGAGCAAAGTTTACCTTTCAAGGAATCAGAAACTAATAGTAAGTATCTAATGCTAAAGAGGCCCGCGGATCATGCGTCGTTCATTCAAACGTAATACCAAAATAATTTGTAAATCAAACATATTTTTGGGGTAGTGTGTATTTATTTAAATTGACTTACAGAATATCTATGTTCCCAAACATATATTTTGAATAGACACTGATTTAAACAAGATGATGTGAAAAATAAGTTTTCTATAGAAATTTTAATTTCCTCATAATCTCGTCTTTATATCATTGTCCTTTCAAAATATATATTTGGGAACATAGATATTCTATAATTCAATCAAAATAAATACACACTACCTCAAGAATATGTTCGATTTGCCCCTTAAGGGGCCGGCGGAGGATGCGTATTTCATACAAACGTAATACCAAAATTATTTTTGTAAATCAAACATATTCTTGAGGTAGTCTGTATTTATTTCGATTGAATTACAGAATATCTATGTTCCCAAATATGTTTTTTGAGAGAATAGTGATGCAAAGACGAGATATGAGGAATTTAAATTTTCTATAGAAAACTTATTTTTCTTATAACTCTTGTTAAAATCAGTGTCCAATCAAAATATACATTTGCGAACCTAGATATTCTGTAATTCAATCGAAATAAATACACACGACCTTAGGAATACGTTTAATTTACAAATTATTTTGGTATTACGTTTGTATGAAATACGCATGCTCCTCAGGCGTCTTAAGAATTTTACGTGACAGGAATATTGTCGAAATTGGTAATATTTAGGTGGCTCTTACAACTAGAATTTGTTTAAAATATATGTTATACTATGATTACTTGAAAGACGCTTATAATAGTCTATGTAAATAAATATTAATAAATCAAAAAGGCAGTTTGGACGCATTTCTTAGTTTAATCTATTGGAAACTATAAGACCAATTTGAGAAGTTAATTTGAGAGTTCCAAATCAAGTCCAATGGCAAAATCTTTTATCTGTAAATCTGTGTTATTTACTGCAGAAGTTACCAAAAAGGTTTAAACATTATAAGGTAATACGCCTAGACCTTAGTGACATAACTTATTCTGGTTACTTGTTCGTCTCCTAAATGTTACATAATTATACCTATAGAAATAATCAAACTAAACACTTCTACAATCAAACAAAGCAAACGTTATAATATTCAGGAAGTTTTAATAAAATACAGTAATACCCACATGAACGACAGTCACATAACGCCAGTTGGAACCAGTATCAGTAAATCATAGGCAGACCGCAGCGGAAGTGCTGCGGTCAGGGCAGACGGACGGACGCGGCCATTAGTACTGCTACTAGGCTGATTGCTGATTTGCAGTGGTTATGTGGCAGATGCTCGATAATTAGGTAAATAGGCATTAGGAATGGGGTTCGATGTAATTGAACTCTGCCGGCCTGAACTACAAATTAACCTGTGATTTGTCGGGAAATCAGACCAACAAGCGGATGGACGGAACCGGGGTTTGTGACATCTGCGAGACATAGAAACTTTGGAGAGGCCTGTTTCTATATCTAGCTGTGGATTGCGATTGATATGGCGAACAAACAAAAGGAATGTTAACCAAAAGATACTCTGATGAAGAAATTTGAATATTACTTTTTTACCAAAAAAAAAATATCTTATCATTTTTTGGCTCCGATATGTAATGAAATCACGTCTAGGAGACAGATGGACCGTAAAAAAACACAAATCATCCAAAAATCTAATAACCTTAGTTAGTTTTTCAATCTCACCTATCTCCAAAGCCTTAATAGAATCGTCCAAAGTTTTTTCGTTTCACAAATTTACAATCTTGCAAAACACAAATCTGTTCGCGCTGTAATCAGATAAAAAACTGTTGGCGAGCTTAATAAACGAGGCGGTGCTATTCCCCTAACATAATGGAATCTTTTTAGACACTTTAAGACAGCACTTTAGCTTAATGAAGAGCCATAATTCATTTTGACGCTCCTAGTAACTAGAGCAATGGCGTGCCTTCGCTGAAGTATACGCGGGTAATTAGATCTACGAGGAGTTATCGATTTTTTAATGTTAGCTTCATTAATGGCAAAGCTGAGCTTAACGACTATGGTAATGAAGATTGTTTGATTGTTACAGGTAATTTTGTAAAAGATGGAGTAATCGAGAATGAAAACACTGTTGAAAATCCTATTGAGAATTTTAATGATAACCAAGGTACAATATAAGGATAGAAAAGATCATCAAATAAATAATTAGTATGTTCAAGCTGAAATTATCAGACCATAAACACGGGCCTTACAATAATTATGTGAATTGGTTAATTATAAAGATAGTGTTTTAAACGATGAGATACACTGATAATGGCAGCAACGAATGAATTTAAGTAAATAATATTTAACAAAACCAGACAATTTTGTCACAATAAAGTTCCCCACAACCCAAAACCCACATTGCATCAAATATCTACGAATGTGTAGTAAAATATGAGTAAATACATGTCAAAACTAACGAGAGTTGCCTAAAAAGAAAGGTTTACACAAAGTCAAAGACATCATCAAAAATCATAAGCAATTTACTGTTACATACAAAGTTACTGCGCAATTTAATGAAAATTGAGCATCTAATATTCTAATCTCAGTGGAATCTGTGATAATAGTACATTATGGTACAAGTGTGTAATGTTGGTGATTACCGCCGAGGCGCCATTGAGAACCGAGCCGTTAGGCGAGGTTCTTAAGAGAGCCGAGACGGTAATCATCAACACACACGTGTATCATACGACGTTTTTCAACACACTTGAGAATAAAATAATACTAAAAATAACTATAATTTCAACAGTGAAAACGAGTTGTGAATTTTTTTTCGCAATGGCGGGAATAATTCATCAGTTTTCCTATGCGCGCGCATCTAACAATGGCGATCGCCCATAGACTAAAAGAATGAGGTTCCTTTTTTTTTTTTGGCTTTTAGCGGATAGCGTTTTAGCCACGTACGAAATGGGGAATTCGAAGTTTTATTATTAAAAAAAAAGTAAAAAAAAAAAAGAAAACAAAAGTTGCATTTGAGTGAAAGTTTTATTTATTAAAAACTTATAAGTTGAAATTATCTATGTAGATACGAAGTTGTATGAAATGAGCAAGCAATAGGTACATTAATTTATTTGTATTATTGAACACGATCTTTTTTGTATCGAAACTTTTTTAAGAACAAAGCAATTCAACCAATAAAATAAAAAAAAATCCCTATAACTCACTTGTGAATAATAGCAATGAAAAAGTCACAGTTTGATTACAGGTGTCATTATGTGCCTAATTGCGGTGAAATTAGAGCCACTTTATGAGCAAGTGTGTTGAAAATATTCATGCACTCCTTTTATACAAAACTAATAAGCATATTCATTGAACACTTGTAAGTAATAGAAGTTTGGATTTCTTAGGCTTTTCATTTTATGTTGATTCTTGGTTACGCCAACATGGTTTTGGCGTGTAATACTGTACTTATATACATAATTGTAATGCTTGACGTTGGACATTTGAACTGACTAGGTACGCAAAAGGGATGGCGCGCCTGGTTGAAAGTGTCCGGCAATCGCTCCTATGGGCTTTGCTCATGCCGCGGCAAAAGGAACTCGAATCAGTGTGAAGTTCCAATGGCCGCCTCGCATCTCGTGACTATGTCCATGTGTGAAAAAAAAGCTTCTTCATCACCTCGCGTGCGGTCGTTGACTATCCTGAAGAAAAGATCTATCTCTGATCTTCGGAGTGCCGCGTCATCGCATCTCCAGCTAAATTATTGCTGAGAGTGTTCACATCTTCGCTATAAATAAAACCCGCGGGTCAATTGCCCATAATCGTTGGAATAACATTTTTAAACTAAGAACTTCAGTGTGTGAGGTGGACTTTGAGTGCAGTGTGAAGGCAGTCCCTCTGGAGCTGATCGCAGACGTGGCCAGCAAGGTAAGCCTCCTTAGTAACGTACCTAAAGGTTTCCAACTGTCCACCGTCAGGCTGTTGCAATTTCTAGAATATTCGAATCAGCGCATCTTCATTTTAAGATTACCGCAGCGTATCGTTTGTTATTATAAGTCAATTCATATTCTTAGAATCGACCGTTGAACTATACGCACCAATTCTCTTTTTTTTTGTAAAATAAAACCATTTTCATGACTATCAAAATTTTCCTGTCAATTGGTGTCGGTTTGAAGAAGAGCTATTGTCCACTGTTTTAATAATTGTATTAAATTAGTTAAACAATATATAGTAAGATTAAATAGTAAAAGAAACTGAAGAAAAATCTTTGTCTACAAAAGAGCTTAATTTATTGCAATTAGGGATCAAATGACTTCCTGGGACGGCCGCGGGTATATCGTTCAAATTGAGAGTCATATTCTGTTAGCTTTACTCCGTAACAATCAGACCCTCTGCAATATTTTATTAGACTTTTTATTGCTGACAGTGTACAATTTAAAAATAGCTGAACGGCGAAGTATGCTAATTTCATTTAGTAAACATGGGGGTGGATTTACGTCAAATGTGTTTTCGCCTCGTTTGTTATCTATTGTCTTTTTTTGATGACGTTGTCTTTACACAAGCTTCTCTGTATTAGAATTACATTTAGTTATATTTTATGTTGTTTTTTTATTACCGTTTATGGAGATTATTGTGTCGCTTTGCTTTTATCGGAGTCATACAAGTTACCCAACGAGCAAATTTTATAAAAATGGCAAATTGATGATTGCAGATTTAAATTAATACTTTGAAGATATGTACAGTCAGCAAAACAGTTAGGTTTACAGGCTAGCAATCTTCTTACTACTATTATAAATGGAAAAGGGTTATAATCAATCTGTTTGCAATTTCATCCAAACCCTTTCAGCACGGCTAGCATGGGCCGGGGATAAAACTTTTGTCCACCGGTTATTTCCACTGACAAGGGACAAAATTATTTTATCCCCCTGCCAAAGCACGGCAACAGGGGGAAAGAGAATTATATCACTTTTTGACTTTAGACGTGGATACTCACCCCCCGCCTATAGCATGGCGACTAGTGGAAGAGAAAAAATACAGATATTTTGACATAACAAAGGGAGAAATTTGTCCTCATCTTTAGATGGTGGGTTTAAGTATATGTCTTTGAAAAATTATTAAAAAATGAATTCGCGTCCAGGAAATCAAAAAGGAAATGCTTATTTTGTTACGCCCGATTTTCTTGACACTGCCGTTAATAATATTCTTGAAGGCATTTTGTTTTAAAAACTTCCCAAATGTGATGGGATGCAGTGTGGTTCCATAATTTTCAGATATAACATTTTTTTGGACGTGTACTACAAATGGCGCGATGTCTGATTTTTCATAAAGATAACTTTATAAAAAAACAGACATGGCCATCAGACATCCCAATTTGAGCGGGAACTCAAGGAGCTGTAGCAACCGGTAATACAGTTAATCAACACTGTTAAAGTTTTTCGATTTGAGGTTATAAACTCAGAGACATAGATAAGAAAACAAAATAAATATCCAGCACAGATGTAATAAAACGAAAAATGTACTTTGGTTTACGACGATATTCTAGACTATTTTGTAATTAAATAAAAGTTTTCATTTACTGGCAATAATTTCGGGGACAAGCGTTCCCCTGTTTTCTCCACCGTGACTATTTTATCCACCCATGTCGCCATGCTCGGAGGGTGGATAAAATGTCTCCGGCCATGCTAGCCCTGCAGTAGTTTCTGCGTGAAAGAATAACAAAAATCGATCTTTACAGACTTTTACATTTATAATAGTCGTAAGAAGATTGCTAGCCTGCATACCTAACTCTTTTGCTGACTGTACCTACCGATTTCCTGAAAATCTCAATATCCAATTGAGATTTTCCGGGAATCGGTTTCCTGAAAATCTCAATAGCCAATTGAGATTTACAGGAAATCGGTTCATGTCTTCCAGTATTAATATTTATTGCATTTCACATATTTGTGGCCTTTGGTGGTCTTCATCTGCCTAGACTTTTCCCAACTATGTTGGAGTTGGCTTCCAATCTATCCGGATGCCGCTGGTAAGTTACAAAACCAGCTCCTTAGGTGGTAAGTTACAAAAACAGTCATGATCATTGTATATGTATATGTATGTCAGGCACAACATAGTACGCTGAAAAAGAGGGCTGTAATGCAACCATACATTAGTATCGATCATTATAAGACCCATATTTAACAATAAACGTTTCAGACTAATATGAAGAAACTAACCGCTCGCTAGAAACACAAAGACAAAAACCATAATAACCCGAAAAGTCAATAAAGACCTGTTTGTGCTGAATCTTGACATTTGTTCTCACAACCAGAGAGTTCCTTTCACGACTCGTATTTGCGATGGTCGAGTATTTGTATGTACAACTACAAGAGTGTACCGTTCGGAAATCCGGTACCGGTATTTTTCCGAACCGACATCGTTGGGTGAAATACTTGTAGACAAAGAGTGAATTGATGAGTGTAATGGATACGCGTATTTATCGACTTTGACCGTTTATCAATAACTCCATTGTTTCTGTTCCACACCATTTTAAGATTCGCTGGTAATGTATTAGAAACATAGAAAAAATGCCGTTTGTAAATGAACAGACTTTTTATTTTAAATATTTACAAAGCGTAAAAAAATACATGACTCATATTTGAGTTTCTTTTATTATAATGTGCATAGATAAAAAAATATATTATTAACTTTTTAATTATTTTGTGCCATGACCATTGGTCGTGAACAGTTTCCTTAACTTAGTAAATTTAATAAATGTAACTTTTGCTATCTTTAACTAACAGGAAAAGCTAAAGAAGATGATTTTACTATATTAAAACAAAACTTTTTTTTTTGTTTTAAATTAATCCTATCATCTAAGTAATATCAAAATCTAAATCTAAATGCCTATGATATTAAGTCCGCTTCTGTACGTTGTGCTCGAAGTGTTAAATAAATAACTTCACTAACTTGATAGTAGTTTTATTATTAATTGTTACCGCATATTTCTCGTTTCATCCATTACTTGAGCAAATCAATAGTTTCAACCAAGTTTAGTTGGTGCACAGTGAAACTCAGGGCCTAACATAAGATTTATAACATGAATGGTTAGTAACTACTTCTCTGGTATCTAATTTCGGAGCCTTGTGTAAGATAGATAGAACAGAATAAGATGAATTTCGGTTCCAGATTTCCCGTATCCCTTCCCCAGCCAAATATTGAACAGGAATGATGAATCGAGTATCTTGTGACCATACCATGTGATACACTCCACTTGTAGATCAGTCATCATACCTAATCCCTTACAGACGTGAAAGTGTGGGTCATATTTGTTTTATTTATTTATTAATTTGGTTAATAAATAAATAAAACAAATATGGGATGATGCAGTAACAGTAACAGTAATTTGGTACAGCAACAGCAATACATACTAAGAATTAATGTGAAACAATGAAAATAACATAAGTGCTGGTATGTATGCCTATTATAGGTATACGCAGCATTCCCCTTAAGACAACAACTTTTTCTTTTTTCAAATCTTAAAAATAAAATTTGAATACAATATAAAATTTACTTAATACTAAATGTGATAATATTTTGGTTTGTCAAATTTTCAGACCTCTGCTTACTACAAGTACCATAAGTTATTTACGAGGTGAAGACGGAAAAAGCTTCCTTTTAATCTTTTGAAGGGAAATCACGAGAACAGGTAACGAAAGCCTTTAGTCATGTTACTTAAAATACCATAAACCGCTTGCTAATCACAGTGAGTTGTTATTATCAACATACTCGTATTGTTTTCACTGGAAATAACAGTTATCACAGAAAGTCAGAAACCCGGAAGCCTAAAAAACCAGTGTAGGTCTAGTCCAAAGGACGTTACAGTTACCCAGCTACTTACTGGGTTTTGGAGGCCAGACTGGTAAACGCTCTAAGAAAAATACTGGTATGCAGCTGCTGCATCTAGTACAAATTGTGAGCCGACCATGCTATTACAGATGTGAAAAAACTATGCACATGATGAATTTTGTAACTTTTTGGTGCTACATAAAAAGACGTCTTGCGTCTTGATACTGTAAATGTAATTGCACATTATGGATAAAGTAATATTATGCGATTTGAGATAAATCTCCATACAATTTAAAAAGCCTGAATGCAATTCCGAAATTGGAATCGTTTAAAAATATCACTCTCAAATGATATTCTACATTTCACTTAAATATTCAAATGAGACCCGTGAATGGCACTGTTTAAATTTTTAATCCAATTATTATTTTAACTGAGCACCGCGTGGGAGGATACGGAAATAGTTTGAATGTGATGCTATAGTGACATAATTATTGCTGTGCGAGACTCTTTATTAGTTTTAACTGAAAATACAGTTAAGTATCTATAATACTAGTACTTAATGGTGTTGTGAAAATCAGTGTATTTACTGTCGGACTTAATACGGCTGACAGCATCAACAAAAATTCATGAACAGTTGTAGTAATTAAGAAAATAGGGTAGTTAAACAATGAATTGACATAATTTTTATAAGATGTCAAAACGCGACTACGTCATTGATTTTTTATGGAAATAGCAACATGTGACTTCACTAATTTGACAACTCAAATAATCCACTATATTTATTGATTTAAAAATCAGCTAAAATTCGATTTTTACAGTTAATTGAAAATTAATCAGGTTTTCAGGCCTAACAAAGCATTGTGTGTTGGTTTTTACTTCTATTCATGAAAAAAAATATTCAATACGATTAAATGAACTTAGAGGATTGCATTGATGACTTTAATTATTGTAACCATGTAAACCCATACTATTTACAGTCGCGAATCACATTTTAATAATCATACAACTTGACACTGACCTGTATTTGTAAAAACGCATGAAAATTGATTTTTGCGGGCTACCTTGACGCTTCCACCTTATTAGCAGTGATCGGAATAGGTAGAGCTATTAGCAGTGATCGGAATAGGTAGAGCTATTAGCAGTGATCGGAATAGGTAGAGCTATTTGCAGTGATCGGAATAGGTAGAGCTATTAGCAGTGATCGGAATAGGTAGTGCTATTAGCAGTGATCGGAATAGGTAGAGCTATTTAGGTTCATTGACCACAAACATTGATATTAATATGGATATTCCACGGAATTCCGACTGATACTACGGGATTTTATTATTATATTACATATTTGTTTAAATAAGTGAATTATTGTTGAAGCGTATTGATTATTTTAATTAAGGTTTTATTGTAAAATACAAATTGTTCTATTTGATAATTTGTATGGTAATATTATTTTGTACCTACAACTTCAGAATAAAAATGTTTTAATGATTGTTGATTGATGTTGATTCTTGAATAAGAAATTGTTACGTAAAAAACATTTTTGTGGTTTAATGAATCAAATTTATCTATTTATCATACTATCCTTAATCCCGTCCTTCTTATATTTACCCGTCAGAAAGGAAGTGTAATTTTTCATTAGTCCCGAAGGCGAGAATAGTTTTTTTTTATGATTTCACTACCTACTTAAAACCTAATCCCAGGACTCGGGGAGTTTCCATATTATTCTTACCTATGGCAAGTACATAAAACAGCTCTACCTATTCCGATCTATGCTTATTAGTGATGTCAACCATCCAAAGTTAAATGCCGAGTAGAAGAGTCATTTTCAAATCGAAAAGAGGATGCAAGTTTATAATACGGGATTTCGTATTTGTTCCAATGGGCAATGCCATTCGGCATACGAAATATTTAATGTCATAAAATGCCAGACTATTCACATATCTAAAACTAGAAGCCCTGTGCTTATTTAATGTATATGTCGCCGTAAAATTGTGAAACTCGTTAGATCGTAAGCTCTCTAGCGAGATTGTAAACTCTCGAAATATTGTCAAACGAACATACTGCTTACAATATTACGCATTATTTTTGGGTAGATTATAATGTATCGAAGTGAAACCGTAATGTTGTGTGTTACGGTAAATGTGATTAATTGAAAAGTCTTAATAATTACTGATCATTATTAATAATTACCAAAAGTCGAAGTAAAAGTAAGAAATTAATCACTTTTATCGATGTTTAATTATAATTTTACCTTAGTACCGATAAATGCAATAAATAAACGCTGTAAATGCAGAAAAATGCGCGTTTGTTGCAATTTTAAGTGGTAATGCTATTTTATTTTATGTGTTTGCTTTTAGGTAGATTTCTTTTTTTTGAAAAAAAAAAATCTACCTATTGGTCTCTCACCTACGGGGATATATATGAATACGTATGTATATGGGTGACAAGCAAAATTTAGCCACACTCTACAGGTCGCAATTATGAACCGATTGCTTTCAAACTTGGCCAAAAAATCGAAACGGTCAAAACTTAGGCTAAGTTCGTGAATGGGCGGAATTCGTCCATGGGGGGCGGCGGGGGGGCGGTTTTTCTAAAATCAGTTTTTTGGCCATAACTTTTTTCCTATGGAAAATTTTTGAACCGTTTCTCATTTTTATCATTCTTAGTACGAATACGGACATCGTTAAATTAAAACTTTTTTGATGCAACCCCTAAATTGGGGAGGAGGTTGAAAATTCCAAATTTTTTGCGAAAAAAAATCATATCTCCGAAACAGTAAACATTTTGACCGTCGCAAATATTTTTTTTTGAAAGCAAATTGTTTACTTTACAATTGTTACCTTCAAAGTTTAGCGATAAAACTTATAGTTTTCGAAATAAAAAATTATAACTAAACATTTGAGGGCGTTTCCATGCTAAACTCTCATGAGAGAATTATAAAAGGGTAAAATTTCCATTACAGGACAACGATTTTGAAATCATATTTTTTTTTTGTAGATTGTACATTATAAGTACAACTCTTTATACAAATTTTCAATAGTCGGACGCTCCAGCACCTTCTTCGAAATCTACCTCCTCCTGCGGCTTGCCGGAGGGATTTTTTAAATTGACTTTTTATACCAAATTGATGCACCCCGACTCGGACAGTTTAGGTTAGAAGGGTACGATGGGGTCGAGTGAGTAGACCCCGCCATTCCCTTCTTGTTTATTTTTATAAACCATTAAAAAGTAGGATTAATATTAGTACTATGTTTATTTTGCGGTTCATTTATTACTTTTACCAACGAGCGTAGTGAATTATTAATTATTAATAATAACTGATGAAAGTTATAAATCTGTTTTATATTCACATTTACCATAATTTCTTTTATTATAATGTGCATAGATAAAAAAATATATTATTAACTTTTTAATTATTTTGTGCCATGACCATTGGTCGTGAACAGTTTCCTTAACTTAGTAAATTTAATAAATGTAACTTTTGCTATCTTTAACTAACAGGAAAAGCTAAAGAAGATGATTTTACTATATTAAAACAAAACTTTTTTTTTTGTTTTAAATTAATCCTATCATCTAAGTAATATCAAAATCTAAATCTAAATGCCTATGATATTAAGTCCGCTTCTGTACGTTGTGCTCGAAGTGTTAAATAAATAACTTCACTAACTTGATAGTAGTTTTATTATTAATTGTTACCGCATATTTCTCGTTTCATCCATTACTTGAGCAAATCAATAGTTTCAACCAAGTTTAGTTGGTGCACAGTGAAACTCAGGGCCTAACATAAGATTTATAACATGAATGGTTAGTAACTACTTCTCTGGTATCTAATTTCGGAGCCTTGTGTAAGATAGATAGAACAGAATAAGATGAATTTCGGTTCCAGATTTCCCGTATCCCTTCCCCAGCCAAATATTGAACAGGAATGATGAATCGAGTATCTTGTGACCATACCATGTGATACACTCCACTTGTAGATCAGTCATCATACCTAATCCCTTACAGACGTGAAAGTGTGGGTCATATTTGTTTTATTTATTTATTAATTTGGTTAATAAATAAATAAAACAAATATGGGATGATGCAGTAACAGTAACAGTAATTTGGTACAGCAACAGCAATACATACTAAGAATTAATGTGAAACAATGAAAATAACATAAGTGCTGGTATGTATGCCTATTATAGGTATACGCAGCATTCCCCTTAAGACAACAACTTTTTCTTTTTTCAAATCTTAAAAATAAAATTTGAATACAATATAAAATTTACTTAATACTAAATGTGATAATATTTTGGTTTGTCAAATTTTCAGACCTCTGCTTACTACAAGTACCATAAGTTATTTACGAGGTGAAGACGGAAAAAGCTTCCTTTTAATCTTTTGAAGGGAAATCACGAGAACAGGTAACGAAAGCCTTTAGTCATGTTACTTAAAATACCATAAACCGCTTGCTAATCACAGTGAGTTGTTATTATCAACATACTCGTATTGTTTTCACTGGAAATAACAGTTATCACAGAAAGTCAGAAACCCGGAAGCCTAAAAAACCAGTGTAGGTCTAGTCCAAAGGACGTTACAGTTACCCAGCTACTTACTGGGTTTTGGAGGCCAGACTGGTAAACGCTCTAAGAAAAATACTGGTATGCAGCTGCTGCATCTAGTACAAATTGTGAGCCGACCATGCTATTACAGATGTGAAAAAACTATGCACATGATGAATTTTGTAACTTTTTGGTGCTACATAAAAAGACGTCTTGCGTCTTGATACTGTAAATGTAATTGCACATTATGGATAAAGTAATATTATGCGATTTGAGATAAATCTCCATACAATTTAAAAAGCCTGAATGCAATTCCGAAATTGGAATCGTTTAAAAATATCACTCTCAAATGATATTCTACATTTCACTTAAATATTCAAATGAGACCCGTGAATGGCACTGTTTAAATTTTTAATCCAATTATTATTTTAACTGAGCACCGCGTGGGAGGATACGGAAATAGTTTGAATGTGATGCTATAGTGACATAATTATTGCTGTGCGAGACTCTTTATTAGTTTTAACTGAAAATACAGTTAAGTATCTATAATACTAGTACTTAATGGTGTTGTGAAAATCAGTGTATTTACTGTCGGACTTAATACGGCTGACAGCATCAACAAAAATTCATGAACAGTTGTAGTAATTAAGAAAATAGGGTAGTTAAACAATGAATTGACATAATTTTTATAAGATGTCAAAACGCGACTACGTCATTGATTTTTTATGGAAATAGCAACATGTGACTTCACTAATTTGACAACTCAAATAATCCACTATATTTATTGATTTAAAAATCAGCTAAAATTCGATTTTTACAGTTAATTGAAAATTAATCAGGTTTTCAGGCCTAACAAAGCATTGTGTGTTGGTTTTTACTTCTATTCATGAAAAAAAATATTCAATACGATTAAATGAACTTAGAGGATTGCATTGATGACTTTAATTATTGTAACCATGTAAACCCATACTATTTACAGTCGCGAATCACATTTTAATAATCATACAACTTGACACTGACCTGTATTTGTAAAAACGCATGAAAATTGATTTTTGCGGGCTACCTTGACGCTTCCACCTTATTAGCAGTGATCGGAATAGGTAGAGCTATTAGCAGTGATCGGAATAGGTAGAGCTATTAGCAGTGATCGGAATAGGTAGAGCTATTTGCAGTGATCGGAATAGGTAGAGCTATTAGCAGTGATCGGAATAGGTAGTGCTATTAGCAGTGATCGGAATAGGTAGAGCTATTTAGGTTCATTGACCACAAACATTGATATTAATATGGATATTCCACGGAATTCCGACTGATACTACGGGATTTTATTATTATATTACATATTTGTTTAAATAAGTGAATTATTGTTGAAGCGTATTGATTATTTTAATTAAGGTTTTATTGTAAAATACAAATTGTTCTATTTGATAATTTGTATGGTAATATTATTTTGTACCTACAACTTCAGAATAAAAATGTTTTAATGATTGTTGATTGATGTTGATTCTTGAATAAGAAATTGTTACGTAAAAAACATTTTTGTGGTTTAATGAATCAAATTTATCTATTTATCATACTATCCTTAATCCCGTCCTTCTTATATTTACCCGTCAGAAAGGAAGTGTAATTTTTCATTAGTCCCGAAGGCGAGAATAGTTTTTTTTTATGATTTCACTACCTACTTAAAACCTAATCCCAGGACTCGGGGAGTTTCCATATTATTCTTACCTATGGCAAGTACATAAAACAGCTCTACCTATTCCGATCTATGCTTATTAGTGATGTCAACCATCCAAAGTTAAATGCCGAGTAGAAGAGTCATTTTCAAATCGAAAAGAGGATGCAAGTTTATAATACGGGATTTCGTATTTGTTCCAATGGGCAATGCCATTCGGCATACGAAATATTTAATGTCATAAAATGCCAGACTATTCACATATCTAAAACTAGAAGCCCTGTGCTTATTTAATGTATATGTCGCCGTAAAATTGTGAAACTCGTTAGATCGTAAGCTCTCTAGCGAGATTGTAAACTCTCGAAATATTGTCAAACGAACATACTGCTTACAATATTACGCATTATTTTTGGGTAGATTATAATGTATCGAAGTGAAACCGTAATGTTGTGTGTTACGGTAAATGTGATTAATTGAAAAGTCTTAATAATTACTGATCATTATTAATAATTACCAAAAGTCGAAGTAAAAGTAAGAAATTAATCACTTTTATCGATGTTTAATTATAATTTTACCTTAGTACCGATAAATGCAATAAATAAACGCTGTAAATGCAGAAAAATGCGCGTTTGTTGCAATTTTAAGTGGTAATGCTATTTTATTTTATGTGTTTGCTTTTAGGTAGATTTCTTTTTTTTGAAAAAAAAAAATCTACCTATTGGTCTCTCACCTACGGGGATATATATGAATACGTATGTATATGGGTGACAAGCAAAATTTAGCCACACTCTACAGGTCGCAATTATGAACCGATTGCTTTCAAACTTGGCCAAAAAATCGAAACGGTCAAAACTTAGGCTAAGTTCGTGAATGGGCGGAATTCGTCCATGGGGGGCGGCGGGGGGGCGGTTTTTCTAAAATCAGTTTTTTGGCCATAACTTTTTTCCTATGGAAAATTTTTGAACCGTTTCTCATTTTTATCATTCTTAGTACGAATACGGACATCGTTAAATTAAAACTTTTTTGATGCAACCCCTAAATTGGGGAGGAGGTTGAAAATTCCAAATTTTTTGCGAAAAAAAATCATATCTCCGAAACAGTAAACATTTTGACCGTCGCAAATATTTTTTTTTGAAAGCAAATTGTTTACTTTACAATTGTTACCTTCAAAGTTTAGCGATAAAACTTATAGTTTTCGAAATAAAAAATTATAACTAAACATTTGAGGGCGTTTCCATGCTAAACTCTCATGAGAGAATTATAAAAGGGTAAAATTTCCATTACAGGACAACGATTTTGAAATCATATTTTTTTTTTGTAGATTGTACATTATAAGTACAACTCTTTATACAAATTTTCAATAGTCGGACGCTCCAGCACCTTCTTCGAAATCTACCTCCTCCTGCGGCTTGCCGGAGGGATTTTTTAAATTGACTTTTTATACCAAATTGATGCACCCCGACTCGGACAGTTTAGGTTAGAAGGGTACGATGGGGTCGAGTGAGTAGACCCCGCCATTCCCTTCTTGTTTATTTTTATAAACCATTAAAAAGTAGGATTAATATTAGTACTATGTTTATTTTGCGGTTCATTTATTACTTTTACCAACGAGCGTAGTGAATTATTAATTATTAATAATAACTGATGAAAGTTATAAATCTGTTTTATATTCACATTTACCAAATCATGTGGTAATTTTTAATAATGCCCGGGAATTATTAATAATTTTCAATGAATCACATTTACCGTAACATATCCATAAATAGGCTGGATTTTTCGGACGGTTCCAAAAGCTGGATTTTTCAGACGGGGCCTATTATCCCTGGGTGATAAAATATGTAGCATTCGGCACGAGCTATTCCCGATCATTGTCTGACTAGAGAGCCTGACTAGTGACTATTATTATACTGAATCAATATTCACGAGAATTGCAATCGGTAATATTCTCTTTGATTATAATACAATTAGCTATCATGGTTTGATTAATCTGTGTTAAGAAATTAGTTGATGCTTCCAGTTTAAAGTACCTAGTTATACTGGGGAATGCAAATGGATCCTAATTCGGAGTTTGATTGAAGTAATAAAAGTGTAAGCACTTATAAGCAATATGATTGCGAAGCCTATTTAGAATTTTAAACCAGTAATGTAGATTTATTTAGAAGAAGAAAGAAACGATACTGCTTATTTGATTGTTGTAATATCTTGTTATTTATAAGTTTAAATTCTGTACTAATATGAATTACAAACTACAAAAATAAGCTCCAGCTGAAATGATTAAATTAGTAGAACCAAAATATTCTCACTGCGACCAATCAAAAGGGTAATGTCACTGCACATTTGAATATAAAGGCGCTCCCTCACTACTGGAGCATTCACCTGTAATGTCACAGTTCAGATACGAGCATAATATCAGTGAGTGAGGAGAACCGAATATTACCATGCCTTGCCATAATGCGTAAAAAAACAGCTTCTCATGCGCAAGATTCGGAGGAGCACCAACGGTATTCTAAAAATGATTTCTGAGAGGCCAGTCCGCTAGATTTATCAATTCTAAAGTGTCACATAATTAACGGTCGAATTTGAGTTGATGCCAACAGTATTATTTTTTAACCATTTGAATTTTATTGAATAATGTATACTAAAGTATGCATTATTCAAAAGTATTAACAAAAAAAAAAAAAAAAATAGGTAATCATGTGAATACCAAATGTCTTAAAACTACTTAGGCTTTTGTTACTCACATGATTATTTTATTTTTTCTAGATACTGAATTATTTTCCTAGTGATTTTAAAATTTTGTTGATTGTTTTAATTACCTACCTTTTTTAATAACAATTATGGGCAATAATTTGGTCTGAAAAAATGTACTTTTATTTTTTCATCCTATTACAACAATACAATTTATAACAACCACTTGTTTGAACATAATCGAACTTTGGATTTGTTACATTACAGGCGTTTGCACTGGTTAGGAAGCGCCATAAAATAAAGCTAAGCGAATTGTTCTCCCGACTCGAATCTGCCGTCAAAACATCATGCATAATCTCACGAATTAATGCAAAAGTGACGTCTGAATTAATTCATAAAGTGCTTTATTTTTACTGCTGTGCGTCAGGGACTTCTGTCCAAGAGTAGATATTATATAAACACTACATTATTTACAATGGAAATTTTTAGGAGATCATATTTCGATACTTAGTATTTTTGTGGGAGGAATGATATGAAAGAAAATAATGTGAACGATAGCATTATGGTGGGCAGAGAAGAAAACATGTAGAGTCGAGGACATTAATTGATAGGCCACTTTCACTACATTCCAATATTGCACTGTTATATATTCACAAGTAGGTACGATGTTTACCGACTTAAGGTCGTGGCTCACTTGACAAGCACCGCACCAGCACGGCACCAGCACAGCTCCTGACCGGCGCTGCCTCGAATATAGGCTACGGCGCGCGGCCCGCGCGGCGCAAGCGAGGTGTAAGCACGCGGTCCCCTCGCTTGCGCCGCGCGGTCGCCTCGCTTGCGCCGAGCGGGCCGCGCGTGGTCGCCCAGCTTGCGCCGCGCGGGCCGCGCGCCGGCCGCGCGTGGTCCACTCGCCGTCCGCAAGGCGCAAGCTCGCAGTCCGCGCGCTGGTAGTAATAGTCCGGGAGGTAGCATTGTTTTTTAGGGAATTATCTCTAGTAATTATATTTTGTGGATTCGTGGTTTAATTTTTCTTTCCATTACAGTTCTGAGATTTTTTAAAGTTCAGTATATTTAAATTATTTTATATTTTATAGTTTCAGCCGGTGTACTGTAACGATTGGTTACAGACCGAACGACTGACTGACTTTATTAGGGTTTTTTATTTGCATCGCTACCTCCCGGACTACGAGCTTGCTGTCACCACGAACACAATTGTAAGGCATTTGTGATTGAACACGCGTAGGACTTGTACGTTGTCATAATGTCTCGGTTTACATTGCGTGAACTAGCAGTAATCGCAATTGCTCTCGACGACGAGGAACAGGAAAAAAAAAGGAAGAGGAGATATTGGGTGCATAATATGCTTAAAAAAAGACAAGTAGAAGGGGAATACTGGAAGAATATTAGACATTTGATTGACGATGATGAAAAATTCTACATGTATTTTCATATGCCGAAATACTTATTTTATCACATATTGTCGTTTATTCGAAAAGATATCAGGAAGAAACATACAACTTTCAGACAGGCGATACCAGCAGAGGAAAAATTGGCAGTAACATTGAGGTAAGTAATTTAAAAGTCGCATGCAATGAAATATAATATTTATTAGAGAGATCATTATGATAGTACATTTTATAAATAAATGATACTGATAAATGATATTTATTCAGCAAGTAGGTTTTCTCAAACACTTTTACACATCATTTTTTTTTAAACTAGATGGGGCCGGTGTTTCGTACCTGACTACTCTGAGAAGAAACAGCTGAAACAAACTCAGAGGTCATAGTCTCTTTTGAAGTCCAGACGATGACGAGTTATAACGAGGGATTAAACGAAGCCACAATATATTCAATTGGCGTTTAGTCTCGAGGTTCAAACTGTACTTTTCACTTCGAGTGCGAGCAAAATCTTTAATATATATAAATCTCGTGTCACAATGTTTGTCCTCAATGGACTCCTAAACCACTTAACCGATTATAATAAAATTCGCACACCATGTGCAGTTCGATCCAACTTGAGAGACAGGATAGTTTAAATCTCAAATTATGAGACGCAGACGAAGTTGCGCGAGTCAGCTAGTAGTTATATAAAACCGAACAAATTTACACTGAACAAAAATTATTTTTCTTCAATCAGGTTAGTCACAGATTAACAATCTAAAACACGACACAAACTCTCAACATTTTCGCAATGAAGATGATCCACACTCCACAGATAATTAGTACCTACATTACTGCAGCGGTTTGCAACAGAGGCATTGCACATACACATAACTCGGGAGTCTTATCATAATAGTAATGGTTTTTATGCATTGCAGCATCGTGACCAATTATATATATAGATATTATCTGGGAGTCTAACCGAACTAGGTCTAGTGTCGTGGGCTCTTTAACTAAATTTGTAACTGGCCATACATTAAACAAAGAGTACCCATTACGTGGAGAAGCACGACGGCGCAGTGACGTTGTTTCGCGGGCCACTCGGCGTCCGCGCGCGGTCCCCTCGCTTGCGGCGCGGCGTCCGCGCGCGGTCCCCTCGCTTGCCGCGCGCGGTCTCCTCGCTTGCGGCGCGGCGCCCGCGCGCGGACGCCGCGCTGGCGAGGCGTATGGTAGCGGCAAGCGCGTTGACCACCCGCCGTAAGCTTTTTCATATGTACATTCAAAAATATGTTATGCGACACACGATTTAATGCTCTAATTTGAATGGCAAGTAAATTGCTGGGTTGGAGCGGTGCTGGTGCGGTGCTTGTCAAGTGAGCCACGACCTTTAACCCGATTTGCATTACACGGCTAAAATACAAATAGTCCATCAAGCAAGTGCAGCAAGTCTTACTAATTTAAGTCCTCGACTGCGCATTATAATATTCATCAACATGTTGAATAGCTTAAAATGTCATTCATTAAATGAAAATAATTTAACATTCAAGAGCGTAAGAGAAGCGTGCAGTATCAAAAATAAACAGTTAAAAATGTGCTTTAAATTTCAATTATTAACTGGAATGGAGACGTGAGAGATTACGATTGGCTCATGTTGTCATTATCAATGCACACTGCACAGTGGGCTCGTTCACCCGGCGGGACAGAACAAATTGTAAATTTTTAATCGCCCTTTCGACGAACTTAATTTCAATTTAAATTCATTTTAGCTCTTCGGACATTGCGATTCAAAAATAAAAAGTATTAATGCCGAATCAGAGTTTTATTTTATACTGAATTCCATCAATTTCTGCTGCGGTTATCGTTTGATAAAATTATAAATAAGTCACGTGACTTCATTATTTTAACTGAGACATTCGGAACCACAGTCGAAATGAACATACTGCTTACAATATAACGCTTTATTTTTCGGTAGATTGTAATCTATCGAAGTAAAACCGTAATGTTGTGAAATGCATGCGACGGAAGTATCTCTGCCGCCATAATCGAGACTTGGGGCACCCCCACGTTAGGTTAGTTAGGTTCCTTTTTGAAGTAGTTCAATTCTCTTGGCTAAATATGTAATTCATCATCGCCATAAGCAGTGATAGCCTGGATGTGAGACCGTCGGACGGTGAACTCATAGGTATCAAAGTTTGAACCCAAGATACGTACCTCTGATTTTCCGGATTCATGTGCGTATTGTTTAATATCACTTTATTTCTTTACAGCATATAATTTCACGTCAGAGGCCCATGTGCAGCATAAAAACTGCAGACAACAGGTTATTGGCACTAAACACACAAGAAAATCGTCATTAGCCGACAGTAGTCTACTATTGGCTCGCCACAGATTGATTATCGCCAACTTTCATTCTGCTGCAAGCCACCTTGCAGAGACTGTCGGTCCACCTAGCCTGAAGAAGTCCCACCTCAGGTTTCCCGATTTGCGGTCTCCACTCAAGAACACGTCTACTCCAAAGATGATGCGGTCCTATACGGCAAATATGACCGGCCCATTGCAACTCCAGGTTACTTATTCTGTGAGCTAAATGTTTAAGTAATTAAGGAGTTTCATTATCATCATCATCATCATCATCAGCCTATTAATGTTCCCACTGCTGGGACACAGACCTGCTCTCTAGGAATGGGCTATAATACACCACGTGGGCCCGTCAGATGTCTTCGAATTTTTGGTTCTAGGACATGCCGATTTCCTCACGATGTTAATAGCCTACAAGTTTTGAGAATAGTTGTGATGAATTAATTATACAAGTAATGCGCCTGCCTGTGTTCGAACCCACGACTTACTGTTCGTAAGTAAGGGCCTGCAAGAATGAGCCACCGCTGCTCTCAAGGAGCGGAGCTCTTGAAGAGCTTCATTTGACCAAAACAAAAGATAATGTTTTAAAACCTTATGACTTGTCATGAACGGTAAGCGCATGCAAACGTTCAGTATGCATGAGAGCTGCTGCAATTAGAAGCTTGTAATTAAAACGTTGAATTAATACGTTGCACCTGAATACAATTTCAGCCAAATAGTCGGCGTACCTTCCGCAGAGGACATGTGGTTTAATATGTAGCCAGGGGCGTGGTATCTGTTCAATACAGAACACAAGAATGTATCCGAATTAGTTTTTTAGGGAGTCATAGACAAGCGGAATTGAAAACGGTTGTGTGTCAAGTTTTTTCTTGTAATACAGTTTTGATTAAACTAAATTTTCTGGTGTTTCAATTATAAAGTTACTGAGCTATCGAAGAACGGAAACAACAGAATGGTCCTTCTAACCGTCGTCAACAAGAGGAAATAATCAACACTTGTTGAAATACCATGCGCTAACCTACTACGCATAAATGTAGAAGAGGCTAACTGACTGCAAATCCACGAATAAGAAGGCTCTCACTCAAGAAGAAACACTCCCGAGGAGCAAATCTACGCAGCGCGCTACTCCGTCTGCGTAATACTCGAGGAAGTATTTTAAGCTTCATTTGAAGAGGTCTTCGGAGGTTGCAGCAAAGAAGAAAAAAGTGTCTATCCAGCGGTATTTTACTGTGAGGTAGCAACATTCAACGCTTTCAAACAGCGCGGGAGGCATTTCTCCGCGTGTTACAAGAAGAAAACTGGAATTATTCATCGTTTTCATCAATCATCAAAAAGGTTAAAAGTTGAAGGTCATTAGGTCAACCAACAACCTGCATCATCATCTTTGCTACGGTGTTCGTGTTCAACGTGTCAAAGTGGCAACTCCGTGACCCGTGTGTATGTGTATCCGAACGTTCAACAAAAATTTTCGTCCAATCACAGCGAAGAACGCAGGCGCCATACTTATTTCAATTGTCAAACAGGTTTCTTTGTGTTCACTAATTGCGTCGTAATTTTTAATGTAAAAAGGCATAGAATTAAGTTAATTAGTGGTATTTTATACTATTTCATTGTATTATTGAAAAAAGAAACAGGTAATTTCTACAGTTTGCGCATCTGCAAGTATCTTTTGGTATAATTTTGTGCAAAGTACTCACGTAATTGGTTTTTGGCGCTTTGTTTGTTGTAATAGGTACAAAAGATGTCGGACGCAGAAGGCAAGGAAAGGTTGAAAGTTATGAGACAAGATAGAGGATACATTAAAGGAGGAATTTCTAGAATTAAAAACTTCTGTAATTCTGAACAGTTTTCCCAAGGTGCGCCAGCATTATTACATGAGATGCGTGTGCGTTTGGTTACGTCATTGAAACAATACGACGACATAAATAGGGAGATTTTACGTTTGTGCCCTGACGATCCTGAGGATTATTTCGCGACGGAAGAAAAGTATTTTACTTCAATTGCGGCGATCGACAGTGCTTTAAAAAATGCATCTGATTCAACGCGTACCGTAGAGAATAACAGTAAACCTGAAGGTGAGTTCAAACGACTTCCTGCTATCAGTATCCAAACGTTTGATGGGAAAAATATCGCCGATTACTATCCGTTCATTAATATGTTCAAAGCTGTAATCCATGCCGATGAGAAGTTAGGATTATGTGAGAAATTATACTATCTACGCACCTTTTTGTGTGGTGAGGCTTTAGATCTTATTAAAAACCTTACACTAACAGATGAAAACTACACGGCTGCTTTAGAATTGCTTAAAAATAGGTATGATAATATTCCTAAAATAATCAACTATCATATAAATTGTTTGTTGGACCTACCGTCTTTCACAAAATGCACTGCTTCTAACCTGCGTTCTATTGTCACTAATGTACAGTTGCATTTAGCTGCATTAAAAAATTTAAAGCAGCCAGTAAAGCAATGGGATGTGCTTTTAGTCAATATCTTGGCAAAAAAGGTAGATATCTACACTAATAGAGGGTTTCACCTAGAGAGAAATATGAAAGAGGTTCCCACACTTTGTGAATTTCTTGAATTTTTAGAAAAGCGTGCAAGTGCGATGGAAACCATGACCGAGGAGGGACCTGCTAAGGTCTCAAAGGCTGAGAAGTCGGCTCCTAAGCCTATGAGTGGTCTGGTTTCTTCTAAATCTTCAACATGTGCTGCAGCGTGAATCATTACCGCTTGCTCCATCGGGTCCGTTTTTGGTAAATACAAGCTTTGGTTATGTGCTGGCTGGGAGTTTACCAGTACCGGTACATACTTGCAAAATCTCTTCAGCTAATTTATGCCTAACTGCTCAAGGTAACAATTTTCCTAATTTATTTAGTAATGCACAGGAAAGACCATATCATGAAATTGATACCACAATGTCACATTTCTGGGAATGTGAAAAAGTACCTACCATTTTTAAAGAGGGCACCACTGAGCACCAGTTGGCTGAGCAGGTGTTTATAGAGTCTGTTAAGTTAGAGAATAAAAGATTTTCTGTTGCTTTGCCTTTGAAAGTTGAGGTAGAAAATGTTCAGTTGGGAAATTCCTTTCCCTGTGCATTGCAAAGATTGTTTAACTTAGAAAAGCGGTTTTGTAAAGATAGTGATTTGTATAAAAAATATAAAACATTCATCGAAGAGTACATTGAGCAGGGCCACGCTAGGTATTTTGATATTTCAAACTATAATTTGAATGCGGGCAATGTTTATTTTCTTCCACATCATCCTGTAATTAATCCAAACAGCAAAACAACTCCTGTTCGTGCGGTATTTGACGCTAGTATGAAAAGTAAAAACAATTTAAGCTTGAATGATGTCATGCTGAATGGTGCAGTTGTTCAGAGTGACCTTTTTGATATTTTGACATTGTTCAGAACCTTTAAGTTTGTTTTATTATGTGACATAAAGGCAATGTATAGACAGATCCTTGTTGATGAAAAATATTGTTGTTTACAAAATATATTGTGGCGAGATTCTCAGCACGATCCAGTAAGGTGCATTCAATTACAAACTGTAACTTATGGGTTAAAAAGTTCGGCGTTCCTTGCGACTCGTTGTCTAATAGAACTCGCGCACAAATATAAGGAAGGGTATCCAGCAGCGGCTTTTGCGTTGCAGCATTCCAGTTACGTGGATGACATTCAGTGCGGAAGTAATGATATTTGCGAGCTTACTAAAATAAAGCAGGAGTTGATAGAGTTAATGGACAAGGCCAGCTTTTCATTGCATAAATGGTGTTCAAATCACAAAGACATTTTGAAAGACATTCCCTTTGAATTACAGCATTTAGGTGACAGGGATTTTGATAAAAATAATGTTTATGTAAAAACGTTAGGGCTTACCTATGATGTAGCGTCCGACACATTAAATATAAAATGTCCGGAAAAAGAGGTTCAGGAAAAATATACCAAAAGACAGATGTTGAGCTTTATAAGCAAGTTTTTTGATCCCTTGGGTCTTGTGGGTCCGATACTAGTGCAAGCAAAATACCTAATGCAACAGGTCTGGTTCGAAAATATAAGCTGGGATGATGAATTGCCACCGAGCCTTAATAAAAAGTGGGTTGACTTTGCGCAAAGTTTGGTTCAAATGTCATCTATTTCTATACCAAGAAATATTAATGTACAATCGTCAAGCTATGAAATTGTTGGATTTGCAGATGCGTCAAATATAGCCTATGGATGTTGCTTATATTTGAGAGTTATCGATACTAACAAAAACGTAAAGGTCAATCTCTTATGCTCAAGATCGCGCATTAATCCAAAAAATAAAATCTTGACAGTTCCCAGACTTGAATTGAATAGTGCTTTGTTGCTAGCATTGCTTGCCAAAAAAGTATGTAATACTTTGTCTCTCAAATACAATGTAAAAGTGTTTCTTTATTTAGACTCAAAGATTGCGCTATCTTGGCTTAAAATTGAGCCTATAAAACTCAGCGTATATGTAGCAAATAGAGTTAATAAAATCAGAGAGTTAACTACTGACTTTCAGTGGAGTTATGTAAAAACAGGTGACAACCCGGCAGATTGTTTATCACGAGGTGTCGACCCTCAGTCTCTAGAGGGGAATTTGCTATGGTGGCATGGACCACGATACCTACAAAATTCAAACTACATTCATTGTAAATTTCAAAATAATGAAAAGTTAAATGATGATGATTTATTGGACTTACAAAGCGTTCCAAGGTCATGTAATCCGTGCAATCAAGCAAATTCACTTAATGAGTTTTGTGAGAAGTATTCTAGCATAGATAAAATGACTAGAATAATGTCTTATATAAAAAGATTTATTTTCAATTGTAGAAATGAAAATGTCAATAAAAAGAGTGGCAATTTATGTCCTGAAGAGTTAGAATCTGCGCTGCACACTTTAATAAAGATTGAACAAAGTAAATATTTGGAAACTGAAATTAAAAATCTTTTATCAAACACACCAATAAAATCAAATTTAAATAATTTAAACCCATTCCTAGACACCTTTGGGTTGTTGAGAGTTGGCGGGCGCTTGCAAAATGCCAACCTACCGTTTTCCAAGCGTCATCCAATAATAATACCTAAAGGGTCAGCTGTTTCTAAACTCATAATTTTAAAGGAACACTTAAGACTAAAGCATGCAGGGCAGAAACTGATTCTGAGCGTACTCGATGAGCAGTATTGGCTTATCAACGCCAACCGAGAAATTAAATCGGCAATTCATAAATGTGTTATTTGTTTTAAATTAAAAGCGAAAGCTACGACTCAGCTAATGGGATCTCTGCCGATCGATCGCGTCAATATTACGCGGCCATTTCAAATAGTCGGCACCGACTATGGCGGGCCATTCCGTGTGAAGCAGATTAGAGTTCGTAACCCGGTAATTACAAAGGCATACATTGTCATATTCGTATGTTTCGTCACTAAGGCGATACATATCGAATTGGCCTCTGATATGACCACAAACACATTTTTAGGATGCTTAAAAAGGTTTATTGCACGCAGAAATAAACCGTCCAAAATATATTGTGATAACGGTTCCTGCTACAAAGGTGCTAATAACGTTTTAAACGGGTTGTTTGAGATGCACGATGCTGCCCATCGAGATACTGTTATCAACTATTGTAGCACAGAAAGAATAACGTTCCATTTTATACCTTCTTACTCGCCCGTGTTTGGTGGCTTGTGGGAGGCAGGCATTAAAAGTGTTAAATACCATTTGAAGCGTGTGATAGGGGATTCGGTTTTAACCTATGAGGAACTGTATACGGTGCTTGTACAGGTAGAGAGTATCTTAAACTCTCGCCCATTGACGCCTATGTCGCGAGATCCTGAAGATATGTCTTATCTCACGCCGGGGCATTTCCTCACAGGCTCACCTTTGACCTCTTATCCTGAACTAAATGTTGTTGGCGAAAACATTGGTAAATTAAGTTTTTGGAAACAATGTGATAAAATGCAACAGCACTTTTGGGATCAATGGCACAAACAATATTTGGTGATGCTGCAAAATAGACCTAAATGGAAAAGTGAAAAACCCAATTTAAAAAAAGGGAATTTAGTTCTTCTTAGAGATAACAATGTTGCACCATTAAACTGGCCAATGGGCAGAATAGTTGAGGTTATGCCAGGGAAAGACGGCAAGGTAAGAGCTATTCAGGTAAAAACAACAAAAGGGACTGTTATAACAACATCTCTCATGAAAGTATGTCCATTGCCTATAGATTACAGTTAAAATAAAATAGCATAAAATGTAGTTTGCTTTTTATTCGCTTGCTGACTTTCACCTGGTATTCAGGTAAAATAAGTAATACCACCTAGTGTTTTAATAAATCTTTTATTTTACAAAATGTTAAAACATATTGTTGACATATTTTGTTCATTGAAGTTTCTCAGCGCTATTAAGATTGAGATTGTTTAGTTTGGTAATTTAAGTAAGTTAAAGTTCTATAAACTTTGAGTTTTTGTTAATTTAAGTTAGTTAAAGCTCTATAAACTTTGAGGTTTGTTAATTTAGGTTAGTTAAAGTTCTATAAACTTCAAGTTTTTGTTAATTTAAGTTGGTTAAAGTTCTATAAACTTTGAGTTTTTGTTATTTTTGGCTGAGGCCCCACTATGTTCAATACAGAACACAAGAATGTATCCGAATTAGTTTTTTAGGGAGTCATAGACAAGCGGAATTGAAAACGGTTGTGTGTCAAGTTTTTTCTTGTAATACAGTTTTGATTAAACTAAATTTTCTGGTGTTTCAATTATAAAGTTACTGAGCTATCGAAGAACGGAAACAACAGTATCTACGTGGAACCGACAACCCACACAACCCAATGAAAATTCAAAGAATTAATCATCATTTACCTAAACTTTCGCCAATTATGTGAGGGTCGGTTTCTAGTCTCACCGGATGCAGTATTTTACATGAAGCGACTGACTATCTTCAAACCTCTACAAACCATTTAAATATTAAAATAAGTATTGCTGGACATTACACACAGCACCATCTAGTGCCACACTAAGCAAGGCTTGTGTCGTGGTCACCAGACATTTGATATACTGCATGTATACGTTTTGTTTGTAAATACGATACATACTTATTATACACATAATAGGCTAGTTTCCACCATCAATAAATTGCAAATCTATTTAGTCCGTCAGTTAGAGTATTGGAAAATAATGGACACGTATTTTTTGTTTTTGTTAATCAACGAATATTGACAAAAATAAAACGCATCAAAACTCGGGAGTGGGGGCTCGTGACGTCAGAACTCACTAAAAATGATACCAAGTGACGTATTGAGAATTTTAAAAGCGTCGTATCTTCGTCAATTTTGGTTAATGTAACGAAAGAAAAAATACGGGTCGAATATTTTTTGATAATCTAAGTGACGGACTAATTAGATTTTTTCAGTTAACAAGCCTATTATCTACAAATGACAGCCGCGACCAACGGCTTCACTTGCTTTCCGGACTATCCACGAACAGATTTCGGTAAGCATTGCTGAACCAACAAGATCAGCTCGTATGGCTGGTATTATTTAGCCACGAGTCTCACGGAATAAATAAGCAATGCACTACCATTATCCGTCCGCATCTGTACACGCGTACAGTCGACCACTTAAATTCTCCGTAAATATGCAACTCGACGGTATGATTGCAAAGCGCTTTACGAACTTTATCCATTCCGTCTGTTGACACTACCGCGCTTTAGATTTCTCTGAAATTTAATTTTCTAATTTCCGTTTTAGTATATCGCCATTGTCCTCCCTTAGTTCTCGTTTGGCGAGTTATTTTAAATTAATTCACAACAGATTGTTCGCGTTCGTTGTTTTGACAAGTTTTTTGGAGGATTTTGACGGATACGATGTTGGTAACTTAAAATTGTTTGAAACAATGTTTAAATTCCGGATTATTTTAGGAGGGCCTAATTAAGTACTTAATTAAGGTGATTAAAACATAATATAATTCATCAACATGACATTCAAGTCAATTATAACGACTAAACAAATCACAACTATGTGTGTTATATTACTGTACTAAAGTTTGCATACCTACTAGTAGGTAAACATTTTCCTGATACGTTTTTCCAAGATGAGGTATTAAACGCTATAGACCAAGGCTGCTCAACTCCAGGCCTGCGGGCCACAAGCTAAAGCTAAGATATGACAATAACGTTATTATCGATTAGCTTAACGTATTTAAAAACATTTCTTACATGCTGAAGGAGCTAACTTTCCCTGCAATTAGATCAGGCCCGCAATGTGGTGTGTTAAAGTTTTCATTGCGTTACGGCAAAGTATCACAAGGTGGAAACTATCTCTTTCGCGGCCACCGAACGACTTTTACCAACTTTTCCAGCACGTTTCTAAACACAAAAAGTAAGATTAAGTTAGAAATTAGTTGTGTTTAAAGGAATTTCAGTGTTACTACGAGTATGTGTATGTGTTACTACATATATACAGGGTGGGAACACCGACACACAAACACTTTTCACGATTCAGAACATCATTTACAATGTTTAGTGGTAGTTATTAAATTTAAAAAGACGACCCGAATGGCGTAGTGGTAGTGACGCTGCCTTACGTTCTTAGCGTCCTGCGTTCGAATCCCGGTAAGAGCAAATGTTTGTGTGATGAGCATGGACATTTGTTTCCGAGTCATGGATGTTTATATGTATAATAAGTATGTATTTACAAACAAAAAGTATATATGTAGTATTATCAACTACTTAGTGTCCACGACACAAGCTTTGCTTAGTGTGGCACTAGATGGCGAAGTGAGTAATGTTCAAAAAAACCGTTACTTTCTACAAAACATCATGTGTGGAACGGCTGATTGTTTCTCAAAATTATGAGTTAGAATGATGTACTACATTGTAACTTTGGGCGTCGTCGGTGTGAGATTCCACCCTGTATAGTTTTGACTTTAAGGGCAATCTGTACTTAGGGTGGATGAGGGACGAGCAGAACCGATAAGTATGGTAGAAGAAAGGAGCTACATCCAACGGTGGGTGATTACCGGCTGAAACGATGATGATGCTTTGCTTAGTTCAAGTGAATAACTGCATACGTCTAAATTTATAAGGTTAAGCGTATTATCCCGTCCGTTTATATAACTGGAATCTGCCGTCAAAACGTCAAGCATAATCAAATTATAATTAAATGCAAGAGTAATAATATAAATTATATTCATAAAGTGCTTTATTTTTACTGCTGCACATGAGTGACGGCTCTCAAAGAGTCAGTAGACATAACATTAAATTAGTTGCGATGGAAATATTTAACGATATTATTTTTTATCGTTTTATCTGGCTTGATATCGACGTGAGATGAGGAGGGATAATACACATGTGACGGAAACAAGAAAATAGATGGATGGATTGTGTTACGGAATAAAATTAAAGAAAATGAGTCAATGATAGTGTGGTTGACATTTTCAAAAGCCCCTGGTCAACAGCAACCGCCGAAGCGTCGACGACTACCGCCGCGTCGACGGGTGGCGACGCTTGCAGGTGTGGCATGCCGCGTAAATGACGTCGACCACTGCCGTCGACACCTCGGCGGCTGCCGCCGATGGCACAACTACAAGCGTCGACGGCAGTCGTCGACATATGGCGACGGGTATCGTTTATCTGCCGTCGGCAAAGTGCCGCTCATATGTAAGAACTCTAAGAACGACTGATCCCCGCGGGATCCGTCTGTGTGGGATTAGTTTACTAAAGCGCCCCTTTGCATTGTCGTTTTTTCTCCAGAATAATTAACACTTGCACATACCAATATTTTTAATTTAATCCTCAACCCAAATAACTGCTCCTATTCGCCAAATTAAATCAAACAAACATTCAATCAGACGAACCCTAATGCATTCAATGCGGTTCAACCAACCATTCATAAATAGGACTCCAAATGGACCCACATTTTCATCGAACGATATTCTAGTTGAACATCGCGAAACTGACCCAAATGCTATTTGGATTCGCGAATAATACGATTGGCAATATTATTTATTCAACTGAAGGACGAACGTGTATCATTGCGGTGGGTGCGTTGCGGTATGAGCATAAGCTTTAATAATTTAGATGCGGAATTGAGCGATGGGTGGGCCCGATAGTATTTCGTTTTGAGTTGTGGTGCTTTTTGAAAGGATAGATGTGATGTATTTATTTATTTATTTATTTATTTATTTAAACTTCATGTACAAGAGTGGTACATAGGCGGACTTAATGCCACAAGGCATTCTCTACCAGTCAACCATTGGGTCAAATATGACAGCATTGTGGTAGAGTACAAAAATCAATGAGAACAATGCCATTTTGTTGACAAATCGAATTAAGTACATAAATAGTATACATACTAATACACATATATTACAGATAAGATGAAATAAACTAATACATATTAAAATACATACAAATAGTTCAAAATACGAGAAACCTCATAATAATAACTACGACTACCTTGTGAGTAATTTAGTCTGACTTCAAATAGTACTTCCGAACTGTTCGTTTGAAAGCCATTTTGCTTTCAGTTTTTTTAATGCCAAGGGGTAGCGCGTTCCATAGCTTTATAGTTGAGACAGCATAAGAAGCGGACATAAAACCAGTGCGATGTGAGGGAATTTCAAGGAGTAGGTTTTTGGAAGCTCTAAGGTTACGACTATGTGAACTGCCCAACACTTTGAAATATTCTTTTAGATAATCAGGAGCACAAGGATCGGTCAAAATAGTGAAGAGCATACAGAGAGATCTGAGGGACCTCCTGAGTCGGATAGGCAGCCACTTAAGCTGAGAACGGTATGAAGATATGTGATCGTACTTACGTAGGCCAAAAATAAAACGAATGCAATTATTGAGAATGCGATCCAATTTGTTTAAGAGTTCTTGGGATAAATCAGAGTAACAAACATCAGCATAGTCGATAATGGGAAGCACAAGAGACTGGACCAAAGTTAATTTGGTGCTAGAAGGCAGAAAATGTTTGAATCTATAGAGAGACCGCAGCGAGTAAGTGACTTTCTGGCTAACCTGAGCAACCTGCTTATTCCAACTAAGTGTCTCGTCGATGTACAGGCCCAAGTCTTTGACGTGTGGAGAGAGAGAGATCACGGAGTTGTTGAACATAAGCGGCATTAGTTGGCTAGTATCCAGATTTCTCAAGTAGTACGAACTACCTATGAGGATGGCCTGGCATTTCCCGACGTTGACGGCAACCCCAAATTTACCAGACCATTCACTGATAGTTTGAAGATCTGCATTAAGTAATGAGATGCAATTATCAAGGGTAGCAATGTCAGATTGAGCGTAAAGTTGTAGGTCATCAGCATACAGATGGTAAGAGCACTTGAGGATTGAAGTAATGGAATTTATAAATAAAGAAAATAATAGAGGAGAGAGTATACCGCCTTGTGGAACACCAGTCACCAGGTCGCACCAGTCGGAGTAATCTTGATCAGCACGCACTGCCTGCTGGCGACCACGAAGATATGATGAAAACCAATCACGTGACAATGAGGAGACCCCAATTTGAGACAGTATGGCCAGGAGAATATCGTGGTCGACGGTGTTAAAAGCGTTGGAAAAATCTATTAAAACCAACACCGTAACCTTCGAATTCTCCAAGCCATCCCTAATGTCTTCAGTAACCTTAAGCAGGGCTGTGGCTGTGCTGTGGCCGGGCCGAAAACCAGATTGGAATTTGGACAACAGGTTATTCTGGAGAACGTAAGAAGATATTTGCCTAAGAGCAGCTGCTTCAAGGATCTTGGAAAGGAAAGGGAGAATGGATATGGGTCTGAAGTGGTTAGGCAAACTGGGATTGGGGATTTTCGGAAGAGGGATAATGTACGCCTTACGCCACATAGCTGGAAACACACCAGTAAATAGGGAAAAATTGATGATGTGAGTTACAATAGGAACAATGCTATCAGTCATAAAGGATAACATTGTTCTGCTGATCCCATCACAGCCCACAGCCCTAGACTTAATCGACGTAAAAAGCTTAAGGACCTCAAGGTTAGTCACGGGTGAAAAAGAGAAAGAGTCAGGAGGTAACATTGGCTTGGAAGTTATGTCATTAATAGTTTTACTCTTAACATCAAGCGAAAGCGTAGGTGACGTTGAGAAATGATTATTTAGATCATTCAAAGACAGACTAGAAGGTAGAATACTGGCAGGGGACTTTGTTATGCCCAATGATTTGAGAAACTTCCAAATATCAGCCGGAGAAGAATTGAGAACATTTTCACAAATGTATCGGCGTTTAGATGCTCTTACCATCTGATTGCAGCGGTTTCTAGCCAACTTGTACAGGTTCCAGTTCTCCTCACTGCGATCCCGTCTATACCTTCTAAAAGCCCTGTCTCGGCGCCTCATAGCCATCCTAACTCCTGGGGTTATCCATGGGGCCGGAGGACGCTTAACACGGACGGCCCTCAGTGGTGCATGCGCGTCAATGAGCCGGAGAACAGACCTGTTAAACATTACAACCTTCTCCTCCACTGTCGATGATTGTACGAGATCGTCAAAATCAAGACCTTGTGCATCATTACTGAGCTTTTCTTTATCTAACCTAGCAAAATTCCGCATAAAAACAATGGCAGGCCGCTGCTTAGGGGGTTTAATTTTGTAAGAGAGATATATTAAATCGTGTCTGGATAGCCCTGGAGCAGCGACCTGTCCATGGTTAGCAACTAGATTTACAGAAGATGTAAGCATGAGATCGAGCCACGAATCGCTTGAGTCAATGTTATGATGCGTCGGACTAAGCGCGAGGAGGGACAGACTCGACGACTCCAGGATCGCTCTCAACCTACGTGACCTAGCGTTGTCCTTCAGAAGGTCCGTGTTGAAGTCACCCATCACTATGTGATGTTTGTACTCTGAGGAAACAGATTCAAAGAGAGATTCTAGACAGGAGAAGTAATCAATAGCAGGTGGGCAGTACACAACTCCTAGAACGGCCTTGACCCCTTTGACAGCTATTTCCAGAAATAAGTATTCGGGGCTGCCACTATAGATGGGGGGTGAGGAGGATACAATTTTGTAAGGGATGTCACTGCGTAAGTAAATGGCAACACCGCCAGCTCTTTTCCCCGTTCGATCGTTGCGAATTAAGACAAAGCCCGGTAGAGAGTAAAAAGATGACGGAAGTTCGGGTTTAAGCCAACTTTCGGACAGTAATATAGCATGTAATGTAACGCCAGAAAATAAATCCAACAGCTCAGAGTGATGCTGAGGAATACTCTGAGCGTTAACATGACACACGTTGAGGTATTTATTGAATCGTTGGCACTCACTACTTAGAAAACTGTTAACAGTCAGAGAATTGTCAAGAGATGAAAAAGACGTGGTAGAACTATGACAAGAATGAAATGAGTCGTCGTCAGACATAATTATGAAGTTAATTTGATAATTTAAACTTAAAATAAAAAATAATAATAGATAAGATACTTAATAAATTATAAAATGAAATAAAATTGACTTAATATAAATTGCAAAACCTGCCGGCTGACTGTTCACAAAAATAAAAAATTAAAAAGTAAGTAAATCTAATACGCGTTTCCGAACGCAAAAATTACAAAGAATTAATACATGACACTGACAAGTGACAGTGACGTGACGACATAACGAATACAAACAAAGTACAATCTGTGATTGTCAAGAACAGAATAAACGTAAAATATAAAAGCGTCGCGTCGGTACACGAACAAAAGTTACTGTGACGTGTCTATCGGCGAGCAGAAAATTGCTACGACTTATCCAAACAAAAGGGAAACACTTACAGAGTAAACAAACACAACGATTTACTTCTTCCTTATTATGCGCCTTGACCGAGTGTGGGCCTGCGCCGGCGCCGGGCTTGTGTTATTCGAGCCAGGATTGGATTCGGGCGGAACCTCATGATCCAGCGACTTGCCATGCTCCGCTCCCAGCCCGATGACTTCCTCAACACTGAAGACCCGACGACGTTTGCCATTAGGGAGCTTGATGTTAACGTTCCCATCCATCGTCCACACATTCGTCACGCCGAAAAGCTTGCGAGCTGTAGTAAAAGCAGACTGCCGCTGACGAGTGAGGAACTCAGACACCACACAAGAAGAACCCTTCAGTTTGGTCTTGGTTTTCCAGATCTGGCTTCTAATTGTAGAATCCGCGAACCGAAGCAGGATAGGTCTGGAGTGACCTTCCGAAGCCGTGCCCAGCCTGTGGCATACCATTAGTGAAGAGGGTGCCAAATCAGATAACCCAAGCTTACTTTGCAGGATGGATGCCACGCTATCTGGAAGTTTCTCATCTGGCTTCTCAGGCACTCCGCCTAGCAGTAAGAACTTCTTCCTGTGACGCATCTCAATAACGTCGACACTCTTGCTCACCTCAGCAATCTGCAGCTGTAGTGCACTGAGGACACTCCACACATGGTCCTTGAATGCAGAAAAATCCCTATGAAGCCCGCTCAAGTCCGCTCCCGGAGATGATGCCTTCAGGTGCTCCTCAAAATCTGCCATCCGCTGGTTGAGGGATGTTATGGCCAAGCGTTGTGTCTCCGCAATGTCGGCTATAGAGCTCATGATAGTGACTTTGTGTTCCAGTGCAGTGTATGTTGTAGGTTAAAAGTTCAAATGACAGCTCAAGCCAGCAAGTAAATGCAATAAGCACTGCTTAGGACATATGTATGTTGCTGTCCACACAATATGTGCTTAATGATATGGAATAATATAATTTCCAGTAAGAATTTTAGATTTAAATAATAAAAATACTATTAAAAACAAAATAAGATTTGGAGAATATGTGTTTACTTTTTTTGCCTCTACCCGCGAATCTCCATGTATTTTGGTATGGTTCGCTGGAATGTTGATTTAATTTGGCTCTTCCAAATTGGTGTTATAAGCTTGACTCCGAGATGAACTTCAACTTATTTGCGAGCTATTCTAGTAGGTATGGTTTGAATCGCGGGAATGATTATTTAATTTGACTCTTCCAAATTGGTGTTATAAGCTTGACTCTGATATTAATTTGCACGTTTCAATAAAACTGACATGATAAAGATATAATTTTTGTTCTTTATCGTGTGGTTAGTATCTACCGGTGGCAGAGTTTTATGCCACCCATGTACCTCTGACTTGGTTTTACATGCCGTGGAAAAATTTCTCCCAGGACTGTTGGTTTCCTCACGACGTTTTCCTTCACCGAAGCAAGTGATTATTATACCATACGCACATGAATCCGAAAAAAAAAAAACAAAAAACGTGAAAAATAACTTTAGCTTCTGAAGTCGGTGACCTTTGTTTGATTGATTTAATTTTTTTGTCACCGACTTCAGAAGCTAAAGTTATTTTTCACGTTTTTTGTTTTTTTTTTGAAGTCGGTTTTATTTTTTTGCAAAAAAGTTTTTATTTTTCACTTTTTAGTGGTTCACATGTACTTGATATACATGGAAAGTGCATACCGTTACAATTACAACAAGCCCAAACACGACTAGGATACACTGTCTCATTATGGAGTTCCGTGACTCTTGTCTTCATCATCAGATCTGATGGTAGAATGGTTCTTATCGAACTCAAATGCTTCACTTGTTGTAGGAAATACCAAAATCGCAACACGTTATCATATAAAATTTGAACAGTTACCTCGATTTCGCCAAGATTCCATCATCAGATCCCGACTTGGCGGCTATGGGACCATTTGGAAAGAATACCCTTTCCAACAAAAAAAGAATTTTTCAAATCGGTTGGCAAGCGACGGAGTTATGCCCGAACAAACATAAAAAAAAATAAAAAAAAAATAGAAACATCCGAATTGAGAACCTCCTCCTTTTTTAGAAGTCGGTTAAAAATCAGAAGTTCTTGGGTTTGAACTTGAGACCTGTGACATGGCATTGTGTTCTAAAATAACATGTCTGGGAGATTTTCTCAACGATTTTGATGTCAAAGCTTATGTATTACAGCAACCCACTTATCTAAGGTAAATAAGTTAATGCTCTGTAGTAAACGAGAGTAAGCACCTGCTACAACCTTGGCTTGTCATGTCAAAGAGTTCTTGCTACTATTTACCAATCCATCATTACAATTAAACATTCAAAAGTTAAAAATAAACTTTTCATCCCATCTATTCGAAAAAGACGACTTGGTTCGCCTTTAAGTGCACCCAAAGGTGGTGTTTTCTATAAGAAACTTTTAGCGGGCAGTAATGAGTTTTTAATCCTCTTTATAAGTGCGCCGCAATTATCTTTGCCGCGCACTTTTTGAATTTGGAACATCTTGTGTTCAGCGCCCAAGAAATCGAACGCAAATATTGTTTGAATAAAGACTGGCTGGTGCGACGGATCATAGTAGCGCCGCGCGCCGGCTGAATACAAAAAAAAAAAGAAATAAAATTAAAAACGCGCGATTGGTAGAAATTCATGATTTTGTTTTGAAAAATGAGTTCTTCAAGTGACAGTGAAAGTATAGAATTAACTCCTGATAGTATTAGAACTGACGCAAGAAATGTGATGGATAATCTACTACCTGCAAAATCCCGGGAGAAATATATGAAAGCTTATGGTAATTTTATTGAATGGAGAATTTCAAGAGGCGCCAAGAATTTTTCAGAATCTGTGTTTTTGGCCTACTTCCAGTACTTAGCCAAAACTAAACAACCTTCCACACTTTAGAGTACCTACTCAATGCTAAAATCAACAGTCAGTTCTAATAACGACGTAAAACTGGACACATATTCGAAATTAATAGCGTATCTGAAGAGGATGTCTGATGGATTTAAACCTAAAAAATCCAAAGTGTTCTCAGTCAAAAACGTGGAGACTTTCCTTAATGAGGCACCCGACAACATCTTTCTTGCCGTAAAAGTAAGTAACTATGTATGTATATATGGTGGATTAGTAAAGTATAACCAGTGTTTTAAAATGCGCATTTTATTGTAACCTGTACTTCGATAGATAGGTACTTGTCTTATTCACATTCGGTTTTGTTACAGGTGGCTTTAATTTTCGGAGTACATGGAGCTTGTCGTGGCAATGAACTTTTAAAAATAACTGTTGATGATGTCGAAAATCACTCGGATAATTTACTGTTAGTAAAGCTGACAGACACAAAAACAAAAATTGACCGATCCTTCGTAATCCGAGGAGAATACAAAACTATTGTACAGAAATACCTGGACCTGCGTCCTGCTGATATAAAGACCAATCGGTTTTTCATCCGTTATCAAAATGGCAAGTGCTTCAAACAAGTTATGGGAAAAAATAAAATTTCTTACATGCCACAAGAAATCGCTACTTATTTGAAGTTACCAGATATCAAGCTATATACAGGACATTGTTTTCGTCGCACTTCTGCTACCCTGTTGGCAGATTCTGGAGCGGACTTAACTGTTCTCAAGCGACATGGAGGATGGAAGTCGAGTGCTGTAGCAGAGGGATATATAGAAGATTCCATTGAGAACAAGGCGAAAACATGTGAACGCATCGTGGAAAACATTAAATTGCAACCTTCAGTTAATCCATCCATGCCACTGTCGCCGCGCCCATCTACATCCAAACAAAGAGATTCACCGTCACATTTTCCTCAAAATGAGCCACATTCTGACATTATTTCAAACACGCAGAATAAAATTAAATCTACAACAATCTCTATTCCTAATAAAACTGTAACAATTAATTTTCAAAATTGTGAAAATGTCTCAAATGTAAATATAAGTTTTTAGTTGTTTTATTATTAGATACTACTTAATTTCAATTTAGTTGTTACTCTGTTTCATTAAATATCAATATTACAATAAAATATGAGGCGCCTTTTATTTTCTCATAGTGGGTGATGAAAAGTAGAGTGTATCACTCGGGCGCAAAATATATTTTTGGCTCGGGCGACGTACTTTGAATCCCTCGCTACGTTCAGGATTCTACTAAAGAATCCCTCGCTACGCTCGGGATTCTACTCTAGAATCCCTCACTTCGCTCTGGATTCAAAAAAGCGCCCTCGCCGTAAAAATATTATTTTGCTCCCTTATGATACAATCTACTATTATCAAGGACCTATCAAAGAAGGAAATGTTTTAAATATTCAAGTACTTTTAGACAAGGCCGTTTCCTATGTTTTTATAGTTCAACAAAACGTTTTCAAAAGTAATGTTTGCACATCACATTTTCATCCATTTTCATATTATGTGGGCTTTCAGTACGCGACCATCGAAAAAATATTCAGATCACTCTTGTGGAAACACTGTTATAATGCTTTTCCGATCGCGTACCGCCTTTAAGGTTATGTTAATAGATAATGTTATTATACCTAGAAGAATGTTATTAAAGTGTTGAACGTTTCAACCCTAAAACGCTAGACAAATAGCGTCCTGATGTAGGACCTTCAAAACGCCAGTCATGGTTCGGCAATAAATAGCAAGATGAATCAAGAGACTGCCTCGTTTGTCTACTGGTAACAAGCGAGACTACTGGGCATTGGGTCCTGGGTTCGATTCCCGGTTCGAGCAGTGTTATTGGGTTTTTCGAGCGAATTGTTATTGGGTTTTTCGAGCGAAGTGTTATTGGATTTTTCGAGCGAAGTGTTATTGGGTTTTTCGAGCGAAGTTTCATTGGGTTTTTCGAGCGAAGTGATATTGGGATTTCGAGCGAAGTGTTATTGGGTTTTTCGATCGAAGTATTATTGGGTTTTTCTATCAGGAATTTCTCAGTAACAGCCACGGAGTCTGGCTCGCCCCCTACTACATGGGACTTTAAAACATAAATGGGTATTATTAGGTATTTAATTCCTATTTTTGTTGTGTTCACTTGCGGCTTAAGCCAAATATAGTATATTTTATAACGAGGGACTAAACGAAGCCATAATATACCCGAGGTGGTTTGACTCCCGAGCTTGCGAGGGAGGCAATGAAAGCGAGGGTATATTAAATTGGCGTTTAGTCGCGAGGTGCAAACTGTACTTTTCACTTCGAGTGCGAGAAAAATTGTCATTTACACTCGACAAAAATTCTGAACTGAGCGGTCAGTTTTTTCTTCAATCAGGTCAGTCACAGATTAACAATTTAAAACACAACACAAACTCTCACAATTTCGCAATCAAGATGATCCACACTCCACAGATAATTAGTACCTACATTACTGCAGCGGCTAGCAACAGAGGCATTGCACATACTTTTCGAAATCAATTACGATGCACACCAACAACAATATTTTTCACGCGTTGAAGAGTTCATTTGTTTTTATTTTTCAACTAGCGGACGTCCCGCGGTTTCACCCGCATAGTTCCCGTTCCCGTGGGAGTACGGGGATAAAATATATCCTATGTTACTCGTGGATAATGTAGCTTTCGAATGGTGAAAGAATTTTTAAAAACGGTCCAGTAGTTTTTAAGCCTATTCATTACAACCAAACAAACAAACAAACAAAGTTTTCCTCTTTATAATATTAGTGTAGATGTAGATAAACCGCTTTCTATTTGCAAGCCGATTCGAAATTTAAATACAACCTTTGATAAGTTACTCTTTTGTTACGCCCTGGCTGGAGGCCTTAAATTCAAGGTAGCCACAGGACTTGCCCGGTGAAGCAGAAGTCAGTCTTCCTAGACTGAACTGCGAGATGCCCTACCCAAAAAAGAAAAACTTTTTTTATTACCATGATTCGGAGTAAAATATCGTTGCACTTTTAAATTACTTTTTACTCCCTAGGGAATAAATGGTCACTTTAATCCCGCTTCGCAGGGCTTTATTGGCGTACTTTTAAAGCATGAGAAGTGATAAATATATTTTCTTTCTTTCTTTCTTTACACCTCTGCCTTACGCTTCAGGGATTACAAGCGTGATGTTATACAAGGTGTAAACAACCTCATCACGAAGCCGTCAACAAAGCATTCTGGTCATCAAACTAAGTAACTATAAGCAAAAATTATTGCTGGGTTCCGACGAAAACTTTTTTTTTTGGAGTGAAAAATCATGGTTTGTGGTAGAACTCAATGTAACGCACTCACAACATTGTGCTGATGGATGGATTGAATAGTTCGGGGTCGTGGAGGTGTTTAAAGTAAAAATCTTACAATAACAAAAACTTGACAAAAAGTTGGAACTTTGACCCCCAATATCTACGTAACTGGAAGGTTCCCAGGTATGGTCATTTAGTTCCCTTCAATATGGTTGAATTGAATTGAATGGCGCTGATTCATGTGTCATGTTCGTGAACGGGCGCTGTCAGTCGGGACTGGTCATCTCTTAGCTGCCGTGGATCTTTGAATTGGGTGCTTTATTTTTAATTATTGATTTATTTATTTTTACTCTGGACGCTCTTATTGTGCACGTCTTTCTACATCGTTCTCACATATATGTATAATCTCAACATGAAAGATGTAACCAAGATTTTGTAACAACATTTTTGATTGAAAAGAGTGTCCATGGAGTTTCTTGCCCGTTCTTCTCCATAGAGATCTACGTTAGGGAATGGGCAACTACAGTACTTTCTCAAGTTATTATACCTTGTGTCTGTGACTGTAGCTTCGCTTTATTTTTCGTTTTATCGACATTCAAAAGTGCCGTAATGGTCTAGTTGAAATAAATGATTTGAGTTTGAGCTTGAGTTTTGAGGTGTAGAACAAAATAAATAATCGCAATGATGGGGAGAACAAGTGCCTTTAGGCTTTGTTATAAAAAGCTCCCATTGCTGGAAAACAGGTTTCCATTCTGTCAGAGGGAGGAACTAGCCAAAAAGCACCACGTGAGCCCACTGCCATTTGGTGGATATCACATAATATCTTTCCATATTTGGTTCTACAATATGTCGGCTTCCACACGATGACTGTTTTCTATAGAACAAAAACTTTTTTGCAAAAAATAAAACCGACTTCAAAAAGAAAAAGTGAAAAATAACTTTAGCTTCTGAAGTCGGTGACGTTTGTATGATTGATTTAATTTTTTTGTCACCGACTTCAGAAGCTAAAGTTATTTTTCACTTTTTCTTTTTGAAGTCGGTTTTATTTTTTGCAAAAAAGTTTTTATTTTTCACTTTTTAGTGGTTCACATGGAAAGTGCATACCGTTACAATTACAACAAGCCCAAACACGACTAGGATACATTGTCTCATTATGGAGTTCCGTGACTCTTGGCTTCATCATCAGATCTGATGGTAGAATGGTTCTTATCAAACGCAAATGCTTCACTTGTTGTAGAAAATATAAAAATTGCTGTACGTTATCCTATAAAATTTGAAGAGTTCCCTCGATTTCGCCAAGATTCCATCATCAGATCCCGACTTGGCGACTATGGGACCAACTTGGAAGTATACCCTTTCAAACAAAAAAAGAATTTTTCAAATCGGTTTAGGCGTCTTCGAGTAATCGGGTAACATACATAAAAAAAAAAAAAAAAAAAAAAAAAAAAATACATGCAGTCGAATAGAGAACCTCCTCCTTTTTGGAAGTCGGTTAAAAAGTATCTAACCAGCTCTAAGGAATTTCTTCTCTGATATACCCAAATCCACCTAAATACTATAAAATGACGGAGTAACTTCAATTTATTTCACTGTCATCATCATCTGAATGGTGTTTTTCGCAACTATGAATAAATTAACTGTATTTACTCTAACATAACAAAACTAGAAACAGCAGTAACTACTCCAAACCACAGCAGAACAGTAAACAGGAAAACATAAAATATCTAACCTCAACTCCTAACCACTCAAAACGCGATCCTTTGATAAACAAAACATACAAAATGCATTCCATCCACTCAATTCGTTAGCTAGCTAGACAAATCGCCAAAACGCGAAAACGTTGCGTCCAGTTTATTACACCGCTTTACTTATTCATCAGCTATGCAAATGAAAAGCAAATAAAGAGAGAAATGGCCATCCCGGTAACGTACGCGTTTTATCTGGGAAACGATCAAACATTACGATCCCATTTCACACGACGTATTTCCATATGCGCTATAAATAATGCCGTTTTACCTTCCATCCAAATAAAGGGGTCCATGGAAACGTTATTTTTTACTGGAATTGCTGGATGCGGTCCGTTTGTACGGTGACATGGTATTTTTTTTCGGATATTAATATTGGGTATAAGAATATTCGGTGGAGTTTTATAATACGTTTGCGTGTCAAATCCGGATTGCTTTTTAGACTTTGAAATACAAAATTGCTGGTATACTCGTATATTTAAAATTCGCTGCAAAAGAAAAACAGCAAAGGACGGTGCAATTGACAGGTGATTTTTGCAAAAGAATTAACATGGAAGCACAACCATTTACACACGCAAGTACAATCACTTATGGTAAATATTATTGCATGGACGTGGTTTTTTAAACCTTCAGACAAAACAGCAAGTTTAAATATGTTAAATTGAATGACATGGCGTAAAGCAGAAGGTGAGACGAAGGCAGTAATTCCGCAAATATACAATTTGAAAATAGTTTTACCAGATCATCGAACACACAAGTGATAAATAAGTAACTCATTGCATAAATGAAAACTTCCGGTACGAAATGCACATCCATTACGAACGGAAGACAAAAGTGTTCAAATATTAATTAAGCCACAAAATGAAAATAATTCCAAACAGATGTGCCATTTCTGCTATCAATAGTGAATTATATATTTCGCTCGAAATTAAATAGGGTCTATTGGTTGAACACACAAAATTATCTATCAATGGTGGCCATTTCATTGAATTGAGAATGAAGAAAGCAATGAAAGATAAGATTGTACGAAGAACATGAAAGAATAAGGAGATAGAGATAGTGTAGATCTGACTGCAGACAGGGGAGAGTCCAAGAAATAATAACGTGTTGCGCCGGCCCCAAGACCAGGGACATATGAAAAGACTGAAGTTGATAATTTGAGTAAATTGTCTCATGTATAACAGTAAAAAAACACATTTATCAAATCACAGAGACTTGAGCGCGGAAATGTGAGCATCATCAGTACAAAAATAGAAAAGCCCTTAGGCAGCATAAGAGGCTTCCCAAGCCAAAACCCCACTAAGATAGGCACCAAACGCACACATAACAATAATTTGAGGCCGATTATACTAAACACAGGAGCCAAACTAGAGGGATGTTTTGCCAACTTTTTATACGAGTCTTCGAGCAAAGCCTGAACGATTTTACGCTGAAACGCATTATGCCCACAGAGTTGTGAGCAGAATTCATAATAACGTAATTAATGACGGCCAAAACATTGGCCCGAACACGTCCGACCTGCATGCAAAAACCTTTTGGAGGAGGCCGAACGACGTATTATTTATTACCGGAGGCAAGAAACGAAATTTTAGGCGTAAACAAGACTAGGGTATATCGGGTGCGGTGAAAATTTTCGGCAGGTTGGCAACGGCTTGTTGGAAGGCCGCACGGGATACGTTTACGGTGTAAATTGTTAATTAAAAACCCCGCATTATCACGTCGATTTTGTGATTTTAATGAGATTGAAGTATTATGATTTTGTTAATAATTAATTATTATAAATAGACGCTTGTCTAGTGATGAAACATGGTCATCGATAGTTTAAGACCGTTTATTATGATTATTAAGTTTAATATTCCCTGAGATTGCTTTCCTTGAATAATTAACTAAACGTACACGAAAGAACCGATCTCCTACAAAGTAAGCGATACAAAAACAAAATAAACAGCAAATAAAAAGTTTGTCAGTTTCCTCCATTATAATATTATACATCATGCTTTTAAGTTTTTTAAAGCAAGAAGGAAGACATTTTAGCCCTATCGATTTATTTCACCAATAGGTAGGTAATACATATTTATCCATCCCCTCACGAACCTCTATATCATAGAAAAATGCTAAGATCCTATTCAAAAAAGTATAGGGAGGGATCCCATTATTCAAATGAACGCCTGTTTTTTTCCTCATAGCAATATCATCTTACGTCTTGATGGGTTCGAAAAGCTGTAGGCGTTACATTCAGCAACCACGTCCAAGCCATAAATCTGCGTTACTTTCAAAGGAGAATCAATTGTCGTAATTAAAAGTAATTATCAAATTAAAGACTATTTTTGGAGAGTAAAAAGATGACCTTTTATAAAATTTTAGGGCGTGGGAAGGGACTCCCAATTTAATGTAGGTACATAAATAAAAGGAATAACCGAAATGAAATTCATGTTTAGGCAAAATCTGTTTTGTTAAAATTATAGGGAAAAAGTAGGTACTTAACTCTTACCATTTATACTTTTAACAAAAAGGTTCTTTCGACAGTTTGCTTTTACACTGCTGCCTGTTTTTCTCCAACTACGCCATAGTTAAAAAGGTTGTGATTTTAAAAGTCTGTAAGTATGTTTGTATCATTTAGTTTCCTATCTAACCTAGACAAATGAAAATGCACCCACAGTTACCTTAAAAGCAGATATAGTGACCAATGTTAAAGAGTGGTTTGGGGTGAATCGATAATTCACACATTGCAAAAATTAGAAAATAGAATGAAAACCATACAACTGAGATAGTTAAGGATCGCAATAAGCGATCGAAGTGAGTTTGAAAAATGTAGGACCCATTACTACAGAAATAGGTATAAAATGAATCTTCTGTCCAAGCTAAAAAGTACGAATAACATTTTAACCTTTCGCTATATTCGACTATATTCAAGGCTCCTACGGACCACCGGTGGTCCGTGCACCATAGGTTGAGGACTGCTACGCTAGCTAGAAAGACAAACACTGACCTTATTTGTGAGGTTCTTCAGATAGGTCAGGTGGGTAGTACTGGCAACCGACGACGTGCATGTATGATCAGATGTATGAAACTATGAACGTGGACGAGGCAAAAGTATGTAAAGATCGTAACAGATGACGTACTATGATTTCTACTTATATCCATGGGAAAATGGAGTGAGTTTATTTATGTACTAACTGATGCCTGACGCCCGCGTTCAAATTATTTACTATACTCATCTTCCTCAAAGCCCCTCCCCCCTTTCTCTTTCCTCGTTAAGCTGTTGGTCCCGGCTGTCATTTGTCCATCTTTGACAGTCGTTACAGGTAGTCAGAGGCCCCAAAAGTCTGACACCAGTCTTACCAAGTGGTATCGTATTTCCCAGTATTAACTGGGTTGTGGAGGTCAGATAGGTAGTCGCTAATACTGGTATTCAGCTGTATCCGGTTAGACTGGAAGCCGACGTCAACATAGTTGGGAAAAGGCTAGGCGGCAGACTAATCTTCCTCGAGAACCACTCTATCCATTGGTGAAAACAGCTTCCATCCACCCGCAGTCTCCAGTCAACCCGCGATCATGGCGCTTGCAACAGCGTCGAAATATCGGGAGCTCAAAACAATAAATAATCACGGAAGATATCCCGTAAGTGACAATATAAGTTTAAGGTGCAGTAGTGTTTGAATTTATCGCGAACAGAACAGACGCGGTGGAGGACTTTGTTTTATAATATGTAGTGATAGTGATAACGTGTTTTAGCCTTTTTAACCCAATGACGCATGCACGATTACCCATATAGGTACACTATCCACTGGCAACTCCGTTATCACACAGTTATTAGCTCGGCAACGACAACCACGGAATTAGTGGAGGGTTAAACCGCGCGAACGTCAATACGGCATGTAATGAACCGGGTTAATTAGGGCACATATAAGCCGGTGCTCGTTTGCCGCATATCGAATAAGAGAATTTCATGTGTAAAGGGAAATGTATTGAATACTCGTACAGTATCGGATTCTACTGACTATCGAATTAAGGGAAAAATGTGTACCTAACTTCTCGAGAGAAGATCTGGAACTTGATTACAAGCAATCTTCAGTCTTCAATATCGGGCCGTAAAGCCCAATGTTGTGTTTAGTTAAGTAGATTTATTTAATTAATTTGATTTTGATTTTAATATTGGTTTTACTGATTTTCTTTTTTTTTACTTTCTTATTTTTTTTTTCATAACATAACAATACGCCTGAAGTCCATGAAAGGTTAGGCAGCGGTGTATCTAATAGTACATCCACATTTCGCCAATTATGTTTAAGTTCCATGAGACGATTGCCATAAACCGGGCGCAAATCTAGCCTCCGTGGCTGCCAGTGAAAAATTCCTGACCAACGAGGCAGTCTTCTGAATATTTTTTATTACTATTTTCATAATTAGGTACGAGTAATTCTTACTTGTGTCTTCCTGTGCTGAGTCACGCTGAACATTCGATTATTCAATATGTCTTTACCGTCTATATTGGGCCACCAAGATAAAATACAATACAATACAATACAATGTTTTTATTTTTTATACAGGCTCTGCCTAGTTTGGGGCCCACAGCTACTTCTACTTATGTACTCTTTTAACTTTGCTTATTGTATCTTTTTTTTCTGTGTGTAACCTAACTAACCTAACTTGTGTGTGTCAATAAACTGATTTTATAATCATAAAACATATAGAAACGGGTATCGTGATCGGGGATCGTGATTTTATAATATTTATATGTAGTTTACATAAGTACAGGCATTATTTTGACAAGTGCAGTGCATTCAGATAAATGTGGTGTGACGATCTCATCATGTCCGCAGGGCAAACGTGGTCAGAAATTGCACAAAAAAAGAGAGGTTTCACAACATAGGCTACGGAAAAAAAAAAACAAGAAATGCAGTGAGTAAGAACAGTGGTAATAAACTCAGCGGACAGTACCGCGTAAACAGTCACTGTCTCTCGCGACTTGCAACTATACTTGTAGTCGCAACTCGTCAATTTCCTTGATCACTGTAAACCAGGTTTCACTGAGAAAGTGACTTCTAGCAACAACAACAACATCAACATGCGACCAGCGTCAACATTGTCGACCGTAACATCGCTTCCCATTTAGTAGGTTGACAGGAGGCAAACATTAACTTATCAAATATCGGTGACGATATTGTTGCTATTGCGGGAATATCCTGAATGAAGTTGGCACAAGTGTGTCAACCTTGGACACCTTGGCGTGGAGATTGGCACAAACAACATCAACATGCGACCAGCGTCAACATTGTCGACCATAACATGGCTTCCCATTTAGTAGGTTGACAGGAGGCAAACATTAACTTATCAAATATCGGTGACGATATTGTTGCTATTGCGGGAATATCCTGAATGAAGTTGGCACAAGTGTGTCAACCTTGGACACCTTGGCGTGGAGATTGGCACAAACAACATCAACATGCGACCAGCGTCAACATTGTCGACCATAACATGGCTTCCCATTTAGTAGGTTGACAGGAGGCAAACATTAACTTATCAAATATCGGTGACGATATTGTTGCTATTGCGGGAATATCCTGAATGAAGTTGGCACAAGTGTGTCAACCTTGGACAACTTGGCGTGGAGATTGGCACAAACAACATCAAAATGCGACCAGCGTCAACATTGTCGACCATAACATGGCTTCCCATTTAGTAGGTTGACAGGAGGCAAACATTAACTTATCAAATATCGGTGACGATATTGTTGCTATTGCGGGAATATCCTGAATGAAGTTGGCACAAGTGTGTCAACCTTGGACACCTTGGCGTGGAGATTGGCACAAACAACATCAACATGCGACCAGCGTCAACATTGTCGACCATAACATGGCTTCCCATTTAGTAGGTTGACAGGAGGCAAACATTAACTTATCAAATATCGGTGACGATATTGTTGCTATTGCGGGAATATCCTGAATGAAGTTGGCACAAGTGTGTCAACCTTGGACACCTTGGCGTGGAGATTGGCACAAACTAAAAGAGGCCTATATCCAGCAGTGGGTGAAGCCGAGCTGTGAATGATGATTTAACTGTTACCTCCATCGCGTTCAGAAAAAGACAACTTAATCATCGATGAACTTGTTACCAAAATCATCAAAAATATCGATTAAAAATCGAAATCGGTGAAGTTTTGAAAGTGTCCCAAAGAACATCCACTGCAGCCTTAGGCCCGAACTAAGCAGAGCGGAGTGGCAGTCAAGCGGAGTGGTGAGATATAAGGGAGTCAACCAATCATATTCGTTGGAAGCCGCGTCTCTCATTCCTCCTGTGATTGGTTGAACGTCTCCATTTTGGTGCAGTCTGGGCCCTAGGTCTCTTATATAACGCGACACACTGCCCGCACAAAACACTGGCCTCCACCTTTTAATCCTTAAAAGAGGTAGCAGGACCAGTTTGTCTGGTCAACAAACTACTAAGTTAATTTAATAGCTTACGTTAGCCTAGCCTTTTCCCAACTTTGTTGGTTTTGGCTACCAGTCTGACTGGAAGCAGCTGAATACCAGTATTGGTATTTTAAGGCTCAGCCTATCTGACCTCCACAACCCAGTAACTGGGCAATACGATATCCCCTCGTAAACTGGTTGACAGAGATTCTCGGGTGTCCGGAACGATTGTGAAAGGTCTACGAAAAACCGCCAACCACCAACAATGGCTTAACGTACTTTAGGTGGTCGGTCTCGATATGTAATGGATGGTCACCCATCCATGGACCGACCTCCGTAAGCGTTGCTTATCCTTGAAGGTCAACCTATGCGGCTGTTATTACTTCCCGCAAACCATACATTTTACAACGCTCTCTTATCACTAACTAGACTTCAACCGCGACTTCGTCCGCGAAAATTGTGATAGTTCGGCTAATTTGCTTGATATCAATATAGCCTATGTTACTTGGTAAAAATGTAGCTTTCTAATGGTGAAAAAATTGTTTAAATCGCTTCAGTAGTTCATGAGTTAAATCGTAATAAAAAAAATAAGCATGGAGATGCGTAGACAAGGCAAAAGTGTGAAGATTGGTATTGGAGTTGCAAATTCCTTGTTAACACTACACTTTCATTACAAGGTGGATTCTACTTATTAGAATGATTGAGTGACCCTCGCAAAACGGGGTAGTGACCCAATTCCTTAAGTGATTACGACTGATGTGAAAAACATGCAAAATACTTCTTTACTTACGTATTGAGGAACTCGTGGCTAAATAATAAAAGCCGCTCGGGCCGAGCTTTAGGTTAAGCCGTGCTTGCCTTGGTTGATCTGTGGATGGGTGACCACCCTTACATACCGAGTTTCCTCCGTGCCTCAGAGAGCACGTTAAGCTGTTGGTCCCGGCTGTCATTTTTCCATCTTTGGCAGTCGTTACACGTAGTCAGTGGCCCAAAAAGTCTGACAACCAGTCTTACCAAGTGGTGTCGTATTACCCAGTATTAACTGGGTTGTGGAGGTCAGATAGGCAGTCGCTCCATGTAAAATACAGGTAATCAGCTGCATCCGGTTAGACTGGAAGCCGACCCCAACATAGTTGGGAAAATGCCAGGCAGATGATAATGACTCACGTATGAGCAATTTTGCGTACTAAGTACTTTCACCAAACAAGTTAGGTACACCTACCTAAAAAATAATTATATACCAGTAAGATCTATAGGAGTAGAACCTCAAAAATCAACCGTAAAGTTTGTATAGGCAAATTATAATTTATGGTAAAAACGTTATGGTTCGCTGGTTTTCAGTGGTCACAGGTGACCACTGAAAACCAGCGCTGTTCTGTGGGTTCCCCATAGCACAGCATCATGCTGAGTGGTAAACCTATTTGTCGCACTCACGGCGTGCAACTTTTTATTTTTTGTCCGTTTAGTCTTACTTATGTTAATGTTGCTGTGTTAATTTTCAGTTTTAGTTAAATGTTTGTGTTTGTATTAATGCGTTCTATGTTTACCATAATAGTATTGTATGCACGTCATGGATTTGCGACGAATAAACATTTTTTCTTTCTTTCTTCTTCTTTCTTCTTTATGGTGAACAGTAAAAAAGATTTACGATTTTGTGGAAAAAAATGGGGTTGTACCATGAATTTCCAAATGAAATATTGTTAGAGATATTGTTTACGTACCTACCGCATCATAATGTTTACATCCAGGAAGGTGCAACATAGATTTCAAAAGGCAACAAATTCCACTTACCTTCAAATTGCTGGCAAACTCAAACGTACAGCCTGAAAGTCTTTAATTCACTTCGAAAAACTTTTCAGTTCAAACACGATTAGCACACTATCATCACACTAAAGTTTTGAGTTTATTATTTACAATGCCATCCCGCGACATAAACACGGTACTGAAACTAACCTAACAAAACACACTATAAAATTAACTTATCACTTCACAACCAACGAACGTAAGAAAAAAAATAACTTCAAACACTAGTTTTTGAGAAGATTTTCGTCAAATATTTGTATTTTTTGATAACAATAATTGAAAACAGAGTCGATTCTGCAAGCTTGTTGTCAAAACTGTCATTTGTTCGACGCCATGGAAATGGCGCATGCGTACTAGGGTGGTTTTGTCTTGCGCATGGCGCTGTCTAGTTGGCTTTTATTGAGAAGATTTAAAACTTTTTGGTGGTTTGAGAAATGTTTTAATACCTCTTTAGTTATATTTTTTATATTCGTGTTTATAATTGGGATTATATTATTTTGTTTCATTGTAATTGGAGCAATCTTGTAGCGGATCGGAAATATCGGACAGTAGTCTAGTAAGTCAATTGGTTTTTTAATTTTAGTGGGCAGAAACGCTACTGCTTACCATGAGGGCCTGAGATCGGTTTTCTGGTAGGGCAAAGTGTTATTTTTTTTTTGTATCACGAATTATACTCAACAGTAATCACGGAGTCTGGATTTGCGGCCGGTTGATGAACTTAAACATAACTGGTGAAATGTGGTATATTGTATTATTTTAGGTGCACCACTGCTTTGCCCAATGTGGATAGAAGGCGTGATGATAAGTTATGTAACTAACACAAGAATAGTTTTCAATTAATAAAGAAAGGATTAGGTAAGTTAAGGGTTCCCTAACTGCCTAAAAATTGAACTTAGAGGTCAGAACAAAAAATCAGGCAACGCGTTATATAGGTCTCTAGAAAGCCACGAAATAACAAACCTCTATATACCTACAGGGTGTGAACAGACTTTTCACGAACTAGACTCTTCACAAACTACCCGTCAACCAAGCATTCTGTATGTCAAACTAAATAACTTTACGCAAAAATTATTGCTGGGAAACGACTTTTTTTTGAGAGCGACAAATCATGTTTTGTAGTAAAACTCAATGTAACCCACTCAAAACGTTGAGCTGATGGGTGGATTGAATCGTACAGGGGTAGCGGAGATGCCGCGGGAGACGCCCCGTAGGCGCGGGCCTGTGGTCGGTGAGCTATGGGCTTGCTAGCCGTCGTCCGTCCGTCTTATGACGACAGGCCGTGTCGAGGGCGCGTTCGTGTTCCACGCGCGCCTCAAAGAGATGTCAGCAAAAAGGAAGGAGTCCACAAGGGCCGAATCCTGCTGGGGCTGCGGGACTGTTCAAAAGGGAAACCGTGGCCCCGGAACATAAAGGGTGAGGAAGGAACATGGATGGGTTTTAGTCAGTAAAAGTCAGACACTCCCTGAGTGGGAGGAGTCATTTGATAATTTCCCACCCGGAAAGGGGTAGAGGAGATGTTTTAAGATAAATCTAACTAGTATTTACAAAAAACTTGTCAAAGTGACTCTTGTCAAAGTGACTCTTGTCAAAGTGACTCTTGTCATAGTGACTCTTGTCAAAGTGACTCATGTCAAAGTGACTCTTGTCAAAGCGACGCGGGTAAAAAAAAGACAGGCAATCAAGGGCCTTTCAGGTGGTTGTTTTCGTATTCACAAACGCTGGGAAAGAATTTCGATTCGACAAGTCGTCTGTCTATCCTTTTCTGGCATAACAAATACGAGCGAGATAGAGTACCCGAATCGAAATCGAATCGAAGCGTTGTGAGGTCTGAGCTGACTGTTTTCTTGTACCTAAACGTCAAATATATTCAAGATATTGTTGCTTCCTGATGAGGAGTTCGTAGCTTAATAATAACAGCCTCTCGGGCCGATCTTTAGGTTAAGCCGTGCTTGCATGGGTGACCACACTTATATATCGGGTTTCCTCCTAGCCTCGGAAAGTCCCACATTAAACTGTTGGTCCCGGCTGTCATTTGTCCATCTTTGGCAGTCGATACAGGTGGCCCAAGAAGTCTGACAACCAGTCTTACCAACTTGTATCGTATTACTGCGGTCGGTAATAGGCAGTCGCTCCATGTAAAATACTAGTATTTAGCTGCATCCGGTTAGACTGGAAGCCGACTCCAAAAAGGCTAGGCAGATGATGATGTTGCTTCCCAATTTATGTATTTCAAATCAATCTGTCTCAAGTGATGAACCAGTTTTAGAAATTCGTATAGCACACAAAAGGTAATTAAGAAAAGATTTTTTACAAAAAATACATAAAACTGTAAGCTGTGCCATCCATGAAGAGGCGTATTATGTGGGTGACTTATGACAAAACTTCGCTGAAGAGTTTTAACAAAATGTTCATGTTCAAGCTTAATTGTCTAAAGTTTAATTAAATTCGCTAAAAAACATCCCCTTTAATGCCGATAGACTATCAAGATTACATTCTCTGAGATTAATACTAATTAAACTAGGACTTTTATATTTAAGACCGTGAAAATGAGGTTGACAGAAGTATTTTGGTAGGTTTTTTTTTAAATTATTTAGTACTTGCTTTTGGCTTCGCTTGCATTAATTTAGAATTTGGCAATCAATTCGGGTTTATAGTAAACTAGCGGACGTCCCGCGGTTTCACCCGCATAGTTCCCGTTCCCGTGGGAGTACGGGGATAAAATATATCCTATGTTACTCGTGGATAATGTAGCTTTCGAATGGTGAAAGAATTTTTAAAAACGGTCCAGTAGTTTTTAAGCCTATTCATTACAACCAAACAAACAAACAAACAAAGTTTTCCTCTTTATAATATTAGTGTAGATTATAATTAATATTAGTAAGGATAAAGATTATTAGGAGTCTTCTTTTTCTGTCGAAGGCAACATAAATTGATTCAACCCAAAAAGCAACTTGTTTGGCACCTTCAGTAGCATCTGTGAATGGGACCACCCATAACACACCATGTAACACACACCCACACCCCCACACGAACACACGCACCTTTATCTTTGTTACCTGGAATAAATGGTTTATTATTATTATTATAACATATCGAGTTTCCTCCGTGCCTCGGAAAGCACGTTAAACAGTTAGCCCCAGATGTCATTTGTAGATCTTTGACAGTCGTTACCAGGGGATATCGTATTACCCAGCACTAACCGGGTTGTGGAGGTCAGATAAGCAGTTGCTCCATGTATAATACTGGTGTTCAGTTGCATTCGGTTAGAATGGAAACCGACCTCAACATAGTTGGAAAAAGGCTGGGCAGATGATGATGATGTAAGGGTTTAGAAAGACTCTTAACAAAGCCAAAAGGCACTTGTTTTCCCCGTCATTGTGATCCTTTTTAGGGTTCCGTTGCCGAATGGCAAAAAACGGAACCCTTCTAGATTCGTCATGTCTGTCTGTCTGTCTGTCCGTCCGTATGTCACAGCCACTTTTTTCCGAAACTATAAGAACTATGCTGTTGAAACTTGGTAAGTAGATGTATTCTGTGAACCGCATTAAGATTTTCACACAAAAACTGAAAAAAAAAACAATAAATTTTTGAAGTTCATACTTTGAACTAAAACTCATTTTTTTTTCCCTCAAATCCATTTGTGTGGGGTAGCTATGGATAGGTCTTCAAAAATGATATTGAGGTTACCATTTTTTTCTAAACTGAATAGTTTGCGCGAGAGACACTTCCAAAGTGGTAAAATGTGTGTAACCCTGTAACTTCTAAAATAAGCGAATGATAATACTAAAAAAATATATGATGTACATTACTATGTAAACTTCCACCGAAAATTGGTTTGAACGAGATCTAGTAAGCAGTTTTTTTAAATACGTCATGAATCGTAAAATCGTATTTTAATATTATGTTACTTGCTGCTACGGGACCCTTCATGGGCGAGTCCGACTCGCACTTGGACGCTTTTTTTTTGTTTTACTCCATACCTGGGAACCTTCTAGTTGCAGAGATATTGGGGGTCAAAGTTTCAACTTAATGTGCAAACAGCAGGAAAGGCACCATTCTTTGTGGAACAACCAATTATACACTTCACGGCAGAGTCATCTATAAAACTCTCTGTCCACCTGAACAAGTTTTCCTTGCATCGGTCTACCTGCGGTCTATTATAATAATAATAGTACCGATAGAGGTCTCCACTACGGGTGTTATACCCAATCACCTCCACCATAGCTCAAATTAATAGACCTCAAGGATTCAATCTACATAACACTCCAAAAAGCCGCAATTTTAAACACCTGCAGAATAGTAAGAAAGTTCATGCAAATCGAGGAAAATGAAATTTCTCCCCATGACTCACACACACACACGCTACGTTGACTTGGTTCAGGCCCGTTAACGTAGCTTACACTAGCTTTTAAAAAAAAAAGCTTAGAAACAATATATGTTTTCCCTAAAATAATAATAATATATCATTTAATTCAGGTGACAAAAGACCCATATTACAATATATACATAATTACTAACAGTCTGTAAGGTATATGTAATATGGGTCTTATGTTTAGTGGTTTTTATAAATATATTTTTTGAGAGGACAATGATACAAAGACGAGATATGAGGAATTTAAAATTTCCATATAAAACTTATTTTTATTATAACTCTTGTTAAATTCAGTGTCCAAACTAAATATATATTTGGGAACCTAGATATTCTGTTACTAAATCGAAATAAATACACACTACCTTAGGAATATGTTTAATTTACAAATAATTTTGGTATTACGATTGTATGAAATACGCATGCTCCGCAGGCGTCTTAACACGAAACTGATCAACCCGGAAGCCGAAACTGATTTTGTCAAACTTTCAGCTTATTTAAGTTAACATATTCAAGGAGTGTTATCCGAACTGCCACCATTTGTCCATATTCCTTGAATGTTGATCAATATTTCTGGGAAAATGCTATTCAACATAAACTATGGCTCACTTAGTTGCGGAACTCTCTCATACACTGCCGGTGTCAGTGAAACCTAGTTCATTATTTGTATATCGACTGACAGCCAGTCCATAATACATTCCCAATATCACATCAAATGATTGATTGAACAAACCGTAAAAGTATTAATAGAATTTCCGTGACAACCTACAACTTCCAATTGAATACAAATCGCTTATATTGGGACCCTAAAAATATCATAAACGCGAAACGAAGGCGTATCGTGGGCCAAACGGCTTCTGTCATAAATGGTGACACTCGCTAAACTACAATACGGCTAAGGATGTGAGCCAACATAAAAAGACCTTTCGTCTAACGTGTAAATAATCTTCAATTGTCTGTGGGGAGTAGCAAGAAGAGGGGTGCGGAAGGGCAAGTTAAATGGTTGGCTTGCAGGCAAGTTCTTTTTTCGAATGTTCTTTTTTTTTAAAAGAATAGTGTGCACTAAACATACGCTATCGGGTCGCTAGCGTGACTCTCTCCCTAGTTTTTTTCTTTTTATGAGCCACACGCTTACATGCAAATGTTTTGTAATATAAAGCTGAAGGGAATGCATTAAATTAGTTTGCTTCGTAATGCTAAATGGGCCTATTTAACTTAGAGCGAATTCATGGAATTTCAATTCGCTTTGGTACTTAATTGCGTAAAGTATTTTTATGGTCCATTATTTTAATGGATGTGAATTCTTTTGTTTAATTATTAAGAAATGGTTTTCAATTTTTCCTAGTGTGTGGTTCGGGTTCATGTCTTACCGGCTTCAGCTGATTACCAGTATTGTAAAATATAAGTGCAGTCACTAATCTCCTGAAACATTCACAGGAATTGACTAGCTTATCACTTTTATATCTAAAACTACACAACTTGCGTGTAATGTTACACAATAACAATCAATTAAATGACACAATTCAATATCACCAACACATGTGAAACTATTACCAACACATGTGAAACTAGTGGCTTATCAAAGTAGCTAGTGTGCGACTTATTAGGATATCGCGTGACTCACACTATCGAACGAATATCTATAGAACAAAAGTGCTACCAACAACGGTTATCTCTTGTAATAGCGAGTAAACTAGGAAATGACAGAGAGTCATTATTTTATAGATTGAATGAATTCGAGATACTACCATCATTTCACCGATTAAGCTGAATACGCGGAATAAAGAGTATCTGACCTCCACAACCCTGTTTACCCCTTTGATAAAACTGGTTGACGGATTTTTGAGCTACTGACAAACTGTAACGACAGCCAAACATCTACATTCCTAAGCACGGAAGAAAACTCGGTATGGTTGGTCAACTGCGGACCACTCCAAGTGCGGCTTAACCGAAAGATCGAATTAATTAATGCCAATATAGAAATTTGAAACGAACTACTTTTCGTCACATAGAAAAATGTATTCCGAAAGTTATTTTCAGACTTCTCAGAGCCAGACATTTTTCCTTTTTCAGTACCACTATCAACTTTACTATCAATAAAGAGCACCCCTAGAGGTCACCAACCAATCAAGACTTCCCATCTCGTTCCCTTCAATCAATGCCAGCATTCATTGACTATAAGCAGCTGTCAGATCGTTTTCCCTTTCAGTTCATCCTTCTCAATGACCTTGGTTTTATTTTATCCGCTTAAAGGTTAACGCACACTTGTGAGCTCTGCATAGAGACAGGCATCGTCTCAACTAGAAACGTTCGCGATTATTTTTATGAAACTCCAAAAATTACTCGTACAACGGATTCTCATAACACAACGGCATCGCTTAGATTGGGATCGGCTGGTAAAGAGCAGTCTAAACTGTTGAAAATTCTTCCGTAAGGAAACGATCTAGAGCTCACGTTTTAATGCTTCACTAGCGGTCAGCCTGCCATACTGATCCGATACGGTTACCTGCTTACATTGACTTCTGGTTATAGATGAACCGATTGGTGAATCCGTGCAGTGCTTATAAGGCGCATCACTCACCGGTTAGACGAGGTGGCGTGGCGTCATGATTTCGCGGTTTCTGTGAGGCGCACGCAGTTTTACTTCGTTCCCTTTCCTATACAATCATAACCTCAAAAGGAAATTACAAAAAGGCGTTGGGTTAGCGGCGCGGGTACACTACCCCGCCGCGCCCGCGCCTTGACTCCGCCTCAAGTCTTGATCGTGTGGGCCACGGCTTAAGGGTCAATTCACACCGAGACGCAACGCGTCGTGACACTGCGCGCACATTTTAAAAGAGCGACTCAAAATGTAACTTTATTTGCTACACAAGAAGATACACATCTCATTGCAATGCGTCTCGCGGCCTCTTCCAGTACAGTCGCGTCACTTCTCGGTGTGAACTGACGCTAAGTGTACGCTGACCTTTATCACTTTTTTACTCTCACCCCCGGTCGGGTTAAAGTGTATAGCCGTTCATTTGTTTAATCAAGAGACACTTTAATTTTGATCAATTGTCCCGCTCTGTTGTCATTGCCGGCATTTTGGGTTTTCTCTTTAACTAATGGTATTTGACTGTTGGTTTTTTGGTTTTGTAAGCGCTCTGGTTATTTGTGTAATTGTTTGTTTAACTTTTATTGCTGTTGCAGGATTATCGCCCATAAAGGATGCAAGCGTAACAATGCGCAAGACGGGTTCAAAAGGCTTCCATTTGCTATTGTTTTGCTGTCTGACATCCAAATATCAGGGCTGTCAAAAAACGGAAAAAAATTAGGTGATTTGAGGCCAACAACCTAATTTTTTGGAACATATAAGTTAAGGGCTACCAAGTCCTGAAGGAAATATTATTTGGATCGTCTTTTAAATACCTCAATGCACGGCTCATGAGAAATAATTTCAGCCTTGCAGTTTGTCCTTTTTGCTTACAAATTTTATTTAACTGTTTGGAAAACCGTTATTGGCTAACTGTGAGCATTTATTATTACACTCTCGGCTGCATTTAGAATTAACTTTAGCTCCTCCACTCAAAATCATAACATCTTAAATCCAATAATTATATGTAAGTACTCACCTAGCTATTACTAGAAATATTTTTTCAATTATTTTAGTACGGTGATTGATTGACACATGCGATAAAAATCAAATCGTCCAAATGGCCAATTGTTAGCTCTTGGCCACGAGCTTCATGCTTAAACAACACGTGCCTGGTGTCGGCGACTGCGGAAAAAAATAAGGAAAAAGGGCGAGACCAAATAGCATACTGGTTTGTATCACATGAAGACGCAAAATCCAGAGTAAAGATTTTTAGAAGACGTGCGGAGATGCGTACTGGCTAGACCGGAGCAGAGATGTGTGTGCAGATTTCTATCATGAAATACAGACCGCCGCCGCATGTAGCTCACGTCTCTTCGTCTCCGCTGTATGCTGCTGCCTGCTTCGCTGCTGTGTGCCTACATACATTTGAGATATCTCCTCTCCACTCTACTCAACGCTAAGCGTAGACGAGAAGTATAAATAACGAAATACTAGGTGCTTAATAACACAATACATTCCTTATCCTCTGTCTGAGCCTAAATCGCGTGTGTATCGCTTAACGCTAGCCGCGTCGCGCGAGGTCATGAACGAAGCTTTACACAGCGATGAACATCTAACTACTAACACTTAGTTTTAGGTCGAGTTAGGTTAGGTCATGTTACGCCTCTATTCAACGAATTAACAGAGTATGTAAAGTGACGTAACTACAATAGATTAACCTTTGAGATGCAGACGCGATGAGTCTTATCCATGCAATGGTTGGCGCCACCGGTAATTTGAAAGGACGCAGGTATTTAATTTAAAATGTTTTGGCGAGAAACGAACAGTTGTCTTTGTTTACAGTTACGGAAAAATATGTATGTGATCAGGTCAATAGGTAATCGAATTAACTTTTCAACAGATTCTAAAAGACATGTCCCAGGTTATTTGACCCATTTTAGTCCAGGAAGAAAAAATCAGGATGATTTTAGTAGGGTGTGTGTCAACGAATAGTGATACTAATCAATTATTTGTTAAGTATTTCAGAAATATTAGAATATTTTTCTGTTGACTGTACGTTACTTCCACTTATTCTACGGAGATGATAACAAGTGAAAAAATAGACTTGATAAGAATCATTAGCATTGACATCTTATTAAAATTTAATTAAATCTTAGCACGTCATTCAATTTAGCTTCATCTAGCTCTCATAAATTTAGTAACCTAGCCAGACGAACAAAGACATAAGTTTCAAAACGAATTTCATCAAAAATCACCTTTTCAGTACAAAAGGTACCTGCAATAACTTCACACAATTAATAACAAATTCGCATGAACATTGCAATCTGCTTCAAAAATCTGTAATTACAATCTCCTTCGTAACGTTTGTATAAATTAATATTCACTTTTGATATTTCCATAGACATTATTGTTCTTGAAATTGATTTTGCTAATTTTTTTTCGAAATAGTTTCACTTGTTGAAATTTCCTTTCACAAGATGTCTGGAGGCAATCATTTTTTCCATTAATTGGTTCTGATGCATTTCATGCCATTCTATTTGGAGAGATGAGCAGACGACATTGGATATTGTATTACCCAGTACTAACTGGGTATTAATGTACTATTATCACATACTTAGTATGTGATAATAGTACATTTTGATACAAGAAAGTTTGTTATTGTAGTTCGAGGCTGAATTAATACACGAGCCGTAGGCGATGGTGTTTTTATGCCGAGAACTGCAATAACTAATGTCCACGCGTATCAAACGACGTTTTTCAATACACTTTTGAAGAAATATATAAGAATGAACAATGCAAAAAACATATATTTTTTTATAATTTTATTATTTACAATAATTCAACTTTTATTAACATATTAACAACAGCAAGTGTACCCTTTGTCTAAGGCCACATCTACTGTTAGAAAGGGAATTACCAAATATTTGTGATTTAAATTTATTTTTTTCGCGCTTTGCTTTTGCCAGGTTGAAGGAGAAGCAAAGGTATGAAGGCGTTATACAGCCTAATATAAAAATAGTTTTTTATTTAACTTTTAATTTAGATCACAAATAAATCTTTTATTTATTAAAGTAAAATTATTATAAAATAAATATTAAATAAGTTCAGGATGTCTGCACCATGCGACCTAAGGTTACAGACGGATAGTAGACAGAAAAACCAGGTTTGAGAGGTCTATGAATACACTCACTGCCAGTCCCGCAGACTCACGAGACCGATCAGAGATGGCTAAAGGTGGCTTGGCCATAGTGAGCGGTAATAAGACAAGAATATAAAATACAAATCTGATTATTTACAAAATGTTCTGCCTATATACTACATTCTAACAAAATTTCTTACAACCAAATCATTCTTTTAACTGGGCCGCGCGTGAGCCAGGCCGAGTGCTGAGTAAATGTTCAAAGGTAATATTGAACACCGCTGGGCTACATTTTATATTGTCATTTGTAAGGTATATTTAAAAATATAATTGCTTTGTTTTTTTATATAATAAAAGAAAGATCATTGCTTTATAAAGGAATAATAATAAATTCATATTTCAGGTAACACAGACCCATATATAAATACCTTAGCCTAAATATATACACAAATTTAATCTTGGGATTTGATCCCAACTAATTTGAGGTCGGCGCAGCATGTCTTCTTCCATACTTCTCTAAATGTTATTTAAATAAAACATACCGTACCGTACCTCTGCCAATCAAAACAAAGTGGGGTTGGTTTTTAGGGTTTCGTAGCCAAATGGCAAAAACGGAACCCTTATAGATTCGTCATGTCTGTCTGTCTGTCCGTCCGTATGTCACAGCCACTTTTTTCCGAAACTATAAGAACTATGCTGTTGAAACTTGGTAAGTAGATGTATTCTGTGAACCGCATTAAGATTTTCAAACAAAAATAGAAAATAAAAAACAATAAATTTTGGGGGTTCCCCATACTTAGAACTGAAATTCAAAAATTTTTTTTTCGTCAAACCCATACGTGTGGGGTATCTATGGATAGGTCTTCAAAAATGATATTGAGGTTTCGACCATCATTTTTTTCTAAACTGAATAGTTTGCGCAAGAGACACTTCCAAAGTGGTAAAATGTGTCCCCCCCCCCCCCCCTCTGTAACTTCTTAAATAAGAGAATGATAAAACTAAAAAAAAATATATGATGTACATTACCATGTAACCTTCCACCGAAAATTGGTTTGAACGAGATCTAGTTATTAGTTTTTTTTAACACGTCTTAAATAGCAATTTACCTATCATTCAATCTGCTACGGAACCCTTCATGGGCGAGTCCGACTCGCGCTTGGCCCGTTTTTTCATTCTAACTTTTACACTACATAATGTAAGGTTTCGATGTGAATAATTATTATTTAATACGATTTATTGCAAATTATTGCGAATAAGATTTTAATTTATTTTTGTAATCGATTATTTATTACAATCGACTAAATGTGCTAGCAACACTGACGGTTAAATTTGTGTGATTGTCTGTGGTAAAGCTGTCAGTGTGCCGTAATGGCGGGTGACCATTTTTTAAAACGTCCTCTTTCGTTTTGGCGCTTGTCGAGGTCGGACGCACAATTCGTCGTTTGCATTAGATAGCAATATCTGTTATAGAAGTACTACTACTAAAGTAAAATATTATTAAGCATATACATATACTAGTTGTTTCAAACCCTAACATTTTGTAACAACGTAATAAACCTTTTATACTGGAGTGCAGCAGTTTTATTACAGTTCAGAAGAAGTGGTAAGTACACGCCTATTTATATACATAAATAAGTGATGTTTAATTATTACACTGTTTTATCCCAGTGATAGTGGATTGTGATTTCATTAGATTTGAAAGAATCAAATACCGTTAAAATAACATGATATAAAAAAAAATATATATATATATATGAGGGTAGGTCAGAACAGGACTGTTTTTTTGTGGATTTATGATGCTTATCCCGTCTGCGGGGTTTATAAAAGGGGACAAAAATTTCGTTATTTTTGAGCTCAGACGCACCGTTTCCGAGATATTTTCAATATACCCAACATCATTTTTTTTAATATAATTTATGTCTTATTCTAAACCTAGCTTCTTTTCTGTTTTATGGACTTGAACCATGCCACGAGATCGAGCTACTACCTCGCGGCGCTTATCAACGCCAAAACCGGCCAAGAGCGTGTCGGGCCACGCTCACTGTAGGGTTCCGTAGCTTCCCAGACCATTAAAAATACCAACATTTTTCGTCAGCAAAAATAACTTTGTTTTTCATAGTATTTGTATGAAAAACAAAGTTATCATTTGCGTTTTTTTGAAAAAGTGCTATATAACTCAAAAACTATTCAACTCATCAAGTTGAAAATAATTTTCCTAGAAAGTTCATATAAAGGTCTACTCCTGTGATTTTTTTCATATTTTTTAAACTTATGGTTCAAAAGTTAGAGGGGGGGGGACACATTGTTTTTGACTTTCGGAGCGATTATTTCCTAAAATATTAATATTATCAAAAAATGATTTTAGAAAACCCCTATTCATTTTTAAATACCTATCCAACAATATATCACACGTCGGGGTCAAAATTAAAAAAAAAATCGCTCCCCACTTTACGTCTGGGGGAGGTACCCTAATAAAAATGTTTTTTTTAATTTTTATTTTTGCACTTTGTCGGCATGATTGATATACATATTGGTACCAAATTTCAGCTTTCTGGTGCTAACGGTCACTGAGATTATCCGCGGACAGACAGACAGACAGACATGGCGAAACTATAAGGGTTCCGTTTTTTGCCATTTGGCTACGGAACCCTAAAAAGGGGTACATCGCGCAACGCAGCTGAAGCACGATCGATGGCGCAGGACGACGGTAGTTCTAGGCGAACCAGTCACGGGCGCCTTCGAAGTCGAAGTCGCCATGCAGCTGAAACCAGATCAAGAGCGGGCAGCGGCGGTAGTACGAGGCGTCTCCGAAGTCGAAGTCGCAGTCGCAGTCTTCGCCGGAGCCCTACTTCGTTGAGTCTACGCGAGAAGGAGCTGGAACGAGAACGGGAGCGCCTCAAAGTTTTGGAAAACGAGGTGAGCAGAGCACGTAATCGTTTGTCGTCAAAGCGCCGGTATAGTCAATGTTCTCGTGAATCTTCCGTACATCGCGAAAACTATACTAGGTCAAATCTTCATCGTACAAATAATCACAACAACCATGATAATGTTTCCAATAATGCGGAACAACCTGTGAGATCTAGTAGCGTTTCATTCAGTGTTAAAGATATAGCTCATTTGTTAAGTTCTATTAAACAACTTGCGTCCCAGCCATCAACAACTTCACCGATGAACCGTAGTGGTGATTCTAAAAATATTTTAGCAGAGTTTAACCCTTCATTGAAAAACCAACGCATAGACGTGTGGCTTAAGAAAGTTAACGAGTGTGCTTCTGTTTATGGATGGGACGAGAGAACAACCATTCATTACGCGATGCAAAAACTTCAGGGATTGGCCAAAACCTGGTACGAAAGTTTGAATTCTATTTTGTTTACGTGGCCTGAGTGGCAAGAAAAGTTACTGAGTGCATTCCCATTCGAAATAAATTATGGCCAAGCCCTAGAAGAGATGCTGAAGCGAAGAAGTAGATACAATGAACCCATTGAAAATTATTTTTATGATAAACTGGCTCTCTTAAATCAGTGTGATATTTTCGATAAACGCGCGGTTGACTGTATTATCTACGGTATTGGTGATAAGTCACTAAAATCTGCGGCTTTGGCACTAAGATGTAGTCATCCCGATCAATTATTGCAGTATCTAATGAGCAGCAAAGATAATAATGTAGGTGAACGCGTAACTAATTCTCGATTCAGATCAGGGAACGATTCAGATTTAGCAAATGCTAAGCCAACAACCAAAACTAATGGTCCCTCAAATAGTCATTGTTTTAATTGCAAAGAAAAGGGTCATATATTCGCTAGATGTCCAAAGCCGCTAATAACGTGTACTAAGTGTAATAAAGTTGGCCATAGTGCTGATAAATGTTATTATAATTCCGACACGAACAAAGCCAAGGATCCAAGCAAAACTTTGCTTATTTCCGCATCTAAACCAAATGCTAAATTCATTAAAATAATAAAAATTAATGGTCGGAATGTGAAGTCTTTCATAGATTTTGGTAGCGAAGTCTCGTTGATTACTGAGTCTCTTGGAGTGGAACTAGGACTTCAGCATGACCGCGTACAAACAGTTCTGAAAGGCTTTGGTAACGAATTAGTACAATCGGTAGGAAAAGTTAACGTTGAACTTACCGTAGACGATGTACTCGCTAACATTACTTGTCGCGTGGTGAGCGACAAATACTTAGATGTACCTGTTTTGGTTGGTCAGACTTTCACAGAACAGCCTCACATTGTTGTGCATAAAACTGCCACAGATTTGCAATTTATGAACGTTGATGATGAAATGTCATATTCACAAAATCACACAGACAATGATAGTGTGGTTAAAGTTAGTGTGCCCAACAGCGTGATGTTATGTGGAAGAGCTTCGGTAAGAGTTTCAGTAGAGCCTCTTTGCGAGGGGTACATTATGTTAGATGGCAAGTTGTTGGGTAAGCCGCATCAGCAGTGTGTACTGGCGGGTGGATTACACTTAGTCAAGCATGGGAGAACGGTTGTCGATTTAACGCCTCTTAGTTCAGAATTTTCGTTACCTTTAGGGTCAAACCTAGGCCGAGCCGTAGTCGTAAAGGTTGTAAGTCTAGTCGTTGTACCAGATGCATCAGTCTCTTCGAAACTCTCAAATGGTCTTGACATTAGCCAAATTCGCGTAGGAGAGTCTATAACTAATTCTGACAAGTCAAAGCTATTTGATTTATTGCAAAAATACAAGCATTGTTTTGCTTCTTCACTCGAGGAACTAGGCTGCACCAATGTCGTAGAGATGAGCATCGAGGTTAACAGCAAAACACCGGTTGTCTACCGTCCATATCGTTTTGCCCACAGTGAGCGTCAAAAGGTTCGCGAAATGGTAGATGACATGCTCGGCGCCGGGATCATCAGAGAGTCGGCATCTGAGTATGCAAGTCCTATTGTATTGATTCGCAAAAAAGATGGCAAGCTCCGGTTATGCATTGATTACAGGATGCTCAATTCTATAACTGTAAAAGAACGGTACCCCATGCCAATAATAGATGATGAAATTGCTAGGTTGTCCGGACAAGCTTGCTTTATCTCTCTAGACTTAGCTTCCGGCTATTACCAAGTGCCTATCGCCGAAAATTCAAAACCGCTGACTGCTTTCGTGACGCCGGACGGTCAATACGAATTTAATCGTATGCCGTTCGGCTTAGCAAATGCACCAGCAGTCTTTCAGCGCATGATGAACAAGGTTTTGGGTTCTGTGCGGTTTAATGAAGCTACGGCATATTTGGATGATCTTCTCATTTATGGAACAAGTGTAGATAACTGTTTGGTTAAGTTAGAGCACATTTTAAAGTTGCTCGAAAAGGCCAACTTAACTCTTAACTTAACCAAATGCGATTTTTTTAAAGGATAAGTTAGATTATCTAGGGTACGAAATTAGCTCCGCGGGCGTTAGGCCTGGTATGAAAAAGATACTTTCGGTAACAGATTTTCCTCGTCCCTCGAATCAGCATGGTGTGCGCCAGTTTTTGGGATTAGCAAGCTACTTTCGCAAATTTATTCGGGATTTTGCTCAGGTTGCGCATCCTCTCAGTAAACTGCTAAAAAAAGACGTTACTTGGTTGTGGTCGTGCGAGCAAGAGCAGGCATTCAAATCCCTCAAAGAAAAACTCGTCTCAAGACCTGTGCTGGCAATTTATGACCCGTCTGCCGAAACTGAGCTGCATACTGACGCTAGCCGTGTTGGAATCGGTGGAATTCTCTTGCAGCGTTCGTCTGGTTCAAAATCGTTCAATCCCGTGGCTTTTTACAGCCGCCAAACTTCTCCGGAAGAGAAACTTTCACTCTTATGAGTTAGAAACTTTAGCAGTTATCTGCTCTTTGAAAAAATTTAAGGTGTATTTGTTAGGGCAGAAATTTAAAATTGTGTCAGACTGCGGAGCACTACGAACTACTTTTACAAAACGCGATTTAATTCCCCGAATCGCGAGGTGGTGGCTCATGATGCAGGAGTTTGAATGCGTGATTGAATACCGTCCTGGTGTCAAAATGTCGCATGTGGACGCTTTATCTAGAAATCCCCAAACTCGGAGTCAATCTTGTGAAGTGGATACATATCCCACGGTTATGTTGTTGAACAGTGATGATTGGTTGCTTACCCTTCAGTTAGGTGACTCAGAGTTGAATAGGATACGCGATATTTTGCACACAAAATTAGATACAGAAGGGTTAAAATACATTAAAGATAACTACGTCATTAAAGATAACGGGCTTTACAAGCGTGTCGATGGTGACCCTGACAAACTTCGTTGGGTGGTCCCGAAGGGAGCTAGGTGGCAGTTGTGTCGTCTTAACCACGATGACATTGGTCATCTTGGCGTCGAAAAGACTTTAGATCGTATTAAAGGGACTTATGTGTTTCCTGGTATGACAAAATTCGTAAAAAAATACGTGAATGCGTGTCTCGAATGTGCGTACTCCAAAACAAAGTCAAACAGGTCCGAGGGCTTATTACACCCTATACCTAAGATAGAAATCCCATTTCATACGCTCCACATCGACCACCTGGGTCCCTTCGTGAAGTCTAAGAAAGGTAACTCCTATTTGTTAGTGGTAGTTGACGCTTTTACTAAATTTGCCTTTATAAAACCGGTAAAAAATACGAAATCGTTGACCGCTATAAATGTGTTATTAGACATTTTTGACGTTTTTAGACCACCCGATCGTATAATTAGCGACCGCGGTACATGTTTCACCTCTCATGCGTTCAAAAGATTCTGTACCGAAAAGGGTATCAAGCATGTGTTGAATGCAGTCGCAAGTCCACAATCGAATGGACAAGTAGAGCGGTATAACCGTACTATTTTGAATTCCTTGACGGCGCAGAATCTCGGGGACGACGAAAGAGTTTGGGACACCAAGGTTGGCAAAATTCAATGGGGTTTAAATAACACCGTACAGAAGACAACGGGGAGAACCCCAGCGGATGTTATGTTCGGTACTCACATGAGTAGCGAAATAGATCCACGTTTGAATGAAATACGTCAAACTACTAGGGACGCAACTGATCTTGTCACAATTCGCGAGCAGGTTAAAGATAGGATCAATGAGGAACAGACTAAACAAAAACAGCGTTATGATAAGAATAGACGTCCCGCTCGTACGTACGCAATAGGAGACTTGGTCAAGATTATGAAAACTTCATTTAGTAATGACGGCAAAAGCAAAAAGCTTTGTCCGGCTTACGTAGGTCCATATCGCGCAGTTGCGTCGCTCGGTAATGATCGATACGAGCTAGCCGCAATTCCCGGATTAAGTTCCACAAAGAACAAACGTAAGACGGTAGTAGCTGCTAGCCGAATGTTACCATGGGTTCATGTAGCTGCTTTAGAGCTTTACGAAAGTAGTACTGATGATGAAGAAATTGATAAAATTACAAGTGATTAATAGAATCCTACGAATTTGGTCGTAAATTATCTAAAAATGCAATATGAGTTGTTTGATCTATAAAGTATGATATTTAAGATGACATGTATTATTTTTGAAAATTGTTTTAAAATGTTATGAATGTTAATCAATAGACTATTCGATAGAATAATGAGTCTACTTACTTTTTGATGTGTATCTATTGAATTGAGAGAAGAAGAGAACTCCAAAAGTTGGAAACATGTGGGGAACCTCCAAAAGTTGGAGACATGTGGGGAACCTCCAAAAGTTGGAGAAGTTTAGGGAACTCCAAAAGTTGGAGAACTCCAAAAGTTGGAGACGCAAGGGGGAATTCCATGAGTTGGAAAACGCTTAGGGAACTCCAAAAGTTGGAGAACTCCAAAAGTTGGAGACGTAAGGGGGAATTCCATGAGTTGGAAAACGCTTAGGGAACTCCAAAAGTTGGAGAACTCCAAAAGTTGGAGACGTAAGGGGGATTATCAGCTTAGGGAACTCCAAAAGTTGGAGAACTCCAAAAGTTGAAGACGTAAGGGGGATTATCAGCTTAGGGAACTCCAAAAGTTGGAGAACTCCAAAAGTTGGAGACGTGAGGGGGAATTCCAAAAGTTGGAAGACGGGGAAGTATGAGGACTCCAGAATATAAGAGTTGTTGTTCTATTTTTTTTTTCTACTCATTTGATTTATATAAGTTTTAATGTGTTGTGTAGTTGGTATCTTTATTATATAGTAATTGTTGCTTGTAGCTTAATTATAATTATGTACTGGCCGAGTGTAAGGTTTGTTTGGTCTTGTCCTGAGTGCGTGCATGAGGACATACACGTTGTCAGGATGGACGAGTGTAAGGTTTCGATGTGAATAATTATTATTTAATACGATTTATTGCAAATTATTGCGAATAAGATTTTAATTTATTTTTGTAATCGATTATTTATTACAATCGACTAAATGTGCTAGCAACACTGACGGTTAAATTTGTGTGATTGTCTGTGGTAAAGCTGTCAGTGTGCCGTAATGGCGGGCGACCATTTTTTAAAACGTCCTCTTTCGTTTTGGCGCTTGTCGAGGTCGGACGCACAATTCGTCGTTTGCATTAGATAGCAATATCTGTTATAGAAGTACTACTACTAAAGTAAAATATTATTAAGCATATACTAGTTGTTTCAAACCCTAACATTTTGTAACAACGTAATAAACCTTTTATACTGGAGTGCAGCAGTTTTATTACAATAATAAAAATAAGAAATCGCATTTCTTGATAGCAATAATTCTTACTGAAATTGGGGCTTTTACTAAAATGTAGCTTTATGTAGGCTGCAAGTACCAAATTACTTCTACTAAAGTACCAAAATTAATTTACAAACTCACGTAAAGCACACCTTGATTTAAGGCCTACTATAGCAGTGGTTTCAACTCTAACCTTTTCAGAAGCGCCTTCAAGAAACAAGAAGAAATATTAATTAATCATTATGAATGCCTATCAACAGCAACATTTTGTAAGATTACTAAAAGGACCTGCATTTATGATGTATACCTATAGTCCACAATAAAGATGATTTGATTTGATTTGATTTTTTGATTTGAGCGTGTAATTATGATTGCCTAAGAGCTTCCCACTAGACCATTGTTAGAATTTCGTTAGAATGATCATAGGTATTTCACTGCAGTTTCGTTATTTAGCTATGCAGGCATGATTGCTGTCAAAATTTATCTATCATCTGATGAGTCACCGGTTCCAGCCGTATGCTTGGCATAATGAACCTAGAATGTCCTCATTGACATAAGCGTCTCCACTGTAATCACACGTGGACCCTCCACCGTCCGGACTTAAGTGGGTTGGTTTATGTTGTTTCTATGTTCATCAACATCTGCCTAGCCTTTTCCCAACTGTGTTGGGATCGGCTTCCAGTCTAACCGGATGTAGCTGTAAACCAGTATTTTACATGGAGCGACTGCCTATCTGACCTCCACAACCCAGTTAATACTGGGAAATACGATACCACTTGGTAAGACCTGTAACCACTGTGAAAGATGGACAAATGACAGCCGGGACCAACAGCTTAACGTGCTTTCCGAGGACGGAGGTAACTCGGTTTGTAAGGGTGGTCACCCATCCACAGACCAACCTAGGCAAGCACGGCTTAACCTAAAGATTGACTTGAGTGGCTGTTTTTATTTAGCCACGAGCTATTGTTTCAATGTTATTGATCATTATAATCTGGATCTATTAAAAGCTCTAGTAAATCGTTTTTTTTTGCAAGCGTGCTCCACCCTGGGCCGTATCATCGATTCATATAATGGGTTAGACGAAAATCCATATACTAATTATAACAATACCACTTTATTTTAACTTTTCAACCGACTTCTAAAAAGAGGAGGTTCTCAATTCGTCTGTATTTTTTTTTTTTTTTTTTTTGTGTTTGTTACCTCAGAACTTTCGACTGGGTGAACCGATTTTGATGATTCTTTTTTTATTTGAAAGCTGGTGCTTCCCGTTGGGTCCCATTTTAATTTGTTGAAGATCTGATGCTGATCTTCGGAGATATACAATGGAACTCTTCAAAAATAGACGGCAAATCTGCAGTGATTGCTGCGTCCGCTTGTAGGTTCATTGTTTATACTACATCATGACGTAACATCACGCCTGTATGCTCTGAGGGGGTAGGCAGATGTGTACAATATACCCAGATTTCGACAATGTTTGTTACCTCAGAACTTTCGACTGGGTGAACCGATTTTGATGATTCTTCTTTTATTTGAAAGCTGGTGCTTTCCGTGTGGTCCCATGTCAATTTGGTTTAGATCTTACGCTCATCTTCGGAGATATAAATGGAACTCTTCAAAAATACACGGCAAAGCTGCAGTAATTGCTGCAATCGCTTGGTTGTTTATTGTTTATACAACATCATGACGTAACATCACACCTGTATGCTTTGAGGGAGTACGCAGAAGTATACAATACACCCAGATTTGATTTCGACAGTTAGACGTGTAAAGTTCCATTCAATGGGATCCCGGAGAAATAGAGGAAACTCCTTAACTTTATTGGCACACCAGAAGCGGTTTGGGTAGTTTTAGGCAGAGTACTTTCTCGGAGTGATCCCATTTCTATTTGATAAAGATCTGGTGACTTCGGAAGATAGGCAACTGAACTCCTTAATAAATGATAGCAAATGTACTGGGATCGCTGAAGACTCACGTCTGTCTATTGTTTACACCAGTTCATAACAAAAATCACACCGATACGCTGTGAAAGGGTAAGCACATGTGAACCACTAAAAAGTCAAAAATAAAAACTTTTTTGCAAAAAATATAACCGACTTCACACAAAAAAGTGAAAAATAACTTTAGCTTCAGAAGTCGGTGACAAAAAAACTAAATCAATCAAACAAAGGTCCCGACTTCTGAAGCTAAAGTTATTTTTCACTTTTTTGTGTGAAGTCGGTTATATTTTTTGCAAAAAAGTTTTTATTTCTTTTGTAATTGTGTGTGCGTTACAAGACCATGTATTCTGTAATAGTTTTCATTTTATAAAGGAAATTTTAATGGTGCTCGTTTGTAATCCAAAATAAATAAATAAAAAGTAGTGTTTTTGTAATGATAAATCGAGCTCAGTTGTCGTTACTTCAACAACCAATAACAGGATTGACGCACGTTACATGTTAGTCGTGCAACGGGTTGGAATCAAACTCAAGAATATTGCAAGGATAAACTAGTTCCTTGCCCATAAACTTCTAGGCAGAATCCCCGAGAAAACTTATATAAATTTTATAAAAAATAAACAAAGCAGACGCCTACATCATTGAGCTGGTTCTTTTAGGGACCATGAGTACAGATTTTATACAAAACATAGTCATTGAACGAGATTTCTTAATAAACGAGTACATTCGTTAAGGCTAAAGGTCGTATTATACGAATCAATGAAACCTATACACTCTTACGCAATCAAAGGTCAAGTGCAGTATATCAAGTTTCTCAGTATTTATTGATGTATAATTTAATAACATTTGGACAGTACGTTGATCTATATTTAGATGAAAAATCATTCTCATCAAGTCAAACTACTTTTAGATGAAGACGGCAATACGCCATGAAGACGCCATATTCTTACATCATATTTATATTTTCAAATGGTGATCCATTTCAGCCGAAAGAACAGAACATGAGCCTCTCCTCAACCTCGTATCCCAGTGGATTCTCACGGCCTTCACCAGTTCTTAGGTCCTACTTGAACAGGGCCTTCCACCACTGCATTTTCCAGCACGCGCTCTTTAGAAATCTTCAGTATCTTTTTCTGCCCCAATGGTCAACCGTGCTTACTAGAAACTTATCCGATTTCACCAAAATTAAATTTAAAATTAAAAGAATACTCCGAAGAGTTTTTCAAGATAAGTTTAAATTTCAAAAAATTAGTTAGACTAGTCTTTTCGCAACTATGTTTCATTCAAACTGAATCATATGGAGCGACTGCCTATCTGACTTCCAAAACCCAGTTAGTACTGGCTACTATGATACCCCTAGCTAAGATTGGTTGTCAGATTTTCGGGCCACTGACTTACTGTAACGACTGTCAAAGATCTGCAAATGATAGCCGGGACAAAATGGCTACCCTGCTTCCTTTCTTTACTCGATATGTGTGGTCACGCATCCATGGAGCTCCTGGAGAATGTTCAGAGCGGCTGTTATTATTTAGCCAAGAACGAGGTATGGCAGGTAGGCCTCTGCACTTTATATCGTTATCATGGTAATAAACACTAAAGATTACACTGTCAAGATAAGTCCGTATTTTAGCGCTAAATGCAGCTATCTCCCTTGACTCATCGGTGCCAACAAATAACTTAATATACGTAAATATATTCTAGTTTGTATATATTTCACGTGTAACATTGCTTCGTATCACTGCATGCATTGCATTAGGAGGCCCTACTATGGTTTTCATGGGAAGATTTCAGACATTGAGTTTTGCTAACATTACATGTTCTTTAAAACAAGCTATATTTATGCAGTAGGAACAAGTTATTGTTGTCAACCCATTTTTTTTTAATAATTAGAATATTAGAAATTTCATCCTTTTTTTTCTCGGTGTGCAAATCTTCAATGGATGTCCTTCGCTCTGGGGAGAGCGTTGGGTTCTGTCAGATTCGTACTGACCAAAACGACACCGGTGTTCCCTCGTAAACTTGCGTTGGGGCAGCCGGAACTAATGCAACTACCGCTGCAGATATTTTATCCTGAGTCAACTCGTGTGTCGATAAGCTTTATTTACCTAGATTCAAGTGTTCAGGATCACAAAAAATGAAAACTAGGCAAGTTTAGAAAAAACCATGGAGCCCTTTTTTTATGATGGGAAATCATCAAATGACTTCTCCCACTCTGGGCGGAGCGGGAGGGAGTGTCAGACAGACTCTTACTGACTAAAACCCATCCATGTTCCTTCTTCGGCTTTTACGTTCCGGGGCCGCGGTATCTCTTTCGAACAGTCCCGCAACCCCGGAAACCATGGAGCCCAAAATGAGCAAAAACAATAGGTAACCATTGAAATGAAGTGTTGACATTAATAAGGCAATCAACAAACTGAATGAATATAAAATAAAATATAGAATTAATATCATATTTTCGATCATTTAGATACAATAGGTACAAGGTTACAAAATATGAATTTTAATTAACGATTTAATTTAATTATGTAGCTTGTTGAGGTGACATAGACACTAACAAAGTTAGATAAAAATCGAATTGTTCTCGTTGTAAAACTTTACATCATCATCTTCCTAGCCTTTTCCCAATTATGTTGGGGTCGGCTTCCAGTCTAACCGGACGCAGCTGAGTACCAGTATTTTACTTGCAGCGACTGCCTGTCTGACCTCACAACCCATGAAACTTACATTACATAGTATGTATAAATGTAGCAATAACGGCCTAGACACTATTCGAAAAAAAACAACCGACTGATTTAGTTTTGTCATTTTGTTACAAAATACTTAAAACTATAATACTGCCCTTGATTTCTATCTCTCAAGATGTCAAAATCAAAATCAAAATCAAAATCATAATATAATCAAAATAATATAAAGAAAATCTCACAGCATATCTTCTTCAACTATAATATCTATCTTTTAAATCCATCATCTCTGTAGGTAGTATTTTGCAAGTTTTCTTAACTCTCTGCAAAAGCAAACACCTATTAACAAATCTTTATTACTACACAAACACACAGCGTTTAATTGAGTCCAAATGCAAAGGTGAATTTAAATCAAATTTGAATTCTATCCCATCAAAGCTCTCATCTCATTCTCATTCAAAACTCACTCACACTTGCACTTTCTCCAGTAGTAGGAGCCCACGTCAGAGATCTGTATCGCGAGCTACGCTCCCAGGTGTATCCAGTAATAAGGATGCAGATACACGACACGACAACTGTGAAATTGCTTGATCGTGATGTATGCTGCAACATTTGGCACAGGACGAGTGTGTTTCCGAACACGGTTGCAGTTGTAGTGTGAAAGAAGTTCGAAATTTGAAATTAGCTATGGATACAGATAGGATGTGGATTGTAAAATCCTTCTTTGATTGGTTTTCCAAATAAACAACGGTTATGTATAAATTACAGGTTAGGTGAAGCTACGATTTCCGCAGGCTGCCTGGTAGCAACTGAATGAGAGTTGCGAGAATCGAATTAGATGGAATGGAACTGAAGAGGCCTACGTCTAGCAGACTGCTGTAGGCTAATGATGAATTTCATGCTGCATAAATTCATCATCATCATCATCATTTCAGCCGAAAGACATCCACTGCTGGACATAGGCCTCCCCCAAGTGTCGCCACATTGACCGGTCCCGTACGACTCTCATCCAACGCTTTCCCGCAACCTTCACCAGATCATCGATCCACCTAGTGTGAGGTCTTCCAACGCATCGTCTTCCGGTTCGCGGTCGCCACTCCAGAACTTTTCGGCCACATCGGCCATCCGTTCTGTAAACAATGTGCTCTGCTCAGTGCCCACTGCCACTTAAGTTAATGCGTAAATAAGCAAGATAAACATGAAAAGAGAAACGGCTACAAATCAGGTATACATAATGTATGATTTTTGTAGTGATCATTAACTGTTTTACTACATCCGCCACTCAACTGCAACATTGTATTTCTACCAATATTGAACAAAGGCATGCTTCCTGTCATTTCGACCAAGGCCTAGTAGAATGTGTATTTTTCCAAAGTGCGTTCTCATTAAAATTCTCAAACTTATGAAAAAAACAATGCAAAAAAAACAGAGTCGCTAAGCAACGACATCAAATACCAAACATCTCTGTTCATATCACGCCAGATTCTTTCCCAATATTAGAAAATACGATCCTTAATCCTTTTAACGTTTACATTTCCTTCAGAAAAAGAGGAAACATATTGATGGGGTGGAAATAAATTTTCGTTTACATACGTCCCGTCTGCGGCGCGAAAGGAAATTAATATCCTGTAATAAAAGTTGTTTTTCTTCGACGTTACTTCCAATTGTTTCGTTGATGTGTTTTGAGCAAGGTTATGGTTTGATACTGAGATATAGAAAACAAGATAAACGGTAGTTTATAGTATTTGTTTACGTAGATTACCTAAGTACACTCGAGAGCAATGAATCCGGGTCACTTAAAGAATGTTAAAAATCTCGGAAACTAAAAATGCTAGGTTAATGCAATAAATTGTATTTAATAGACGATGTAATACTCCTTAAATGAAGGTATTAAAACTTCTTAGTTATTGTAAAGTTATATCATAAAAAAATCAAATTTGAAAAAGAGCCACTTTCGAAGATGGAACTACGAAATTACAGCATTTGGTTTTGCTTTTGTTTGTAATCTGTCATTTATGTGGGTACATAAACCATGTTGATAGTGCTCTATATTCATTATTCAAGCTGAAATTATGTCGCTTACGCCTGAAGAATGCACCAGAATACTTACAATGCTGGAAACCGGCCGGAGTCAGCGCGATACAGCCAGGACTGTCGGTGTGTCGCTGTCAACAGTACAAAGAGTTCTCCGACGTTACGAAGAAACTGGTTCTAACCTACGCAGACCAGGAACGGGCAGAACCAGGTGTACCACAGCACGAGAAGACCGATACTTGGTGAACACCATGCTTCGAAATCGCTTTCTCACAGGAACTGAACTCACAAATCAGTTTCGACGCCTCAGAGGAAGTAACCCAAGTGCATGGACAGTAAGACGTCGGCTTGCTGAATCTAACTTAAAACCCCTTAGACCTGCAAACGGCCCTAAACTGGAGCGTGGGCATCGTATTTCAAGACTAAGATATGCCCAGAGCCACGTAAATTGGAGTATTGAAGATTGGTCAAAAGTTATGTTCTCCGACGAATCAAAATTTATGCTCTACAAGCACGATGGAAGACACAGAGTGTATCGAAGACCAGGGGAAAGATTCAAGCAAGCATGCATCGAAGAAAAAGTAGCCTACGGTGGTGGGTCTGTACTTGTGTGGGCCGGAATTTCTTCTGAAAGTCGCACAGAGCTGGTGATCATAGAAAACGGCTCTTTAACTAGCGTAAGATATGTGGAAGAAATCCTCAATGATCACGTTGGTCCATTTATGGTCAATTTAGGTGAGGATGCTATATTTATGCATGACAATGCCCGACCTCATACAGGTAGGATTGTGAATGACTACCTTCAAGAGATGAACATTACTCGTATGGAGTGGCCAGCGCGCAGCCCGGATATCAACCCGATCGAGCATGCTTGGGACGAGCTAGGCAGATGCGTAAAACAACGAAACCCTCCCCCAATCACGCTTCGTGAGCTCAAAATTGCTCTCACAGAGGAATGGGAGAATATTCCCCAAAATCGTATAAGGAACTTGGTGTACAGCTTGCCAAACCGCGTAAACGCAGTAATGGAAGCACGAGGAGGCAATACGAAGTATTAAAATTCAAGAAAATCGTAATAAAGTTCAAAAATTTCATGTTTCCTATTTTTGTTTTAAGGAGAGATCAGCAGTTTTTTTCTTTATGTAATTTTGTGTTAATAAAATGTATGGTGACTCATATTTTTTTTACTTTCATTTAAGGAGTATTACATTGTCTATTAAATACAATTTATTGCATTAACCTATCATTTTTAGTTTCCGAGATTTTTAACATTCTTTAAGTGACCCGGATTCATTGCTCTCGAGTGTAGGTATAGAAACAGCATATTTAACAAAACTACACAAACTACCTTATTGGTCGAATAGTCGCTAGCGTGATTGCTGAGCAGGAGTCCTGGGTTGGTTTCTCGGCTCGGGTGTAGTGTTATTGGGTTTTTCCATCAGGAAATTCTCAGTAGCATCCACGGAATCTGGGCCTCAAGTCTGCTATTACAATAGTGTCGGAATAGTCTATTGTTTATTTCATAATTGACAAGTTTCATCATCATTTCAGCTGAAAGACGTCCACTGCTGGACATAGGCCTCCCACAAGTGTCGCCACATTGACCGGTCCCTTGCGACTCGCATCTAACGGATTCCCGCGACCTTCACCAGGTCATCGGTCCACCTAGTGGGAGGTCTTCCAACCATGCATACATTGGAGTGGCGACCGTGAACCGGAAGAACATCGTCTTCCGGTTCGCGGTCGCCACTCTAGAACTTTTCGGCCCCATCGTCCATCCGTTCTGAGAGCAATGTGCCCTGCCCACTGGCACTTAAGTTTGGCAATTCTTCGGGCTACGTCGGTGACCTTGGTTCTCTTGCGGATGACTTCATTTCTGATTCGATCACGCAAGGAACCTCCGAGCATAGCCATCTCCATTACCCTTCGGGTAACTTTAAGCCTACATGCTACATGTTTAAGCGACATGTTTGGTAACTACTAACAATAAAAACTAACACTCCATTGAAAGAAATATCATAGGGTAATCTCGTACATATTGACAAATGTGTAAAATATATAAAATATAAATGAAAGGTGGTACAAATAAATGTTCAAATTTAGTAGTAGATTTCGAAAACTATTTGTACTAACGGGTTTTATAATACTGGCAATACGACAATGTCGTTAAAATACAATATTATTACGAGACCATCATTGACCGACCATTATGAATTTAGCAGATTACGAAATTTTAGCAAAATTACATGGGAATGAAATCGAGTTGGAGAGACGAATTTATGAAAATAACAGGCTTGGGCCCCAGGATTTGTGCTTCTTTGATAGAAAATGCACGCCCCTTATTACAGGGACTTAAACATAACTGCTGAAAGCAATAATAATAATCTCAAATGTAAACGTAACATGGGTGTTCCAGAAAAGTACAAGATTAATATCAACAATTATAAAGACATACATAAAAGTTGTGACCTCCCGGTATCCATAAATCGACAGAGTTTTACCTCGCGTCGCTTGATCCTCGCCAAACAAACAGTAAACAACTGATAATCAAGACTAGGTTTCCTTCACTGATACTTCACTTTCACTCACGTATCCTTCACTTTCATTCACTTCACCTGTACTCAACATCACTCGGAAATCACGTTTTATTGAACGGTTATTTCTCACAAATCGTAGATTAAATCTCCGAAAAAAAGTCATTATTTTGGGACATTTTCATGCATTGCAATCAAGTTGAATTTCCTTTACGAAGCAATTGGGTAAACCAAACGGTTTATAATTGAGTGATGGCAGTTGCGAGGGGAGACTCAAAAAGTAAATGGCATTTTCCTCACCAAAATTTCCCCTGCAAAATTGTGACTTCAAGTACTTCCCTCCAGACTTGTGCCTTGCCATAACTACTGGTAGAACATGTAAAAGAACCCTCAAAAAACTTACTGGTAAGACAGCAGGTAATTTTTACAATAAACAGCAGGAAATATCATCAATCACAGTGAGGTGACTGTGTGTAATAGGCAGGTGCTCATTACAATCTTGTGTGATCATTACATAAAGCACAAATTCGTCTGCCAGGTGCATCAATTTTGACAGAACGTTTATTAAAGCTGTCTAGCGGAATAGACAACAATAGGCTATTACGAAACCATTACCAAGCTACGAAGTATCAAGCAAGCAACAGGCGTCACTGTATCATTAACAAAAAATCATTCATTCGAAACACAAACTAAGTAACACCTGTAGGGGTCTAAAATGGCCGCTTTATCAGAATCATAATTGAATAAAAAGAAATAAAAAAAAAACTGTATTGATAAGACAATTCTGTATTCACAAACATCAGTGTAGCCTTAGGTCTTGTACTAGGACTTCTTGCATCACAAGAGCCAGACCTCTCAATTTCCAGTATGATATGAATCACGTTAAAATTCTTAAAATGGTCATAGACTCAGTTTATGACACTTTGTGACTAACAATTAATTAAAATTAAGTCATTTATGAACGGATGGCCGATGGGGCTGAAAAGTTCTGGAGTGGCGACCGCGAACCGGAAGACGATGCGTTGGAAGACCTCCCACTAGGTAGACCGATGACCTGGTGAAGGTTGCGGGAATCCGTTGGATGCGAGTCGCACGGGACCGGTCAGTGTGGCGACACCAGTGGTGTTGATGATGATGATGATGAATTAATTTAGGTATATTATTACCCTACAAGCGACCCACCCCGACTTCGCACGGGTGCAATGTAGTATAATATACACTTACACCTTCCTCTTGAATCAGTCTATCTATTACTGAAAACTGCATTAAAATCCGTTGCGTATTTAAAATACCTAAGCGTAGGTACAGACAGCGGGAGCGACTTTGTTTTATACTCTATAATATAGATTATGATTTTACTACAGCGGCTATTTTAGACCCCAGATCAGCGCATATTTTCTCCACCCCTACTCCGTGTTCGAGCACTCCCATTTCATACGTATTTGGTGCAAACGCCAAATTCGATAAGTCGGACGCTTTCAAGTACCATTCGGAATGCAGTTAATTGAATTACGCTCTGCGTTCGTCGGTTTTGCCACGAGTAAATGAGTTTTCATGTATTGTCAACAGTTTTATAGATATGCATACGTTAGTGTTTATTGATTCTAGTCCGTACTAGGAAGCTGTGGGGGTGTCGGTGGGATGTAGTGTAGCAGGAACAATTTCCGCTGTTTATAGCAAATAATAGCCTGCTTGCTAACGTACCTTTGTCAGGAAACGGACTGGTTACCGTACAGCATTTGCACAGTCGTGGTGAAGTTTGAATTAAGAACTAGAAGAAGTGTGTAGTACTCGTAGGATGGTTGCTGGTCAGTTAACGAGCAAGTTATATCAACAGGGTGTTAAGATGTTTGATTTTGGGCCACCACTATGTACACTACAAGGATAAATAGGAAAAAATAGGGGAATTCCATAAAAACTAATAAATTAATTTGAAGAGGGGTACAGGTACAAAATTGAAGTTTTTGGATAATATAACCCTATTTTTAGGGCAGCCGTGACAGTTGTGTGACATGACGTTTGACGACTTTGACAGTTTTAAGAAGTGACGTCTTTGAGTCTGTCTTTGCTTTGAGTTTGGATCGGATGTGTTCAATCAAATGTCATTGTCAAAATGGGGTTCCCTACTTGAAATCGAATGACGCGAGGTCGAATAACACTTGCTCGAAAACGTTTACTCGATGGCACTTGAAATCGATAAATAATGAGCTCGACAGTTCAATATCTTGATGCATCAAAATCTCGAATAACTATAAGCTCGAATCATCGGCAGCGCGAAGGCTCACTATCTTTACTGCTTCTCTGATCCACCATGTTTAATTTTATGTTGTGTTGATCTCCTTAACCAAGTTAATTTGAAAATACATTGAAACGAAGTGAAATTAAAGAAAATTAACAATGAAAAACGGTCAGGTACTGTATTATACAACGATATTAACATAATTAGTGTACGGCCGAGGCTCCATACATTTCTGGAACATCTTTACCTCTGCAGAGTAAGGCCTCTACTTGTACCTACATATTTTGCCCAAATGTTGGACAATTAACGAACAAGGTATATTACCAGCCTGTAAAGTCCCTGTGTAGAGCAAAAGGCTTCTTTTCGGACCTATAAGAAACCAACGAGCATTTTTCCCATAGGTAACCCCATGAGAATAAACTAGTGTCAGACACTACACACGCACGTCGATTGTAAGTAGGCAAGCACCCAATCTTTCTGAAGAAATTGATAACCATAAATACAATGTAACATTTCAAAGGTCACCTGATATATTTACCCAGTAAGTAACTCCAATAATTACCTAATTATAGCTTAGCCACGTTTTAAGTTCGACACCCACCATAAAACAGCAGATTTATGTTCAAAAGCTTTCTAGTGATAATTGGCGTTTTGTGAGCTTTATATCTAACCGTGGTTTAATGGACCATTACATGGACATTAACGAAATTGTTACTGGTTAGGTTTATTAAGCTTTTGCCGCCGACTTTTTTCAAAACTTAAACAAACATATTCCATAAATATACAAAAGTTGTCCTAAAATACCCTACAGATAGTTGTTACGGGTCTGGCAGTATGTTTTTATGTCACAGTAAAATTGTCAAACACGTTATATTACAATATAACGTGTTTCTCTCTAGCGATATTGTAAACTCTCGAAATATTGTCAACTGAACATACGGAAGTATCTCTGCCCCCATAATCGGGACTTGGGGCACCCCCCCGTTAGGTTAGTTAGGTTCCTTTAAACCCTGCACTCGGAAATAGGGGCCCCGCGAAGCGGGGCTCCGTGGACTACGCTTTTTAGGGGAATATAAAGTGTTTTAAGGTTAGGTTATTTTAATCGGTATTTCTCAGGAATGGTACATTATCTTTTCATGAGAGTGGTACCACTGGGCAAGGGGGACCCGTCCTTCCCTCCACACCGCGTGAGTTGACTATCATCGCATGCATTTCACGAAAAATAATGCGTTTTATTGTAAGCAGTATGTTTGTTTGACAATATTTCGAGAGTTTACAATATCGCTAGAGAGATTACAATATAACGTGTTTGACCATTTTACGGTGACATATACATGTGAGATTAAATGCTTGTGAATGCACCCACGATACCGGAGAAATTCCTTTGGTGGAGCAACGTTTTTTTTTTAAGTAAGTTTTTTGCAATGAAATTATAAGTAAAGCATTTTAGGTGTCTTTTGAGAAAATTCTCCATATCTTTATCGATGATATTGTACCTATATGAAATATTTCCTTTAACCAAATAAAATCAAAAACAATTCAACAAATACGAGTATTTGCAACACAGCCCCACAGTATCTTTATCCATCGAACAGTGAAATTAATTACATCACTCATTGCTAATGAAGTCTGTTGGTTGCGAGACAATATTTGCTCACACGCCCGTGCCCCTCCCCCGCCCCGCTGTCAGGATGATCCTTTGTTCTGGTTTCAGTGAAGCTATTATGAATCTGGATTGTTTGTTCGCTTATTATGTTTGTGTATCGATATTTATTGTATTATGCGTGTGCTTGGCAGGTTTCCGTGCAAGCGAGCGATTGTTAGGTGTGATAGATTGTAGTTGTGTACATTTCGTTTGGTAAGGATGTCTTGGAGGAATTAGGAACTTTTAATTATAATCTCTTGTTTCTTTTATAAAACGTATCTAGTCAAACGATAGATGGTTATCGCTGCACATTTTGACTGAGTAAGGCTACTTTAGGCAATGCTTGCGTCATTATGTAAAATTTGCACGCCGAAATTAATGGCAGAATAAGAGAAATATACTTTTATCTGTAAGACCTTCCTGTACCTTATTTACGCAAATAAATGATTTTGATTTGATTTGATCGTCCCTGGAAATATTGCAGAAGGCTTTTTCTCGCGGTATCACTCGTCTTTATGTCGACAATTATCATATGGGAACGTCGACAATTAATATGTATAATACTAAACCGACCGCGAACCGGAAGACGATGCGTTGGAAGACCTCTCACTAGGTGGACCGATGACCTGGTGAAGGTTGCGGGAATCCGGTGGATGCGAGTCGGTCAATGTGGTGACACTTGGGGGAGGCCTATGTCCAGCAGTGGACGTCTTTCGGCTGAAATGATGATGATGATGATGATACTAAACCAGGTAATTTATCTATATATACCGACCTAGACTTTTGCATTCACAATATTATGAGTATGGAAGGAACAAAACGCTGGACTAGACAGCACTAACACAAAAAAGTGAAAAATAACTTTAGCTTCTGAAGTCGGTGACCTGTTTATTTTTTTTCTGTCACCTTCTTCAGAAGCTAGTTATTTTTCAATTTTTGTGTTTTTTGAAGTCAGTTTTAGTTTAAATTTTAGTTTTTTGTCATTTTAGATGTTCCCAAACAAATATTTGCCAATAATTTATTTTACATTGTTAACAATACATGACAATGGTGACGGTGGTGGAGGTGGTGGAACTTATCCCCAATGAATGAGGTATTCCACGAAGCACACCCAGACGAAGCACACCTAAAGTATTCCACTTAGCACACCCGTAGGTGGGCTTCAAATAAAATTTTAAAATAATTAATTTCCTATTGAAAATTGTCTCCATTTTATGTTTGTATTTTAAATAATAAATAAATATTTTCTTCTATCGACATTTTTATTTCTTAGTCCCCGCACTATGCGAGTGATATTCGTAGGTGTGCTTCGTGGAATAGGAAATTAATTATTTTAATTTTTAATTTGAAGCCCACCTACGGGTGTGCTAAGTGGAATACTTTAGGTGTGCTTCGTCTTGGTGTGCTTCGTTTGGGTGTGCTTCGTGGAATACCTCAATGATCGGAACTTAACATAATTACCTAACTGACGAAATCTGGGTGTATTGTACACATATGTGTACCCCCTCAGAGCATACAAGCATGATGTAACGTCATGATTTGGTATAAACAATAAACATCCAAGATGCATTGATGCATGATTGCAGCAATAGGCTAGTTTCCACCATCAATAAATTGCAAATCAGCTGTTTAATACTTTAGGCGAACATAAATGTACTGAATAGCTGATGGTTTTTTCGTGATTTCATGTTTGGTCCCATAGTAAAAGTTGTTTGTTATCATGAGCACAATCACGTGTTTAAGTATCATACACTAATTACCAGTCGCCCTATATATCCCCGAAGATCAGCATCAGATCTTCACCAAATTGCTTCGGAAGGATACTCTTTAAAATTAACCCTTTCCCTCCTTACGGTACTTAAAAGTACCTAAAAAAGAATTTTGAGAATCGGTCCACAAATGGGGGAGATATCGGCGAACATACATGAAAAAAAAAACGGTCAAACATAGAACCTTTGCCTTTTTTAAAGTCGATTAGAAATGTGTGTGTCACCCAGAGCAAGGTTAGCTAAATAGTGATCTAAGCTAGGTACTTTCTGTTTCCATCATTTAACAAAAAATATTGAAAAACGTGCCTTTTTGCAAAGAGCGTGACACACTCACATGGTCTTCATTATCACGCATATCAATAAAATTAGCATTAATATGCGACATAGTGCGGAATGATTTCTTCTACCTCTTGACTTTGATTGTGTCATAATTATCGTCAACGCAGTGCAAAATGATATAATTGTCAAGTTATGTCATTTTGCACTGCGTTGCATTGGCATGCGTTGCGTGTATCGCTCATCTAGGACATTGAGTTGCTCTACTATTTTTTCATATTCGTATCAGTGGTAATCGGTTGTCGTGGTATGGGCATGTGATGCGGAGGAATGAGTAAAATGTCGTGAGTAAAGTTTTGAGTATGAATGTGGATGGGTATACATGAGTAGAGGAAGACTAAACAAACGATGGATGGACTGTTTTAAAAAAGATATGGCAAGAAAAGAAGTGTCTGATAAAATGACGAAAAATAGAGGAGTATGGAAGAAAAAGACATCGCGCCGACCACAAATAAATTGGGATAAGGGCAAGAGAATTACGATGAACTAGTAGTCCTCTGGGGCGACTTGTTTTAAAGAATCCAACCGATATTGTAAGGCAATCAATTGGATTATGATGCCATCAATAACACAATCACCTTATTTCACATTTCCTTAGTTTCCCTGTGACCGTTTTCATGATGAACCCCGCCCATGAAGAATTCATTTTGGGTGAGGTTTGGGCTCGTCACCCGCGGCGAAAACTGCCGTAACTATAGCAATTGAAACTGTTCACGTTTTTTGGTATGGCGGTACAGTTTTGCTACTTTAGTTGCGTTAACTGTAGTCTTATTAACTAATCAATAATCTTAACTTAACCTGTTAATTAATGTTGGGCCACAAAAGGGATGAATGAAAGGCATTTGCATGTCGCGGAGATAAGAATACTATGGGGGATGTGTGATACGCGAATGGAAAAAGTAAGAAATGAGTACACAATAGGAAGTCCAAAGGGGGCCTGGTGACTGAAAGGTTGTGTGGTAATCGATTGTCGTGGTATGGGCTTGTGATGCTGAGGAATGAGGAAAATGTGGTGAGGAAAGTTTTGAGAATGAATGTGGATGGATAGCAACCCAACTCCCTCTTCTCTATGTAGTGGGCTGTAAGCTGTAACCGATGTGGTGAATTTTAATGCACATTACAGCCCAAGTGCAGATCAATGGATGTCACACTTCAATTGTTTACTTTTACGTCGTGTTGGTTTTCTCACGAAAGTAATGGATGGTCCCAAATGGGAAGAAAAGGGAGTAAGTCCAGCGTTGGGAAGCAAAAGCTATAGAATAGAATAGAATTTTATTTTGCAAATATGGGTATACAATCGTTGTTATGACATATCAAAGCTCGAGCCATATTTTACCATTCGGCATGCAAACATTTAGCTACATTATTTATGCAACATGAACTTACATTATTTTAAAATACCAGATCGATTTAAATGTTATTATTACAATTGTCACTCAATAGATCAGTTAGTAAATTACAGTTAACATTAAATTAATTAATAATCATTTTCATAACAGTTAAATATTATAAATGATGATAATGGCACAATTAAGAAAGGATACAGTTATCTTCCTTTCTGTCTAACACCTTTAGTTCATGCGTGAGGCCCATGTACAGTGTTACCTTATAACCTTAGGTCTTTGACCGCACGTCACAACCAACAAGTGAATTCTCACAGATGACCTCATGACATTTGATGGGATCAGCTAACATTTGGAGAATGTCCTATCTGTATGTTTTAACAGTTAGCATGAAATTGCTAATAAATATTACAATACTGGTAATATTTGTTACATAAGAGTAGATAGTACTTAATTTTGTGTTTGTCCAAAGTGTTGGGCTGTGTTGTGTAACATTGAGGAAAAATTGGTAAAAATACACTAATAACAAATAATAGGCTTGTTTCCATCATCAATAAATTGCAAATCTATTTAGTCCGTCAATTAGAGTATTGGAAAATAATGGACACGTATTTTTTGTTTTTGTAAATCAACGAATATTGACAAAGATAAAACGCATCAAAACTCGGAGTGGGGGCTCGTGACGTCACTGATACCGAACAGTGACGTATTGGGAATTTTAAAAGCGTCGTATCTTCGTCAATTTTGGTTTATGTGACAAAAGAAAAAATACGGGTCAAATATTTTTTGATAATCTAAGTGACGGACTAATTAGATTTTTTCAGATAACAAGCCTAGGAACCTCATGAGAAGTCATGGCCTCTATTACAGGAGACAAAAATACAGGGTGTAAACAACCTCATCACGAAGCAGTCAACCAAACATTCTGTAAGTACATCAAACTAAGTAACTTTATGCAAAAATTATTGCTGGGAAACAACTTTTTTATTGGGGTGAAAAATTATATTTTGTGGCAGAACTCAATGTAACGCACTTAACACATTGTGATGATGGATGGATTGAATAGTACGGGGCTAAAGATGTTTAAGGTAAAAATCTTACAATAAAAACATGTAAAAAAAAAAACGTTTGTCAAAAATTGGAACTTTGACCCCAAATATCTCCGTAACTTTCCAGGTAAGGTGTAGAACAAAAAAAAAATGATCGCAATGACGAGGAGAACAAGTGCCTTTCGGCTTCGTGAAGAGGTATTTTACACCCTTTATAACTGACGATAATATGTGGGTGAGCTATAAACCATAGAGATCGAGCCTATGGAAATAATACCAAGTTACGTCAAAATTAAAATACTTAGTTATGATGAACTATTTATAGGTCACAGTCACACCTCAGTACAACTCTTTGGGGACATAAAGGTGTTACTTTATTTCAATTCAGTGTGTTCATTATTTACAACTAGCTGACTAGTTATAATGATTTTCATTTGAGTACCTTCAATACAGGGTGATTGTGTCTGGATCCGCCATAGAAATACGCGTCATAATATAGAGGAATTCATTTGTTAATTATTGGACCCTACTTCAGACTCTTTAGTTAAGTTTTTTAAAGCCTACTACTTATCTCAGTTTTTAACCCGATTTTGACCGAGTTTTCCCGATAAAAGAGAAAAAGCCCGCAAAAGGAATAAATATTCCCCGTTTTTGCAACAATTTTCATTTATGCTCGGCTGCTATTGGTTGTAGCGTGATGTTATATAGCTTATAACCTTCCTCGATAAATGGACTATCCAACACAAAAAGACTTTTTCAATTTCAATCAGTAGTTCCTGAGATTATCGCGTTCAAACAAATTATATATCTACACTATCTACACTAATATTATAAAGAGGAAAACTTTGTTTGTTTGTTTGTTTGGTTGTAATGAATAGGCTTAAAAACTACTGGACCGTTTTTAAAAATTCTTTCACCATTCGAAAGCTACATTATCCACGAGTAACATAGGATATATTTTATCCCCGTACTCCCACGGGAACGGGAACTATGCGGGTGAAACCGCGGAACGTCCGCTAGTATTAGTATAAATAGTGTTTCAAATTATGTACAAACTATGTTATTTTAAACAAATAATTTATCAGCACTCTCATTTCTTCCAAGTCTACTTGTAACAAATAGGCCTCCTTGTTTTACTAATGTCACTTGTTAACCCATCACTTTAAAATAAACCAAGTCACTACCGACCGTTCACTAAAATTACGTAAGTAATGAAGAATGTTGACACTCAACTTCGGTAACCCTGACCTCTAAATAATCAAGTAGACCGTCCGTACTTCCCCAAACATCTCGAGAAAAACCGCACATATTCTCCAAGAAAAAAACCGCAAGTTAACTATGTATTCTAATACATAGAATAATTCAATGGGTAATGTTTAATATTCTGAGAACGGTGAGAAGCCATATACCAATGCGCGTGAAACTAATACGTGACGGAATAGATACCTAAAAAAATCAATAATTCAATAAAATAACCGACTGGTTCAGGTTCAACTTGGTCCGATAAGTGCGGCTGCGGAACCTCGTCTCAAACCATGGCCCACCTCTTGACATGCTCTTTATGCAACTCCACCTGCACTCTTAGGGACCTGTCCGAAGCCACCACCAACGTCGTCGACGTGGCCGAGTTCTAAATTCACAAATTCTGCGTTTTTTTTTTTTATGAGACATTTGACACTTGCGCCACCAAGACAAATCCAACGAAGTATAACTTATCACAATCTGTTCACAAAAACAAAAAGAAAAGAACATAGGTACATGAAACAGGTCAACACCCACCTTAAGATTGTCGAAAATCTTTTATTTACGAATGTTAAAGTAATACGGAAGTATCCATAAAATAAAAACAATTTACAAAACCAATTAATTCAACGTTAAGTCTGTCGCAGAAGATTAAATGTAATAAAACAATAACGACATTTTATACAATTCGCTTTTACCTGATGACCGTATAGCGTGACTTAGTACAGTTATCGCCGTATGTAACATGCATAACATTTAAGTAGCTAAGTGAAATAAATTGGACTCACATGAGGCGGCCTTATATGACGCCTTACATTTTGAGGTCGAGGTCACAATTTGTTGGTGTCTAAATGCGCTATTAACCTGAATTTAAATAATTATTTTGTATTAAAATGTTAATGGTTTAGATTAGGATAAGCTGTAATACGAACTTTAGGTTAAGCTGTGCTTGCCTAAGTTCGTCTGTGGATGGGTAAACACCCATTACATACCGAGTTTCCTTCGGCTGTCATTTGTAGATCTTTGACAGTCGGTACAGTTAGTCAGTGTCCCAAAAAAAATGACAACCAGTCTTGCCAAGGCGTTTCGTATTGTCCAGAACTAACTGGGTTGTAGAAGTCAGATAGGCAGTCAAACCATGTAAAACACTGGTACTCAGCTGCATCTGGTTAGACTGGAAGCCGACACCAACATCGTTGGGAAAAGGCTAGGTAGATGACGATGTAATACCATGGGTAAGGCAGAGGTATTAGCAAATATCATCATCTTCCGCTGCTCTTGTGACTTGTTAAGGATAGGCAAGTGAAGATGATTGATTTCGCCAGTTAAGTGTAAGTCCCACGTTATTGAGGGTGAGCTATCAACTGGACACAATAATCCAAGTTAAGTGCTGAAAACCCAGTCATACTTTGACCAAACCTGGAATCCAACATTCCAACCCAAGACCTAAAGCTCAGCAGTTGGTCACCACTAGATCAAAGACGCAGTTAGTACGTCTCGATCTGTAATGACAGAGTCGACGAGGAGTTTGACCCAACTAAAAGTAAAAGAAGTTTTGAAGTTCGAGATTTTTGGAAGAGTGCCAGCAGCAGTTATGGAATTTTTGACGTTCGAAAACCATTCAGCATTACTTGAACAACTGATTGGGTTTTGATGCTTATGGATATAAACTAAGTGTATCGACTATTTACTACAAATTTTTGTTATTACTCACGTTCAAAATCATGTAATTCTAAGTTGAGGTTAGCCTTGCAGACATTGAAACTTTAATTGCTTTAAATAACGGTTATTGTATTATAACTCAGAGCTTGATATTTAAGGTCATTGTACAATTAAAAATAATATAGGAAAAGCTCTCTCTCCTGTGACAGTATTATACAGCTCCAGATCAAAAGAAATGAATAACGTCCAAAAATAGTCTATTAATTGCCAAAAAATCTATAACAATAAACTTATTTGATTGGAAGGGCGGTGACAGCCTAAGTAGTGATGAACCCTCTTACTGTCCGACCAAGTCGACCGAAGGGCTCCAGATCGAACCCAAGTCAGGCACCTTGTAATGTATGATTATCACTTGCTTCGGTGAAGGAAAACATCGTGAGGAAAGAAAGCAAACTAGCATAATATACCTGATAGATATTTCTCGACGGCATGTAAAGCCAAGTCAGATGCCAACGGCAGCATGAAAACACTAGAGACACAAACCGCACAAAAAAGGAAAAAAATATCGGAAGGAAAAAAAGAAAAAAGAAAATGACTGTACAACAAGAAATCTTTTTTTATTTTATGAAATTTACAAACATATTGCGACTAGAGGTAAAAAGATTGGCAGTGTTAGAAATGGTTCTTAGTTATTTCTTAAGATCTAAAATGTTAACTTAAGCCCTCAGGCCGGGCTCGGGCTTGGGGGGGTGAGTCCTGATGTACTCGAGAGACCTCAGGATGTAGTCGGGGATGGCTTCAGGGGCGGGGGGAGTGGGGAGATGGTCACCCTGGAACAAAACATAATCGTGTTAGACCAAATGGGTAAAATCTGAATAAGGAACGAACAGTATAAACTTCCTGGTTTGAAATATAGCAGAACTCGTTTTGTAATGCCTCCTAATAAAGAGTGTTCTATCTATCTGTGTTATCCATCTGCATCTACTTTATAAAATATAAACCGAAAAAAATGAACAATACAGCAGAACTTGAGCATAGTACTAATTAAACTGCTAAAGTAGGTATTCTATGAATGGAATAAATTTTACTCAATAGAAACTACACCAGATCACTAGATCATTCATTGATCATAAAAATAAATTGATAGATTACTAAAATAAATGTTTATGCGTTAAGAGTATTAATGAATGAGTTACGTTTTACGTTAACTCGTAGAAATTATTTACAGAGCTTTTAATATGATCAGCTGTTTCCATTCAAACAGTATAAGTAGCTATCCTGCTACAAGGAATAGGAATAAAAGTGGACATTTGATTTGTGTCATTTTTAGACCAACTCAGATTCAGATTGACCACCCAATAAATCATCAATATATTTGGTTTAACAAATAAATAACTTAGTAGAACCTGTCTGAAAATAAATTCTAACTTCCTAAGTTTTTTTTTTTAAACTCTTTAATATTTACCTGGGGTTGGTATCCATCAGGGCCAGCGACGTAGGTGATTGAGATCCGTTGACCATCGGGAGCGGTGTAGGAGTTGGCGCCCTGGACGACGATAGCTTCGTCCTCCTGGATCAAAAAGAAAATAATTAGTATTAGGAAATATCATTTCGAGACCTTGAAATAAAGACCTAATGATTCTGTAATGAATTGCTGATGAGCTGATGATCATAATTGAGTATGTGTCCATTATTGCGTACCATTTTGACCTTAGACGAAATATCAAGGTTCAAGACATTTTTTTTTATATTAACATATTTTGTACGCAAGATCGTCTGATGTGACTTAAATGTCATTTGTATGGCCTTGGTTCTTTGGTCTTGCCCGAAATATTACACATAATTCTTGAACAACCTCGAGAGGACCGCCATTGACAACAATAGATTCCAGGGTGGCGTGTTCATTGAATATCATGGGTTTTGTCCAAGTTCCCCCAGAAGGCCATCCAGGAGAACTTACTGCTTTTTTTCATTTCGTTTTACTTTTTTGTGTCATAGATCATCAGATAAATAAAGTGAAATATTTTTATGATACGATGAAAGTTATTGATACTTTCAGAGAATTAGTTACATTGAGCTTGATTAATGACTTTGAGGTTTCTGATAGAGAATTCAATTTTGGTGGGCACTTTCAATTTTGATAGGTGATTTTAGAAAATATCTCTAAAAGTTATCGACACATTCTTGGGCCTCTTGAAGATTATTTCAGCTTGGACTTTCTTTCGTTATACGAGGTCCTTATTTTTCACTAAAACAGATGAAATACTTAAACCACCAAAATTGACAAAAGACGCACTTTTTTGATACTTACCCTGCCTTGGTTTGCAATCTGCCCATTTTGCTGAGCGGCGATACCATTGCTGGTCTCAAATTCGTACTGGAACCCTTCAGCATGGACGTCGACATTCTGCTTGAGGACCACGGCTTCCTGGTCAGCTTTGTTCACGATGTGCGAAACATCGGCGGCGACAACGGCCACCACGGCGAGAAGTGCTACAAAGGATTTCTAAAAAGAGAACACATGAATTAGTATGGCCATTTTTTGTTGTGACGATGACGTATTGAGGATTTTGGCGGCTGGTATTTTTATAGAATAAGATTTAATTTCAGTAATAAAAAAGGGTGAATCAAAAAGTGGAATTTTAAAAATAATTCTTTTCACTTTTTCACATTCTCAAAAAAATATTTTTTCAACCCTGCAAAAGCAAGTCGATTCCCGAATTTGTTGTAATCACAACCACTTTTATTAAACGATGGTTCTAAACCATGAACTTAAGATGTACAAGAATAGGAAGCTACGTGATTGGTCACATAGCTGCCATTCTCAAATACCAGCCAATGATGCAACTTTATCTTCACTCACCATCTTGTGTGTCAAAGTTAACAGACGATGTGTAACTGTGATTATAAAATAAACGAGCCGCGGTTTTATACTCGACCCTCTTCCTTCGTATATGGTCCTAAGCAACGGCATTTGCATTATTTTGCAACAAAGAAGCTCTGGTCTTCAATATGATTTGTTATTTTACAAGGTGAACGCGATTCGATGATTTTTCTGTGGTCAGAACATATCCGTGTTTGTTATTTTTTTTTTTCATTTCATTATCGATCTTCGCTTGGATTGAAGCGTGTCATTTGTAGTGATTATGTGTGATCCCTGACGGGCTTAATCGGTCTTGGAAAAAAGTTGATTTATCAAATCTTCGTAGTAACTAAGCGGTATTTTTTTGGCACACTAAAATTAAAATACAACATAGCTTTATTTTTCTTTTCGGAACTTTTAAGGAATAGTTTGTAATTTTACTACATATTTACGGAAGTATATTTAGACTACAAGTTTGTTGTAAGTACCTACGGTTAGTATAACAGTAGTTTGATGTAAGTATTCATTATTTCATTTTCTTGAATCAGTTCCTTAGTTCTTGCTTCTACAAGTGGTAAGTCCAACAATTTTGAAATTACTTGATAGATAACAAATTCCAACCAAATATTTTTGGGTTAAATAACAATTTGACAGCAGCTTTTCAAAGGTAAAATTTATAATTAGTAGTACCTACGGACATAGTGTCTAATGAGTTTAATTTTAGATCGTGATTAACTAACTATTGTAGTTAGTTATACTTTGCAAATAAATGATTTACGATCAGTTTTGCGTGACCATAATTATTGTCAATATTGGTACATACCTAAGTATTTTACGAAACCTACTAAGTGCATTATGTTATACATAATGTTGAGATAAACCTGACGAAATATGTGTTTAAAAACTTAATGAATTATTGTCAATTCTTTTAAAAAATCTCATTACTTTAAAAGATATTTAAAATTAGCGTCGGCCTAAGTTCAGACATGTTCTCATCTCAACCTTGCAGGTGTAGGTAGACATAATGTTGGAGGTCACGGAAGAAAGATAAATACCAAAATAAGTAGATACGTGATACGTAACGTTCTTAGATCTCGGGCTTTAGAACAGCTGACGGTTACATCTTTTTAGCGTTTTGATGAAAAACTTTTACTATAATATTATATTGTATTATTAGGGTAATTTTAATATTTCTACAACGGCAAACGGTAGTATAAGTACGTGAAACTGTTTGATATTAAGATTGATTGATTTATAATTATTTTGTCAAAACTGTACATTAAAGCATTTTTTTTTTTTGTAAACTAGTGAATATTTCTCATGTAAGTGAAATTTCTTATGGGAAATAAAGACATCTCAAACCGGAATGTAGGTACGATACACTCAGAAATAAATAATTCTGTTCTAGTAATACTAGTTCAAATAAATAATGTAAAGACATATTATAATATGAGTAATTACATATGAAGACACATGTTTAACTTTATATGTACTCCAACTATTCAGGTTAATGGGACATACCTACATACATAATGCAGCTATTTACAAGTATCAATAGCAAGGTTAATGTAAATGCAGATTATAATGGTTAAGCCGTAAGGATCTTGTTCTCTCTGCCATTGTGATATTTTTTTTCTGCGGATCTTACTTGTGAACTTTGTAGTTATGGAGATATGAAGATTCAAAGTTCCAATTTTTGTTATTATATTTTTTTATTTATGAACAAGTTTAGAATCTATTGCTTTAATTTAAATACCGCCATGACCCTCTCACTATTTAATGCGTTGAGTCCACTGTAAACCGTGATTTTTCAACCCAAAAACCCATGATTATCCTGCAATTATTTTTGCGTAAAGTTACTTACAGAATGCTTGATTCACGGCTTCGTAAGGGGGGGGGGGGCGTATACACCTTGTACATAGCAATATACACTCACAGGCACAATTAACCGCCCACCTATAACATTCGTCACCCTGTTTGTTTACGTTAACTATGGCTTATCAACTGTTTTATTTTTTGTTAAGTGGGGACTCTAGCAATAAAGGAGATTGCCCATCCTTCTATGGACCGCCGTTGCGCATGAAAATAAGTTGTATGATAGTATAAATTGGACATAAAAGAGGGGAGATGTCATATTTTCTAAGGAAATAAAAATGAACTATTTATTTTGTGGGGTTTTTATTGTTCTTTGATTTTCTGTTCAAGTTTTGAGGTTAGTTTTGTAGCTAACCTTCTACCAAAGAAACAGTCCTTACAACAATATGATTTGATTTCTCATAAGACAACAGAAAATAGTTCCATCTAACCAGTGAATAATCCTAAGTAACTAATATTAGCTAAACTCAAACTCAAATCATTTATTTCAACTAGACCATTACGGCACTTGTGAATGTCAAAAATACAAAGAAAAATCAAAGCTACGGTAACAGACACAAGGCATAATAACTTGAGAAAGTACTGTAGTTGCCCATTCCCTAGCGTAGATCACTATGGAGAAGAACGGGCAAGAAACTCCATGGACACTCTTTTCAATCAAAAATGTTGTTACAAAATCTTGGTTACATCTTTCATGTTGAGATTATACATAATTATGTGAGAACGATGTAGAAAAACATCCGTCTTATAAACCCCTACATTTAAATGTAGGGGTTTATAAGTAAGTATAGGGAATAGAAAATAATAATGCTTGAATATAGGAATAAAATATTTTTATTGGTTCATATGATCATCATATTCATAAAATATGTTGTCTAAAAACGGAACCGTCGTCGGCTCAAAATGATCGATATCGAGCCCAACCAAGATACCACAAAATGGTAATTACGTTTGCGCAGCATCCCACGGTTCGATTACCCACCAAACAATTGCAATAGTAACCAGCAATATCAGCTACTGAGTTACTTATAGCCCTATTAACTAAAATGTATGCATAGTACACTTTACTGCTTCCAAATAAACCTTCTGGAATGATCCCTTGAAGGCACAGAAGTTTCTGATGCACTTTCCACTCCATGACTTGATGTAGCAACATCCATGTTCTCTTGTGTTGCAATGGCTTCTTCACTAACAAACTGCGGTTGCCTATCTTGATCATGCTGAGTCTGTCTTCTCACACTTCTATAAGCATTAGTCCAACAACGTAAGCAAACTCAAAAAAACGTTCTACACAATCCACACCAGTAGCACATAAACAGTACAATAGTATTCAGAAAGATATCTTGTTCGTACAGGAATCCGAAGACTCTACTGGACACGTACTCGACGTAATAATAAGTTATTTGATATCACAACAAACTCAACAACTTATACACAATAGGCATGTGCAAAAAAATATCGAAATATCGATGTTTTTCCATCCAATTATCACTACGATATTTTTAAATCGCGATATATCCATATTCGATATTTATTTTAGAGTATCGAATTCGTATCAAATCCTACTGATGATCTGATGACTACTTTTTTGATTAAATTGTATTTTATTATTTAGGCTCAAGCATCAATAAAAATACCGTTTTGTTTTATTCTTTTCTACGAAGTTTGAATGCTTTGGGAATATGTATGAATAATCATACGAAACATGACGATATTCGATATTTTTCGCTAGATAATTAACGATACTGATTAAGAATATCGATACGATAAATATCGATAGGTATATTTTTTTCACTGGCCCATCCCTACGACACAATGCTGTTTGACTTGACAGTGACACTTTTGATGACAGTTCACCTTTTATTTGCCCGTGGTAGTGTTACCAACAGTTAATCTAAATCACCCTGACCATTAGGTACTGATTTGTAAACTAATGAAAGATTGTTGATTAGGAAAGAAATATTTTTTTGATTATATTAATTACAAATAAAAATATGAATCACGCGGGAATATCTAATAGATATTTGAAATATTTTTAAAACAACGTCTGCCTCTACATATCAGTAAAAACCGATTACGGGGAAGTTTCTCAAGGTGTCAACACTGCTTGCACTTTAAGAAAGCCATTTTGAAAATAATGCAATAAAATTGAATTAGTAACTATTAAGACACAACATATTAACCCCACATACGATTTCGATCAAGATAAGTAAGAAAAGTTAAAAAAAGATTTCATAATTTATGACTATATTTTTGTTGCTATAATGTTTTATTTTAGAGCGATACTGGGTTTGGGCAATGGCCTTAAACACTTATACCCTTATTGCGTTTTCTAAATTTGTGTCACCGAAGGGTTTTTGGAATTTAGTCGTCGTTTGACATTGTTGCAGTTGTGTTACCGTGTTAACATTTCCTGTTCTGTTCTGCCATAGAGTGTGAATATTGTTTAATTTGAGATTGCAGTTTGCTCATTGTTTGTGACCGTAAAAAATGCCACTGGATGCAACTGGTGGGGACAACCTCAAAAGACGTGTCCGAGCAAGAGTATCAGCCCCTACGACCTTAGGAGAGCTCAAAACGGCTGCGGTAGAGGAGTGGCACAATATCCCCCAATCGGTTGTCCAAGATATCATGGATGGATTGCCAAACCGGCTCCAAGAAGTCATGAGAGCCAGAGGCGGCAACACCCATTATTAATTTTTATTTTTTCTTGTAATTGGACCACTTTTATGAAATCAAAACTTTTAAATTTTCATCGAAGATTTTCAGAAAATCGATTTTTGGTAAGCATACTTTAATACACAACTTTTTTTTTAAACTTTTGTTGTTTCTTTTTCCTTAAAGGTAGTTTTTAACATACCTCTCATAAAATGTGGCCTTAGTTTGACAATTTTTGCAAATTGAAAGAAATACAAGGTGGGCGGTTAATTGTGCCTGTGAGGTATAATTATAAATGATATGTATATTGTTTTTGATAGTAAAAGTTCAAAAACCCAAAGAGACTTGGCACAATTATTTCTTCATCGACTTGTTCCAAAAATAAATACGGAAAATGTAAACCTATCGTCAAGGACGTATGACTTGCTTGGTAAGTACTAAGTAGGTATGTCGTATCGTGGTAGGTTCGAATCCCATTTTATCCCATTTAGTTTTTATTTCCTATTTAGACTACTGCGAAGCCAAAAGAAAGGATTATGAATTTAGCTGTCTATACGTGTATGTAAGTATGTCAAACGATTCGTTATTATAGCCAGGGAAACATTGGCTAAATAACTGACTTCAAAAATACCTAGGTGTCAATTTTACCTTGTTAAGCCCGAATTCAACAAAAGGAGGAGTCAATTCTACCTTGTTAAAAGTCCGAATTTAAAAGGAGACCTGTGTCCCAGCAGTGAGAACATCATAGGCTGATAATGCTTCGGCTATGTTGAATAAAATCGTAGTGAGACTGGCGCCAGCCGCGAGCACCGATCACAAGCGCCGCCGCGCGCCGGTCGGGCGTTTTGATATCCATAGGCTATTACAGTTCAACGTTGACCCGCGCAGTGAAAAGTGAACGCTTTTATACAAATCCATGTATGTACATCAAAACGCGCGACGGGCGCCGCGGATCTCCATCTGAAACAGACCTAACACAAAGGAAGCTGCCGTGTTGCAGTTTAACATGCATGCTTAGCAGGTGTAATCTATGATCATAGCGGATGTTACAAGATTCCATTACAGATGAGTTATGCAGTCGGCTCTTTGACTAATATTATATCAAGATCGACGTGTCACTGTCGTCTCATAGGTTGCTTGCTTGAAGCCGTTTTATAAACTTTACTAACTAACTTTACTTTTATAAAGTTACTTGCTTGGAAGACCCGAATGGCGTAGTGGTAGTGAGGTTGCCTTACGTTCTTAGGGTCTTGGGTTCGAATCCCGGTGGGAGCAAATGTTTGTGTGATGAGCATGGACATTTGTTTCCGAGTCATGGATGTTTATATGTATAATAAGTATTTACAAACAAAAAGTATATATGTAAGTAGTATATCAACTATCTGGTGTCCACGACACAAGCCTTGTGGCACGGTCCAGCGATATTATTATAAAATGAGATATTATTATTATATGAAATTACTTTAAAAATATGATTTTAAAGAGTCTCGTATTTTTACAGTGGGTACAACGGGTTTTTTTTTTATAAAACTTGCTACTATAGGAATGGCTATTGAATTGTGAGATCGTTGAAAAAAAATTTTTTTTCATGCGGTAATCAAACCCGCGACCCGGAGCGCCGCGGGGATTGCGCCAATCGTGGATTGATTCAAGATTTTCGATAATTTATGTCAGTCCTACACATTTTAGACGTTTTCCAGGCCTCCTTAAATATTTTGTGGAATGGTGTAGAACCAGTGCTGCAAACTAGTGTATGCCTTGATACGATGTCTCAGGTCGAAACAGGCCGAAAACCCAGTTGAAAGGACAACCGAAAGATAGAAAGACGAAGTAACTTTCGCATTCAAATATTAATATGGATATTGACGCATGGGCCAATAATTCTAGATTATGTCAATATACATAATATCATTACATCATAATAACGGAAAGGTTTATTTCTAAAAATACTAATTTGTAGGCATTGTTTGAATTATTCAGATCAAAAAAATACTGTTCAGTATGTATACCGCGACTTTAATGTCACCACGTAAAACGCTTAAAAAAAGAGGAATATCCACATTGAAGAAGATCTCTTATCTCTTAGATCTCCATCGCTAAATATGTACCTTCTTGACATTAAAATAAAGAGCAGGTTTTCATATCTACTGACATTTTACGATAAAAATAAAACATGTCACGTCATGGAATTTTTTGCTGTTTCATTCATAATGTTTACAGCTGTTGGTATGGCAAATAGATTGCTATTTTGATTTTCGTAAGTGTTTTTGCAGATTTTTCGCATTTATTCCGTTTAGACAATGCTTAGCTAATTTAACCACTGGAATCTAGAGGTTATAAGGAACTAATCAATGTAAGTTTCATGATTATATGCTATAATTTATGTGGGTGGCCTAGTCCTCGAACAAGAAAAATTGTCTCCTTTCTTATTCTTAAAAGACATTCAAAGATTCCTAGTTTAACGCGTAGCTGTCGTAGGAAAGGGACCTTTCGAGAAAGGGATATTTCGGGAAGGGGACATTCTGGGAAAGGGACATTATGGGGAGGGGACATTTCGGGAAAGGAACATTCTGGGAAATGGACATTATGGGGAGGGGACATTTCGGGAAAGGGACTTTTTGAAACCAAGGGACATTTTGGGAAAGGGACATTCTGAGCCTGAACGATCTCAAGTTGGTGCAGTATTAAACAAAAAATGTAGTTGAAAATTTTACTTTCTTTATAATAACGAAGTAGTAACTGATCATAGGCATTTTGTGTCATCTCCGTCCACGGAGAATCCTTGAACTAGCTCTAAAAGAATAATATTACTAAGGCCTAAAAACTATTAAGACCTATTTACACGATGCAAGTTTATCACCTGTTACATACAATACTATTGAAGCAATAAATGACTGGCATCGTCTAAACAACATGTCACATTCTTGCTCTTCCAGGCATTTTTTTCCATTCCAAACTGTTCTTGGTGTAAACAGCACGTACAATAATTTCTTATGCAATTTTTGTATTCAATTGGATTCTCTCTTGAAGGTTGCATTCAAGTTTTGCACTTGTATGTTCAAGAAAATGGCAACATGTAAATGAGGATTTATTGATGGCAAAAGGCTTGCCTCATACTATCATCTTGATCGTCTTCCTGTCCTTATACCATTCTATTTGGGATCAGCGTAACATGTTTTTTCTTCTTACATTCTCCCATGTCAGACGTCACGGCATCATTTACTCCTTTCTCTTTGATGTCATTCCTCACCTCCTATTTTAAGGGATTTTAAAGTAACTAGGCAAATCACCATCATTCTTACCCTTATTAAGGTATATCTTTTATATTATAGAACTCACACGCCTGGCATTTCTAGGTAAATAAGTGTCGTATAAAGTAATTTATAGCTCAGGAAACTGAGACTTGGTCATAAAAAAATCTAATTGGAAACAGTAAAATTGGTAAAAGGTCACGAATGCACTAAATATTGTGTGAAACGGGTTTGATGTTGGTCTTTTTTTGTATAGTGTTTGTAGATATGGTGTCTTCTAAAGGTAATTTTATTACATTCAGATCTCGTTCAAGACACTCATTCTCCTTCCTGCCCGTATACCGATTTATCCGAGTTCGGCGCAGCATGCCTTCTTCTTCGATACTCCTTACTCGTCATCTCATCAGCTTTTCTCTTCGTGCCATAATCATCCTTGAAACAGACAATCCATCGTTTCTTTGGTGTTCCCCTTGTCTTATAAAACTATCATCACGACATTTTCCTCATTCCTCCGCATTACTTGCCCCATACCAAACAAACTGATTACCACACAACTTTTCAGGTCTATGTTCACCGAAAAGATAACAGTCTGATTATCCAAAAACAGCTGTCCCTGTGACATGTTCCCATACAAAAATGTGTCTATCCCAAAAGTTGACAACGTCGCAAATAGCTGTCAAATATTTACATGTTTTAATTAATTTGGCAATGTTACTGTGTGAAAATAAGAAATATGGCTCTGTAGTGGAATAAAAAAATTATTAAGAAATGCAATAATTAATATCGTAATACCGAATATATAGTTTTAGATGTAAAAAAGTATTTGGGAACTTGCCAAATGCCTTGTTTACACCTAAAACGTTTACAACATCAAATTTAGGGTTTTAATAGCAATTCATATTCAATTTTTTAGTGCACTACAGAGCCATATTTCTTATTTTCATACAGTAAAATTGCCAAATTAATTAAAACATGTAAATATTTGACAGCTATTTGCGACGTTGCCAACTTTTGGAATACGCGCTCTTAAACAGCTGTTTTTAGATAATCAGACCGTCATCTTTTTGGTGAACATGGACATCAGTCACTTTCAGACTTCCTCTTATGTACTCATTTCTTATTTTATTCATTTGCGTAACACCACACATCCCCCTTAGCATTCTCATCACTACCACACTGAATTCAAGAAACTATAATTTTTAAATTAAACTGCAGCGCACCATAATTATTTAAACATATTATTTTTTTTTTCAATCAAATCCTTATGAATACATCATCGTGATTATTATTCAGATGAACCTCTACAATAATAATAGACAGATTAACCGTTCGTAATGGTCAATGTATCGGAGGTTTGGCCCTGACTTATAACAAAACTTATTATGTATTTCAAGTTCAAACCATTTTTTTATGGAATGTTTTACGATTATTTTTAAACACTACTTTTAACTCAATGAGTTTAGTGTTGGCACCAACATAAATTAATAAAATGTATCTTTCTCCCGTTTGTCTGTCCGAACAGTCTCGGCTTTACTCTACGACGTCACATACATTTTAAAGAGAAAAAACTTATTCATGAACACAACCCACCCAGTGTTGCCCACCGCCTCTGTAAATATCTTCAATAAGGTCATAGCATTTTTTTGGTTTTACAACATAGGGTCCATGCTCATCTACACTAATATTATAAAGAGGAAAACTTTGTTTGTTTGTTTGGTTGTAATGAATAGGCTTAAAAACTACTGGACCGTTTTTAAAAATTCTTTCACCATTCGAAAGCTACATTATCCACGAGTAACATAGGATATATTTTATCCCCGTACTCCCACGGGAACGGGAACTATGCGGGTGAAACCGCGGGACGTCCGCTAGTATAACTATATAGCATGGAAAGTCTGGGTTGGGTGGGACTAATCATCTTCGAACAACACAGCAACAAGCATAATTGCCGTCGAACTTCACTTACAGGTAAGTTTGTTTGACTATTAAATTATACTTGTTTGCTGTGTCAATAAAAGAACATTTAAAAAATAAATAACAAATTATTCATTTTTAAAAGTTTCATAATTACCACTTTAGTTACTTTAAGGTAGCATCATTTTCAGTGTTATTAAAAATTGCTTCAGAGAAGCTTCTAATGTTTAGTTTTACAATAGGTCTATTATAAAAGATGTTTTATTTTCGGACATGAGATTTTCATAAATCAAAAAAGAGGAAAAATCCCACGAATTGAGGAAAACATTTCCTCAATTTTTTCGTAAATTTAAGCCTGATTTCTTGTGCACACATTTCATTTTCATTTCATTTATTTATTCATAAACAATTAACATTGTGTTGAACATTACATATTATTAAAATTATAACATGCGGAAACAAATACATTTAAAAGAATAAAAAGTACAATAAACAAATAGCGGTACAATGTCAAATTCAAAGTCAAAAATAGCGCAAAATAATAGTAACTCAATTATTGGCATATTATAATCAACATGGGGTCTCATAGTTTGCATTTCGATGTCGTTCTGAAAACATGTCACATCAAAGCATAAATAACATAATTTGTTAAATGTGAAAGATATGTGTTTTTGCACCATTAACATTTTATATTATTCACATAGACATCTTTTTCGACTAACTATGTCGTGCGGGTGTCTCCTTTTTTTAGGGCTGAATTGTACATACATTGTGTATTCAGTAGAATAAATAAAGAAATCAACTATTATTAGGTACATTTATTCGTAAGCGCAACTTCTGAGGAGATGGTCTTGGGTTCAATTTCCGAGTCAGGCAGTGCTATTAGGTTTTTCCATTAGGATGTTTTCAGTAGCAGCAATTCAGTTTGGATTTATGCCTGTTTGATGGCAATGGCTCGTACCCTATTAAATGGGGCAAAAAACATAACCTGCGAAATTGGGGGATCCTAATGAGTCCCACCTCTGCCTAACCTCTCGGAGATTACAAGCGTGATGTTACGTTATGCAAAGGTATATTTTTACAATCGTTTCGTTAGTTTAGTATTTAGTTTCAAACTATTTATTCAAATAGATTGCCAGTAACGTCTTCTTGTCTATTACTAACAAGGGTTTGATTCTCCTTTCGAGCAAAGTGTTAATGGAGTTCCATTAGGACCAACACCAACGGACACAAACAGACACTAGTTTAGTCTGAAATCATAAAAATGTGTCCCACTTTTTCTACACATCAGCATATGTTCGTCCGGAGCTGCGGGACAGTTCGAAAGAAATACCGTGGCCCCGGAACATAAAAGGGCGAGAAAGGAACATGGATGGGTTTTAGTCAGTAAATGTTTTAACGTGTGTTAACGTGTTTGATGATTTCCCATCTGAATGAAAAAAAAAAAGGAATATGTTCGTCTTGTTATGCTGAGTGAAAAATAATAAACACAATACAATAGTCAAACATTTACGCGTTGTATCGTAGGCATCCGAACTGCCGTGCCGTTGAAGTAGGCTGGGTAAGCGGACTTCCGCGCGGCATGGTCTGCCCTAGTTGGTATGAGGCATACAGAAGCGATACGTGCAAATTCTTCTGTAACAATGCGACCGGTTGCGGCTTTGTACGTTACGTTAATGTTGCTACAGTTTGTCCCTAATTTAGCCTACTTAGGATCGCTAGCACTTTAGTTGTAGGTGCTTGTTATAAAGTTAAGCGGCTTTCAGACTACCCTATAATACAGGGTGTAAACCACCTCATCACAAAGCCGTTAACCAAGCATTCTGTACATCAAACTAAGTAACTTTACGCAACAATTAATATAAATAAATCATGTTTTGTGGTAGAACTCAATGTAACGCACTTAAAACATTGTGTTGATGGATGGATTGAATAGTACGGGGGTCGTGGAGGTGTTAAAAGTCAAAATCTTAAAAAAAAACTTGTCAAAAAGTTGTAAGTTTGACCCCCCATATCTCCTAAACTAGAAGGTTCCCAGGTATGGTGTAGAACAAAAAAATGATCACGGTGATGGGGAGAACAAGTGCGTTTCGGCTTCGTGAAAAGGTGTGTTATACCCTATATAATATAATATCATATAGCTCTTAGCACAACAATATCGCTCACCATACATTTGTTATGGACACGTTCACACTGTACTGTACTATACATTTTTGGCTTACTATCCTTCCTATAATATAATAATAGTTATATTATAAATGTGAATGTATGTGTTTGTTACGCTTTCACGCAAAAACTACTCAACCGATCATCATGAAACTTTGTACACATATTCTTGGAGGTATTAGAAGTAACATAGGATACTTTTTATTAAAAAAAAACACTAACCCTCACTCGCAGACGAAGTTGCGCGGCTCAGCTAGTATGCTATAAAATGGAGCGATACGCTGAGTTCATGCTACCTATGCTATATCACGTGCCGCCCTCTTCCTCCTCCCTCACCCCCGGCCGTCCCGCAAGAAAATGTTTTCGCCACTTATATTTTAACTTTTTTGGAGCTTGCTTTAAATACTATAAATGCTTGCGATAGTATCGCGTAATGTGAACGCTATGCTATATAGTATAGCATTAGATCCTGCTTTGCTAAACTATATAGCAGAATACGAGTAGTATAGCGTAGTCTGAAAGCAGCTTTATGGTGCCGTCTTTAGACTTTGCGATAATAAGGTGCAGGTTAACACAGGTGCAGTTTTTCTTTTCTTGATCTTATAGTCCGATGGGATGGGCTACCCGAAACGGCCAGAGAGTGATCAGGCCCCAACAGTTTCACGTGCTTTTCGAGGTACGGGAGTGAGTAGTAGAATTTCTTTCGAAAGGTCGATGGCGGAGAGTTCTTCATCCTTCGTATTTATAACGCCAAGCAGCATTACTGTACCTGGTTGAAAGAGTACCTACGTTTGGTTACCGGTGAAATAACTGGCTACAACCAACTTGTCTAAAATAAATTGTCCAATGCAACTGCACTAATCTCTATTACATCGTATTGTATTGCAATTTTCCTTAATCTGGATGTTTTCTTTTACCATACATGATCAGACATTCTGTACTACGTATTAACCTGAAGTTCAACGAATAATTAAGTAAAGTGCGAAATGCATTACCAATCGGTGGATGAACTTTACTCATATTGGGTCCAAATTACAAATACCCAGACTTTATGTATACATACATAATCTTAATTTATATTGCGTGCATGTAATTCTATTGCATTCCTTGAGTACGTAAGTGCAAATAAAATAAAATAATAAAGTGCTCTTACTTCATTGAATAAATAAAACATAAAATATGAGGTTTTGAGGTTCTTGTGCTTAAAACCGGGCCTGTTTGTAGAAACCGAAAGTTGTGGTGACTCACAAACTAGTAGTAATGATTAAAAACCACTTCTCCTTTCAATAGAGTTACGTTTTGAATCTTCTTTTAAGCGTATCGATAGCGAAAAAAATTAAATGTTCAGGCCAAATTTCAGCCACACAAACTCAGCTCACTGATGAACAAAATATCATAAAGTATGTAATTGATTGGGCATGCGATGCAAGATGGAAGGTGGCCTATTGTCTGTGGCGGGTGCATGAAATGAGCCTCCCCGATCGAAGTACCCTCTGACCTCCTGCACGTCTGGCACACCCTGAGCAATCAACTGTAATAAGGTACCCGAAGAACTGCCAAACTTTAGTGGCAGTGGGCAGGGCACATTGCTTGCAGAACGGATGGCCGATGGGGCCAAAACGTTCTGGCTGGAGTGGCGACCGCGCACCGAAAGACGTTGCATTGGAAGACCTCCCACTGATGGACGGATGACCTGGTGAAGGTTGCAGGAATCCGCTGGATGCGTTTCGCACGGGACCGGTCAGTGGCGACACTTGGGGGAGGCCTATGTCCAGCAATGGACGTCTTTCGGCTGAAATGATGATGATGATGATGAAGGTATTCGATGGCAAATATAAAATGCTACAGAAAGAAAGAAAAGCTGTTTCCTCTGCACTAATAACACGCACCTTACTAAAATAATAAACATAAAAGACGGCACCATAGCATCTTTCATCTCTTTTTTATAGTGCGAACCACTTGGCTGGATACGTCAAATTCTTATAAAACTTCTAATTGAAGTAACTTAGGCACATGCGCTTCTTCGTACGTGTATATTTAATCTAATCATGTTGGGTAAGCTTCATTTGAATGTTATTTACGTATTTGAGTTGACTTTCAAGGTTACCTCATAACACGTGTAACTCGTTGTTCGAGCGGTCGTCACAAGCGCTATTGATGAGCGTGAGCTCCTGGAAACTGTAATTGCAGCCGAGGCGGACTTCACAGCCGAGCCGCAATCGAGATCGAAAGAGAACTGCACAGTAACAATTTCCCACGTGTATCAAACGGTGTTTCTAAATACACTTTCGAAGAAATGAAATAATGGAATGAAAATTATTTTAATACATTTTTCATGAATAAACATGAAACTACGATGTAAATTGCTTTTTTCCCCCGCTCTGCTTTCGCCAGGTTGAAGGAGAAGCATAACAGCCGAATTATAAAAAATATGTAAAAAAAATGTTTTTATTTTAGAACACAAACAAATGTAAATTGGATCGTATCTTATTTTTTAACCGACTTCCAAAAAGGAGGAGGTTCTCTATTCGACTGTATGTATTTTTTTTTTTTTTTTTTTTTTTGTATGTTCACCGATTACTCGAAGACGCCTGAACCAATTTGAAAAATTCTTTTTTTGTTTGAAAGGGTATACTTCCAAGTTGGTCCTATAGCCAACAAGTCGGGATCTGATGATGGAATCTTGGCGAAATCGAGGGAACTCTTCAAATTTTATAGGATAACGTACAGCGATTTTGGTATTTTCTGCAACAAATGAAGCACTTGCGTTTGATGAGAACCATTCTACCATCAGATCGGATGATGAAGCCATAATGAGACAATGTATCCTAGTCGTGTTTGGGCTTGTTGTAATTGTAACTGTATGCACTTTCCATGTGTACCAAGCACATGTGAACCACTAAAAATTTAAAAATAAAAACTTTTTTTGCAAAAAATAAAACCGACTTCAAAAAAAAAAACAATAGTAAAAGTTTTATTTTTTGCAAAAAAAGTTTTTTTTTTAATAAGTAATCATGTTTGTTACATAATATTCTATTTATAAACACAAATTATTTATTCAAAAATTATTTACGATTTTAAAGCATATATGCGCATCTTTGCTGTCGGACTCGCGCACCAAGGGTTCATTCAGTACAAACATTTTAAAGGACAAACTTAACTTTGCCGTTCGATCCCATGAAACGGCTATTGCACCAACCGCAAATAATAAGTTTGTAATAGTAAAATCACTTCTTTTTATATTAAACTACATATTTACGGTTTTCCGATTTCCCCTTTACATGTACTGTAAGACATTGCTTCTCGCACGTGGGTCAACGGGAACCACCATATAGGATTTCGACCCAAAACCCATCATAGAGTGCTTCCGGTTGACCTAAAATTATCAGTTTTGGTTAATAGCAAGAGGGAAAATTCCGAAAATACAAAACGTTGAAAATCAAGTTTTCGCGTAAATCTGCCCATATCTTTTTATTGTGTTGACTCAGGACCTTGTTTTTCACACCAATGGGGACTATTAGGCCCGTATTAATAAACGTAACTCAGCCCAAGATACCGCACCTGATACGAATGTTGAGATCCTGATCGTATTAATAAACGTGATTCTTTATGTTCTCAAGTTGCGGATTAGGTTTACGTCATCAAGTGAGTGATGGACTGATTAATAAACGAAACTCGAACCTTAAGTATACATTGAGCGCGGCTCCCTGAGATGCTATATCGTGAGTGCAGATAGTCCTTGACTTGAGGAGTGATTAGCGTGGCGCGAAACATGAATTTTGGAAATGTTTTGAGTGACATTAATTATTACGATGAAATAGGTTCCTATCACGAAATTTTGTGGTCTTTGGGATTTCGTTTATCAAAAGTTTATCCATGGGATGCTTCAAATCCTTTTGAGTTTTTAATGATGATAATAGGTTAGAGGGAGGGGGGGGGGTTGGGGTGGTAGGTTTAGCAGCAAAAACTAGTACTCTAAAAGACCATAGAACGTTTTGTAAAAAACTGTCCTTGGTCCTATAAAACCCCAAAGAACGTATCTTTTGTTCGGAAGTGGCGCATTTATATCTCTGTTCAGTGACAAAATAATTATATTGCAGTGTTCCAAATGACGAAACAGTCCAATAAAATCTATGTAACAGTGACGCAGGTTTCAAAATAATGATGTACTGGCTAATGTAGTACCTTTTATAGTACTTTTTCATACTATACAAGAGTTTAGTTTCCTTTACCTCACATTTTTCATTCACCATTCATTATTTTACATTCGTGATAGTGCAGAGTGCAAAAAATAATTAAAATAAGTTTAAAAAAGGACACTAGCAATCTGAGGTGAGTAAGTTTTTATTTTGTTATCATAATATTAGTCTAGTACGGTGGAAATGATGTGCGACTGCAGCTTTACTGATAAACTAGGGATAGGTTTACCATGAATTCAAAGTGCCCCCGCGAAATGTTGAGCTTTTACTAAAATATTTATTATATAAAGTGGTTTCGATATTCTAAGAGCCAATATAGTACTTGCCGTGATAATGTTTTCACTGTCAGTCATCGTGAATTCAACCTAAAATTGGGGTTCTGTGTGAGCATGACTAAATATTTAATACAGTGTTTTTTTTTTACTATTTTTTTGAAGACCATAGGTAATGAAAAAAAAATCTTAATTATGCACTGTTTACTGACGAATAGTGTGAATTAATCATGTAAACAGTATTTTTTCTTCGGGAAGAACTTACGTAGTTACTTATATCAAGTTTTACGTATCTAGTGTTTATATTTCTTTTTATGAAGTGCCTACGTATTAGTAGCCTCACTGAACTTTAGAAGCAATACCTTTATAAATATAAACTGCAGTTAACATTGTGGTTTTTCAGGGTACCAATGGACGATGCCAATATGGATATCGAAAAATTTCTTAGTCGAGACGATTTCATGCTGCTTACAGCAGCGGAATGGCCGTGGAAAATCACACATTTTATATTAAGTGCAAACTGTGTTAACTGTGGATTATATACTTGTTAAATGAATTATTTTTCTGATGTTGGGGTTGTGATTTTATGGCTATTTATGACCATTATCCTTCCGATGAATGTCGGCTTTGCAATTAAATAAAATTCATCACGAAATTGTTGTTTTTTTTTCGAATGTTGAATCTTTGCTTGAAGATTCAGAAAGATCGCTGGAGTATGGACTCTCTTCAGAAATAAGATCTGTAAAAGACACATTTTGTATACGGAACCGTACACAATGCACGTTCAAAATTAATTCTGTTTCAAAATGTCTGAGTATTGTTGTAAAAGCGACCCAATAATCCTTTTTGGAACTTAACTGTCATTTAATAGAAACATTTATCTACATGTATGTGCCCCTTTTGCGTCATTATAGTGATAGATACCCATTTATAAAACTAACAAGCGCATTGCTAGGCACCAAAAATGTTGTTATGCAATCATTCTGCTCTATTAAAGTGTCTGTGTCATATGCTTATCGATAAAATTATAATATGCATCTAAAAACTATTATAGTACACTTACGTTTTATAAGCGTGATCTGAAATTAGAATACATCACAAAAACACTCTATTGTAAAGTCTTTGTGACTCCTAACGCACACGTACTATAGCAGTGATCTGAATGTCCACAATATCACAATATCGCCCTGTAGTTGAGTGTTCATCACTGCTGTAACGAAACTACTATTGCAGTTCGTTTGGAACCCTTATTACGCTAATCAGATAAATAAAGGCACCTGTTAACAATTTTATAGAGCAATATTATTATGTACTAGTTGTATTAGAACTTGCTATAGTACTTGACTATAACGGTTGCATAAAATGGCGTAGTAAACGTTTACATCCTTTGTTTATAGGTATTTTTGGCTCAATAAGCATTTAGAGCAATAATGTACTGTTGAACGCCTTTATACAACACTCGGGCACCGCTAAAACCTTAACAACTCGTTTATAGAGCTTTTTAGAGTTATGAGCTGAAATAATAGGACTGAATTGCTGGTTGGGAGGTTATGTAATATTGTTGGTAATTAACTACATAGTACAATTTTACAAATGCGAGATATTGTTCATGTATGGCATTCCTTTTTTTTTGACACTGACTCTACATTGCGTTATGTTGTGAGTTATGTACCTAGTACTACAAAAAAATAAAGTCGGTGACAAAAAAACTAAATCAATCAAACAAAGGTCACCGACTTCAGAAGTTAAAGTTACTTTGCACTTTTTTGTGTTTTTTGAAGTCGGTTTTATTTTTTGCAAAAAAGTTTTTAAGTATTCGTCCATTTTCAGTTTTTCCAAAAAAATATTTGCCATGAATTCATTTTACATTGTTGACAATACGTGTCATGGTAATAAGCTTATCCGTAATACATGGAACTTAACATACCTAACTGTCGCAATCTGGGTGTATTGTACACATTTGCGTACCCCCTTAAAGCATACAGGCGTGATATTAATTAATGATATTGTATGAACAATAAACATCCAAGCAATAGCACCAATCACGACAGATTTGCCGTCTATTTCTGAAGAGTGACAACGAAATCATTCAAAACTTCGGTCAATGTGACGTCATCGTTCAAGAGATCAAGCCCTCAAGTACAGCTAGATGAGGAGCTGATCTTGGTAACTGAGATACTGTACTTGTGTCTATTAATTAGCAACAATCTTGAGGTGCTGATGACGTCATAATGGCGTATCAAATGATAACGTACTTGAGTACGGTGGTGAGGGACGTTTACTAATACGGGCCTTAGACCTTTATAACTGGTTTAAATGTCAACTTGCTAGGTCCACCCATTTCTGACAGATAGACAGACAGACAGACAGACGGATAAGAAAGTGATCTTATAAGGGTTCCTTTTTTACCTTTTGTGGTACAGAACCCTAAAAAGAACACCGCCGACTATAGGGAGTGAACGGACTTAGTTGACAGTTGTCAGTTACTAATTAGTATTGATAAATAAACATTATACATTGCATGTTGAACGTAATCGCAGTGCGATAAGAGCTAGTTTTCAAGGAAGTATATGGGGTTTTTCTATCAAGAATTTGTCAGTGTAGTAGTCCAGACTACTATAATTTGACTGAATACGACCCTCTAAGTCCATTTAGCCCCACTGAATGATTTTTCGTTCATGAAATAGTTATGTGTAACTTACGCATGACTTACTTACTTACTTACGTGTTACTTAATTTTTCATCAACATACGACTTGACACACCTGCAAATTGCAAAAAACGAAAGAAAATATGATTTTCGAACTAGCTATACTGGCCCTTCCACCTTATAAAATAAAACTTCAATTCAACCGACATCATTTCCAGTGTCTTTGTCTGTTCCCAAATTTATTAGGGTCGGCTTCCAGTCTTACCAGAAGCAGCTGAATACCAGTATTTTGCATCGAGCGACTGCATATCTAACCTTCACATCCCAGTTAGTACTGGCTAATAAGAGTAGGTACATTACCAATTCTTAAGACTGTTTGTCCGACTTTCGGGTCATGTAACGACTTTCAATAATCCACAAATGAAAGCCGGTACCAACGATATAGCGTGCTTTCCGACGCATGGAGGAAACTTCGTATATACGACCCGAATGGCGTAGTGGTAGTGAGACTGCCTTACGTTCTTAGGGTCCTGGGTTCCAATCTCGGTAAGAGCAAATGTTTGTGTGATGAGCATGGATATTTGTTTCCGAGTCATGGATGTTTATATGTATATCACGACAGGGAAACTCTGGAGAGTAGCAGTCCTCGAATATTGGCGCCATTCGCCGCCATACTTATTGTCCTGCAGTCTCTAATCATCACATCGCCGTGCGATGTGATTCTTCATTGTTGGTAGATGGGTAGTTGAAATCACACACAACATTTTACTCAAACTCCAAACGTTTATTTCTAAGAAACCATTTCGGTACAGACACAATAAACATTCTGAGTCGAGCAGCCCGTTCGCCAATATTGTTAATAAGGAGAAGAACGGACAAAGAAACTCCTTACACTGTTTTCAACCAATATTACATTTCTCATTTACACAAGCTTGTAATGTTCACTTCAAAAGCTATTATTATTTGCTTAATAGGTAATTCAATTGTTTCACTCATCGTAAGATAACGAGACACTGCCTAATCGACGCGTCTGTTCCTTGAATACCGGAAGTGACACCACATTCAGTACAGTAATTCATTACATCGTAAGTTCATTAAAACTTACAAACAATATCAGAATACTTCACACTTAATTATTGTAATAATTAAACAATACTAATATTCACAAATGCAAAGGTATTATTAAGTTTAAGCTAAATTACTAGATTCATTACTGTTTTAAAACCATTTCCGGCAGATCGGAGGACAGGTCAAATTAATACAAAGAATAGGTCTTCCACTAATAAATTGCTTTGTAAATAATCTTGTTACTTTTTAGTTTGTAGTTAGTTTTAGAAAAACTGATTCTAGTTAAAGTCTAGAATTATAAATTGACATATTGACCATTAAAATTGTACTTGGTGCCACATTCCACAACATGTGGAATGTTGCCATACAAACAAAGAATTCATAGTCCACGAAAGAGCTATTACAAATTGGTAAAATCCCAATAGTTATAAAATACACACATCAAAAGTGTCTAGGGATCAAGCATTTTTATGCGGATTTCTTGAGATTGAGATGTGGTTTTGTGTGTTTTCTGATGAGTCTCGTTTTGGTATGAGACCGGATACAAGACGTATACGACACTGAAGAACCCCTGGACGCCAACAGCGATTAAAATCCTGCCAGGAAGTCCATCCTTATAGTGGTGGAACCATCATGGTATGGGCGGGTATTTGGATCGGCGGAAGAACTGAGTTGATTTGGATCAGAGGCAACCTCAACGCTCAAATTTATGCTGAGACGATTGTATCAGACGTCATCGTTCCTCTACAAGTGCAAATCTGTCCCTTATTTCAGTTAATGCATGATAATGCACGACCGCACACCGCAAGAGTTGTAAGACAGACTCTCGCCGCAGCTAACATCAATGTCCTGCCCTGGCCTGCTCAGTCGCCAGACTTGAACCCGATTGAGCATGCATGGGATATGCTACAGAGAAGAGCTCTGCCGAATATGGAGGGTATCCAGTCGCAAGAAGACCTTTTTTTGTTGTTGCAACGAACATGGGCGGCCATATATTCCACAGCGTGATTTGGATGAACTCATTTTGAGTATGCCAAACCGATGTTCTTGTGTTGTTAGTGTTCGCGGTAGAAACACGGATTATTAATTGTTTAAGTTACCCAATAAAATTTTAAAGAAAACTGTTATTTCAGTCTTTTTTTCGAACTTTAATGTTAGTGGTTCAAATGTCAAAAATCCCTTTATTAGGAAAATGGCAAATTTCTTTATTAATGCAAAGGTGACTTGGTTTATCGTTACTGTGACAAACGAAAACACTTTATTTGATGAATCCTTATAGAAAATTTTAATTAATATCAATCAGGAGAAAAGTTATTTCAAAAATATATGTTGATCCCTAGACACTTTTGATGTGTGTATTTGATATCTTAATTTTAACTATAGTTCTAGATAAACTTGTTTAATTAATCTCTTACATTATTGTCACTCGAAGATCTATTTAAGTACTAGTTAATACAAAAGCCAATAGATGGCGCTTAACCCTTCTGTCAATTGAATAATGATCTTTGTAAATAATTGTTAGTGCCACTGCCAAAGCAGAGATGGCAGGTTCATCAATATTATCATGGAATAGTTTATGAGTGTTAATGATTAGATTAAATCTTAGCAGATAGAGACTCCTGCGGCGACATGTATAAAGCATGTATTTACAAACAAAAAAAGTATATAAGTAGTATATCAACTATCTAGTGTCCACGACACAAGCCTTGCTTAGTGTGGCACTAGATGGCGCTGTGTGTTAATGTCCAACGATATTTATTTATTTATTTATTGGTATAATACGACCCGAATGGCGTAGTGGTAGTGAGACTGCCTTACGTTCTTAGGGTCCTGGGTTCCAATCCCGGTAGGAGCAAATGTTTGTGTGATGAGCATGGACATTTGTTTCCGAGACATGGATGTTTATATGTATAATAAGTATGTATTTACAAACAAAAAAAGTACATATTTAGTATATCAACTATCTAGTGTCCACGACACAAGCTTTGCTTAGTGTGGCACTAGGTGGCGCTGTGTGTTAATGTCCAGCGATATTTATTTATTTATTATAATTACGGTCACCCATCCACAGACCAATCTTGGCAAGCGCGGCTTTTCCTTGAAGATCGACACGTGCAGCTGATAACTTATTATATAGCCACTCGCAAGCAAACCTATATTCTACTGTGTGATGAGGAAATAACATCCAATTTGCATAGTTGGTGCTCCTAAAATAAATTCTTCTGTCAACACAAAACACGTTTCACAAAAGAAGATAAAATGTACCATCGTATAGTTTCGTAAAACCCAAAGTGCAAAGTTGAGATAGTTTCATGTCCACAAAGGCAAGTTTGTCGTCATAAATAATCAACTTTGGGCTATCAATATCGAGAATGTTTCATAACTATCGGTGAATCGATGCTTGTATCGTGTTTTTCGAGAGTTTTACTTATTGTAAGTACATCATCATGCATGTATTCTCCAAAGGCTAAGACAGAGGTCCTACACGTAGTAGGTAGTTTCATTTTGTCAGTCATGCATAAGGTTCAAACTTTTATGTAGACAGTACAAGAAGTTCTGTGTCAAACTTTGGAATGTTCCTAAGATATAATTATACGTTCAGGACTGCATAAGGATAAACGCAATATGTTTCTCTCAGGCCCGGGGCAGAGACAATCTTCGCGGGTTCAGTACCAAATGGATGAGACAGAATCGAAAATCGTGCTCAATGGAGAGCAGTTGGAGAATCTTTGTCTTTTTGAGCAATTTTAGATTCTTATGGTGATAATTGTATTTCGCTAATATTCAGTGGACGATAGTGTGTATGAAAGTTCTAATAGCAAAAGTCACCGGAGGCATTATAGTGCAGATGTGTTTGCGCAGTCCGATGGCAAATCGACTACAAGAGGAATCAGATGCAGGACCAACGACATGTGTGGTTTCTGAGACACGGCGGATAATATAATATAAACTCAACACGAATTCTCGAAACAAAAATACTTTATTGACTAAAAAATGGCAGTAGAGTTTGTACTAGCTTGAAGCGTGGTCGATGGACGGGCTGGTCTTCTTAACCGTAAGCGGGTTTAGGAGATTTCACCAGGACACCTTCAGCTGGTGGGGGATGAGCAGCGATGTAGGCCAGACTGCGGAGGATTGCCTCAGGGGTAGGAGGAGGTACGGGGAGGTGGTTACCCTGTGAAATCAAGAAGAAAATACTTAGAAGATTTACAATAACAGTGTTAGCTTGCCAAGTCTTGCCTGTTTTAATGACAAGAACTGAGTGGTAGGCCGGTGTCCCAGCAGTGGAGACATCAATAGGATGATGATGACTGAGTGAAATTCTTCTGAACAGTTCCATAAAAAATATTGCTAAACATTTTTCAAGAGTTATATATAAAAGTTTTCCTATTCTTTTTCATAAAAAAACACCTTTGCAAATGGACCATTAGAATTAATTCTTCTCGCATATAAAGCAATAAATGTCGCTCAAAAGAGACTTTCATTTGCCTAATTGAAATAAATAGTTTGAATTTGGCTTTCAATCCTAAACACTTAAGGGCCCGTATAACCCAAAATCTTCTTGATAGTGCGAGCGAGATAGAACTATCTAGCCTGAGGAAGCGGGGGCAAAATTTGAATTTTAGCTGGCATTCTGAGCGCCCTTAAATATCTGATGAAAAACATAATATTCTGGAGTAATTTGGCCATTCTTTTTTCGGTTGACTGCCCACTGCCTGATGACGTTTCCTTAACAATCTACACGATTTGTTGTCTTTATTTTGACCACCTATTCAAAAGTGCCAGTAACTGGCCTGAATATTTGATCTAATGGTCCGATGTGTCTACTTACCACGGGCTGGTATCCGAACTCGTTGGCAACGTAGGACAGCTCGATAGGTTGACCCTCGGGGGATTTGTACTGGTAAGCGCCGCTCACTTCCAGGCTGGGGTATTCCTGGAAAATATAGAAATAATTCCAATATAGTAGATGAGCATTTGTCTGAACGTCGGTTTGGAGGTGTATTACTACAATATCACAAGGTAGGTAGGTCAAGAGGTGAGACAATGAGGGCAAAAAAACGTATTTCTTCATTGTTTAACAAGATTATCTACTAATTACTTCTATACTAATATTATGAAGGGGTATTTGTTTATAGGGGGTAATCTCCGTAACTAGAGATTCAAACTTGCGGCGAGCTCGCTGCGCAATCGCCCCGCTTTCCACTCGCTCACAACTCGCTAGTGTGATAAGGCCCTAATAGATTTTTAATATAGCAAAACTCCGAATGACACAATCAAAACAATAAACTATGCGGAAACTAAATTAAGAAGATAATTTATCAAACCCTTCCTTGTTAAATTTAGACTTTGTATAGAAACAGACAATTAGTTAATACTTAATCCCAAAATACCCGCTGTTTGACAATCACACGTGGTCAGAACGTGATATAAAACTAGTTGCCATCAATTTATTTGCTGGCGACAAGGTCTCCGAAGCTTTTATTTAACGATCAATATAATTTAAATATATTCTCAGTATTCCTTGCATTAATTTAACATATAGTTAACATATATTTGGGCCTTGACACAACGTCAAATGGTGATTTTGTTGTCTAGACGAGTGGCATCAGTGGTTAATGGAAGACTGAGATCTATGAACGTTACTTAGAATGTACTTTGGGCTAGCACTATTTCCCTGTAACACTATCAGTGCAAGATAGGGGAACCGGTCTAATACAAAGCACGTCAAGTAATGTTTATAAATCTCGGTCTCTAAGAAACCCTTCACCTGCAAAGTTGAGGCATTGAACTTCTGCAATATCTATGAATGATTGTTTCTCATTTGCTGCGATACCCTCATTAACATTAGTGCTGATGGTTTTGTTATAATCTACTTTTTGATTCGTTTTGGCTGTAACTAGCTTGAAGTGACAGATAATAATGCATGTGCGGGTTGGGGTTCTTAATGGTCATTATGAAAACACGCCTGAAATCTCTTCAATTATTTGTAAAGACATCAGTGTCCCTAAAAATAATTGAAGAACTATATACTTAATTAGCCTTTTCACTCAAACTGTGGTTAGATTTTACTGAAGAAAAATATTGAAACTAGATATATGGTTGGTGAATGTGAATCTTAATTCGGAAAACTCACGGTTGATAATTATGGTTTATGTATTTCCTTTTTTTTACGGTGTTATTAATACAACAATCTCGCCTTAAATAAAGTACATTTTGACCAACTTATCTGTGCACACGGGAAAACACAGAACAAAAATGTAACAAGATTGACATTGCGATGCATATTGTTTCCTTGACAAGCAACGCTACCTTGAATTGCACACTTAAAGTGGTCATACTATAAGCAGTGTGAAATTAATATTGACACCCCTTAGAAACGTCACGTTGCTACTTTATTTACGACCTTACAAACGGCTGAATTGATTATATTGATTAGACGCGAACGATTTTCCCACTTTGCGAACTTTAAGCCGCGATAGCGCGTAATCACTACTTATTATAAAACAAAGTCCTCCGCCAGGTCTGTCTGTCTGTTCGCGATAAACTAAAAAACGACGGCACCGATTGTCATACTGTTTTCAACAAAGGATAGAGTAGTTCTCGAGGAAGGTTTTAGTGTATTATTGGTACACGGGCAAAGCCATGGGCATAGAGTTGTAACAATAATGCCGGTTTAGTCTATAGTTGACGACGCCTTCATGAATACCTAAATAATTGCAATTCTCGGCAGTGAGTTATGTTCTATCAGAGCTTTACTTCAATTTGTATTGCCACCAGAAACGCAACTAAAGTATATTTTGCATCTAGATTGTTATAACTTTACAAAATCATAATTCTAGAAATACATTTTGGATTAACATGTTACATAAAACTTGGTCTTTAGTGTAGATTCCATTTAGCTATGCATAAATAATGCAGTGGTGTCCTTAAGGGGCCGGCGGAGCATGCGTGTTTCATACAAACGTAATACCAAAATTATTTGTAAATCAAACAAATTCTTAAGGTTGTGTGTATTTATTTCGATTGGATTATAGAATATCGATGTTCCCAAATATATTTTTTGAGAGGAAAATGATACAAAGACGAGATATGAGGGATTTAAAATTTCCATAGAAAACTTATTTTTCTTATAACTCTTGTTAAAATCAGTGTCCAATCAAAATATATATTTGGGAACCTAGATATTCTGTAATTCAATCGAAATAAATACACACTACCTTAGGAATATGTTTAATTTACAAATTATTTTGGTATTACGTTTGTATGAAATACGCATGCTCCGCAGGTGTCTTAACTTTTGAGAATTAAATTGAATTGGAAATAAATGCATCTCAATTTAGATGTCAATTGCTTTTTGACCACTATGGAAATTTGGAAATTTTGCAGGTATGTTGGATGGTTTGTAATATCGTTTAAACTAAACTACCAGGTCCGTGTGGTGGATTACAGGCCACCCTCTTTCATTGAGAGGATACCCGTGTCATTATATTATTTACGTAGATATTTTGTTTAGTCCTCGAAATGGGAAAGCTACGAGATGAGACGGAGCTGATTATAGATTATACTATGGTCTAAATTAATGAACTGATTTATATACCAAACTGACGTAGTCTTTTTTGTGCAAATCAATTTTATACAAACTAACGTTTTGTGCTAGCTATTTGTGCGGTAACTACACAAGTTGGCCATCTTAAAACGCATTATGTTTGGTTGTACAAACAGGAATTGGCGCAAATAAGATTCAACATGTTGTACCTTTAAAGTCTACATGGTTCCTGGACACTGACTATGCCATTTTGTCATTTAAATTCGACTTCCACAGAAAATTACACTTATACCAAAGACGCTTTTCTGACAATGTCAATCAAGAGCCCAAAGAACCGCACTGCAATATACCTATACCTATTCTTTATAGAGTTCAAAATAGCTTACCGAGTTCTGGTTCTTCAAAACTCCCTGTGCTTGAGCGGAGATTCCATTGCCAGTCTCATATGCGAACTGGTAGTTTCCTTCGGGGCTGATTTCGTAGTCGTTCTTGAGCACAGGCGCATTGTACTCATCCCTGACCACGTGGGAGACGTCGGCGCTTGCGCACGCGACTGCGACTGCGAAAACTACTAGGAATTTCTGGAAGAGAGTTTGAAAACGATTAAAATGAGAACGAAGCATGTAAATCAGTGGATATGACGAACGATACAAAATTTGCCTTTTTGCAATGGAAAAAATCTTAAGATGTTAAAACTTGAAAATAAGACACAAAAAGAAAATATAATTAAAAAAGCTACACGGATGTTAAGATATAAAAATAAAAGATCACAAAGATTGATTTTAAAGGAAAACATAAACAAAAAAACAATTATCAAATTAGAAAAACAATAAAGAAGCAAATTTTATGACTGCACTTTATTACTACCTAACAGTTAACAAAAAAAGACAATGCTTACCATTTTGCTATTGGGATGTCAACTTTTTGTTTCAATCTGATTGAAGTATCAGAGAACCGTCTTTATATACCAAACGTCCAGAATAGAAATGAGGTGGTTTTATTAGTTTTTTTGAATCGCTATTGGTCAAAGATTATAAATGTGATGCAGATTATTCGGAGATGCACTTTAGGATGCATAATAATATAGTTTATTTTGCCAAAGATGTGTGACCGCTAAATTCTAATAAACCGATGCTCCATATAATTATTATGCGCATACATGAATACATTTAATACATTGTCTTTTAACGTGAACTTGTATGAATTAGACGGCGCATAAAATGTGTCATTTAAACTCATTTGGCCTTCAAAATATTTATCATCATCGTCTACAGACTTTACCCACTACTGGGTGTATTTAGGCCTCCATTCTGGTGTCAGCCTCATTCAGGATATTCTCGGAATATCCAACCTTCTTTTTCCAGCCTTTGGAGGACACTCGATCACAGCTTTACTCCACCTGCCATCACAGGGTCGTGCTGCTATCCATTACAAATAACAAATTTGTATAAACACTTATCAAAATAATTTTGCCGGCCTCCTTTTTAGCGCTGCAAGTGGCTTTCGACTTGACCCTTAGACCCGGTTTCCGAGAGCAGATGTGCAAGGTTCGAATAATCACATTGATTTAAGTCTACATCACGTCTCTTGTCTTTCCTGTGATTGATCGAATCTTGCTCATTTCCTCTCCGCTCCGCTTTTCTCCGCTTTGGTGAAAACCAGGCCTTATTCTTGTAAACATATGCATTGTTCTTGCTCTACCAGAAAGTAATCCAATCACTTCAGAACTGGAGTTAAAAACAAAGGTAGAGAGATTACAGAATCAGTAAAACGTCTTTGTCGTTCCATAGGTTTCTCCAAAATGAATCGCGAGTTGAATTTTATTTAATTGTTAACGAAACAATAATAAAATTAATTTGGAAATTATGCATAGAACTGGCTACAATCCCATTAGCTTCTGTTGGAAAAAAGGATTAAAAATTAATTATTGTACATTCGGATTAAAATAATGTTGCTGCAGGTGTAGGTAGAATATAGACAATGGTGTCTACTCTGTTGTGCACAAACTAAACTTAATTTAGGCGATTGCTATCTTTTTCTCTATAATGAAACGAGAAAGAGGGACGTAATTTAGAGTTGTCAAATTGAATTGGAAATAATATTTCCATACAAATGAAGGGTGCACGTAAAACATGTCGAAAAAAAAAGACATTGAAATGCCAATTTATAGGGGTTGCGCAGTAAAGTCGCCTTTTGTATCTAAAATATATTTTAGTTCTCAAATATACATCTCTACTAGCTAATGGCGGTACCCAGTTTCATACAAGCCAAAAAGCTTGACTTGCTCTTATAATGTTAAGGTCCTCACAATGTTAAGGTTTCAGAGCAGTCTGCTTGCCGGCTTGCCCCATGGTCTTTAGGCACGCCACGGCTACTAGTCTACATCTCAGTAGTTACTTCTTTCCTGGCCACACAACTTTTCACATAGTCCATCTATCTATGTTAAATATTTTCTAGTAGGATTACCAACAGGATTGTTCATAATTTCATCGGATCCTTTATAAATTACAATCCAAATGCAATTTATTGGTTTTATTTGCGCTTAACATCGCAATTACATTGCTTCAAAATCTTTTTTTTTTCGGAATGGCATCTCGCAGTTCAATCTAGAGAGGTTGTCGTCTGCTTAACCGGACTACGTGGGTGCCTTGAGTGTAAGGCCTCCAGCCAGGGCATAAAACTTACAAACTATGCGACTACACGATAAGGGCACCCCCTGCGGGGTACGGACCTCGGCTTAGGGCGTCGCTGGAAGAGGACAGCGAGGGGACAGGCTGGATCTAAGTGGTTTCATTATTTAGGGATTTGGACTACAGGCTCAGCCACGCGGGCTGGCACGAGCAAGGGACGGGGAGGGTGCTTTAAATATCTTAATCTTTTAAGACTAAATTCATTTCTTTTTAATGTTTTATAACTTTTTTTCATTTAAGCTCTCAGCACGGTGGATGCAAGATGTGACTGCTTGCGTCGATTGCTTTACTTATAGGGAAGTCACGGGACTGCCACTTCAACAAATCTATACAAGTTGTTCAACTGCTCCGATGGTCACGCGATCACAAGCACAACTGCTGAGAGTGGGGTCTTGGGTTCGAAACCCTGTGTTGTTGGTTTTTCCCATTAAGAATTACTTAGTAGCAGCCTTGACTTTGAAAGTTGGCGGTATGATACCCCCGTGCCACTGAAATCAGGTTAATAAACCGTTGGTCTTAATTTCAGTCCAGTTGTGTCAGATCATCGGAATATGAGAATGAGTTATACCTGTCCCTCCTCACACACTTCTGCACTATATAATTTACGCCGCCGAAGGCTAGGCTAATCTCAGCTAAGATTGGCCGCCGCCACCGTGCCATGACTGTCATCCCGCCACCGCGCGGGATTTGCATCAGTTTGTCTAGAGCTTGAGAATCGTGTTTAAAAAGAACTTGGAAAAAATAAATTAAGTTTTTGATACTAAGTAAGGACTGACCCGTCTTCACATAACGTTTGCATAATCATTGGTTCCCAATGTGATATTATTATAACGCATGTGATATAGGTAGGTACGCGATTAGGTAAACGTTACCTGCTCTGTATGTCGTTCAAGGTTAAAAGTACCCGTCTTTTATTAGGATCCCGTACCTCAAAAGCAAACAGGAACCCTTTATAGATACTTTGTCGTCTGTCTGTCTGCCAAGACCTTTTTCTCAGGAACGCGTAAAGCTGATAAGTTGAAATTCATTGTTAACTCGGGTCTGCGGTTTCTTTCTAGCTGTGAAAAAAAAATATTGGTTAAAAGTCAACGTGATCAAATGATATGACCGTTTATGTCACATAATATTTCGCATATTTTGTGATTTCACAAGAGAATTATAGGGTATTTCCCGTTAACCTAGAATTTTAGAATTTGGCAAAAAGCAATTTCTTGCAGCACATGCAAAGCCCTGACAGTATCTGTAACCTTTAACCGATTTCTGGTTAACGGGTTACCTACAAGTTTGTGAGGAACCGTCGGTGCCCGAGTTCAACTTGGCAGGTTTTTTATGCCGTCTTCACTAAAGCTAAGCGATGTCTGTAATATATTGATCTGTTTGAATTTAAATTCTCGGAGCTAAGCTGAATGTTGAAACTCCCACAGTGCAGTTTTACTCGGTCATTCAATGTTGCCAAGTTTAGTGACTAGTTACCAGGTGCAATCTTTGATATTGACATACGAGTAGCACCCATAAACTTAATATGACTCGTTATGTTATGTGTTTGCTATTATTGAGGAGAAGGAAGCGATGACTTTATTCTGTAATTTTGTAACCATGGAAGGATCTAATTTTTAATTATTAAGCGCAGAAAAGGTTCTGGAATCGAAATCAGTTTGTTTTTAATGGGATTTGTTAATATACTAATACAATTTCAATTATTATAAAACCTCCCACTAGGTGGAATAATGACCTGGTGAAGGTTGCAGGACTCCGCTGGATGCGAGTCGCACAGGACCGATCAATGTGGGACACTTGGGAGAGGCCTATATCCAGCAGTGGACGTCTTTCGGCTGAAATGATGATGATGATGATGAAACATATTATTTAATTAGAAACAACCGAGAAATCCTCATGATATTGAAATTATATAACAATAAATTACAATCAAGGAAACAGAATTTTCCGTTGACATTACAAGACTTAAAATAATTGTTATTTAACATGATGTTAAATAACAATCATACTAAAAAATACAAAATTTAAAGTACAACCCAGTTAATTCTGGGTAATACGTTTTTTATCACCCTGAACTGCCCAAAAATCTGACAACCAGTCTTACCATGTGGTAACATGAACAATGAACAATGATAATAATAACAATCCATTTCTAAGTATAGACCCTCCGCTTTTTCCATCATTCTATAATGTCCCCTGTGTACCGCATGATTGCCTAAAACTTTGTTAATTATTTACTTGATCTCTAGAACTGTCAAGGTTACCAGTTCGATTCAACGTGATCAGTGAGGACATTAAGATTGTAGTGATATATGCAGATGAGGCAATGATGCGACAGCTTTCATTCTGACTCCCACGCAATCATATAGCTACCAACCAAGCAATATGGCTTTTAAATAGATGCGTTCGTGACCTTTTACTTTTATTGTTCAAATACGATATTTTATGACCGTGTCTCAGGTTCCTAGTAGTTTTAAATTATCTGTTTTCCTGGACGGGTCCGGCAGAGTTGTACCCATAATGCACTCATATTTTGACAGTTGTATGTCTCAATTTGTGGAGCCTATTCCCATCAACGGCCGAGAGGTACCTATAATGCACCCACATTTTGACCGTTATAATTATTATGTCTTATGTTGTAGAGGGCAACCCTATTACTATCAACGGGGTACAAATATCAGATTTCAGGCTGATACTAATATAAGCATCCAAAAACATTTTGTCCGGAAAATGAATCAAACTCATCACCTGATATCAACAGTATAGCGTTACGCAGTAGTATTATTCATTAATTTCGTCGAAATAATCTGTTTCGGTTAAAAGTACTCGATGTTTTAAGTGTGTTGTTGACATTTATTAATGTAGGTATTTAAAATATATTAACATTGTAGATGTCTGTCGTATTAAAGACGATTTACGGGCATCCTTCTTCCTTATAGCATTTCAGTTAATAACTATTTACGATAGACGGGTCGTCAGAAACCCGAAATTCATCTTTGGACATTAGAATACTGTAATCATTGTGTTGTGGAGAAAAGATAACAGTTCTTTTATGTAAACTGAAGATATTTAGATTTAAGGTAGGATGCTAATGCCCGGGGCTGCGGAACTGTTCGAAAGAGATACCGCGGCCCCGGAACGTAAAGGGCGAGGAAGGAACATGGATGGTTTTTAGTCAGTAAAAGTCTAACACTCCCCCCTCTCGCTCCGTCCAGAGTGGGAGAAGTCATTTGATGATTTCCCATCCAAAAAAAAGGTAGTATACTGAAACTGGAAACTAAACTACAATTTTATCATTAACACTGAAAATGGGACGAGAGCATCGGTGGCCCAGTGGTGACGGCCCCGACTTACGAAAAGTAAGTCGTGGGTTCGAACCCAGACAGGCGCATTACTTTGTGTAATTCACTTCATCACCACTGCTCTCAAAACGATGAAGGAAAACATCTTGAGGAAGCCGGCATGTCCTAGAATTAAAAATAATCGAAGATATGTGACGTATACTACTACTCTAACAAAAAATAAATAAATCGGGCTCACCTACTACGATGGTAATGTACCTACGGAACCCTTCATGCCTGAGTTCGATTCGTATTTGGCCTTTGTTTATGATTTGATTTTGTTGCCTTTTCGTTGATTTGAGAAACTGTATTTTTTATTTCACATTATAACACCCATCCTGCATAAGGGGCCGGCGGAGCATGCATAGTTCGTACAAACGTAATACCAAAATAATTTGTAAATCAAACATTTATTTTTAAGGTAGTGTGTAATTATTTCGATTGTATTACAGAATATCTATGTTCCCAAATACCTATATATTTTGAAAGGACAATGACATAAAGACGAGAAATGAGGAATGTAAAATTTCTATAGAAAACTTATTTTGCTCATAACTTTTGTTTAAGTCAGTGTCCATTCAACATATATGTTTCTGATCCTAGATATTCTGTAATCCAATCGCAATAAATACACACTACCTTAAGAATATGTTTGATTTAAGTACAATTAATTATTTTGGTATTACGTTTGTTTGAACTACGCATGCTCCGCGGGCCTCTTAAATAGTTTTTATCGTTTTATTTTCTCTAAGATCAACCACACCCAGATTTACGTATTGAATGTCATAATCATAAACTCGCATCTTTGACAACTGCATCTCATGTTTATTCATGAGTTTAATATCAATCTGGTCTTCCAACCAGCTTTGTTTGTAAACTAGCTTGTGTCTGCGGCTTCGTCTGCGTGGGAAACCGTTATTGTCCCACGGGATCTTATGACCGGGATAAAAAGTATTATATGTGTTAATCCAGGTTACAAACTATCTGTGTGTCAAATTTCATTAGGATCCATGAAAGATTGACACACATCCATCCATACTCACGAATTTTCCAATTTATAATAGCACTAGCTTCTTGTTTTTTTATAAGTTCCCATGCAGCCATGGGATCTTACTAGCGGGAAAAAAGTATCATATATGTTAATCCAGGTTACAAACTATCTGTGTGCCAAGTTTCATTCAAATCCATTCAGTAGTTTTTGAGTGAAAGAGTAACAAATCATCCAATCCATCCATCATCGCAAACTTTCCCATTTTTAGGGTTCCGTAGCCAAATGGCAAAAAACGGAACCCTTATAGTTTCGCCATGTCTGTCTGTCTGTCTGTCCGCGGATAATCTCAGTGACCGTTAGCACCAGAAAGCTGAAATTTGGTACCAATATGTATATCAATCATGCCGACAAAGTGCAAAAATAAAAATTTAAAAAAACATTTTTATTAGGGTACCTCCCCCAGACGTAAAGTGGGGAGCGATTTTTTTTTTAATTTTGACCCTGACGTGTGATATATTGTTGGATAGGTATTTAAAAATGAATAGGGGTTTTCTAAAATCATTTTTTGATAATATTAATATTTTAGGAAATAATCGCTCCGAAAGTCAAAAACAATGTGTCCCCCCCCCTCTAACTTTTGAACCATAAGTTTAAAAAATATGAAAAAAATCACAGAAGTAGACCTTTATATGAACTTTCTAGGAAAATTATTTTCAACTTGATGAGTTGAATAGTTTTTGAGTTATATAGCACTTTTTCAAAAAAACGCAAATGATAACTTTGTTTTTCATACAAATACTATGAAAAACAAAGTTATTTTTGCTGACGAAAAATGTTGGTATTTTTAATGGTCTGGGAAGCTACGGAACCCTACAGTGAGCGTGGCCCGACACGCTCTTGGCCGGTTTTAATTATAGTAGTAAGTCTAGAAGACTCACTGTAAAGTCAAGTTCACGGCTGTCTACGGAATGTCACCTTAGGACGCCATCTTTGAGGATGATATCATTCTTGTGAATATCAGATGTGCTGTACGTGAGCGGAATACCTAAATATTAATTGACATTAGGCCTGTTATGAAACCTCACCTCCGCTAAATCTTTTACGGAGGTCTCGACGACTCTTTCATGCAATGGAGATTAAACTCGAAAGTTCAAGTTGTTTCCATGTCACCCCTACTGCCAAGTAGTTTCGAAACAAGTGATCAATAGTGTATTTTGTGCGGTTATTGATAGTCGAGGTCCATTCTTCCAGTGAATCTATCAAAATTATTTATTTTGTTAAGCAGTTTTAAATTATAACCGCTACTAAACATTTTGATTTCAGAGAGCCAAAGTTACTGACGTAGCCCGAAGAATTGCCAAACTTAAGTGGCAGTAGGCAGGGCACGTTGCTGGCAGAACGGATCGCCGATGGAGCTGAAAAGTTCTGGAGCAGCGACTGCGAACCGGAAAACGTTGTGTTGGAAGGCTTCCCACTAGGTGGACTGATAAGGGAGGGCTATGTCCAGCTGTGGACGTCTTTTGGTTGAATAAAAGATACCGTTCAGTAGACTTGGTTTATTCACACGAGGGTCACGCGGTAAAGTATCACAGATGGGCTTCACAGTAAGACAGACATACAGGAAGTGTCGACAATCATAGACAATCCATGGACAATCACTAGTGGTGTACAGACTAATTACATACTAAATAGTGATGTTACAACAAGAAGGTTCTTTAAATTTCCATCTCCGCTTCCGCCACCGCCAAAATGGTTTACGTGACACCCCTAATTCGCATAAATAAGGTTTTACTTCTTTGAGGCTGTTACTAATTTCCTCCTATTCGTCATGGTGTATTTTGGAATGGGGTATATCCCCACTAAATTCTCACGATACTGCGTAAGTAGGTACTTACGGCATTCAATAAAGTATTTCTGTAAGACTAGCCGGCAAGTAACAGATTTTTTCTAAATTTTGGTACATACTTCAGAAAAAAAAAACTCAACAGGAAATATCACCAAAACCACTCTGATGATGTCCTTACGTCAAGAACTTTAAATGCAAAAACACTATAGTTCTCGGAAAGTCGACTGGAACAACCAACACAGCCTTCCACGAGCCACTTTTCGACATAGATATGTAAATTGTACCACCAAAATTTTGACCCTCGGAGTGCCTTACCAAGGTTACACTACCGCAGCAAGAATTTACATAATAATAGAGTAGTCAAAAATGTATTGGTTGTGCATAAGCTACCGAAAAGCTTATCCAACCTTGTTGATAGATCGTAGAAAAGAGGTCACATTGTATCGACCATCAGACTCGTCTAATTCCACTTTTGCTTTAACAATATACCGATAACATAGTTTAGATTGTACTTATTTGTTTCACTTAAATATAAAGAGAGAAGGAACAAAATTCGTAATTCTTTCTTCTCCAAATTATCGCTAAATCAGGAAGGATGTATTTCCACGCGCAGTGCGACTGGACGTGTTGAGATATATCATACATACACATAACAGGAAATCTCGCCTGGAATCCCCAAAAAGTTAGGCAGAGGCGTACCTAAAATAGAACACCTGAGTCCCTTGTAATAGGTGGCGACGCTATTGTCATCAACAGGCACAAATCCAGACTTCGTGACTGCCACAAAATTCCGGATGAAAAACCCAAATAACATTTTTCGGTAAACGGGAGTCAAAACCAGGCGGGTCTCGTGCTCATCTGTCGCGCTCGCAACAGCTTAACCAAAGGGGCAGTCACAGAGAAGTTTTTTTACTGAAATACTAGCTTCTGCCAGCGGCTTCGCTCGCGTGAAGTTTGAAATTGACCCATGGGATCTTATTACCGGGATAAAAAGTATCCTATGTGTTAATCCAAGTTATGAACCACAGAACATATAAAGGAGTATATGTTCTGTGTTATAAACTATCTATGTGCTAAATTTGATCCGAAGCCGTTTAGTAGTTTTTTGCGTGAAAGAGTAACAAACATCCATACATCCATCCGTCATACTCACATTTATAATATTACTTTGACGACCCGATTGGCGTAGTGGTAGTGACGCTGCCTTACGTTCTTAGGGTCCTGGGTTCGAATCCCGGTAGGAGCAAATGTTTGTGTGATGAGCACGGACATTATGTATTTACAAACAAAAAAGTATATATGTAGTATATCAACTATCTAGTGTCCACGACACAAGCTTTGCTTAGTGTGGCACTAGGTGGCGCTGTGTGTTAATGTCCAGCGATATTTATGTCCAGCGATATTTATTTATTTTACTCGTAGTAGGATAAGTAATGATTTTATTAAATATCAATTGCCTTTAAAAAATTCGGTGCCATTATAATGTGGAACTAGTGATAAGAAAATTCAACATTAGTTCCATTAGTTTCAGATTCTTTCAAAATGGAACTAGTAATTCAAGTAGTTTCATCATGGAACGGTTGGTGAATGGTACTAGTGTCAATGAAGTACAGGTGTTTCCACTAAATCCCAAAATACTGGCAGCTAAGTAATAAAGCAGTTTGCAATCAATATGTGGTGCGTTTCGTCTCGACACGGCGATGGCGGCACGATACGTAGCGTGCATGCGACGAATGATGAATTTATAATGCCGACATAATGTCGTTAATCATTCTAGGGTTGAACGGTCGGGCTATTGACGAATAAAACATTAATTTCTACTTATTTGTGTGTGTGTGTGTGTGTGTTTTTTTTGTTGGAAACAACTTACTGTGTTTTTTTTAAACTGAGAATTCCCACTTCATAATCAACTTTTTTCCTACTAAGTCAGACTCGACTTCCAGTTTAACCAGATCCAGCTTTTACATGGAGCCACTTTCTCTCTGACCGTCATAACCCAGTTAGGTACTGGGTAAGGCTTTACCCCTTGTCAAGCAAGACTGATTGTGATACTTTCAGGCCTCTGAGGACCCGTAACGTCTGTCAAAAACGAATGAGAGTTGACACCATCTGCTAAAACGAGCTTACAATTTGCGCATCAAAATAATCCTAACTAAAGTAAAAAGCTATTTAAGGATGAAAAAAAACTGGTTCCAATCCAAACTCAAAGCAGACAGATTCAAAGAAGTCACTTCTTAAAACTGTCAAAGTCGTCAAACGTCATGTCACACAACTGTCATGGCTGCCCTCAAAATAGGGTTATCTTATTAAAATACTTAATTTGTGTACGCCTGTATACCTCTTTAAATTAATTTATTAGTATTTTTATGAAATTCACCATTTTTTTCCTATTTATCTGTATAGTGTACATAGTGGTGGCCCAAAATCAAACATCTCCTTTGAGGGTAAAAGAAAAGATGATGAAAAGATAGATAGAAAAGTGGATCGGCGATCGCAGGATTGAAAACTGCGAGAACGCTGCTTCATACCCCTGTCTGACCCACCCATAAACAAATATAGTTTTTTTAGGGTACTCAATGGCAGTTTGTGAACTGCAGGCGCAAAATGACCCCTGTACTATTCAATGCATTCATCAGCACAATGTTTTGACCTCGTTACATTGAGCGCTACAGCAAACCGTGATTTATCACACCGAAAAAAAAAGTCGTTTCCCTGCAAAAAGTTTTGCGCAGTGTTACTTAAATTGATGTACGCAATGCTTGGTTGAACGCTTTGTAAAGGGTTCGTTTATATCCTGTTTTATTTCCTTGTGTTTTATGCAACAACAACATGAATTTGTCTAGAGAATCAACTCAGTTGTACATTTAAATGAAACTGTCTAGATTACAGCTCGGCTCCAGGGAAATGAATACGACAACACACCGGCTTTATCGTAGAAGGCTACGCTAGAAACGTGTCGAAAAAGGTTCACAAATCAAACTTTTTTTTTTGTATTTTAATCTGAGCTTCCATGTTGTCCCGGAGGATACCTATAGATATCATTTTTGTTGTTTTGTTACACACTTCCCTATATCGTTGATCAAGTCATCACAACCGCGACTACTGAGTGCGGGATCCTATAGGTTCAATTCCTCAGGCGGGCAAAGTGTGGTAAGGTTTTTTTTTCGGAAATTTCTCAGTAACGGCCACGGTTGATGGCAATAAGCTTACTCAAACACTGTTTTAGGCTTTCACGGTTTAAAACTAAACTCATATTACAATAAATAATCACGGAAGATATCCCGTAAGTGAAAGCTTACTCCCTATTATATGAGACTAAAAACATAACTGATGAAATGTGGGTGTAGGTAATATTAGGTAGATCTCTGCCTATCTCTTGGAGGATTACAAGCGTCAAGATGTTATAATTATGTTGTGCCCCATCTAGATAACTGCTATCATTAATAAAAAGTTATCCGTCGAAGGATTACTTTAGATATTGCTGTCAGTTTTTCTAAAATTCTTCAAAAATGTTTGAACTTGTCCACAATTTACTTATATTGAGATTTGAGTAATACATGTAAGTTAGCAGAAAAGTCAAACTATAATTAAATATTTTTTTGTAAAAAATATTAAGCGTGACAACCCTACTGCACACTGTAAGATTTGCACAATTATAAATTTATTATAAAAGCTCATTTGTCGAATGTTTCCTTGACGCTAACATTATAATATTAATTAATATTTCCTTTCGATTAAAACATAGAAGGCAAAATAATTATGAGCATAATGCAAAACATTTAATAATCCACTAAGCTGTAAATCTTCCAATTGTTACAAAATATAAGATTGGATACTAAAGTCAAAGATTCAATCTATATTTATAAAATAATGGAAACTTTTGCATTTTGCATTTATTTACGATCGAGTTAATTTTATGTTTGTAATACTTTTTATTTTGTTTTTGAATTTAGCTAGCAGAAGCGAGATGTTTAAAATAAGACAACGAGGTACACAAAGTAATGAATACAACCGTTTATTCTGACTCGGAACAAAATATAAATTGCTGAAACTATCTAATAATCGCCACAAATCAAAACGAATTCAACTAACACGTAATCGTTTAGAAAAATAGCGAGAAAAGTACACAAAATCTATATAATTATGTCACCGTAAAATTATCAAACACGTTATATTACAATAGAACGTGTTTCTCTCTAGCGATATTGTAAACTCTCGAATTATTGTCAACTGAACATAAGAAGTATCTCTGCCCCCATAATCGGGGCTTGGGGCACACCCCCGTTAGGTTAGTTAGGTTCCTTTAAACCCTGCACTCGGAAATAGGGGCCCCGCGAAGCGGGGTTCCGTCGACTACGCTTTTAGAGGAATATAAAGTGTTTTCAGGTTAGGTTATATAAATCAATATTTCTCAGGAATGGTACAGTATCTTTTCATGAGAGTGGTACCACTGGGCAAGGGGGACCCCTCCTTCCCTCCACACCGAGTGAGTTGACTACCATCGCATGCATTTCACGAAAAATAATGCGTTTTATTGTAAGCAGTATGTTCATTTGACAATAATTCGAGAGTTTACAATATCGCTAGAGATATTACAATATAACGTGTTTGACAATTTTACGATGACAAATATATAAAAATCAATTGCTGTTCGTTAGTCTCGCTAAAACTCGAGAACGGCTGGACCGATTTGGCTCATTTTGGTTTTGAATTATTTGTGGAACTCCAGGGAAGATTTAAACGGTGAGAAGTAGTAGGTAGGTAGTAGTAGGTAGGTAGTAGTAGGTAGGTAGTAGTAGGTAGGTAGTAGTAGGTAGGTAGTAGTAGGTAGATAGTAGTAGGTAGGTAGTAGTAGGTAGGTAGTAGTAGGTAGTAGTAGGTAGGTAGTAGTAGGTAGGTAGTAGTAGGTAGGTAGTAGTAAGTAGGTAGTAGTAGGTAGTTGTAAGAAGGTAGTAGTCGGTAGGTAGTAGTAGGTAGTTGTAAGTAGGTAGTAGTAGGTAGTTGTAAGTAGGTAGTAGTAGGTAGGTAGTAGTAGGTAGATATTCCCAACTAGTCTCTCCTTACCAGAAACAATTGGCAGTTGTCTTGATGAAACCACAATGACTTTTTTTTGGTCAGTAAAGTTGTCATAATTATATTGTTTGTATTGTAAGAAAAAAGTAGCATTAAAAATTAAAAAAAAAACTTAATTCCTTGCATTTTTAATACATGTCCGGTCAACGTAATGACGTATAGCATATTTAAGTATTTCTTGAAATAATTTAGCGCTAGAAAAAAGTTTTACTTTTGCTAATATATTACGTACCTATCATGATAGAGTCGAATTTTTACCGTCCGTAAACTATCACTACTTTCCCTAAACAGTTTTTTTTTTTTGTAAGAATAAAAATCCTTCATTTTGTCTATGTTAATACCTATAAAAGTAGGGTAATAAACAAGTATATTGACAACATCATTTATGTTTGACATTCAAAATCAATCGCAAAAAATGCTCTTTAAAAATCAGATGACATATTAATAAATTGCATGTCAATAAGGATCAATAAAATTGCCTTTTTTGGCGTAACTTGTAATAATACGTATATTTAAATATGGCTACGAATGAAACGTTTATCTGTGGATGGGTGACCATTGCATACCTAGTTCCCTTCGTGCCTCGGAAAGCACGTTAAGCTAATGACGCGGCTGTCATTTGTAGATCTTTGACGGTCGATATAGGTAGTCAGTGCTGCCTGAAAGCCTGACAAGCAGTCTGAGCATGGGGTAGCGTATTAATAATATAATAATATATCATTTAATTCAGGTAACAAAAGACCCATATTACATATACCTTACAGACTAACATACATATTTATAAAAAAACCACTAAACATTAATAAACTATTACACATGAGGAGACGGCGTCATGTTGCGCTGCGTGGTGTCGCGTAGCCTTCCGCGGAATCGCCGATATATGACACCCTTCGGCCAAAACTCTTCCTTGAGGAAGGTCTCAATATGATGAGTCGGAACTCGCACCACGAACGACTTAAAATTTGTGTTGTGGCGCGACTCCAACTTCTCAACCCTCAAGGTCCAGCTAGTCTTCACCGGTATTACCCGGTACTAACTGGGTTGTGGAGGTCAGCTCAGCAGTCGTTCCAAAAATACTGGTATTCACCTGCATCTGGCTAAACTGGAAGCCGACCCGAACATAGTTGAGAAAAGGCTAGGCAGATGACGATTGTGTTGATCATAATTATTCATTAAAAATGAATTGTTATACATACTTAATTTTGTTCGCATACCTACTTACTCATTATGCAAATGTGAATGGTCAATTATGCAAATAACCTTCATTCATAATTAAGAATATTACTTGGTAGCTATTGGTTTATATTTGCTCCCAGTTACGGTGGTCAATCTCAGCGGTGATTAGCCATCGAAGCAGGAGATATTATAATGCACAAGTATGTGCGCAGAAAAAGGTGTGCTTTCTCTTACCTCACTCTCATGTTCAAATAGGAATGCAAGCCAACAGGCTTTGCGATTGGAGAGAGATCAGGCGCAGGACCAACGGCCTAAAGTGTTTATTCGAGGCACGGGGGGGTATCATACCACTAACATACATACCTACTTCGAAATTCTAAGCTGCTACTGAAAATTTCCAATCGACAAACTAAGGGGCCGCTTCCACAAGGGAGAGAATCGCGGCGATATTTTCGTCCTTGCCACGTTTTTCTATTCACTCTCTTTTGGGCCGTCTCCAGAAGCGAGAGAATCCCAGCGATATTTTCTTATAAAATATACGTTGAATCGCCGCGATTCGCTCGCTCATGGAGGCGGCCCCCTTTTTTTTTTTGGATGGGAAATCATCAAATGACTTGTCCCACTCTGGGCGGAGCGGGAGGGAGTGTCAGACTTAAACCGTCCATGTTCCTTCCTCGCCCTTTATGTTCCGGGGCCGCGGTATCTCTTTCGAACAGGCCCGCAACCCCGGCAGGCTTCGGCCCTTGCGGGCCCCTCCCCTTATGCTGACATCTCATTGAGGCGCGCGTGGAGCACGACCGCGCCGTCGACACGGCCTATCGTCACTAGTCGGACGGACGGCTAGCTAGCCCATAGCTAACCGTCCACAGGCCCGCATCTACGGTGGCCGGTAGCCACCACGTGGCCCCCGACGCCCGGTGCGTCTCCCGCGGCGGCCGGGAAGGGAGGCTCTCTCCCTCTCTCGTTCCGCCACCTCCTTCGCTAGCATGACTGCTTCGCAGAAGGAGGTGACGGCTTCCCATTCCGTCTCGATGGAGGCGGCCCCTTAATTACACTTTGCCCAACCAAGTATTCAAACCCAGAACCCCACGCTCAGACAGGGAAATGGAGAAATTATTATTAGGGAAATTATCCATCTTTTTGATACCAAACTTAGTACAACAGGATACATAAACCATACATGGAGAACTTTCCCAGTTGTTAAACAATAACATAGCCTGAGAGAAACCTATGTTTGCAAACATGATCGAGTACTGAATTTCAGGCTGTGTAATACACAAAGGCGAATACAAAATGCAGTTTAGATATTCATCAAAAATAATTTTATATTCTCACATTTTGATGGAAAATACCCTTCTCTATTTTTTATCATGGTTGCGCTCTGAGGAATATACACATAATAATATTTTTTGTTGCATTTTTGAGCGCAACTTATGGTTGCGCTGCGAGGAATCATTTAGTTGCGCTTAGATGGTTGCGACCGATGGTTGTACCATGGGATTGCTGCATTAGACGATCAATAATAATTAACATATAAATGACCCAGAGACGACATTAAAAAAAAAACATTCATTAGGTATTATCCAAACTTGAAGTAAGTATATGAATGTGACAGAAATAATATGCAATTAGTCTTTTTTTGCAAAATTTATAATAACTTAAGTTGTCTATTGCCAAAAACAGACTTTTTAAAAGTAGCTATCTTTATCCGCGCTTTTTGACAATTCCGAAATTATTATTAGTAAATATTTGAATTTGAATAAAAATCTAGGTTATGCTAGGCTATTTAATAACAAGATATATCTAGATAGCATAGCAATATATCATTCGTTTCGTTGCATGCAATACCTTGGCATTTATGTGTCACTAGTAAACTTAATTCAATTAATTACTTAATGATGCGCCTAGAGGCACTAACAAGGTGGTTGTTAGCTTTTGTCTAAGAATTAAGGTATGGCCAGACTGACGACTTTTGAGCGTGCGTTTTATTGTATTTCGACGGCCGCGGAGAAAACAATTAATGTAAAAAAATGCTCACAGTATACCAGGGGGCGTAAAATGGGCTTCAGGAGAATCAACTTCAACCCTCAATACTATGAATCCTATATTGAATCCAAGGCCCAGTCGGTTGGCCGTTACGACGGCGCGGGCCGTGCCGACAGCGCGTTCGTGTTCTATACGCGCGTCAAAGAGATACCAGCAAAAACGAAAGGGTCCGCAAGAGCTGATGCCTGACAGGGCTTCTTTCTTTCTTCTTCTTTCAGATACCAAGGCCCCGGAAAACAAAGGGGCCGCCCCCACGCGTGGGTCGCGGCGATTTGACGTATTTCTACACGAAAATATCGCCGCGATTCTCTCGCTTGTGGAGGCAGCACCAATGGGATAAGAATGAACATGGATGGACTTTAGTCAGCAAAAGTCTGCACTCCTTTCCGCTGCGTCCAGAGCGGGAGGGATCATTTGATGATATGCCATCAAAAAAAAAAAAGAGGCCCAATTAGTCGCTAGAAAGCTGGATGTTGTCGGAAAGGTGCGAATTAAAGTACTTCACGCCAACTGCTCACCGAAGTACTGTTCGCACTTTGGGATGAATTAGCCAAGTACCAGCTGCAAGCGTTGGAAGCTATTGAGCAACGTGACACGGGGCTCATTTACAACGACTGCGGAACAGCTGTAATTTTGCTAATAATTCAGATCCTAAATCCATATAAAAAACACAAAAAAGTGAAAAATAACTTTAGCTTCAGAAGTCGGTGACCTTTGATTGATTGATTTACTTATAAGTTTTTTGTCACCGACTTCTGAAGCTAAAGTTATTTTTCACTTTTTTGTGTTTTTTGGAATCAGTTTTATTTTTTTCAAAAAAGTATTTATTTTTCACTTTTTAGTGTTTCATTTGTGCTTACCCCTTCACAGCGTAGCGGCGTGATGTTATGTTATGAGCTGGTGTAAACAACAGACAGACATGACATTTCAGCAATCCCAGTCTATTTGCTATCATTTATTGAGGAGTTCCGCTGTCTATCTCCGAAGTTCGTCATCAGATCTTCACCAAATTGAAATGAGACCACTTTAAGAAAGTACTCTTCCAAAAACTACCCAAATCACATGAAGTGTGCCTATAAAATTGGAAGAGTTCTCTCAATTTCTCCAGGATCCCATCATCAGATCCCGACTTGATGATTATGGGACCACCTGGGAAGTATACCCTTTTAAACAAAAACAGAATAATTCAAATCACTCCAGCCATCTTCGAGTAATCGGGGAACATACATAAAAAAGAGGTTCCGACGAATTGAGAACCTCCTCCTTTTTGAAGTCGGTTAAAAAACATTTACGAGTACTTCAATCCCCTAACTAATGCTAGTAGCATTTTTTGTTGGCATTTAGTTGGGCCACATACCTCTGGTTAGTTGGCAAATGCATACAATTGGCGGGCAGTTTGCGGGTTGGGCCCAAAACTGATGGCCTACGTGGATTTGCCTACGAAGGCCCAACTTGCGATGGGGCCAACGTGGATTTGCCTAGTACTTGGCCCTTGAACTTCTACCAATGTTTGCTACCGAGCTGGTTGTGTTGAACTAACAACCTTGTGTGAACACTAATAGGGTTGAAATAAAACCAAATTGCTTTCTGATCTAAGGCGCGGGTCATAAATACAAGTGGCGTGTGGCGGTGGCGCGGCGCTGGCGCTTGTGCGGGTGCGCGGGGGGCGAGGTAGTGGCGTCACTTACCTACTCGCCCTCCCGCGCACCCGCGCCACTGCCCATACGCGGTACGCCACTCGTGTATGTCCCGCGCCTAAGCTGGCTAGTGATATATTTACTAAAATTCACTCGAACCCAACCAAATCGTGGTAACACAACGATAGCGACTTCTAATTGGACTACAACGCCATCTATCGAGGTTGGGGTACAACTTTTGAACCTTTACGATATTATCATTACGGTTTCGGCATGAACATACCGCCCATCAAGGATATTTAGTGACGGAATGTCCTTCTTAAATTATCCATAATTTTCAATTTTGCACTTTGTTTACAGTATAAACCATAAATCTCAAATATAAACAAAAATATAAAAAATTTGTTTCGTAAATCTAACAGTTACTAAGAGTTAAGAGAGTACTAGTAAGCTCATACTGGGTAATTATACCTATACCAGTATATACGTATCATCCCTAACAGGCCCATTAAAAGGTTTAAGTTGGACCGATGTAAGTTGTTATCATAACTTAAATCCCTACAAAAAACTCCCAACAGTAGGAATAGATGCAGCAGGCCCGTCGTTAGTTGGCCCAATGTTGTTTTAGTAATTTAAATCCCTACAAAAATCTCCCAACAGTAGGAATAGATGCAGCAGGCCCGTCGTTAGTTGGCCCAATGTTGTTATAATAACTGAAATCCCTGCAAAAATCACCCAACAGTAGGAATAGTAACAGAAGGCCCTTTGTTGGCTATTCGTTGGGCAAATAGTGCATGTTTATGACAATGGGCCTATTTTAAGTTTAGGTTGGCGGAACAACTAACCGTCTGCCAATACATTCCCAACTGTTGGCATAAGGAAGCCAACGGCAATTGCTACTAGGGGTATTGCCCACGTTTAACCAATCGTCAAATGACAAGAAGTAGACCTCTTAAACGAGTTTATTAAATATTACCTAGTGTTTTTTTTTATGTGACCGGTAATTTTAGGATACTTAATTAAATTTATTCGGTCTATTAATATCTAAGAGCTAATTATATGAAAACAGGTGATACAATGTGCTAAATAATAATTACATATGCCTGGAAACCAACTCTCTACCAATTTTTTTTTTTTGTATTATATTAAACTGGTACCGTAGCAATAATTTTCAGAATCTAAAACTCAATAGGTACTTCACGAGCTAATCTGCCTCCGAAAATTAGGCACGTTTACATCACGCATTTATCATTAAACAATAATGCAATGTTTAACTTTAAAGCTAAACGAATCTATCCAAATTGAATCTATCTATCTATCTATCTATTCTATCTATCGAATTTGCCCAAATTCTTTTGCTTCTGGGATCCGTCAAACGACCAACCAATGATATTATAATTGGAATGGAGGGTAGTGTAAGTGTAGTGGTGGTAATGGTATTATAATATCATTGCGCCCAAAAGCATAATTATGAACGTAGTCGAGTGCCTACGCGTAGTATTCGGACAAGCATTTGAATACGACCAAGTGATTTGCCTAGCGTATGAAGATGAGAGATAGTTTGAAATATGAAATGAACGCAATCTAAAGACGCCGCCCAACCTGTACATACCCTAACCTTACTTCAAACCACTATGCAGTTTAAGTTGTTTCTCATAATAACAGGCTGTACCATCAGCAGATTCGAAGGTTTCCAGCCAGTTTTTGTGTTTATAAATAACATAGTATTAATAATATATATTTAAATAAATATGACAGCTACATCTTAGCGTCTTTAAGTGTGTTTAAAGATGTGGAAGGTTTTAAGGGGATTTTTTGATAGACTTTACATAAATTCGTTTGTCTCCAGTATACTCATGTACAGATGAAATTTTTTTTCAACCAACCTTAAACATACGTGATAAAGTTGAAAATCTATCAAAGAAATTTAACAGATTGTAACTATGACATAGCAGCTTGATGTTCAAACGTCTTTACCTAATTATAAAAATAGTTGCCTGCCTTATCGGGATTAGGTCAAACTTCCACCGAGATGTACAAAGCATATGAATAGAGATATTAGTTTCCCATTTTTGATTGCCATAACTACATCCCTCGTGTTGCAGTTCCCGTCCGCTACGTAAATATTGTATAATTATTTTCATAATTTACCTACCTGCCCCTTTCAATACACCCAAACTTCCGTTATAGACTACAAGACCGACCAAACAATCTTCTCAATGACATACGCCTTTCCACAGTTCCCTCAGCATTATATGACTCATCAGTCATCACAAGAAGAAAGAATTTATCGGAGTATGCGTGTTTGTCGAGCCTCGTTATAAGTGCAGTTTAATTGTGAGGGCGAATTTCACCAAACGCGGTCAGCAAGTTAGATCACGTTCACGATCGTATCAGAATTCAATACTAACGATGACACTGACAGCTCTTTAATTTGGTTTAGATGTGTGATTGTTTTCAGTTTAAATGGTGGAATTTGCTCTTATTTATTTATCCCTCCCGATAATGACACACTAGTCGAGGCCCGAACCCCACAGGGGGTGCCCTTAGTGATCGTCATTTAAATGTAAATATTTTTAGTTTGTAAGCCCTGGCTCCCGGCCTTAAAGTAATTTTTGGCCACCCACAGGATAGTTCGGTTAAGTAGTCAAGCAACCTTCTAGAGTTGCAACTACGAGTGGTCATAAAAAAATTATAAATATATTTATTTATTTATTTTGGATTACCAACGAGTCACATTACAATTTTCTTTATACGAAATTAAAACTTGTACAGATTCCATGGTCTTGTAACGCACACTCAATTACAGGTAACCACAGCTTACACATTGTCGAGTATACACATATACTCTAAATACTATTAATAGAAATTAAAATTAGGAATACAAACTACTGAATAATCATGTTATTGTTAAAATTTCCAGAAAATAGTCAACTTAAAACAAATTTAATTTCATTATAAAACATATGAGAACGGGTATTTATCGCGAATTTACCTTTAATTTAAGCCCGACGTTTCGACGTTTCAATTTAATTTCATAGTAATGTCATGACGAATGGTTAAAATTGATAATAAATAAATAAACACAAGTTAAATAATATTAAAGTGTCTCTTAGTGTGCTAATATATATACATTATCAGTGGAAGGCTTTTTTAAACTAGACCATTTATCACCACTGTTCCTTATACTGACGAAATAGCTGCAGTCCCTACGGACTGCAGCTACCTACGTATACATCATAAATCTGTAACACCAGGAGACGGACTCCCCGACCACCTGTGACTCTAAGCTAATGTCGTCACTGGCCACACCGCGGTCAGCTATGTGACCGACTAGCGATGCGGTAATGGCAGAATGCCACGTGTTGTGCCTATTAATGTGGGAGACCTACGTTCTGCAGTGGATGTACTGTTACTGACTAAATGAGCCCCAAAAGGCAATGGAAGAGGGCTATACTTGGAGTTTCCTTGCGTGATCGAATCAGAAATGAAGACATCCGCCAGAGAACCAATGGGACCGCCGTAGCCCGAAGAATTGCCAAACTTTAAGTGGCAGTGGGCAAGGCAATTTGCTCGTAGAACGGATGACCGTTGATGGGACCGAAAAGTTCTGGAGTGGCAACCGCGAACCGGAAGACGTTGCGACCACGAACTCGAAGACCTCGCACTTGGTGGACCGATGAACTAGTGAAGGTTTCGGGAATCCGCTGGATGCGAGTCGCACGGGACCAGTCAATGTGTGTGTGTGTTACCCTTGGGACCCAGGGGGGGTGTATACCTATGTCTAGCAGTGGACGTCTTGCTGTTAAAATGATGATGATCGCAAACGGTCGTTCTTTTTTTCACACTGCTTCCCTTCATAGCAGATCGGTTCTGAACGGGCTTGGACAAACAAGGTCTTGAGTTCTGGTTGATACTTTTACACTTGTTTTGCACGTCTTTTGTTTAGTTGTCGAAATGAGAAAGTTACGAGATGGGACGTAGCAGAGTTTAGTGCTTAGCTCAGTTTAACTCAGTTGTCATGACAACAGCGCCCAAAAATCATACATTTAGCTACGATTTGGCGTAGTATGAAAGATCCGCAACAGAATTTCCGTCAGCTGTAGCTTAGGCCTTAGTATCAGCCTACTTATGATAACGAACATGGAAAGATCATAAATGTAGGTATGGGATTGACATTGTAAGTCACCGATAGTCGTTGTAGAAAAACGAATTGCTTTAATAAATTGTGTTTTTTAAATTTTCTCAATCCGCCCGTTCACATGTTTTATAATGAACGGTAAGTTATTAATATTTTACATTTTAGGCCCGGTATGAGTTTATTTTCCCCTGTTCTGTTATTTGTTTATATTGTATGGCAACGTTTAGGGGTAAATCTGACTTTTCGAGTGAAATCAAAAATAAAAGTAATTTTTATTTTGAGTTCTATTAAAAATCTGGTATCGTACATTAATTATTTTCCAAAATTCTTAACTTTTAGGTAGATTTCCTTTATTTAAAAAAAAAATGTACCTATTGGTATCTCACCTACCTACGGGGATATAACAGTATACGTATGTATATGGGTAACAAGTAAAATTTAGCCACACTCTACAAGTCGCAATTATGAACCGATTGCTTTCAAACTTGGCCAAAAAATCGAAAAGGTCAAAACTTAGGCTAAGTTCGTGATTGGGCGGAACTAAAATCAGTTTTTTGGCCATAACTTTTTTCCTACCTATGTAAAAGTTTTGAACCGTTTTTCATTTTTATCATTTTGTGTAAAAATACGGACAAATTTAAATTAAAACTTTTTTGATGCAACCCCTAAATTGGGGAGGGGGTTGAAATTTCCAAAATTTTTGCAAAAAAAAATCATATCTCCGAAACGATTACGTATCATAATACCTAAGTTTATCTCAACTAATTTCATTATAACTACGGTCCAAAGACCTGCTGTTTAAAATACCTAAAGATCGTTTCACAGACTTTTGTAATAACTAATGAACGAAATCCATAAAGGACTATTTATCTACGGTTTACTCACCTACGGTTTACTCGCCTACGGATTACTCACCTAAAGGACGATTCACCTAACGGACGATTAACCTACTGTTTATTTATAAGTTTTCGAAATAAAAAAATATAACTAAACATTTGAGGGCGTTTCCATGCTAAACTCTTATGAGAGGATTTAAAAAGGGTAAACTTTCCATTACAGGACAACGATTTTGAAATCATTTTTTTTTTTTGTAGATTGTACACATACTTAAGTACAACTCTTTATACAAATCGAGGACGCTGCAGCACCTTCTCCGAAATCTACCTCCTCCTGCAGCTTGCCGTGGGTTTTTTTTGTATAATTATTGGTAATACGTCTTAATAATATAACCTTAATAGTATAACCTGAATTAACACACAACAGACACAATATGTCTTTAGAGATGTTGAAAAAGTACCATTTATACTTAATTATATTATTATAATAAATAAACTATTAAAGGTATTTAGGTCTTTTAAAATATAATTATAGAAATTGATGAGAACTTAGATAAGAAATCCATAATGTTATTATTATTGAGCAAATACTAAAATATTTAAGAAATATTAATATTATTAAAAAATACAATAACGTATCGTTGACTAATTTCGGAATACATTTAAATAATCGATTTTTATCATTTACAATTTATTTTAATGAGTCTAACATCTGCATAATCGATTAACAATTTGCCTAATAAAATGGTACGAAGCGATGAAGATGTCCTAACTATACTCGAGTTTTATTTTAACGTTTATTTTAAATCATAACAATCGTTGCTTCCTTTACTGATCCTCAACCGTATGCAAAACTAATCAAATTGAGAATACTGTTTTTGAACCTGGATTGTTATAGATGACAAGTTTTTGCAGCAGCAATATTAACTTTTTCGTAACATTAACATTATTTAAAAATTCTACTTATAGACGTTGTTTTGATTTAGAACTGCTTATTATAAACTGAATTAAAAAAATAATAATTTAATATCATAATTATATTTTATTTTATATAAAAATCACGTGTCACTATGTTCTTACACGCTAATCTCAGAAACCACTAATCCGATTTCAATGAAATTTTGCGAAAGCCATATAGGCTTTAGCTAGGATAGTATCGGACCCGATAGGTGACACTGTTGATAGTGAATTGCGAAGCCGGGACGTTAGGTTCGGACAAGTTAACCCAAAGACAGCAAAATAATGTATGTTAGTATGTATGTAGTAAGTTCAACTTAAAAGGTAGTCAAACAAAAACAACAACACATTTGGTAAACGTTTTTACATTATTTATTGTCTAGAAAACAAAAAATTAACAAAAAAATAAAGTTGTTAAAGCCATTTTACGCTCTATTGCTGGTTCATTGAGTAACATATTACGTAGGCTTGGTTTGGTTTAAATCTTTAGTTCATCGTTTAATTCTTCTCTGTGTAGGGGTGGGTCCTGATGTACTCGAGGGCCCTCTCGATGTACTCGGGGATGGGTTCGGGGGCGGGGGGAGTGGGGAGATGGGCACCCTGGTGACAAAAAAAAACAACATTAGCACTACAAAATATAGAAATACAGGTACCTACCGATAACACATTCTCAGATGATACAAAGTCACAAATAAAGCCGCTATCGAAGCATAAAGTCTGAAAGTTGATATTTTAAGATTGCTATTCAAATAAATAAGTCAATGAAGCCCGAATATGAATGAATAGGTATATAAAACACATACGAAATGATTTGCTTCTTTTAATGCTGACCAACCTGTTAGCTATATTTTAAGTATTGCTTCTTGACCTTTCAGCCTATAGGTATCTGCTATCCAGTCAAAATATCTCACAAAAAACCGGCCAAGAGCGTGTCGGGCCACGCTCACTGTAGGGTTCCGTAGCTTCCCAGACCATTAAAAATACCAACATTTTTCGTCAGCAAAAATAACTTTGTTTTTCATAGTATTTGTATGAAAAACAAAGTTATCATTTGCGTTTTTTTGAAAAAGTGCTATATAACTCAAAAACTATTCAACTCATCAAGTTGAAAATAATTTTCCTAGAAAGTTCATATAAAGGTCTACTTCTGTGATTTTTTTCATATTTTTTAAACTTATGGTTCAAAAGTTAGAGGGGGGGGGGACACATTGTTTTTGACTTTCGGAGCGATTATTTCCTAAAATATTAATATTATCAAAAAATGATTTTAGAAAACCCCTATTCATTTTTAAATACCTATCCAACAATATATCACACGTCAGGGTCAAAATTAAAAAAAAAATCGCTCCCCACTTTACGTCTGGGGGAGGTACCCTAATAAAAATGTTTTTTTAAATTTTTATTTTTGCACTTTGTCGGCATGATTGATATACATATTGGTACCAAATTTCAGCTTTCTGGTGCTAACGGTCACTGAGATTATCCGCGGACAGACAGACAGACAGACATGGCGAAACTATAAGGGTTCCGTTTTTTGCCATTTGGCTACGGAACCCTAAAAACACATGACATTTAACGGTCTCCAATAAAAGGTCAAGTAAGAATCATGTTTGAGATATTGTTCTGAGATCCAAAACATGTCTAATTATTCAAATGACCCATCAAACCAGTTACACAGACAAATTAAAATAGGTCAAAAGTTGATTCCTTGAAGCAGAACTCATCAATTATTGTGCTGACAATTTGAGTAACAAAATAAATTTTAAAACCGTCAAGTCTGTTTTTCTTCTTGATTATCTATCATATCTGAAAATTTAAGCGTTACTGAGTGTGATCTATCACCCATGAATTAGGGATTAGCCATCACACTCAGTAACGCTTATATTTTCACTAATTTTCGAACAAGAAATGTTTCAATTTTGTACACTAAGTTGGCACCATCTGTTCTATGTTTTGTTGATTCTGATTGATTCATCTTCTGGTTAAACTGCTGATAGGTTTACAGTCTACACCTGTGCCTTACTCTGTGGGAATAACAGGCGTGAAGTTATGGTAGATCCTGTGTTCTACTGACCTGGGGTTGGTATCCGTTCTCGTTGGCGGTGTAAACTAAGGAGAAAGTTTCTCCTTCAGGGGACTTGAAGCTGTTGGAACCCTGAACCTCCAAAGCGACTTCGTCCTGAAAAATAACAAACATAGTTTTAATAACCATCTTAATGAAGGCTGTCAGAGAGGTACTGGGAAGAAAAGGAAGTCTTTGAAATTGCAAGATAAGTTACCTAGTTAAGTTTAACAAAATGTCTGACAAAGTGTATAAAGCTTTCAATGGCTTTCTTTTCTATACCCTGATACAGAAACTTTGACCCCCATATCTCCGTAATAAGAAGGTTCCTAGGTATGGTGTAGAATAAAAATGATCGCAAAGAAGGGGAGCATAAGAGACTTTCGCCGTTGTGAAGAGGATTTTACACCCTTTAGGTACAGTTAATCCATATAACATGAAATCTGTGATTATCTAGTACACGACAGTAAAAGTAATTGATGAGAACATGAAGATAATTTTCGTGTGTAATTCACAGATGAAAATAGACATTACTTAACATCATAATCACTGTGAACTGCACGTCACTCAACTCGAACATCACCTATGTCTCCTCAAAAAATATCCAACAAAGGTACAGCCATATGAGCACTAATATTTGTTTATCTTAGCAACTTTTGAAAGCGATTTTCTCTCTATTGAAGTTTTTTATTGTTACAAACACAGTTTTTAGTAAGTCACGTTTCGATAAAGCTTGTATCTATCTCAAACATTGCAAAAGTTATTTTATCAAAAAGTGGCATTAAAATTTTCTAAATTATACAAATAATATAATAAGTTAAGGTTTTGTATGTTTGGATGTAGGGGCCAATTTTCGGAACTTCGGATCCGATTACGATGTTTTTTTACTTATGGTTAATTGGAAACGGTATCCCCGAGTGTTTTTAACTTTATTTAAAACGTTCTCGGGGCTAAATAACAGCTGATCGAGCCGATCTTTAGGTTAAGCCTTGATTTGTCTGTGGATGGGTGACCACCCTTACATACCGAGTTTCCTCCATGCCTCGGAAAGCACGTTAATCTGTTGCTCCCGCCTGTCATTTGTCCATCTTTGGTAGTCGTTAGTCGATAGTCAGTGGCCCAAAAAGTCTGACAACCAGTCTTACGAAAGTATCGTATTGCCCTGTATTAACTGGGTTGTGGAAGTCAGATAGCCAGGCGCTCTATATAAAATACTGGTATTCAGCTGTATCCGGTTAGAATGGAAGCCGAACCCAACATAGTTGGGAAAAGCCTGGGCAGATGATGATACAAAGCAACGGATGTAAGGTCACCTTTCCGAAGGACTTGAGCGAGCCAGTAGCCTGTCCGCTGATGCCGTTATCGGTCTCGTAGGCCCACTGGTAGTTACCATCGGGGGACTGAGAGTAGTCGTTGCGCAGGACCTGAGCCGACTCGTCGACGGATGTGGCGTAGGCACACGCGAAGATGCAAACGGCAACGACGAAGGATTTCTGTGGGAAGCAATATATTTTTTGAGAATTTGTGATATTTTTGATGGTATGTGGTAAAACATGGCTTGAATCTTATTTATAATTATTACACATCATACCTTGTAGGTAGTGTACACATCATTGTCCTCATAAGTTAAATATTTTAAAACAAAACAGTTAATCAATCTTCCAGTAACAATTTTTTTAAACCAACGATCTGATTGCGGAAAAGGCTAGGCAGATGATGTGGTCTGTTTGCAGATGGATGGACAAAGATTTTATTGGCATTTTAGAAGAACTGCGAGAAGAATTTATGAAACTGTGAAACTTTTTTTTTTTTTTTTAGGATGGGAAATCATCAAATGACTTCTCCCACTCTGGGCGGAGCGGGAGGGAGTGTCAGACTCTTACTGACTAAAACCCATCCATGTTCCTTCCTCGCCCTTTACGTTCCGGGGCCGCGGTGTCTCTTTCGAACAGTCCCGCAACCCCGGCAGGGAAAACTGTGAACCTTTACTTTGTTATTTGTAAATTTTAATTTTATGTTATAACTCTTTTATGTTATTATTGAGCTTTCAACAAAAACACCTAAGTATTGTAATTTGATCTGAAATAAATTTATTACATACTTATTATTAAAAACAAGAAAAGTATCGTAATAAAAAGAAATTAATTTCACAAGTACAAATTAATGGCTATGTCAGAAACACAAAGTAAACAATATGTAATGAAGAACTCAAGGCAATGTCCTATTGAAATGAAACAAATGAGCAATCTGACATTTCAGTATTGCATCAATATTTAGTAAACCATTCACTAACGCACTAACTACATCAGATTCACTACTAAATTGAGTTCGTATCATTATTTATACATCAGTAACGCATACTAAAAATCTCGGAACTCATCACATTTCATCGGTATTGTAAAACTTTTATTGCAAGAAATGATTACTTTAACCAAATCATTAGAAATTGATTATTTTGAACTAAAAAATAAATGCAAACAAACTTTTTACCGACGATTTTAAATCACTAATTAATTGTTCACTTTAATTAGCACACGAAACAAAATCTTTTACGAGTTCATCGCTGTCTGAACTTACCATTTTGATGTTGCTTATTCGAACTGCTAAGTCAATCTAATGCTGGAGTAGAGGTCTAAGTTTCTTATATACGCGATTCCCAGGAATATCGAACATGAAATCATACCTACCAATAACATCTCTGGTAGGAAAGGTCAACTTTTGCTTTTTTATAATCGTCTTATCGCCAGTACGTTTGACATTTTCGTTTCGAACAAACGAAAAGCTTGTTTTTTAAATAGTTAAAAAAAATCTACATAAAACGTGGAATCCTATATTTGTCTGAATATATTAAAGTGAATTACTATTATGTGATGGTTTTGGAGAGGTAGATAGTTTCTGAACACCTATCGTCTTATTAGCGAGGCAGTTTGACTTGTTTGTCGAAAACATGGTAGAAATATGAATTAATACGTGTATCATTTGTCATTGCAGAAAAGTGTTTTAAAAAATCGAGCTAAATTTAGAAAAAGTAAGTACAATCAAATAAGCAGTACCTTTGTACTCATTTTTTATAATGTGTTTTCCTGTGTTGTCTACTGTGTGTACATAAATAGTTAAATAAATAAATACAATCCTGTAACGAAGACTTTGCTGTATCGTTGTCAATTGCAATTATACAAAATTATCGTGTTATTATTATAATTTCGATTTATCCACATTTTCATACAATCATTAAGACATTAATAATTCCTTCACCGACATTATTTTACATTTCAAAAGAGACGCAATCTTGTTCAATGCTAATCATCGATGAACGATTGGGTGTCCGTTCCGATGGCGCGGCCATGACGTTTTTTTTTTGAAAAATTATGCCATGATTTTGTAAAAAATTGTAAAAGTAGACTCCCAAAACCATAAATTTGTCAAAGCTATGGTTAAAAAGTTATAAGGGTTTGAACGTGGCCGCGCCATTGAATCGCTCCGAACCGCGCGGCCACGGAGATCTATAAAACTAAGCATTGCAGAGACCTGAATGTTTGCTAAGTAACAGATAGATTTTGTAAAAAAAATTTGTAAAAATATAGAAAAAAATCCTGGGCTTATATTTTAGGAGCTGTAAGACGCCACGCCATGGCCGCGCCATGAGGAAACCGGCATGTCCTAGAACCAAACAATTCGAAGACATGTGACATCTACCAACCCGCGTGGTAGATTATAACCCATCCCCTCTCATAGAGAGGAGGCCTGTGTCCCAGCAGTGGGAACATTGATAGGCGGATGATGATGATGATGACTTACCTTTGCGCACTAATGTATTTGTTGTTAGTAAATTTCAACCGCTAAGTTCTCTCAAACATTACAAAATATGTAACAGCCTATACAGCCTATTAATAATTTCATAGTTGAGCCAAGGGTTTCGTTAATCACCTAGTGGGGTAATGGTTAACACAGAATAGATAGGGGACAAAAGGTCAGGTGCGTATTGGTGCGTTTGTGTTTGTATAGTTGCGTTCTATATTTATTATTATTGTGTGCACGTCATGACTTTGCGACGAATAAATATTTTTTCTTTCTTCTTCTTTCTTTCTATTATTGTATAAAGAGATGACGCTAGATGTCCTCTATAGTTCCGTCTCTTTCCCACACGAGAGTTTACTTAAAACAATTGGTTAGGTACGTAGACCTCTTCTCATATATGTATAAAGGACGGTATGAGCATTGATCACCACGCTTGCTCAAGACGCCTAGACGATTTCAGACTTATATTAATTATAAACCACGATGTTTTTTCTTCGACGATGTCGGTAATGTCCAAGATGATCTTAGGCAGTACGGTCGAACAAGTAATTTGGTTAAAGTTTAACCCACAAATTATATTGTAAAATGGAAACCAAATAGCTTGTTCGATCGTACATAAAAAGAAAGAGGTTCATAGGTATTTGCCTAAATTTGAACCTAAAAACGGAGGCGAGGCTTCTAACTACCAGTAAAAGAATAACGTGTCCAACTTGGCAATAACCGACGCCATTTTCGACATTTTCCCATAATGATGGCCCCCCTGAGACATAGGATCAAAGTGTTTCTTTGATGTTTCCTCTCCTCTCTATAATTTCTTTGTCTGTTCATGATTTGTGATGTGACTGAGCGTTTTCGTTTGTAAGATGGAGCCTTCTGTAGCTATCTAATCTGTGGTCAAACCCGAAGCTCCTACGTATCGACATTTTAATGAAACAAAGCTCCGTATGACCTGAATATTATCGTCATTGTTGACAACGTTACTAAAGCCCTCTTTATTACTCCGTATAAACCGAAACAATGGTTTACCATAATGTATCTGTCTGATTAATACCAGTATCGTTGCATATTTTGCCCAGTTTGAAGTTTGTTCAAAGGTGAACTTTGATCTTTTTCTGACCTTGTCAATTTTGAACTTTATTGAATGGATTTTGAGAATGTATTCGTGAATACGAGTATTAGGAACTTAAACACCTAAGTAGAAAAAACAACCACATATTAATAACGGCACACCTGTTTTCTCTGATGTGTTAGGCAGAATTATATCTATATTACCTACACCTGCATTTCGTTAGTTATATTTAAAAGTACTTACCTACAATATAAAGGGTCTAAAAAACCTTCTAACGAAGCCAAAAGGTACTTGTTCTCCTCGTCATTGTGATTATTTTTTTGTTCTACACCATACTAGAGATATTGGGGATCAAAGTTCCAACTTTTATACAAGTTTTTAATGTATAATTCTCACTTTAAACACCTTCACGACCTCGTACTGTTCAATCCATCCATCAGCACAATGTTTTGAGTGCGTTACATTGAGTTTTACCACAAAACATGATTTTAAACCAAAAAAAGACTTTTCCCAGCAATAATTTTTGGGTAAAGTTACTTAGATTGATGTACAGAATGCTTGGTTGACGGTTTCGTGATGAGGTGGTTTGCACCCTGTATATTGCAATCAACCTGGTGCAAATTCAGCTCCAGGCTACTACTGTAAATTTTCTGAGGGCATAACCCTAAGAACTGGTTGCCCAACCTGGGTATCGGACTCAAGACCTCACACGCCCAGCAAAGCGCTTGCAAAAGATCAGGAGAAACGCCCCCGGCATATGTAAAGGCCTGGCTTGTTCGCCAGCCCCTCCTCCTCCTCAAGTCGTGCTCCTCATTACTGAGGGTCGTGATCCTCCCTTGAAATCATTTTTTTCCTGACGATGTTTCGCCATCTCCGTATCCTTGGCCATGAAAAGCGCATCATGAAATTTCGTTTCGAGAGAAGAGCTTATCTGGACCATCGCAAAGGGCTGCGACCTCTTGGTCGTTTACCATACACCATGCCGGTAACCACCCAGTTGTTCGAGGTTTATTACCCAGCTAGCCAGCCCCACTCTCATCTTATTTCTACCGTTTAAGATGAAAAAGAAGTATGCAAAACCTTAAAATATCATATAATATTCTGTATTTAGGTAAAAAATGGGATAAACAAGTACCACCCTAGCTTTTATGACCACTTTTCTGGTGTAAAATATATACAGAATGAAAAGGTATTAAAAATAAAAACATTTTAGTACATTAACGCTGTTTGTACCGGACTAGAGCTGTAATGGTCTGAAAAGCTTCATTTTTAGAGAGCACCTTTTTTGCAAGTACCCGCTTTTTCAAACGTGACCGGTTATTTTTCGGATAAAAGACATCTATAAAATAAAATGGTTGCTACCTAATAAAATGTACTTAAGACGCTTGCGGAGCATGCGTATTTCATACAAACGTAATACCAAAATAATTTGTAAATTAAACATATTCCTAAGGTAGTGTGTATTTATTTCGATTGAATTACAGAATATCTAGGTTTCCAAATATATATTTTGATTGGACACTGATTTTAACAAGAGTTATAAGAAAAATAAGTTTTCTATAGAAAATTTAAATTCCTCATATCTCGTCTTTGCATCACTATTCTCTCAAAAAACATATTTGGGAACATAGATATTCTGTAATTCAATCGAAATAAATACAGACTACCTTAAGAATATGTTTGATTTACAAATAATTTTGGTATTACGTTTGTATGAAATACGCATCCTCCGCCGGCCCCTTAACCTTGAAATTCTATTTGACTATGAATTATACATTAATTTGTATTAATTATGTTAAATAACTAAACTAGATATATAATATGTACCTATAGTTAAAAAGACCGGCTAAGTACGAGTCGGCCCCTTGCATGAAAAGTTCCGTACCATCGTAGTAGGAGAGCCCCCTTTAATTTCTAATACTGATGAAAATTTACTATGATGATAATTTTAATTAAACTTTGATATACTTTTAATTTAATTTTAATTTATAGTATCAATTGTTTTTTATTTTTAAATTACTTTTACTTTATTTTAAAATTATTTTACTTCCAAATATCTTTACTACTAGATTAGTTCACTTTGTACAACGTTCGATTTTTCTTTTTATGTACATAACTATTCTGGAAGGCGCTGGTGTCTGTGATACAATGATTTTTAATCATTAATACAGGCACCAACGATTCATTTTGTCTAAAATGCTCATTTTTATTTGAAAATTATTTTTATGAAACTTATATGTGTCTTTTTCTGATATAAAATTATTTATTTATAAATTTATTTTATAATTCTATGAATATTTCAACTGCGACGGACTTCGCTGCATTTTAAATATTTATTTATTTAAAATGCAGCGAAGATAATTTAAATAAATAAATGTCGCTGGACATTAACACACAGCGCCGTCTAATTCCACACTAAGCAAGGCTTGTGTCGTGGACACCAGATAGTTGTTATACTACATATATACTTTTTTGTTTGTAAATACATACTTATTATACATATAAACATCCATGACTCGGAAAGAAATGTCCATGCTCATCACACAAACATTTGCTCCATTCATGCATTCATTCATTCGCATTTTCCTAACTACTATAAATCTATAACTGAGAAACTGCTTCACGTACAAAATAGTATTGGTTCTACATTCAGTTACTGTTTAAACCAAACCACGACTATCGCAAATTCTACATTTTGCAACTAGTGTGATAAAGTCTAGATTATCAACGCAACCTGCCATTATTCTAATACCCAAAAAAACTCCAACATTCCTTGACTAATTTACTTGACCCACGACCCGACATAGTCTAGCGAAGAACACACTCGGTCACCTTGGCGCATACACTTTCATCCAAACCGCAATATGCTAGAGGGAAACAAACAGTTAAAATAATATTCAAGTAATTTATTTCATTTTAATTGAAAAATTAGTATAGCCTTTACAGTTTTTTTTTAATTTAATTATGTCGGAAGAAGTTTGTGAAAAGGTTAAATAACTTCGTCTTTTTTTGTAGCGGATGGTACTTTTTGTTGTTAGTTTTATTTTCGAGCTTTGTAAAACATTTTTGTTAATTCTAGTGATATATCAATTTTTGGAAATACTTATATATAATGTTTTATTCACAAGGTTTCCATAAATTAATTAATCGTACAAGAATTTTGGTGTCAAACTTACTGAAAGTATTTTTTTTTATTCCAAGCAGTAATGTCCACTTGTAAATATTATTGCAGTATTTTTATAAATGTAATAATCCTTTTTATTATTACTAAAAACTGATAATAAACACAGGTCTTATATTTTTATTAATCCTTAATTCGACAATGTCCAGTATACCGTACACACCTTTATTTTATGTTACTTTCTGAAGAACTTGGCAATGTCGATTATACTGGACATTCAATTTCTAAAAATCTAGATCTAATAGATTTTTTTAACGATGGTTCCTGGTTTTAGGAACATCTAACGATACAAAAAAAATTAACACAGTGTTCGATATTTCAATATTTTTTCCTCTTGCCAGATTGAGATTAAAAATAAAATTAAAAGTAGTAGATTTAAAAAAAAAATTGCTCCGTGACTCATTAGCACACCCAACGGCATAGCACGTTTTAATATTTTTTATTCACGTGATGACATTAATACTACATTTCTAGCATTCTAAATTCAAATCATTTATTAATAACTAGCTTCTGCCCGCGACTTCGTACGCGGATCCTGTTGATTATGCCAGCGAGAACAGGGTCGTCAAAATCGAAGATCTGAAACGTCTGATGTCGAATTCTAAGAGCCCGGGGACGGGAAAATAACGGATCTATCCAACCTGAGCAACACATACCGTTTGTTTCTTTTTTCCATTTAACAGCTTCACAAAAAGTACAATTTTGAACCATACCTCCGATGGCGGAATATGTGACGTATTCAATCATAGGAGTATATGTAAATGCACTCCGTTCCTTATCAACCCAAGGAAGATCGCCATGCCCCACGGTTATATCTTGAGACACATCCGATTCTTTAGATGATGTCGACATTTTGTTCAGAGAATGTCGACGTCTTTGCGCTCTTCTTCTGTTGTGTGCTGTCTTGTTCTCTCACTTTCTAACTGATCATGAATATTTTGTTGTGTGCGTGTTCAAGGCAATAATCTCGAGCAGCAGTTAGTCGCGCATCACGTCCATCACTCGTATTAAAAGATTTGTTAGTAGATGTGCGAATACGCTGAGAAATCAAGCGTGTTTCTTTATCGGTAAACGTTTCCGATTCGCGAGACAATGCATGTCGCTCACGATCAGCGGACAGTCGCGCATCACGTTCCGCACTTGTCTCTAGAGACTTCGTAGATACGCTGAGAACTCAAGCGCAATTCTCTATCCGTGAACGTCTCCGACTCGCGAGACAATGCATGACGTTCACGATCAGCGGTCAGTCTTCACTGGTCTCTAGAGACCTGGATGTAGATGCGTAAATGCGCTGAGGCTTCGCGATCCTAAGAGGTTTCCACGGACCAAGTTGCAGCCTGATGTTTTCGAACAGCATCAAAACTCTCCTGACGCTCTTTGGTAGATTCTTGGGATCTTATGATCCTCAATATTTTAGCTCTTTCTAAACATGGTTATAGTTTTGTTGTGAAGATACCTGATCAATTAAAATTTAAGTGACTGCTACCCTACGTTACCGGGTAGGCTCCCGAGTCACGAAGATAAATGGAAAAGGAAATTAAACATTCAAATAACATAAGCCCGAAGACATATTTATTCGATAAAATAAAATAATAAATGGGAGTTTTGGCCAGTAGAGTCAAATCTTCAATGATACTCGTATACCATCGTCATCGAAAATCATTTTTCTAAACTGTAATCGCCTTCACTGCGTGGATGTACTCATAGCTTACGTTATTTTATAATTATACAGTGAAATTAGTGGTAGCTTTGCAATAATTTTCACATCAGATGTTTCTGATCTTCGATTTTTCATAATTTAACAGGAAGTGCCCATCAGACCGAGCAACTTTTTCTAAGACGTCATTCCTATATGTGTTATGGTGTAGCTGGGCTATTGGAGTTCCACAACAGGTGTCCCAGATCTTCGATTTTTATAAGTCAACAGGGAGTGCTCATCAGATTGAACATTTTTTGCTAAGACGTCATTTCTGTATGGGATAAGGTGTAGCTGGGCTCTTGGAGTTCCACATCAGGTGTTCCAGATCTTTGATTTTTATAAGTCGACAGAGATTGCTCATCAGATTGAACATTTTTTGCTGAGATGTTATTCCTGTATGTGTTATGTATAGATAGTGTAGCTGGGCTCTTGGAGTTCCACATCAGGTGCTCCAGATCTTCAAATTATTCTCTCAGCAGAAAATTCTCATCACGTGGAACAATTTTTGCTATGGTGTCATTTTTGTATCTCTTATAGTTTAGCTGGTCTGTTGCGGTTCTGCATCAGGTGTTCAAGTTTCCAAGATAAATTATAGCCTATATGTTGCCGAGACTTAATATCTATACAACAAAAAAATAATCATTCCAATCCGTCCAGTAGTTCCGAAGATTGTACAAATAAACAGACAAACAGACAGATTTTTTTTGGATTCGGGCTCTATTACTGTTTCGAAGCCCTCCTCAATTATTATTTTTTAATATATTCAATGTACAGACACAGTTTTTTTACTCTTTTATTATATGTAATATGTCACCGTAAAATTGTCAAACACGTTATATTACAATATAACGTGTTTATCTATAGCGATATTGTAAACTCTCGAATTATTGTCATAATCGGGACTTGGGGCACCCCCCCGTTAGGTTAGTTAGGTTCCTTTAAACCCTGCACTCGGAAATAGGGGCCCCCAGCTCCGTCGACTACGCTTTTTAGGGGAATATAAAGGGTTTTAAGGTTAGGTTAAATTAATCGATATTTCTCAAGAATCGTACAGTATCTTTTCATGAGAGTGGTACCACTGGGCAAGGGGGACCCCTCCTTCCTAACTGCAACTGGAAGCCCCACGTCAATAAGGTATGCAATAAAATAAATAAAGGAGACGGAAACGATTACATACATTCTTGGGCCCTGGATGTAAGGAGATGAAAATGGTATGAATCAATAGATTCAGACTTATCAGTCCTTCACTGAAAATTCAGTAAGTTTTGACAATCTGAGAGCCGAGTTATTTGAGGTTTGGTAAAAGTGAGGTTATGTTAAAGTCTCTATAAAAGAGCTGATTACTAATCAAGTTTTTTAAGCACTAATGTGTGTACGTCCTATACGAACTCTCAAAAACGTCAGCGTTAAAAACCGTGTTAGCCTCATACTACGGGTACCATGATTCTGTGTTGAGGTACGGTCTTATTGCCTGGGGAAACTCAACAGACAGTCAGAGAGTGTTCATCGCGCAGGAAAAATGCATGCACCCTTTTTCCAAAAGTTCAAGATACTAACCTTTCCATGTCTATACATCTTTGAATTCGCTAAATTTGTGAAGAGTTATTTAAAAAAGCTCATGATATATTCCCAAAAAGTAATAGGCATAGACATAGAATAGTCTTGCCCATAATTCCTAGGACAGCATTATACAGCAAGAATAGTTATGCAATGTGTGTTCGCATATTTAATGCTATACCTGAAAGTATTAAAAGCTTACGAGTACCAGCTAATAAATTTACAAAGTGTCTTAAAGTATGGTTAGGGGAAAAGAATTTCTACTCCGTAAGTGACATATTTAATAAGAGATTGCAAAATTAAGAACAACTGTAATAAATTATCTAACCTTTAAGATTAATATTAGGGAAAATGTATCAAGTTTTATTAATTAACATTGAAATATGATTTTAACAATAATTATAAGCCCAAATGTTTGCATGTCACATTATTATGACTAAGTATTATGGATCTGGAATATTTATGTTAAGACCGAAATTGTACCAATACTTATAGTAAATAAACTGATTTGATTTTCCCTCCACACCGCGTGAGTTGACTACCATCGCATGCATTTCATGAAAAATAATGCGTTTTATTGTAAGCAGTATGTTCATTTTACAATAATTTGAGAGTTTACAATATCGCTAGAGAGATTACAGTATAACGTGTTTGACCATTTTACGGTGACATATTCAGCGTGTTAGGTTAAACGAGGGACATATTGAGGGAAGGTATTCAGTATTCGATTCTCAATCCAAATAAGTAAAAAACCTATAACCTTAATTTTTGACATTATTGTCTAATTAAATACATTACTCATGGACACTGAGCGCGCAAGTAGGTGTCACGCGGCAAAACACGTGCCGGCCCTGAGCTCCGTGCGCAAACTCCGCCCCTTTCCTTTGTAATGTCCCCGATGCACCGACAGGGCACATCCCCGCGCAAAAATGAAAAAAAAATGAAATGATTACACCTAGAAAGGTCATTGACCCGCACACATGTTCTGCGATAAGCGCATGGCGCACACGTTGCGAAACTTAGGCGAAGTTTTTGGTATGGATCTATCTGTTATGTACTAGTGTTTTCTTTTTGTTCATATGTTGATTAGTATCATGTAAGCATGGACTATTGCGGGTTTGAATAAGTCCCTCGTTTAAACTAACATACTGTATATATACTAGCGGACGTCACGCGGTTTCACCCGCGTAGTTCCCGTTCCCGTGGGAGTACGGGGATAAAATGTAGCCTATGTTACTCAGGGTGAATGTAACTTTCGAATGGTGAAAGAAAATTTTGGAAATCGGCATACTTAGTCGTTTTTGAGTTTATTTATTACAAAAACAGAAAATTTAAAAAAATCTTTATAATAGGTACTAATGTAGATCAAGTTCATCATAAAAGTTTGGTTAATCGGTGATCCCCAAACTAGACGTGCGTTTTGTTTCTTGGGAAGTGTTTTTTTTTAGAACACTATTCTATTATTACCTACTATTGTCGCACTTCTTCATGTAGTGTTAAAATCTGATCTTTTCATCTGGCTAGTCAAACACGTTTTAAAAATAAAAACAAAAAATAAGGAATTGTCTAGTTTTTCTTTGCTTGTGTCTTGAATCACAAAAAATGTCAATTAAATTATTGATATTAAATTACCATATGGTAATTTAATATCAATAATTTAATTGACATTATAACAGAGAATATTCTCTGTTATAAAAACGTTAGGAAGATGTGGTTTTTTGCCAAAAATATAGCGTTAATAGGCGGCAATACACTAGGAGAGCTCTAGGATAGATAATAATTCAGCCTTTCTAAGTTTCTAATACCTAATGCACTATTAATAAAATTTGTCAATTTCCAAGTTTCTAAACGCTACCTACTTCTATTTTTCGTTTTCGAAATGTGTTGTTTTTCTTATGTAATTCGTTAGATGAGGAATTCGTCAAAATGTTGATTAGAACGAGGGATAATCATGATAGTAATTAATAAATTAGTCTAGAATATTTCGACGTTTGGACATTGCGTTGCATTGCGGACGTAGTCGGCAATAATGTTTCGTCAAAAAATATTTTTTATACTAATGTTTGTTTATATTTAATGTTTAATAACCAAATGTGCCAGAAGCATTATTGTTTTATACTTAGTTATTCTCGAATTTATGAAGAACCATAAGTATTCGGTGGTGGCAAGTAGATTGTGCCTAAAATTATGTAAAATGATTAGGTACAGAATTTACCTAAACACGGAACGTTTGCGTGATAGTGCCAAATATATCTCCCGTATACAACAGATGACACAAAACTCGGTAGACCTTTCTTTACACTCATAGAAATAAAGTATCCCTTTAGAGAGAGAAAAAAACCATTTGATTTAAAACGCCGTATTGTGCGAGAAAACGGCGATGACATCCTATAGAAAACAATGGGGTACAGTCGTGATCACCAACATATTTACACTTTCCTAAATTAAAAAGTTATTTTTCGCGAGAAATAACGATTGTAACTTGGAGATAGGATCTTTTTCATAAAATTATAATTTTCAGAATGTTACGTTCGTAACAACAAGAAATTCTAATCGGAGCAGTAGGAGAAAAACACTTTTAAAAGTTGTTAAGTGTTTATATATTTGTGCTCGTGACTGTACGCCAGTACCCCCCTGTACGGGACTATTGTAGCCCATGATTTATAAAGTTTCCGCTTTAAGCACACCGCTGCTACTTTTCTTTCGTTATATTGGCCATTTTATGGGTTCTTCAGGGGATCTGCAATTCGTGACCGAGATTCATAATTTACATATTTTTAGGGGAAGCAGAAAAGACATGAAAGTTTAATTTTATTTTGTGTTGTGAGGGTGTTTTGTTGAGGTTGTGCCGTCAGGGTTATTAATATTTAAATAAATTGACACCATTCGACACAATACGCGCTGTGCCATAGCCATTTCATACAACTGACGAATAGCAATCAGCCAATTTAGCAAAGAACATTTTTTTCTAACCTTACGTAGGACTTTTTCTAGTCATAGAGGAGAGGCTCACTAGCAACCACTGTTGTCAGGCTAATGAATAATACAATACAGAACTTTAAAAAGATGCAAACAATGTCATCTCATTCTATGATGCAACAACATACATAACGCCTGAAATCCCCAAAAGCGTTAGACAGAAGTATGTATCTAATAATTCACCCACATTTTAACAGTTAAGTATGATTACGTTCTGTATAAAAGGTGGCTAGTCTATTGCCATCAATCGGGCATAAATCCAGACTGCATGGCTCCTACTTAGAAATTCCTTAAGGCAAAAGTCAAATCTCGTTTGAAATACTGTTAGAATAAAGTTCTAATCAGCTTGTACTATAAAGTGGTTGATACGTCAGTCACTGCGGGCCGAATAGTGCGAAATGAGTGGTTTCGATCGATTTACAAAAAATCTATTGATTGGATTAAAAAAAAAAACACTATCATGCTAATATGTTGCTTGTAGAATTATTTGCCAAAAAATCAGAATGATCGCATGTATTTTAGTATGGTTTTTACTCGTTAAAAGAAAGTTTTAGAGATAAGTTCGTGATTTTTTTCTATCGATTAAAATTCGTTGCATCATGTTTTCAAAACACTACCATACTAACATATATCCTGAAGAATATCATATATTTTTCTGGTTTTGTTTATTGCAGTGAATCATTTACTTTTAGGCATTATAAAACTCATGATTAGCTCATGTAATCGCCTTAAGGAAAAGCCCAGTAACATTCATCCGATCCGGGAATCGAAGGCCGTGATTGTGACCACTGAAACAACGCGGCAAAAAAGCCAAGCTCTCACTTTCCATGATACAAGCTTTGTTGAAAAAAAAACCTTAAACAAGATGTTCTATCATGTTAAGTTATGTGCAATCATTGCAAGAGCGTGTCTTATTAAAACAATAATTCACAACGACACGGTGTAAGAACCAGGTATTAAACATATTTATCATACTTTGTATTAAAATAATAAATATTTGCAAACTTGCATTTTGTAAGATAAAGCGAAGGAAACGCTTTGTCTCGCGAGACCGGAACAAATGTATCATGATGAAATTGAAAAGAAATCTTTGGGAATTTAGTTTTTGAAATTCCGGTAGCTTTGGTATAGAATAAGGAACTTTATAAGCATTTGTAGCAAGCTCATAACATGACATATTATACATATCATCATACCTATTTCCTCAAAGGGTCAAAGATGTGAATCATCATCATCATCATTTCAGCCGAAAAACGTCCACTGCTGGACATAGGCCTCCTCCAAGTGTCACCACATTGACCGATCCCGTGCGACTCGCATCCAATAGATTCCCGCAACCTTCACCAGGTCATCGATCCACCTAGTGGGAGGTCTTCCAACGCATCGTCTGCTAGTTCGCGAAGGTGTGAATAGTCATAAATTGAGATATAAGCTATCCTATCTTTCAAGTTGGATCAAACTGCACACGGTGTACAAATTTGATTAAAATCGGTTAAGTAGTTTAGGAGTCCATCGCGGACAAACAACGTGACACGTAATTTATATATATTAAGATTATACACCGTGACTTTTTCGACGTCTTACAACGGCAGCCCTCTTCATGGTTCCGATGCATTTCACATTCATAACAAAAATGGCATTTACGAGATTTAAATACCAATCTAGATACCGTGGTTGCTACTGAGAAATCCCTGATGCAAAACCTAATAACAATATTCCTGACCCGGGACAATTCCCGGGCCTCAAGCTCAACAATCGAACTATAAAAAGTTTAAAAGCCAAAAAAATACTGAAGACAGTTTCCCCGTGACCTGAATGTTGGAAACGTCACATCTTTGTTCCTAAATCAGGTTAAAAGGACCATCTTTCTTTGTATCCGGCGCTCTGACAAGAAATAGTGCCGTATTTCGCTAGCATCCTCATCTACGCATTTTCTTTCAAAGTAATGTAGGTAAGGATACCGAATAAATGTATTGAGGTCTCTTAACTACTCTTTCTTGTAAAAGCTTTAAGTAAATTAAAGTATTCTACAAAAGAATCCCTTCGTTTGTAGTTGCAATTTTCTGTTTTCTTTCTCGAGTTTTTGCTTCCATCATAGAGATTAAAACAGGCAGGGCTATCTTTACAAAGATCTTCTGAACTACGTTATTTTTAGACAGTTTTTCTTATACTTTCTGTTAACATAATCATTCATATGTTGGGGTTGACTTACAGTCTAACTGGATACAGCTGATTACCAGTATTTTACATTGAGCGACTGGCTATCTAACCTCCACAACACAGTTGTTAGTAATCCAATCTGTTAGCATAATAATTCTGACGTAAAAATTGAGGGAAATCCCTTGAACTAGTGAACTGTTTTCTTATACCTGGTAAAAGTTTAGGCAGTTCAAAAACATTGCATGTATTGTTTTTCACTACTTGGAAACAAATAATTTATAGTCATGAATGTTTCAGTTCATTTTATACTTCTTGGATACTCTTTTACCGGTATAAAGACACTTGCACGAAAGGCAATTGCGCGAAAGACACTTGCGCGAAAAGACAAATGCGCGCATGGAAACTTGCGCGACTGGACATTTGCGCGACTTAGGCGCTTTGCACATGGAGCAACTTAAGTTGAGGAAACTATCAACATTTTAAAAGTTTCTTGTAAAAAGTTGATAGTTGCTATAACGTTTACGTTTGCCGCAATTTTATGGCAATCTGTGAGCAACTTTCAAAGCCGAGTTGCTAAATCTACGCAGCGATCAGCGTTCAGTGTGACAATGGATATCGAAGAAGCAGCACTTGCTCTCATTTTATTACGTCGTCGCCGTCGACGGCGCCAACAAAGACAAATTATTCGCAGCAATCGTCGGTTTTGGATTCATCCCTTTTTTCTAGATCGATCCCAATTTATTAACATAAAAGATCTGCTAAAACATAATGATAAATTTAAAATGTACTTTAAAATGACTGTTAACTTATTTCATGGATTGCTGCTAGTATTGGAAAGTGATTTAAAACGACAGGATACTACAATGAGGGAAAGTATTCCTCCGTTCGAACGACTTGCTATTACTATAAGGTAAGTAGGTAATTTTAGATAGTTTTAATCACATTTTTTACCAAAATATTCGAATCAATAACGTTATTCAGGTAATCAGTAAATAACGAAAAAAAAAACTTGAGAGGTGTCAAGGGACACCCGGATGGAACGAAGTTCCTTTCGATTAATTAGTGAAGGAATTGTAATAAAATTCTTAAAAAACAATTTTAAATTACGTAAACAATATAAATTATAAACACACAATTGATTAATATTAATTTAATGTTCATTATTGATTATAAACAATGTTTATAAATATTTAGTTCAATGCGAAATACATAGACGAAACGAAAATAACTGGCTTGCTTTCTATGAGTAGTACATGAAAGGGAATCGGAATTAAAATTTCCTGTTATATTAGAAATTATTTATTTCTTACAAATCAAAATAGATATCATCAATTATATCCGATTCTTGAGATACATTAGTAACTGCCGGTGATACAGGAACATCAGTTTCTGAACTGTGTAAATATGATCTGTTTGAATAATAACCATATTGCGATTGATAATTAGTATTGGGTATATATTTTTTTATAGTGTTCAAAATATCTGTCTGAAGGTCCAATTTACAATCATCGGGTACTTTTTTTAAATGAGGTAGTATAGAATGCAAAAAATCTATGTCAGGGTCATTACCATCTCCCCTTTTTCTTTTCAAGTTATTTGCAATTGTTTGTAACACTTCCCTCTCTTTATCTTCAACTGATGTCTCCGTTTTATTTCCAGACTGGTCTTTTTTAGACGTATTTGAGGGACCAGGATTATCATATTTTGTTGTACTCTCCTGAGAGGGTCTTGTTTTTGAAACATTTAATAAAAATGACATTTGCTGGTAATATTCATATTCCTTTCTGCAATTAGCAGCTGAGCCACTCTTCATGTTGTTCTTTTTAGTTTTTTCTCTATTGAAACATGTTTTCAAATTTTTCCATCGTTTCTGTAGCTCGACAACTGAAAATTGTAAAAAAAAGTATGTATATTTCAGATTTATTTTGTGATGTCGACAATCGTCTGATGTATCTAGTGGTAGTGAATCTGCCTACTAATCCAGAGGTAGCGGGTCCAATCCTGGACAATATAAATGTTTGTGTGCATAAACGTATCTATTTATCTTGGTCTGGGTGTGTTTCCATATAATATTATGTATATCTATATACATAAAACAAAGTCGGGTTAGTTACACCATTTATAACTCAAAAACGGCTGGGCCTGAATCTAGGATTATTGTATTAGCCGGTCCGGCGGTATGGTATATTAATCGCCTTACTAAAATACTTATTTTTTTTTAGGTATTTAGTAACTGGATGTGGCTTTGCTGAATTTGAAAACACATTTGGACGTGGTACTTCAACTGCAAGACGAATAGTCAAAGAAACTTGTCAACTTATATGCAATAAACTTGAAACTGAGTATATACCAGAACTAAATGAAGATCGATTTGTTAATATAGCAGCTGGATTCGAAAAAATAGCTAATTTTCCCAACTGTTTGGGTGCAATAGATGGCAAACATATTCGAATAACCAAACCACCGGGCACTGGATCTCTATATCATAACTACAAGGGCTATTTTTCACTAGTACTTTTGGCTACTTGTGATGCAAACTGTTTATTTACGTTTATCGATGCTGGCGCCTATGGAAAATCTTCTGATTCGACAATATATAAAGAGAGTAAATTATGTAAACAAATTGATGATGGAACTCTTAAAATACCAGAACCCAGATATATTTCGGGACTTCCTAATGCCATAAACTATTGCTTTATTGGTGACGAAGCTTTTGGTTTATCAAAACATATGTTGCGACCTTATTCTGGAAAACAATTGGATTATGCAAAAAGAATGTTTAATTACAGGTTATCACGAGCAAGGCGTTGTATTGAATGCGCCTTTGGATTACTAAGCAGTAAATTTCGAATATTTCAATCTCCAATGCAAGTATCAGCCGATTTTGCAGAAATAATTGTTAAGACATGTTGTATACTGCATAACATGATTCGAAAGCACGAGGGACTACATTTTCATGCAGTGTCAAACACACTTGCAAACACAAACAGTATTATGGGTTCTGAAAGGTCAATTAATACTAGGGATATCCTAAAGGACTATTTTATAAGTCCTGAAGGATCGGTTCCATGGCAAGATTTAATGATATAAAAGGTACTTGTACCTACCTAAATAAAGTTATAAAAAATATTACCTATTTTATTTTTTTCCCTTGCAGGCAAATCTTCAAACGTGACATTACTCTTTATGCCCACTTTTTCCCAAGCTTTTATCTTCTCTGTGCGACTAAAATATTCTTCGGCACTCAAATCCCAAATAGCACGATGTTTTCTTATTTCTTCGATAAAATCTTCTGTGTTCAATGTACCGTCTCTTGTACTGTCTCGGCTACTGTCGTCGGCTTGGTTTTCAGCCATATTAATGCGCACGAAAGTCAAGACGTGTGTAGTCGGCGACGTATTGAGCGGCACTTGACTGGAATGATCGGGCACAGGGAGAGGGGAGGGAGGGTGTGAAATCGCCCGACGCGTTGCGATTGACGGTTGAGGAAACCGGCAACTTTAAAAACCGGTATAATATTTAACAGTTGCTAGTTGCGGCAATTAGGAACTATCTTAGTCATCGATTACAGCAACTGAAAACTGTTGACGATTACCGGAACTCGAAACTCGAGTTGCTATGTGTGCGCGGTTCAATTGAAATATATGTAAACAGCTAGTTGCCAGTTGCCAGTTGCTCCAATAGTTGCTCCATGTGCAAAGCGTAATGGCCACAGAGGTTTACTCTGTGGAGCAAACATAACATCACGCCTTAAATTACTTGGAGACGTTTTTTTTTATTTTTCCGTCATGGGTGTCGTTTTCATGGGTTTCAGGGTCACTGATAACGAAAATGATGTCAAAGTGAAAATCCAAGATGGCGCCGAGGAAAATTTTCTGTTTTTTCATCTTGGGTGTCATTTTCATGGTTTTTGGGGTCGCAGATTATGAAAATGAGGTCAAAAAGAAAATCCACGATGGTGCCCAGGAAAATTTTAAGTTTTTCTGTCATGGGTGTCGTTTTCATGGTTTTACTTCATCTTGGATTTTCTTTTTAATAAATGTTGCTCATTCAGTAGATTCGTCTCAAAATTCAAGGTCGACTCAATTTAGATCGTAATCAACACACAAAGATGAAAAGAAAGAACAACATTATCATCATACTTTTGCCTTAAGCATACTAGTGCCTTATCCCAATTTATTTGGGGTCAGCGCAGCATGTTTTCTTCTTCCATACTTCTCTATTTTTCTTCATCTCATCAGACACTTCTTTTCTTGCAATATCGTTCTTTATCACAGTCCATCCATCGTTTCTTTGGTCTTCCTCTACTGATATATCCGTCCACATTCATTCTCAAAACTTTCTTCACGACATTTTCCTCATTCCTCCGCATCGCATGCCCATGAAGAGAAAGACACGACCAGAAAAATTACGATGAATTCAACCCGTGATTCTAGACGCCCAGTATCGTATTGCCCAGTACACAACGAAGTTATTAAAAGGGCAGATAATAATGATGATTCTAGATTCTGTAATGTACAAATTCTTTCCCGCTTCTTGAATACACCCGCCTCTTCAAAAGCCTGCTTTTTCGCCTTAACAAAATTAAATTAATTGTAGCGCCAGCGCCGCGCCGGGACCCCGTCTTCAGGGAACCAGATTAGTTGGAATCCTACAATTAACTCGCGCAAGGCTCTTATATTGTAAATTCAGTCTGACGCCGCCTACGTGACAGACTACTGTTCAGATTAAAGTGTTAGGCACTGATTGTTGCTATATAGATGCTGTTTTGTAAATAAAATTCAGCTGAGTTTTGAGTATTTAAACCCTTAAAAAATCATCATTCATCATTTCGGCCGAAAGACGTCCACTGCTGGACATAGGCCGCCCCCATTGTCGCCACACATATTGTCCTTATTAGTATCAATTTATCCAGAGATCTCTGAGGTATTTAATTAGAGTTCACTTAATTTGTTTTTGTAATTTCATATTTCTCACAGTCATGTGAAATCGAAAGCATTTTAGTTAAGTCTTATGTTAGCTATCTATCATAGACCAATCTAAACTTGACTGATTGATTTTTTTTCTATGTATAAGTGTTAATTTCTAGATACGAAATTGTAGATAAAACAAATATCAATATATTTTCTTGTAAAACTCACCTTCACCTTGATACTTTAACTGTAATCAATTCTCCCTCTAAAACCAAACAAGGGCCCAAATGTTTTTCAGTAACTGGGTCAAAAATATATTGTTTCCAGACATATTGAAAAGAAACCGCCGCCCACAATACATAACACCAATGCAAAACAAAAACGAAGGATCTCAAGAAGCTCAGACGAAACTATTCACGATCCAAAGTGCTCTATCTCCAAAACATGCTACAAATAATATTCCATAATGAAAATCTGTCTAGTCAAAGTAAGAGGGACCTACTGCGCACGTGACCAGCATGTGTTATAGCAAACAGATTTCGCGAGGATCTAGTCAAATTACATCCGAAATCCACCTCGTCTTGTAGAGATAGGTTTCGTAATGTAAATAAGCTGTCAAGTATAGTTCTTAACTTATGATATGGACTTAGATATTCTGTGCTTAAAAGCTTTTTGGTTGCGTAAAGGCTTTAACATCAAAGTGACATATGTAAACGTGTGAAGATACAAGAATCTTGTTTATTTTATACTTTTGGTGTCTCAAGGTGGGAATACTTTCGTATACTACATATAAAATAAATGTATTTTTGGGACAGTCTTTTAATTATACTTCAATAAGCATTGAATATGATCTACACGCGCATCACGAAGGTTGGTTCGAGGTGGCGCAGATATAGAATACCTGGAAGGATATGGGAGGCCTTTGCCCAGCAGTGGGACATACAATACTATTGAAAAAAAAAACATACTTTAATGTGTATTTTGCCCTAGATGTCATCGTCTACCTAACTGAATGATCTTCCGAAACCCAAATAGTCGCCACGTTTTAGAAAAAATACAAGGAGGTCATGCAAAACACAATGTCACTAACTAGAAATAGCACTATAACAGACTCATAATCTTTGACAGTCGTTACTGGTAGTCGAAGATTAAAATACCTACTGTTAAAATATCGATTTTCAAAACATCGAAAATGGAAATATCAACGACCACAAAACCGAAAATTAAAATAACGAAAGTTTATATTATCGAATGGTTAATTATCCTACGTCCAAGTCTTAACAAGGGGTATCGTATTACCCAGTACTAACTGGGCTGTGGAGGTCAACCGCTCAAAGTGAATTACTGGTATTCAGCTGCATTTGGTGAGATTGAAAACCAACCCCAACATAGTTGGGAAAATGCGAGACAGATGATGATGATGAAATGAAATCTTAAAAAGATTACCGGACACGCTGTATACAGGTGGTGTTAATAAATGATTACAGCTGCTGTATTATGTCATAGTAGGACGAACACAAACTGGTCTCCCTCGTGGTCCTACTAGTACGACAAAATAGTGGGACCACGAGAAAACGTCCGATTCTTTTGCCTATTCAATAAAGAACAAAACATAAGAACCTAATAAATTCTAATCTAATCAGCTCAAATATTGTCAGGATTGTCTCCAAAAGCTAATTAATTTTGTTCCTGTGTCAAGCGAGCTTTTCCAACATTTGTAGACCTAATTTCGTGCGTACAATCACCGTACCGTGAATAAATAAGGATCAAACGCGATAAGGGTCATACTTGTATCATATTTCTTTGATGTCAACGGTCTTATTTGGTCGATGGTCACATTTCTGGAGTAACGTTTTACATTGTAACGTGTAATGTGAAGATTTTTCATTGTGATGAAAGGAGCCTTCTCGTACTGTATTAGCAAAGGCGCTTGTGTGTTGGATTTATTTTTGAATTGTCCTTGTTTTAGGCGTCTATATTTAGAAAAGGTTACTATTTAATTAAAATTACAAACCCTTAGTTGGTACTGCGTAGTATGTGTTCTATTGATGTTTTAAATTCAGCAATGAAGACTTTCATAAAGTGCCATAGTTTTTGACTGTTAAAGAAAAATAAATTTGGCAAGTGTTCCTGAGTTTTTTCATCAGGGATATCTCAGTAGCAGTTTTAGAGGGTTTCTGAGGGAGCTGGTTCGAGGGTATCGTATTATCCGGTGCTAACTTGGTTGTGGAGGTCAGCAAGGCATTCGCTCCATGTAAGGTACTGGTATTCAGGCTGCATTCGGTTAGACTTCAAACCGATCAGAACATAGTTGTGAAAAGTAATGAGTCACACAGTCTGAATTAATGCCCAATTGACGGAAAACCGGTAAAATGTGGTTGTACTATAAAGTACGCAGTAGTGAGCCACAATCTATGTTATAATTAAGTCTAATTAAAAAAGATTTACAGCTAAATACAAAAACAAAATATATAGACGTCCAATTATTAACGGAAAATACTATCTGAAATACTCTGAACAAACACAGGAAAGCCGATTCAGAACCTTAATGGTCTACAGAATCGCTACAGAATTCAAAAACATTGGCAAAACGATCCGTAGAAAATTCAATAAGACTGAAATTGAGAGCCGGTGAAGTAATATCGTGAAAACCCAATTCCCCTCATTAGAAACGCGTTCAAATTCAAATGGGGTTGAAAAAAACCTCGGCGCCTTTTCCGGGCACCGACTGGCGATTGGCTATTCAAAACAATTTTCGAGTCCGATTAGCCAACCGAGATATCGATGAGTTTATATCGAAATTTTATTGAAAAGGCCTGATTGAATTATGGAATGATAAGGCTTTGACAATATTGGGTTTTACTTTGTAAAGTTCACTGACCTGAGAAAGGCTGCTTAAGGTTGACAACCCTAAGCAGGCTTTCTCAGGAGAGAAGAGCATTTAACACTACTTTCGAAATGATGAAGGAATACAGGAGAAAACCGTCATGTCCTAGAACCTAAAATCTTGAAAGCAGGTGATTTATGCTAAGCCGCACTGGGCACGTGTAGTAGATTATAGCTCATTCCTTCTCATAGAGAGGAGGCCTGTGTACCTGCAGTAGGGACATTATAAATTGATTATGCCATGCTCTTCAGTTTAAATCAATCAACGCCAATTATTTAAAGTGTTGGTTTTCAGTGAAATTATAAGTCTACTATCGATTCAGTACAAGATTCAATAGTTATTATCATTTAAAATGACGCAAGCTCTAAAATAACAATCACGTGGCAAGTGCAACGTGAATTGCTGTGCTCGACGATAACTATAAATACAGTATATTGTTTTGAAAACTGTCAGTAATCAAAATGGCCTCGCCGCCGATACACACACGTTCGTGTTCATAGATTTCGCGATAGGTACCGGTTATCCAGTAAATGTTACTGAAGTTAGCCTATTGGCTGCACCCCGCGTTTTGTTTCTTAATCCGCAGACACCAGAACCAAGTGATAAGTTGACGCTAGATTTCATGTCACATGGATTTAATTTGAATAGTTACAATGCCATTAATGACTTCATAAGCCGGCAACCAAAACCTGTGTGCCTTGTACTAATAATATAATGACACCAGCTGTGATTTTCCCATCCTCAAGCGAAAGCTTCAGCAATTGAATGTCAGTTTATCTGATAATGGTGTCGATTCTGTTGTGCACAAACTAAACTTAATTTAGGCTATTACTATCTTTTTCTCACTAATAAAACGAGAAAGAGACGGGCGTAAATTAGAGCTGTCAAATTTAATTCGAACTAATATTTCTATACAAATGAAGCGTGCACGTAAAAACATGTCGACTAAAAACACGGTGAAGCGCAAGGCATAAACTAGTTTGACATTTCTAACTTAGTGCATAGCTATAGCCGTCCTTTTCTCGCACTGCCTTTTAGTAAAAGATAGCAATAGTCTAAATTAAGTTTAGTTTGTGCACAACAGAATCGACACCATTGTCCTATGTGCTGATAGCCTTTACGCTTTCTACGATATACTTGAGCATCCTTATGATATAGATGTCCCCATAGTATTCGGGGGAAGGGCCGAAAGAGAAAAATATCACGAAGAGGCAGATGGTCCACCAAATGCGTCATATGCACTAGGGGAGATTTATACCCGAGAGGTGAGATATCCTGTTGTGCTACCGCATACTCCTGATAATAGTAACTTCATGAGCTTCGAAATATCACGTAAATTAGGTGGAAGATTTTTGTCCTGGACTGACCAAATACAACGTAAGTTTGCCGATGTGGAAACGTGAAACTGAATTTGGAGAGCGCGTTCTTACTAGAAAACGACGGAAATAATGATAGAACACCGGATTACATAGGAAAATGGTAAAAAATAAATAAATGACAGTTTATTCATATCGCACCCGAAAAAACATTACAGTAAAAAAAAAACTTAACACAAAAGAAACTAAATTTGGAAAGCATTGTTGTAAGTGGAATATTGAGGTATGTAGTACAGTATGTGTTTTAAGAACAAAGTGTCAGTATTTTTTTAATTTGTTTTGTTAAAGAAATATTTTAAAGGAGAAACCCAAACTCTATAGAAACTTGGGCCTGGCGTTACAGGGCTAGAATGTTTCCATAAATTAGAGCATTTGGGAAGGTTTCACAAGCCCGATTTTCACATCTCCCAGCAATGGCCAAACTGGTACCAAAATTCAGACTAAGTGTACTTTTTAGATTTTTTTGCTATTTCAGTTATTTCTAAATAGTTCTTAATTAGCTTTTAAAGGAGTTATCTTATAGTTGGTTTTCTTGTTAGTCATTAGAAGACTGATTAATGTTAATTTATAGGAAAAAAAATACTTAGAAAATTGATCTCAAATAATTACGGAAATTAAGCGATTTAGTAGATTTATGGTACATATCTGATTTGTATAACGGCTAGGCCCAAACCCGGGTTTCTTCTTTAAAGAGTATTTAGAAATGATTAGTAAACTTAATAAAAAGCATATGGAATTATTTGTTTCTGTTTTTTATTGGAGCATGTTTCGGCAGCAGTCTGCCTTGTACACTGGCTGGCGTTCATGGTAAAACTAGCTTTCGACCGCAGCTTCTTCGGTGGTTGAAACATTTAGTATTACCGGGAAAATTCCTTTTCATCCCCCCATCCCGGAAAGAGTATTTTTGCTCTTCGATATTAGAGTGCAAAAGCCGTTTTTATCGTAGGATAAAGTAAATTTGAATTTAGAACATCGTGTGCACTAGTATGTGCATTCAAAACATAATTAAAACTATTTACTTAACTACCTCCAGCAGAATTTATCATATTTTTTTTTTATTTGTTAAGAACTCAGACTCGGAACCTTCTTGGTGTACTTTTTTTAATATGTTTGCGCGCGCCATTTTCTTTTCACGTCATATTGTTAACACCTTAGGTTAAAAAAAAGGAACTTGAAAACAAGTGAAAAACCTAAAATGACCACTCATTATATAGCGACGAGGAAGTTTATTTGACGCCAACAGAATTAACTGAATTTGTCAATATTGCGGATTTTTTTTTGCGTTTATTCATTTCCTCGCTGAGGTGGGATGAAAAGTTACGTGTTGCACTCGAGTGCAAAGATTTTTCACCTCGTGCTCTTTTGATTCCCTCGCTTGCTCGGTCATCAAAATTGAGCACGCGGTTAGAAAGCAACTTTGCACTCTTGTATAACAAATAACTATTTCAGAGTACAGGCTTGAGTGCGGGGTGAGGCAGGGGGACCGTCCGGTCCTCGCCCATGTTGTTTAATCTGTACAACATGAATAATCTGATTAGCTTAGCAGAACCGGAATCGGCTGTCATATTCATGGAGTATGCATTAATAATATATAAGTTATGCAGACGACATGGTTCTGTTGAGCCCAGATCAGGGCATTAAGGAAACTGATTAACGTGTGTGAATCGTACGCTGGGACCCACGGACTCAAATATAATGCATCAAAGAGTGAATTCAGGATATTTAAAGCAGGCAGTAAAGTTTACAGCACATTTCCATCAGTTATGCTGGGTGGCAGACCTCTAAAAGGAGTTGCAAATTTTAAATATCTGGGTCATTGGGTCTCTGACGATTTAATAGATAATGCTGATGTAGAACGGGAGCGCAGGTCTCTGGCTGTTCCTGCCGGGGTTGCGGGACTGTTCGAAAGAGATACCGCGGCCCCGGAACGTAAAGGGCGAGGAAGGAACATGGATGGGTTTTAGTCAGTAAGAGTCTGACACTCCCTCCCGCTCCGCCCAGAGTGGGAGAAGTCATTTGATGATTTCCCATCCTAAAAAAAAAAAAAAAAAAGGTTTTCGCTTTTCAGAGCATACAACCAATCCTTTTACACGCGCAGCCTATGAGTGAATTTTACGCAAAGGGCATACACTGGTCTGCGCACACAATATAACAACACGTTCCGACTGTTTATGGGGCTGCCATGTTTTTGTTTGTTTGTTCGTTTGTTTGTGGTCGCTGACTTTGATCGTTTTTCAGCCATCATGCGCAAGAGATGCGTATTTTTGCTACGCCATGTTCGCGCCAGACCAAACACCATTCTGAGAACGTTGGCTGATAGGTGGGGCTCTCCTATCTTGGGGCGGTGGATACAACTGTACCTACGCCGTCAAGTAGACATTCCCCAGGATCGGCGTGCATCACCCAGCTTAGATAAATATCATTAACATAGTTAATAACTTTTCGTTGTTTGGTAACAAGTAATAATAATAATAATAAGTATATAAAAATAAATATCGCTGGACATTAATACACAGCGCCATCTAGTGCCACACTAAGCAAGGCTTGAGTCGTGGACACCAGATAGTTAATAAACTACATTATGTTACGTTTTTGTTTGTAAATACATACTTAATATACATATAAACATCCATGACTCGGAAACAAATGTCCATGCTCATGACACAAACATTTGTTCCTACCGGGATTCGAACCCAGGACCCTAAGAACGTTAGGCAGTCTCACTACCACTACGCAATTCGGGTCGTCAAAGTACATATACAAGGTGGAATATTTCAATGCCACCTGGAGGGAAACTACTCTAAATACTGGAGATAATAAAGTTTCCCCAAAACATTCTGCATTCACGGATTTTCAAAAATTCGCTTGCCACACTGGGCATCTTCATCGTCTAAAATCATAATCATTGTTTGCAAAAATTGATAATATTTAGTTAATTTTGTATAACCACAATCGCTACTTCACAAAACCAGCACAAATTAATTACCTACACATCATTATCGAATCTTCAAACAATACCTCCACAAACAAGACAAAACAATACAACATTGATACGTCCTTTTGACATACAGCTTCCCGCTTCGTTAAATAACAAAGGAAGCCGGCAAACCTCAAAATTAGCCGCCTCTACAGCGAAATCATAAAGTCGTAAATACATATTTTTGCGTTTTCAAAGAGCTTGTATGTTGTATCTCATGACAAAGCCTTTCAGCTTCATTAAGTTCGAGTACGAAAAGCTTTGGGAAAAAAACCCGCCATACTTCTTTCGAAGGGGAATCAAAATTGCCTATTGAAAGCGAACGTTAATGCGATAAATGCTGATACATTGGAGCTCGACGATTGGCTCTTATTATGTAAACTGAGCATACTAATTGGTTGTTGAATTGTATGCACTGGAGGATGAACTGGAGAGGTGAACGGTGAACTGAGCTTCAAAAGGAAATTCAGAAACGGAATTTGGGGTACCACTTTTATATGCCAGTGGAACATTTACTTCAAACATTTTACTTTATGAAGAATTATTTATATCTTTATGAAGAATCATACCATTATGCCTATAATCCTCGACAGTTAGGCAGAGTCATACCTAATAGTACAACATCGCCAGTTCAGTAAAAAAATCTAAAAAATCTTTCAAAGCATCATTTACTTAACTACTTATTTTAACGATTAATATGAGCACTAAGCAGTCTTGTTTGTAGCTTTTGCATTATTTAGGGTTCCAGTATCTAGAGCAATTGCATACAGGCATAATTATGTCTAATCCAATAAATAAAACTCCTACTCGTAACTCTAAAAGTCAAGTTATTAAATAAACTATCACACACCTACACATGCACTATAAACAAAATCGTCCTCTACATTTTATTGCTAAAATAACCGCGACCTAGATATGCGTACACGCATCGGTTATGATGACTAAGTTAGTGTTGCCACACTACCAGAGTTCATCTGCCACCCACTGGCAGATTCCTGCATATATATGATACTTCTCTGACATTTAAGTTGGCTCGAACAATCGTTCGATCAAAACGGTAAACTTTCGTAATTACGTATTGGTGCTAAGATGCAATTCCTGTTAGGAGAGTGAATGAAATATCTTTTTTAAAACAGTAATAAGATTATTCGGTGATCGTCTTGCAACAAAGGAGCTTGGGCGAATCATAATGTCGATGGATTTATTTTTCTTTACAAATTAGAGTAATTGTCGATGTATGAGTTTTTAATAGAAATAGCGTTGTTTGGGTAAACTATAAGTGACAATCGTAGCACCAACAGATTACGTTGATGAAATAGCTCATGTTCCCTTTTTCAACCATTACTTGCAGTTCTTACTATTTATCAACTACTGATCACTTATTAATCAAATTAACCATACATTTGCCGAGGTGTTTTGGCATTACTTTACTCCACGACTCCTTAATAATTAGAAGCTAAAAAGTCTACGAATATTAATAGAAAACATTACATCCTTGTTATTTTTGTGTTAAAAAGTAATATAATGTAATTTCCAAAACAAACATTTGCCGCGAGTTTCCGCGTCGCGTAAGTAATTGATTAGCCATTCAGAAAACACGTTAATTAGTGAGCTATACCTTTCTTAACGCTAACAAGTATCAAGATTAATTAATGAAAATTAAATAGTACAGCTATAATTATATCACAATATTTGATCATGGTAATAATAGCATCACAAAATCAGGTGCAAATTTTCTTTATTTTTATTCAATTTAAGTCATCTTGTGCAAACGCCTGCAAAGAGAAAAAATGGCCAGGGCATTCCAAGTTTTTCAAGCTGGCGATGGGAGTGATCACAAGTAGTGCGGTAGTTGTCACTAACGTCAACCAACTGTCTAATACAATGAAAGGCGAGAAACATTTGAAAGTGAAGCAGTAACTACTCGTGGTATCGATCGTTATTGCTTTACTGGCTTGGGCCAGTAAAGTGAAATATTAGTCAACTCAAATGCGGTACCAACAGGATTCATTTATTTATTTTTCAACACACTTGCTCAAAAAGTGCATTTACGAAGCCTGTATACATTGTTCGAAAGTTAAAAATTACGCACCATACAACGGAACGTGCGGTAAACAAGGTACTCTCACCTAAGTACCTATTTTACCGCACTCCCCCTTGTATAGTACCGTGCGTATTCTTTGCGGTTTTTTTTTAATTTACAAAAAAAAAAGTATTCGACCAAGGAGTTTCACATTACGAGAATAAATAGGCTGACTGATCGAACCTCATAGGAAGTGCTTTTCCTCAATACGTTTGTCTCACTTTAATACAAAAGAGTAAGTGAGATGAAAGATGTAGTTCTAATTTTCACCACGTGCATGTGGCGCCATTTGCAAATTCGCGCGGGCGTGCCATTTTCATAGAAACGTCAAAGATTGTTGCGACTTTCCGACTGATAAACAAAATAATATGAGTTCAAGCGAGGAATCAGATGTTATTAATATAGAATCAACTCCACGTGAAATTTTGAATGAGGTGCAAATTGCAGAAAACAGTTTCTTGCCGCCAAAATCGCGAGAGCGCTATTTAATAATTTACAAAAAATTATAGCGTGGTTTTAATATAATTAATGAATAATTTTCTCGCAAATGTGTTGAAAAACGTTGTGTGACACGCTTGCAGAAATTGGTATTTACAAACTCGTGACTATGGTAAGCCTTCGACTTCATCTCAGGCTTACATTCGTCTACTCGTTTGTAAAAACCAACTTACCGCACTAGTATCATAAATAACTGTAACAGTTTAGTTTATGTACACACTACATACAGAAAAGAAGAAAGGAATAGAAAATAGGTACAAAGTAGTATTTCTTATTTCTAAAGAAATCGCTTCCAGCACACCTGCGAAAGGAGAGTACTTAGATAAAAAGAGATGTAGACATAGTATGTAAAAGTTGAGAAAATAGAATAAATACAAACTTAAATCAAGTAAAGAATTTAAATACAACATACGATAAACCTAAGAACCTAGCCCTTATCCAATTATGTTGGGGTCGGCTGCCTATCTGACCTCCGCAACCCAGGTATAAGTACTGGGGAATACGATACTACTTGGTTAGACTGGTTTTTGACTTTTTGGCCACTGGCTACCTGAAACGACTGGCTAAGATCTACAAACAACAGCTGAGACCAGAGGCACGGAGGAAACTCGGTATGTACTGGGTGGTCACCCATTCACTCTTAACTGTCTCGATCGAAAGCTCTCTTTATGTCTCTCCCGAGAAGATTCGCAGCGAAATAAACAAGCATAATGATTAGGCAAATGACACCGAGGCTACGCGAGCGGTACTATGCACACTTTCGCAGGTTACCAAAATATTGTAATCCCAAATGATTCCTCCCAACATTCGTCCCCATTTCATCTTTCCATCACCAGCTATTAGATTTGCTCAGAATTTTCCTAATAAGTCAGCAGAAGGTAGAAGGTGCATAATAAAATGGCCGTGTAATTTCGTGTATCGCAATTCGTACATTAGTGTGGCAGGTGCGAACGTTGCCGTTTCGGGAGAAGATTCTGGAATATTTTACATAACTGCTTCGGATCTTGATTTCGAAGTGTTTTTAATGGTATGGAAGATTTAAAAGGAGCTGTTAATATAAAGGGTGACTGGTAATGTGTACGATACTTAAACATGTGATTTGACTCATGATAACAACATGATAGCATGTTCGTCTTACTGGTCAAAATGTACTGAAAAGCTGATATTTTTTTCGCGACTTCAGGTTTGGTCCCCTAATAAAAGTTGTTTGTTATCATGAGCACAATCACGTGTTTTAAGTATCCGTACACTAGTTGCCAGTCATCCTATAGAATTAAATCAAACGGAAGACATTTAAAGGTCAAGCAACTGTTCTGAACAACTGAAGGACTTGCAGTCATCGATAAATTCGAAAAAGATTTCATAAAGTGGAAAGTATATTTTGCAGTGCTGGCTTCCTTTACCCAAAACAATTATTTTTACCGATGAGATGATTTGTTCACAGGCATTTTTTTTCTCTTTCATTCTGCTTTATGAATTTTAAGCGCCTGTAATGAAAAACTATACACTAAAAACTATGACTCATTAATACGAATTAAGAACAATACAATAAGTCATACGTTACAGCAAATTATACTAACCAATCATTATAAAAGCGGGAATCTGGCTCATTGCCTGAACAGCTGTCAATAAAACAACCATTCTCACAGCTGCAGCAACACTTGTTTACAATCCAAAATTAATATCATCGATGATAAACACCATGTAACATTAAGTACATATGTATATGTCACCGTAAAATTGTCAAATACGTTATATTGTAATATCACTAGCGATATTGTAAAGTCTCGAATTATTGTCAAATGAACATACTGCTTACAATAAAACGCATTATTTTTCGTGAAATGCATGCGATGGTAGTCAACTCACGCGGTGTGGAGAGAAGGAGGGGTCCTTGCCCAATGGTACCACTCTCATGAAAAGATACTGTACCATTCCTGAGAAATATCGATTAATATAACCTAACCTTAAAACACTTCATATTCCCCTAAAAAGCGTAGTCGACGGAGCCCCGTTTCGCGGGGCCCCTATTTCCGAGTGCAGGGTTTAAAGGAACCTAACTAACCTAACGGGGGGATGCCCCAAGTCCCGTTTATGGGGGGCAAGAGATACTTCCGTATGTTCTGTTGACATTACTATACAATAACAATACGTTAATAATTCGAGAATTTACAATATCGCTAGAGAGATACACGTTATATTGTAATATAACGTATTTGACAATTTTACGGTGACATATACATCGTGTTGAAATGTATAGTGTTGTTTAAGTACGGGAATAAACTATCAAACTGAACAACGTTTTTCCATGGTAACCTAAAAATAAATCAACTGTTCCATACAAAACAGCACTCGACTCAAATGTATTGAACAGCTGAAAATGTTTTCGTGAGGTCGATGTTGGTCATCCACCATAGACGCGGGCCTGTGGATGGTTAGCTATGGGCTGATGACGACGGGCCGTGTCGACGGCGCGTTCCACGCGCGCCTCAAAGAGATGTCAGCAAAGTGAAGGGGCCCGCAAGGGCCGCAGCCTTCCGGGGCTGCGAGACTGTTCGAAAGAGATACCGTGGCCCCGGAACATAAAGGGCGAGGAAGGAACATGGATGGGTTTTAGTTAGTAAAAGTCTGACACTCCCTCTCGCTCCACCCAGAGTGGGAGAAGTCGTTTAATGATTTCCCGTCACAAAAAAAAGGGTCGGTGTTGGTCATGGAGAACACTAAAGGAGAAGTTGTTTAATTTGGTGAGCTGTACTCATCATCATCATTCTGTCGCCCTTATTCCAATTCATATGGGGTCGGCGGTGGCGTCTTTTTCTTCCATACTTCTCAATCAATCGTCATCTCATCAGAGAAGGTGTCTGATGACACCTTCTTTCTTGTCATATCATCCTTTACACAGTCCATCCATCGTTTTCTTGGTCTTCCTCAAAACTGACATAAAGTACTCAAAACTTTCCTCATGACATTTTCCTCAGTTTGATGGTCTGTTCCACACCCTCAGATATGGCCACGCATTGCTATACACGCTGCATCATCATCCCTTTCCCTTCATTATCGGCACGGATGTCTCAAGCCTCACACAATGTATGTAGGACCCGTTTATGAGTACGGACAGGAGACTGAATCGAAAGCGCGCCAGTGGTGACATCACGCGACCTACTTACCAGTCTACCCCCGCCATGGCGTGCTTCTACAGAGTCCTGATTTTAACAGCTCACCGCAAGGACCGAGGACGATATACTGGGACGGATCGCAGCGGAGTTAAGACGTCTTGAAACTGTACCCGTTTCATTGTATACCCATTGTTATTGTGTGAAAGTGTAATGTCAAGTAATTTGTTTTACTCAGTGTAGTAGGTATCTGTTTGAAAAGAGTAACCATGGAGTTTCTTGCCGGGTCTTCTCCATGGAAACGACCAACCCGAACCGTGCACCTGACAATAAACAGTGTATCGCATCCAGTGAGTTTTCATAGCATGAAACCCGTCTTTTGCCCACATAATGGTCGAGCCTAACGAAATATATCCTGACAACCTGACATGTATATTGACGCCCATATCCATTGTTCGTGAAAGGTCAAGCACTACGTTTAGTTAGCAATCATCCAATCAATCTGCCACTTAGCTATCTACTGCTGGATCTTTAGGTACTTATCTGATCTGTGGGATAATTCAATAAAACTATTCTTGTCTTAAGGCTAGGTTGAATTAAAAAGTCAACCATCAGAAGTATGTTCTTGATGAGTCGAGCTGTAAAATTGCAAATATTTATTGCTAGCTGATGATCATGGGCTTCTTTACAGATACCTATAAGAATCTTGTTTGTATGGAATTGTTACATCACCAAAATTAAACGGATTTATATTTGAATATACGAGTAAGTACATCTGGAGAGGCCTATGTCCAGGTGTGGACTGCTGTCCATGAGGCTTGTCAAAACACTCAAAGTCCCTCAAGACGATCAAATGATTGTGATAGAATGTGAAGTCGACATAAAGTATCTGAATATTCAAAACACAACAAACAGATCTTTGATAGTTGTATGATATGGCTGTAACCATGCTGTTACACAGCAAATTGTCCATTTGATGGACAGTTAATATCTCTGAGTTCATAATACAAATTCACAATAAAAATATTTTGTATGTAATGGTACCACCATTACATACAAAATATTTTTAAAGCTAATAGTGCAGAAAGTTTACATATCAGAACGGACGACCGCATTATCTTAAAACTGTTATCAAAACATTTCCTGACACTTTACGTAATGATACAACGACACAATTGTTATTATTTATGACAAAACTGATGACTAAGATTAAAACGATTTACTTCCGTAATTATTTTTGATATATCTGTCCATTAGCCAGCTGTTTCGTCGCCAATTTTAGAGTGGTTGTTAATAGAAACAGAATGTTGCCAATGTCAATGGCAGGTTGTGAGGCAAACCACTGGCAATGTGCCACTGTGTAGTTGCGGTGCTTTCGAACCTAACACGCTAATGTCAAGTGATGTTCACGCATTTGGTATTAGGCTGTTGTAGTTTGTAGCTGAAGATTAACGACATGTCGAAAGGCACTTGTTCTCCCCGTATTTGCGATCATTTTTGAAGTGAAAACTTCTTTAGGTGCGTTGGGCACTTTTTGAATGAACAAAAATCATGGAACTCGCGTGACCGTCACGTAAGCTTTTCTTAGCACTCGTAGCCAATCCGTTACGGATCGGCTACGAGTGTACCACCAATAATTTTAGTAAAGTAAAGTTACTGAGTTTGATGTACAGAATGCTTGGTTGACGGCTTCGTGATGAGTCTGTATACACCCTGTTTAAGTAGAACAGACCATAGTTTGATTAACGTAGCGTTCAATCTACTGAAACGCAACTTGTCGCACTAGCTTGGCATCACTTGTTTGTCAACTCGTGTTTATGGATCTGTTGTCTCTCGTATACAAATTCAGAAATTGTGTGTGTTTGTAAAACACGACAGAGCACTAGTTAGATAACCTACAGCTTGTTCTTTAAGTACTACTTTGCGAAGATTTTTGTATAAAACGGCATGCTTCACTTCCACCATTTTATTTTATTGTCAAAATAGCGGCTACACACAAATTATGCAGTAATCATTAGATGGAATCAAAACATACAAGTTTTGTATGAGACAAAATCTTCTAAAGCGTCACGTTATCGAGATGCGAGGCCACTAACACGTTAAGTTGGGCAAGCCAAATAATTCAAAGCCCTTTAAATCTAAATTCAACAGAACTTTCCATCAAATGCCTTGCAAGCAAGATTCACTTTGAATGGAAGCTTTATCCAGAGTCCACTCTTGGTTCAACGGCCTTTATCGCCCCGATATCGCTGCTACGTACTTCACACTATACAGAATAAGGCTCCCGTTGCATATTTTAATGCGCAACCGAATGCGACGAAGCGTGAAATGGAAATCTTTCGGGATCGTAACTGCCTGCCTTAACTGCAGCGCAATATCGGAATACTGTTTTGGAAAAAATATGCTATCAAGGATATTGCCAAGCACTTTTACAATATTCTGTGTAAGGGATTTTTAAATTAATTTTAGAGTTCTGCTGCGCTGTGAAGATGGTTATGCTAAATACGAGTACGTGGTCAAGTATTTGTCAATATCAGATGTAAATTGATTTTAGGAGAATATAGATTTTACCTACAAAGTAGATGATGAAGCGGACAGATGATGAAGGTTTTAAGCATAAGCATAAGGTTCAAATAGCTGTGAACGACAGCAGTGGAACACATGGGCAGGTACACTATTAAGTTCAATTAAAAACAGCTTTTAATAACACAACACATCGGCCCCGTAATATTTTATGTCCTTTGTTTTCTTTTCAGCGTTAATTTATTATTTGTCCTGTGTGAGTTCAATAAAGACTGTTTCTGCCTTTCAACAGACAATAACATGGAGTATAAATAAAATGCACTAATAAGTGAACAATTAGGACTTATCATTAAATACCCGACTTCCTTCCACTTACTTAACATAAAGAGGCTATTTATGCCAGGCCTCTCAATTTGGCCAAAGCACCTATATCTACATAATATGAAGGTAAGTAGGTGCTTTGGGCAAAATTGTACAAGGGTCAGGAAAGTACAAGTAAGTACTTTTATTTGTATTTCATATTATTTATATACTACATGTGGAAACTTGTAACTGGCCATATTTTGTTTAATTAAGCTATTACTCACTGTCTGTTTAGCTGTAAGTTTTCCTAAAATCGAAATAAATAAATAAATAAATAAACATGAAACCTTATCTCGGAGAAAGATCTAAGTATCCTACAAATTAACTATATTAGGTGTAACATAAAAAACGCAAATCCTCTCGTGTGATATCTTACCAAGCGGTATCGTATTTCCCAGGTAAGAGTTACCCCCTCTGTAAGACTTGTTGTGAGACTTTTTGACTACTCGTAACTTATATACCCAAGAGCTCTTCCCAACCCTAATTCATATCACAAATAATTAGCAGTTACTAATAATCAACTTTTCCAATAAAAACACTATTCCCTGCAATGCAACTAACGAAGGAATCAATAACATTTATTTTTATTTTTATTTTTACTTTATTGGGACATTAAACAGTTACACATTACAATGAAAGTATGACAGATTAAGCTTAAAACTAAATAAACGTGTAACCCACACCAATATCCGCGAAATAATAACAATAGAATAGTTAAATGCGTGCATTAATATTCAAAAATAAAATGAGACTCATATGTAATTTTGGGATAAAAGGTATCAGATGGCTACTTTAAAGATTCAATAGCCATCTTTTTGAACTTAACGTGTGTAAGCGCAAAAATATCAAGCTCGATAAAATGTGTGTTATACGTATCTACGATGCGTCGGAGAGGCGCCCTTGCGCCAGCGTGAGTTCTACACCTTGCGGTGTGGAACAGCTGGGGCACGCGCGCCCCCCGGCGCATCGCAGTTCTAGGTACAATGTAACATAAGTTATTAGTGATATCAGGACAATCAAATCTGTTATTACACAGACCATGCAGCAACATGGCCATCAGTAGGTTGCGTCTAGACTCCAAGCTTTGAATGTTGTAACGCTTTAATAATTCAGTGTATGGTAATTTTGACTTAGTGCATCTATAGTGCATAGAACGGAGATACTTTTTTTGAACCATTTCAATTCTTTTTATATAAACATCAAAAATGGGACTCCAAATCGGTACTGCGAATTCCAATTGAGAGCGGACCAAAGCTTTGTATAGAAGTAAAAAGGTAGACGGTCTTTTAAAGTCGTTAGAGGATCTCATGACAAAACCAAACATTCGATACGCTTTGTTAACAATATTATCAATATGAAGATTAAAGTGTAATTTTGAGTCCATTACAATCCCAAGATCTCGAATGTGATCAACTCTTTGTAGACGGAAACCATGAAGACAATATTGAAATACTAAAATGTTTTTGTTTTTTGTGAAAGTGATTGCATTGCACTTAGGTAAGCTAAGATGAAGTTTGTTGGATGAACAATATCGAGAAAGTCTATCAAGGTCCTCCTGTAGAAGTAGGCAGTCTTGTGTGTTTTTACACGACTTATAAATCTTTATGTCGTCTGCATACATTAGAAATTGGGAATGAATGAAGCATTTCTTAATGTCATTGATAAACAGAGTAAAGAGCAGGGGCCCCATGATAGAGCCCTGGGGCACCCCAGAGGTGACAATAATTGAGCTTGATTGGAAACCATTAATGACTATCTTTTGCGACCTGTTAAATATATAAGCTATAAACCAACGCAGTAAACTGCCACGGATGCCGTTGTATGCAATTTTATCTAGAAGCAGTTTGTGGTCCACCTTATCAAAAGCTTTCCGAAAATCTGTGTACACAGCGTCTACTTGAACCCCTTCATCCATATTTTTGAATAGGAAGTCAGTGAACAACATGAGATTAGTATTTGTCGATCGTCGTTTGACAAATCCATGCTGCTCACCAGCAATGAGGTTGTGAATGTGAGAGTACACCTCGCCATGTACAAGACTCTCGAAGAGCTTCGACAAGGTGGACAGTATAGAGATAGGGCGATAATTTTCTATATTGTTTGCGTCATCACTCTTAAACACTGGTGTTATATGTGCCCGTTTCCAAACATCGGGAAAAGTACCTTCTCTTAAACATTGATTGAATATAATATGAAGTGGTAGGACAATATTTTCTGCAGTTTTCTTTATAAAGATGGGTGGCAAGCCATCTGGACCAGCACCTTTATTTATGTCTAACTGATTTATTGCGTTAAGTATGACATTAACTGGCAAATAGATTTCAGAGATAAAGGGTGAATTATCAGCGTATGTGCTAGGTGGCTGCCACGTCTCGGGGTCAAAATTGGAAGGTTCATAAACGGAGGTAAAAAAAGTGGAGAACATATTACATATTTCTGTTGGATCATTTGAGTTGTGATTTCCAAGAAACATATTCGCTGGAATCTGCGCCTTACCCTTCTTGTGTGAAACGTAAGTCCAGAAATGTTTAATGCCGAGCGGTATACTGTCTTCGACTGATCTCATGTATTTTTCAAAACAAGTGTCACATTCAGATTTAAAACGTTTACGATGAGAAGAAAAAGTAACGTAGTCTGACGCATTAAAGTACGTTTTCCATTTCAACCAAGCTTTTTCTTTCGCTTTGAAAATACGAATGAGTGTAGGTGAGAACCACAACGGAAAATCAGAGTTCCTGATGCGAGACAGCGGAACATGCCTTTTTATTATACTATAAATTTGATCATAAAATGTATTAACCGATTGTTCAGCAGAAAGGTCGTGAAGCAATTGATTCCAGTCCAACATGCTTAGCTCATTATTAATTAATTCATAGTTAGCCTTAAAAAAATTATGTCTCACAGATAAATTGCGCTTCATTGGCATAAATTTAGCAACAAAAGAGGTTACTACTGAAAAAGGCGGGTGGTAAACATCAAGCGGTAGCAATGGTGTACATGCTTTTGACTCACAGTCAACGTTCGACAAAAACAAATCCAGTATACGCCCTAGACTATTTCTCAGTGTGTTATATTGAGAAATATTAGTTAAAGAAATAAAATTGCATAAGTAAGTACCCAAGACATCGGTCGGTTGTGGAACAACATAGTTGCATCCAGTACGATCCAGCCAGTTAATGCCGGGTAAATTGTAATCGCCTGTAATGTAGAATGCTTCAGTACTAGTATCATTGATAATGTCTAGTAGCTTATCAAAATGTGATGTGTACAAAACGTCTGGTGAACGGGGCGGTATATAGGCTGCACTTATAATATGGCGCTTTGTAGGGTGCGACCCCGGCAGCTGCACCACGACGTGTTCAATATCAGCGTGAGAGGGGCGCATCAAAATGTTAGTTGGTCGTAATGTGCGCAGAACGGCTATCAGTACCCCACCACCGTCACGCTTATCCGTGGTGCAGCGGTCGCGGTCGCATCTAAACACTGAATAACGGTCGTCAATAAACTCAGCGTCTGATATGCTTGGCATAAGCCAAGTCTCCGTGAGAATTATTACATCATAGGAAAAAGACAAAATATTCATAAATAATGTATGTAGCTTGGTACGCAGTCCTCGACAGTTTTGGTAATAAACAGTTAAATTGTATTTATCCATCGAAATCAGAAGAGATATATATGTCGTTACCAAAACAAAGCCTGGAGCCCATAACAATTAATATAATATCTGACTTAAGCAAATTAGAATATGTTAAATGAGAATACTCGTAGTAAACACACAACGTAATAAAAGTTTTTAGTAGTCGCAAATATAATTGAAAAAAATGTAGGTAAGATGATAATATGATTCCAAATACTTTATAGTAACTGTGTATTATGTGAATGCCAAAAATAAACATTAATGTTAAATTGACAATTACTATAAGAATTTGGATATGCATACAGGTTATTACCACAAAACAAATCAGATATTTATCAAAATCTAAGTTAAATGCACTTATATTGAGAAACGTGGGGGTAATCGTAACACATTTTAGACTCACATCGTTAGAACGAAAGGCGTAAACAACACAGAGTAACACATTAGCCAGAGAACACAGACTATTTGGCAAACAAAATAACAAATTACAAAGTAAGAAAAGGAAAGTAAGTGGCACTTTTACGCAATTATAGATATACATTTTTAATAGTTTATCCAGACACTTTATTATAGGGTTTGATTTTAGATAAGTCTTTCTCGGAACGAATAGTGAAAGCCGCTTCGGTGATGTCAGCACGTACGAGTATAACTCCGTGTTTAATCCAGACAAATCGATACCCGTTTTGTTTTGCAATCTCCTTTGTATGACGAAACAACTTCTTATTCTGTAGTGTAAGATGTTCGTTGACATATATTTTCTGTTGTGGATTACCACTCAACTTCAGTTCTTCTGATGTGATTCCCTTTTTGAGACGCGCTGCTGCAATGAAGTTATCGCGTAGTATTTGGCCGGAAAGTTTGACGACTATGTTTTTTGGTTTGGAGGATTTTGGATCCATTAGTGGGACACGATGGACAGCAATTACGTCACGAGGTGATAACGGCTGCTTGATTAAGATAGCTATGCTTTCAAGGATTGACATTAGATTTTCGCCACGCTTTTCAGGCAGATTGCTTATCTCGACGTTACAGTTTCGGGATTTCTGTTCTGCAGTTTCCAACTTTGCCTCTAATGTTGCAATCCGTTGTTGCACTACTTCGGGCGAAGAAACTTTGTCCTCCAGCTGCGTCACACGAGAATCAAAATTCTTCAGCTTCACCTCCAGACCATCATATTTGTCGCTAATGAATTTAATGGACGACTTCACGTCTTCAAATTTGGAGAGCAGTAAGGCACATTTCTCATCTTGTTTTATTAAACAGGTTTCGAGCATAGACTTTATGTTTGCCTGGAACTCCTTAAGTTCGTCACGCCAGTCCGATTCCTTACTGCATGCTAGGCCTCGGCGAAATGTGACGTAAGGAGGAGGAGACTCCTTCTCAATTAACGATCCATCAACGCTCATTTCACCCGATTGCGGTGGATTGTCGATGTTACTAATTTGGTCGTAGGTGCTGTTTACAGTATCCATCACTTTGTTAATAAGTCTCTGTCCGCGACACTACTCTGTGCTAATGCAGGAATGCGAGTTTGAGCACAAAAATCTGCCGATAACACCGATGGAATAACTTGTCACACACGCACAGTTACGCACACTAAGTTCTTATTGTGTTAAGTTCACAGCGGGTGAGGACGAGACTACCGGTTTGCTCCGGGGCGCACGACGGAATGAACATTATTCCTAGAATTATTGAAGCGTTGCACGTAGGTACGATTAGTGCCCAGAGCACAGAGACACTGAAATAATAAACCAATCGCGTACAGATGCCAAGACAAACAATATGAACGCTAATGAAAAATAATCAACGCAATTTTTAATAGAAAACTTCTGTTCTTCGGTTTTCCTTTAAAATGTGTGTTGTTTCTGGTTTCGGGCAATGAAAAGGCTTTTATTACAGTAATTAGATTACGTAACATAACATCACCCGTAAACCCCGAAAGTTAAGGCAGAGGTGTACAACACTCACGTTATGTTGTAGTCTAAATGTTTGTGTTCGTCTTAGTGCGTCGTATATTTATTTTATAATATTGTATGCACGTCATGACCTTGCAACGAATTAATATTTTTTCTTTCTTTCTTTCTTTCTTTCGGCAGTTATGTTTAGTTACTACGAGGACAATTGCGATCAACCAGGTGCAAATTCAGACTATGGTTGCAACTAACAAATTCTTGATTGGAAAACATGATCAGCAGTCGCCACTACTAGACCAACGAGACGAGGCAGTCTGTTCTATAGTACTAATTTTGCTAAAATACAACTTCGGTACTCCTACACATCTAAAATTCGTTATCGGTCAAAATGAATCTTCTATTTTAACAACCGTTAGTCTACGTTTTCACATGGGGGCCAGCCTGTTGCCATCAAAGGGGCACAAATTCAGACTCCGTGACTGCTACATTTTGCCCGACGCGGGGATCCAACCTAGGACCTCATGCTCAGAAGTTGCGCTTGCTATCAATAGACCAACGAGGCAGTCTTCAGTTATATTTAGTACCTACATTTTGATCTACATTCAATAATAGGGAATATGCATGTAATTTCTTCTTCACTTAAATCAATTAATTACACTATTATCAACCCAAGAAAAGTATTAAAAGTTAATTTCAACTACTGCTTGTCGCTTAAAATAGTAGATTATTGCACCGGGTGCCTAATCTAATAGGCACGAGGGCAATATAAATTACTTAAGGCGAGGTGCATAATCTGCTTTTCTTTCAACTCTTAGGAATAGTAGATAAAAGAAACTCATATCAAACAGTTAAAATAGAAGTTTCTATAACACTGTCGGCTTCATTTAGAATGTTTTCCGGAGTTAATGTGCCGCTAGATGATTCCATTTTAATTCGAAGCCGAAGCACTCAAAATCAGATAGTATCACACTTTATCGTTTCCAAAAATATTGTCAAGCAAAATTAACAAAGTTCCCGCCAAATCACTTTTTTAAATTTCTTTCATTAACCGACTTCCAAAAAGGAGGAGGTTCTCTATTCGACTGTATGTATTTTTTTTTTTTTTTTTTTTTATGTATGTTACCCGATTACTCGAAGACGCCTAAACCGATTTGAAAAATTCTTTTTTTATTTGAAAGGGTATACTTCCAAGTTGGTCCCATAGTCGCCAAGTCGGGATCTGATGATGGAATCTTGGCGAAATCGAGGGAACTCTTCAAATTTTATAGGATAACGTACAGCAATTTTTATATTTTCTACAACAAGTGAAGCATTTGCGTTTGATAAGAACCATTCTACCATCAGATCTGATGATGAAGCCAAGAGTCACGGAACTCCATAATGAGACAATGTATCCTAGTCGTGTTTGGGCTTGTTGTAATTGTAACGGTATGCACTTTCCATGTGAACCACTAAAAAGTGAAAAATAAAAACTTTTTTGCAAAAAATAAAACCGACTTCAAAAAGAAAAAGTGAAAAATAACTTTAGCTTCTGAAGTCGGTGACAAAAAAATTAAATCAATCATACAAACGTCACCGACTTCAGAAGCTAAAGTTATTTTTCACTTTTTCTTTTTGAAGTCGGTTTAATTTTTTTTTTTAAATCAGAGTTAGCAGCAATCATTTTTTAAATTTGGAACAAGTAGGATAGAAACGAATAATACGTACCTACGTAAAAAAAAGTATTGATAACGGCTGGCTGAATAGAGCTAATCCATTGAGATTGGCACCTTTTGGTGGGATAAAAAATAAACTGTGCAATAATGAAATTTCATATACATTTTTACTGCTCTAGAGCATTAAAGACTCGCTTTGTATTGAGTTTTTAGTGTGATTATGATGAAATTAAAGCATAGTTGGAAGAAATTAATATTAAATTCCTGCAATTTTCTATGACAGTTCAAACGTCCGTGATTGTCGCGACCATAATGTGACGTCATTTACCAAAATCTACCTGGTTTACATTTATTTTTTTGGACTTAATAAAGTAATTTTACTGATTGAATGTGCTTTATTCAAGCAAAAATTGCGATAACGATATATTATAATAAAATCGTAGTGGAACTTTACCTACATTTCAAACAAAAGTTATTTTTTGACATGTGAATTTTGATGTCACTACCGCCGTTATCGAGGACGACTGTTTTGAGAGTGCGTTCCTTTTCACCAAAAACATGCTACATAAAACAATAAATTATAAATTACGTGATGTTTTAGAAACTTAAACAAGTGTAGGTACCATAATGTTTTAAAGCGCCAACAAAAGGCATTTTTAATAAATAAAAAGAGTTTTGTATTTCTTGCATATTCCCTATTCAGTTCAACATCAACAATTTGATCAATGTAAGCGTAACCACATGAAAACACACACTGCATAACTCATCCAACCCAATTTTTATTTCAAACACCATTGCATAGCTATTTATTATCTTTTATCAATCATCGGCGCAGTTCAAATAGTTTCATCACTTAAGTGCTTCTATAATTATACTTATCTATGTAGGAAGTTATGATCTAAAAGATCGCATCAATCTTTCATTTGGTTGGTATAAAGCATGTCAAAAATGCAGATGATAACAGCTTTGGTTGAGTTGAAATCACGTGGAGGTGTTTTTACATTTAATTTAATGTAGGTTGGGTGTTTTTAATTTAGGTTGGATGCATCAAATGTCCAAAATTAGAAGTAACTATGGAAGTGTGTACATACCAAGCCAGTTCTTTTATTGACAGGCAGGGAGACTCATTTCGGCATTTTGTAGTCATGTGAAGTTTCTGACAAGTGCGGGCTTACAGCTACGAAGCTACTTGTTTATCAGAATGAAGCAAGTACTCGTATGATTAGTTTAGAAGACAAATGTGTTGAATATCAATGGACTGTATTTATCATATCGGTATTATCGGTAGTAGGTACTTACAATCAGTCTAAATCCTAAATTTAATACAAGTGTCAAGTTTTGTTATTGTCAAAAACTACTACCTCTTTGTGAGAAAATGTGCCTCATAATAAAATTAACGAACGAATGAACTGGGAATGCACAGAGTGGACAGTCGGATGTCCGATGGGGCCGAAAAGTTCAGGAGTGGCGGCCGCGAACCAAAAGACTTTGCATTGGGAGATATTCCACTAGGAGGACTAATGACCTGGTGAAGGTTGCGGGAATCCGCTGGATGCGACTCTCACAGGACCGGTCAATGTGGCGACACTATGTACTACGAGGCCTGTCGGCCTATGGTAGTGGACGTCTTCCGGCTGAAATTATGATGATGATGATGATCTTGGAATGTCACACATGCTCACTGCCATTGCGATAATAGGTTTCCTCGCTCTGTCTTTCACGATGTGTTTCAATGTTAATTAGGCGCCGGCTTTTGCGTTTTCACTCTTGACTAAATGAGAACTCATTTAGGAAATTGGAACTTACGACTGGGACCCTAAAACCCTGGACCATCCCAAAAATCAAAATTCTCCTACGCTTAACCAAATTTATTTGTGGTTGGCGCAGCAACAGCATGTCTTCTTTTTCCATACTTGTCCAGTAACCGTCATCTCAACAAACGCCTCCTTTCTTGGCCCATCATTCTTCACAAAGTCCATACGTTGTTTCTTTGGTCTTCCTCTACTCTTATACCCAACTACATGCTCAAGAAACCCACAATATCTCTAAAGAAATAGATGTATCAACATCGGAGGATGCAATAAATACTGTGTTCATCGTGTGTGACACGGTTAATTCCACTTCCGTGCAGATATTAGAAGAGAAACACGGAAAACGGGAGCGGGGCCGTGCCTACGAGTTTGTTGAATTATTGAGTCTCCGTTCACGTCCAAATTGAGTTCGTGAGCTTCCATATACCATAGACATACATATACCCCCGGTAACAACTAGTAATTCTTCGCCTTTTTTATATTTTAACTTTTTTTTTATAATTTCTAATCTATTTGTAGTTTGTAAATAATGTATGTACATAGTAATGGATAAAAACATGTGCAGCTTAAAAAAAGTCAAGATAAACATACAAACAAAACAATCAAGAACGCCGCCGTACGCCACCGCAAGTGGCGTAGAGTGGCGTGTTGTGGTGGAGGTGGCGTTGTGATGTTTCTACCTACATTATAAACTTTCGGAAGAATCTCACAAAAAAAGGTCAGTGTATGTCCTTCTAGGACGTCCTCTCCCAATTAACATTTCTTATTGAATAGGGAGGAAACTAGAAAGTGCCTCAAAATTTTTGTGGACTATGGTGATTGTTTCGTTGTGTGAAATATGTTTAGAACTCGTTCATAATTAATAATCAATGTATAAGTACTTTTTCTATCTAACACATAATCCACGCATTCCTATGTCTGTAGGGACAGGATGAGTCAACAAGATATAAGTATATAGAACACTACAGACACGAGTGAATCTGTTCTTGACAAACAATTTCTTAGGACAATTGGACAATGACACGTAAGTGGGGTCGAGAGCTACAGCCGTTGATAGAATCGACCTATAAATATAATATATTATAATCTAATGCAGCACGTCAGCGCATTATTAATAAAATGCAGAACCAATAAAGTTGTAACAGATAAAGGTTATTGAATTCCATTTGTTATCTCCTGCAAGCACTCGGACTAATATTGATAGAAAAGTTTTTTTCATTCAAAGCAGTGCGCTAGAATCAATAAACACAAGATAAAGGAAAACACAGCTAGTTCCAGATAGAAAAGAAACAGAATGCGTAGGCATTAGAGATAATACAGTGATAGTCGAAAGTTAATGTGTATGTGTACTGGTGTAGTAGTGCCGTGTAGCCCCGGCGCGCGCCGCACGGTAGCGAGTCACGGCGACCCTGGCGACCCGGCCGCCGCCCGCACATGCGCACTCCGCGCTACCCACCACAAATCACAAAATGACGCCGCTGGACAACGCGACGTTTTAACACGCTAAAAATATTCAAGACAAACCCACAAAAGTGAAAATTAATAAATCATTTACTACAATCTCCGTACATTGTATTACAATATCGTGTGGTACGCGAATAGACACACACGCACGCGCGGTTCTATGTCAAAACAAACCAGTGCTTTTTCGATGTAAACATGAACGACCGTAAGATCCTACTTTTTATTCTGTCCGTGATCGTTTACAGTATCTACAGTGTGCAAATGTGGTTTATGAAACAAAATGTTGAAGCAAATTCTGTACCTGAGAAAATACCCGCCGACACTGCGATCACACCTGAAGAAAATCATACAATTCCAGAGAATCCACCGGAAGCGTTAAAACTTATAGTGAAACGAAAAGTCATTCCACTGTTTATAAAAGACGCATGCAGTGTTTTAGAAGTGTTTACTGTGAAACCGGCTGTGAGGAAACGCAAATATAGACCAGGGAGCCAAGAAAATAACACGGTTACTGTCGTATGCATCACAGTATTTCTCCTGGTACTGCTGCTCAACGCAATACTAGATGTTCTGAAAGTAAAAGAGGAAGAAAGGGCAAGACTGAAGCTTAACCCTGATGGAGAAAGGCGACAATCTTTAGCAGAATTTGCTAATAAGAAAACATTACGAAGGGAATCAAGCAAGTTTGGGCAACAGTTGTTTCAGATCGCTGAATCGTTTATGAATCATGAAGAGGCTGACAAGACTAACACTCGTCAAACAAGACCGTATCTTTCAGCAAATAGGAGAGGGGATTCTACAAATTCTTATCTGAGTGAACCACATAGGAAGCCTCAAGAAGGATCGGCACCGGCGTCAATCGCTGAGACCCCATCAGGAGATCCGAGATTCGTCAAAAGGCAATCTGTAGCGAAGCTCATTGGTATGAATCTATTTTTATTTCCATTTCTATTCTTGTACTAACGCAATGTTGATGAAATGTTTGATGAGTTCACTGCAAGTCTGCTCTTTATTGATCGAAACATTAATGTTGATAAAAGTGAATGTATCTAAATTATTATTTTATTGATTTCTAAAGTTCTATCTCTTCTTTCACTGTTTTATATTCTCTGTTTCATAACAAGGTCTGTCTGACGACTGAAAATGACTTTCAGGTAATTGATGTTCTCACACGTCTTGTAGTTAGATATTTTATGAATTTGATTATTTAAATTCTTTTCAGTAGTTTGAATTTATTGTAGCTACAGTTCTTTTTCTTTTTATTACATTGATTGAACTTAAATTGTTTCATGCCTTGCCTGGATTACAAACATTCGATGGGATACACAAATCGTAAAGAGCTAAAGCATTTTACAGTTCAATAAATCCTTTATAGCGTTGCATGTAAGCACGTATTCTGATACCATCTCCATTATACTCCTCTACATAATCAAATCTGTCAATACACATCCGTGTCGGCAAGTTTGTATGTAATCAATTGAACTCACAGTCCATTGAACACATGATTATGTTCCAAATGGTTAATCAAAGGTTCGTAACAATCTATAGCAGTACAATAATTTTCTGCCATGTATTCGCAATCAATACTACCACGGAGTTTGTGGCGGATTTAGTTAGGTCCTAATTGGCTTTAAGCTGTAGCAAATCGGTTTACTAGCGAAACCCTTTCATCCAATTTATAATTACTTGTTAGCTGACAAATATATCCCTGATGGTGATATTAATTGGTACATACTTTGCATATTGTTAATCTGCTTGTGTCTGCTTTTAATTAAATACGCTAGTTTAATACCCTTGATCGATTAAGTCTAATTACGGGAGTATTTGTACAACAGTTTCAATTACAGTCTCATCAATTTACGAATTAACTATCTGAACATTTACAGTGCCAATTTTAACAAGGAATTTGTAAGTATTACAGGGTCTTAGCTACAAATGCTAGAGTTTGTAATTCTGGCAATAAACCCATGTAATTCTCGTCGTTCATTAGTGTTAGAAGATGTTCTGATTATTTATTCATTGTGTTAAGCTGAGCTTTAGTACCCTTATCAAATCGGTGACGAAACCCCTGACAAGGATTGGGACATTTAGACTGGGAATTGTCACTTGTCAGAGGAAACCGGATGCTGTACAAATTGACCTCATCAGCACTACAATGTCGTTATGTAACATACGCAGTGTTGTACAATTGATATCAACACTAGTGTGATTTCTTTAATTTACAACAATCCGATTGCACATTTTTATTTCCAGTAACCAACCCAAGAAACAGCTGTTACCATTTTGAACTTCGCCATAATTCCTGTGTTTTTACCTGATGCACTTGACTTGACATCAGTCAGTCACCAACGAACCATTTTGTGATGTGTGTGACACTTTTAAAAGATTCATGGGGAATGCTGGATTGCTTTATAAAAATGTGAAGGTTATTCCAATTCCTTTATTGGCACACGAGCAAACAATCCTATTAATGCTTAGGTCGCATTTCACCAACACAAAATTGAACGCGATCAGTACACCGAACCGCGTTCAAAAGATACCACTATAGTTATTGCAATACAATTAAAACTAACAGCTCTTGAACGCCGTTTAAGTGTGCCAATCGCGTTTACTTCCATTGGTGACATGCTCTCATTTCTGTTTTTTTTAATAGGAGCCCGTCCAGTGCCGATGGTTCGTCGTTCATCATTTCCAGCCCTTCCTCTCAACCCTGAGGTTCAAGCTCTGATGTTAGGACACCGACAGACTTCAATAGACAGTGATGATGATGGGGATGCCAGAGGACGTCGCGTCAGGCTCATTCGTAGATTTTAAGTTATTTGACTCCGAGAACGACGAGTATTGAGTATTCTGCATGTTCAATGTACAGACAACTTCACGATGTAGGTAGCCCCTTGAAAGCACCTACATTCGAACCCGGGGTACTGGGGTACCCAATTAATGCAGCCCACGGTACTCCTTTCGTAGTTAGCCCTCTTATTCATAAAAGTCTTAAAGCTAAAGATAATTTTATTTGTTAAAATATGCGTAGGTATACATGCTAAGTACGCATCATGACACGTTAAGAATACTTACCTAAACCAGAGATTAATCCTAAATGGTGTAACTGACCTATTTGCTCTCAGAATGACATAGACACGCAGTATATTTATACTGCGTGTAAATATACTGCGTGTATATAGTTTTATAATCAAGAATAAATATTTGTTATGAATAAGAGCGCTAATGTTTGGAATAATGTTGGAAATCTAGTCTCTTTTACCTAATTGCCTAATATGTTGATTTACCTACAGTATTTTTGTGTACTTATTAATTAAAATTGTAATAGATTAAATTTTTACTGTAATTGTTGATATTTGTTGTCGTCACAAGGACAATAACTACTTTAATTTGACAATACTAGATGGAAATAGACATATTTCTTGATTTGGTTTATTTAGACATGAGTAGCCAGCAGTAGTAATAGATAAATATTTCTTTGTTAAATTATTATGGAGATTTTTCTGCAGCTGGTGTATTCATTTTATTAAAATTATGACTCAAATATTCTATTTACATACATATTCAGAAACACATATTATTAGATGTAATTCATTGTATTCTCTGTCTGCACCAAAACATATTTCCTGATTAATCAAAAATGTTATATAAATTAAGGATTTTTAAAAAACAATGAAAATTGACTACGAAATTTTTAATTATAAGAAAATCAAATTATTATAACAAAGCTGATGTTTTTTATCTAGTCAGAATTTCCAAAGATAGTATTTAATAGTGTGAATGAGGATTCTTTCAAACTACTGTCATATATTTTTAGATGTTTTATAATAATAATTATGGTGACTAATTCCAAAGAAAAACCATAAAGCTTTACCTATCCCTAACTATGTGATAAATATTTCCAATGCTAGGACGTAAAAATCTCTGAAATTAGGTAGTTATTTATAGGTGTCACCTTTTAGTTTTCATATCATTTTTTAAACCTCTCTCTATACAATGTAATTTTTTTCAAATATTTTTATGACACTATTAAATAAATACTGTTCATCGAAATAAATCTAAACTACCTCTGAGTTGTGAAGGTCTAACATTTCAAAAGTACTCAAAGATTTTAATTATAATTATTATGAATCATATTAATTCTCCCATTCATAAAACGTATCATTAATTTATGAACCGCCTAATATCAAATTGGAATGTGCTGCGCAAGCATGAATGGGATTATATCTGTAATCTGTATCTTATAAAATGTTTCAAGTGTGAAAGTAAAACCTGAAGCTGGAACTTATATGAGCTTAAATAAAGCTTTTAATGAAAATGTGAATGAAGAAAGAATAAGTCATGAATACAGGATGAAATCGAAAGCATATCTGTACAGTCGCTAATACATCAAGTTACCACAAACTTTCAAATTTCTCCAAATGATTTCAAACCATAAAATCTTGGTGGTGAAGTTCAAAATCAAATGAGAAAACCTGACAGTTTGCGATAACTTGGTGCGTTGGCGACTGTACTTTAAATAGGCAAAGTCTAATGAAAGTTTGTTAAAATAAAAAGGCAACATATTAACTGCTTTCAAGAAGTCAGTTAAGCAGTAGCTTCATGTGTAGTAAAGAACTAGTATTCAGCTGCAACCCATTTGACCGAACGCCGAAATAAAATGGAAAACGGCCAGGATGTTCTACTAAATATAATTATTTCAATTTCCTCCTGTATTCAATATTCTAAATATTCACCTAAATAAGATGTGATCCATCTATATTACTTAAGAGTCTGATCTTGTACTGAATGTGTGATACTTGTGTATGTACCTTTATTGTATTTATTAGCGGACACGAATGTGATCTTTTGTATAGCACTTTTTGTGAATTCAATATCAAATTTATATGTAGGATAATAAAATTGATGTAGTTTTTTCCTGAAATACATACCATATTATAACTTGTTGTGTGTTTTGTTTAGCTATTGCCAGTAGGATAAGAAAAACACGAAATTAGAAATAAATGGGCACTTGTTTTCACTTTCTCCCCGTTATTGCGATCATTTTTTTGTTCTACACCATACCTGGTAACTTTCTAGTTACGGAGATATTGGGGGTCAAAGTTCCAACTTTTTGACAAGTTTTTTTTTATTACTATAATTTTTTTGTAAGATTTTTACTTTAAACACCTCCACGAACCCGTACTATTCAATCCATCAGCACAATGTTTTGGTACATTGAGTTCTACTTACCATAAAAAAAAAACGATTTTTCACCCAAAAAAAAAGTCGTTTCCCAGCAATAATTTTAACATAAAGTTACTTAGTTTGATATACAGTTTGATATACAGTTTGATATACAGTTTGATATACATGCTTGGTTGACAACTTCGTAATGATGTTGTTAACGCCCTATAAGTATATAGATTTTGACAAATTGAACAACTAGAAAAGATACTAGTTGCGCAAACTCAATCCCTAACGTGGGACAAAGTCAGGAAGATGATGCTGATGAAGCCTAAGTTGGTGTGACTCTCTGTGAACTCAACTTCGAACCCAAGGAACGCACCTCTGATTTTTGGGATTCAAGTGCGTATTGTAGAATTATTTATCACTTGCAAGTGAACATCGTGAGGAAACCAGTTTTCCTGAGAGATATTTCTCGACGGCATGTAAAGCCTTGCCAGAAGCCCATATGAGTGGCGTAAAAATTATGACACCAGGTTAGGTACTAACCACACGATAACAAAGAAACGTAAAGGGCGAGGAAGGAACACGGATGGGTTTTAGTAAGTAAAAGTTCCGCCCAGAGTGGGAGAAGTCATTTGATGATTTCCCATCAGAAAAAAAAAAGAAAGGTATTTACTGGAATGATGACCACGCAAAATTATTAGCTTTACGATCCTGAATTCCCGACGGACAGCCCCATTTGGAGTATTTCATGAGTGTGCCAACGTGGGTGGTAAATTCTGACCATTCCATGGAATTAGAGCTAAACGCATAAGTACGGAGCTCATCAACCTCGATGTTTTGTCTGAAATTCCTAAAATCGAGGATAAGCAAATATCTAGATGTTTTCCTAGACAATATGTTGAAAGCAACATTAGCTAAAGTAAACTATTTGGAGCGAAAAAGATATCTTTCGAAATATTATGACTTTCTTGAGTATAGAAAAACATGGCTGGCAATAGATGAATCGAAAGCGGCTAAAGATACTAGCGCAAACTATGTGGTGAGCAATACGATACGAATAGATTTAGGAGAAGATTTTCTATCTCTGTCATGGGTCCCACTGCTGGGCGAAGGGCTTCTCCTTCCAAAATTATACCCTAACTCATCATCGTCTGCCTAGCCTTTTCCCAATTATCATGGGGTCGGCTTCCAGCCTAACCGGATGCAGCTGAATACCAGTATTTTACATGGAGCGAATGTCTATCTCACCTCCACATACCCCACAACCCAGTTAGTAATGGTATGACCGGTTGTCAGACTTGACAAGTTATACCATAACTATAGAATCAAAAACTCCTGCCTCAACGCAGCTGCTTGGGCAGCTTGGGCAGCCCAAGAGATCAACGGCATTGCCATTCGAGTTTTTTGGCTCAAGTTTAGGTTATTTTACTGTTTTCAATTTAAATGGAAAGAGGGTAGAAGAAGGGACATTGACGCAAAAACATTTTTATAAGTAACATTTAATAAGTAGTGTAAGTTATACAATCGCCCCACATCGAAATATTCATCGCTAAATAAAAAAGCTGCTCTGTGCATTATATTATTGTACCCTGTAGTTATTGCTATTCGTAGGAAACAGCTGTTTATTTACCTACCTGACTGCCAAGGAAGGTTTTGTTTTTTTTAATTACCGCAATTTTATATATACGAGGTTGAATGATCCGTGACCCTTCCACTTTGTATAGGAACTACAGATTTAATTTAAAAAAAAAAAACAAAAACTTGAGAGGTGTCAAGGGACACCCGGATGGAACGATGTTCTGGCTTGCTTTCTATAAGAGAGAGAGAGAGAGACAGACAGAGAAACATGCGACGCCGCACAGCTTACAATAGCTTACTATAGCAAAACACTATTTCCCCGTTTTGGTTTTTTAAAACAATTTTCAGCGTTGCGAATGGCAAAAATTACGAAAACGGCCGGAGGGTGTTACTCAGTGCATTCCCAACTACTAGCGACATCTAGTAACACAACGGAGTAGTACTTACATATTTATTAGTACCACTCATACACATTATATGGCGCTGTTCTAAAAAATAAAAAGTGTCGTGACAATTTTTTCGTAAGAATTTTTTCCGTCTAGCCCCCTTTCATAACGCGCGATAAGGAACTTCGTTCCAACAATCGTTGACAGTGCTAATAGGTATTTAGCTGCATCTGGTTGGACTGGAAGCCGACTCCAACAAAATTGGGAAAAGGCTAGGCAGATGATGATTATGATGATGTAGTTTATAGTGCTAATGTCTGCACAGTTCGCTAGCACCAGTTTGAATAAAACAAAGTTTGCCACAAAATTCATAAATTGAATACATTGAAACTCCAACCACGTCCTCGTCTAAGAAAACTCATATCTCTTCGCCACAGTTTTTAAGCTCAACGCTGTTCTGAGAAAACTTGGTTTCCTTGTTAATAGATCCCAATTAGACAGACAACATATCAGTGGGTAGAATGATAAAAATAGCTGTTCTAATGAATGCAGCGTTAGAACTAGGGCGAATATTTTGATGCTTGCTCCAGTTTTAGCATACATCTATACATATAATTCATTTTACTATTGACTTTGGCAGTCTTTAAATATTGTTTTGCTTGGTCGATTTGTTTGGTTTAAACTTCCTTTCAGATTTACTGTCGGAATGATTTCATTCTTGTCCTACAGTTGGTTTTAAAACAGTAACGAGATAGATTTGTTATGTAGGAATGTTATTTGTGTTTCAGTAAAATAAAGTTTGATCAATCTTAAAGGGACGAATTTTACATGAAATCTTTAGTATAGCCCGTATAGTCCTTACTAAAGGACAAAGGTGCCCTTTTCTACTATTCCTATCTATCTTCAAATTGTGGTCGGACTTAATCCTATCTGTAGGCATCAAGGTCAATCAAGTAGACTAATACACTCAATACCTGATAGTAGCTGGGTTCGGTTCCCAGGCCAGGCAAAGTGTTATTGAAGGAAATAGTTTAGTAGAAGTCACGCAGTCTCGATTTGTGCCCGATTGATGGCAATAGGCTCGCTCTCTATTAGGTGCATGGGATTAAAACATAATGTGGGTGAACTAATAGGCGTATATCTGCCTAAATTCATGGATTACAGGTGTGATGTTATGTTATGTAGTCGACACCAAACAAAAGCACAGAATTGTATTTTCGCTCAGCTGAAGCCGAGATTTGCAATGACACCTGGATGAATGGGTTTATATTTGCAACACAACTGCAAATATACGTCACTCATCGTACGTCGTCGTCGTGTGGTGTCACTAATAAGTGTTACTGCAGAAAACGAGCACTGATCCATCTTGTTAGTAACATATGTATTACACAACAACGGCGTGGTCTCATTATTTGTTATTGTGTTACGGTCGCGAATGTCCTCGACCTAACACCGCGCGTGTGTGTTGGATGGGCGCCAACTTCTCCGACCAATACCTGAGCTTATCACTGTACCTTGCATCGCTTTCCCGCCGCTTTTGTGATGATAATACTCAACGATACCGCAATTATAATCGTTGTTATTACTATTACTTTTGTTCGGAGATAGTCTAAGATTATTTTTGGTGTACTGGTTGAACTTCAAAGTTACCTTTGTACCTAAATATTATTTTGTTATAGTATTTTGGCAGCGTTCTTTAATTTCTTTTACACTACGTAAACACGCTGATAGATTCACCGCATTAATTAAATTAAAGTAACATTACACGTTTCTCATAATAATAATTATTAGTATTGATTGTCACAACAGAATGCTGCTAGCTATCCTATCCTCTGAATCCAATAAAAAATAATGAAGTAAAAAAAAACACAATTTTCCCAATAGCAAAGAAAGACCTTGTTATAGTTTTAAAAATAATTCACGTGCGTCCGCTCGACAGGGATGCAGTCTTCTTCAGTCGGGAATCAGAGGAGCTCGCTCTGACTTTTACGTTTCAGACGTACAGACAAAGCTTTTAACTGAACATACGTTTTAACATAAACACAAGAAGAGCTGACTGCTTCAGTGCATTAATTTTAACAAACGTGTAACAGTGAAGTGAAAAATGAACTAGGGAAAACAGTAAATAGACTTGTGTGCGAAACAGTAAACATGAATTGCTATGATGAATTATCACCAACCACCGTTCTTCACTGGAATTACAGAGGATTTACCGAGTTTCCGTTAAACCAGCTCAAAGGTGAAGAAGCAGAGGTCACAGACATATATTTGAAAGAGAATCTGTTGACTCGTTTGCCAACTAACATCGGGGTTCTGGAGCATTTAGAGAGCCTGTACGTAAGCGGTAATGATATAACCGAACTACCGAGAGAGATATCTAAGTTGCGATGTCTCAAGTGCCTCGACGTTAGCGGGAATAGATTGAGGCGTATTCCTGAAGAGATAGGTGAAGCGAGGAGCTTAAAGTTCCTGATATTGGATGAGAATGAATTAACGGAGTTGCCGCTGAGGATCTCTGAACTAAGACGTCTACGGTATCTATCAGTTTGTGGTAATTTAATTTGTTACTTCAATTTTATGTGGCGTGTGGTGAATTAAATGTTGTGAGTTTTTCTTTTATATATGCACTAGCACTTTGCACGTGCCTTCATCGGCAAAAATTGTAATAGCTCGGCTAATATTATGCATGATATAAATACAATTTATAACCTATAGCACCCACTAATAGTAGCTTTCTGCCATTGAGAGAATTTTTAGAATTGGAACATTAGTTGCAGAGATTATAGTAGGTACCTATAGATACACTCACAGGCACAATTAACCGCCCACCTTGTATTTCTTTCAATTTGCAAAAATTGTCAAACTTAGGCCACATTTTGTGAGAGGTATGTTAAAAACTACCTTTAAGGAAAAAGAAAAAAACAAAAGTTTTGGAAAAACAGTTGTCTATTAAAGAATGCTTACCAAAAATCGATTTTCTGAAAATCTTCGATGAAAATTAAAAAGGTTTGATTTCATAAATAGTGGTCCAATTACAAGACAAAATAAAAATTAATAATGGGTGTTGCCGCCTCTGGCTCTTATGACTTCTTGGAGCCGGTTTGGCAATCCATCCATGATATCTTGGATATCCGATTGGGGGATATTGTGCCACTCCTCTACCGCAGCCGTTTTGAGCTCTCTTAAGGCCGTAGGGGCTGATACTCTTGCTCAGACACGTCTTTTGAGGTTGTCCCAAATGTGTTCAATTGGGTTAAGAACGGGACTGCGTGCCGGCCATGGTAAAACTTGAATCCCGACCTCATTAAGGTACTCACTGACGGATCTTGCGGTATGGCAACGTGCATAGTCACGCATTAATCTAAAGTTTTCACCAATGAACGGTGCAAAAGGTATGACATGGTCTTGAAGAACTTCTTCCACATACCTTTGAGCGTTCATACTGCCTCTATCGGATACAACAAAATCAGTACGAGCCTCGTAAGAGATACCTCTGCAAACCATTATGGACCCTCCTTGGTACCCCACTGTTTCGGTTATAGCGCATGGAGCAAACCTTTCATTTTGACGCCTGTAGACACGTTGACGTCCATCTGGACCTCTTAAGGCTATTCTGCTCTCATCTGAGAACATTACGTCCTTCCATTCCTCCACAGTCCAGTCAGCATATTCTCGCGCAAAACCAAGTCTAGCTCTACGGTGTTGTGGGAGCAGTTGTGGGGCGCGAGCTGGACGAAAAGCCCTCAGATCTCTTTCTGCCAGTCTTCTTCTAATGGTACGTTCACTTACACTGACATTTCTCACCTCAAGAGGACGCGTACGAGCTTCAGTAGCGATCGAAAAGCGATTTCTCAACACGTTGCTGACAACGAAGCGGTCATCTCGAGTTGAAGTGCATCGTTGTCGGCCTTGACCTGGCCTGCTGGTGTGTAAGCCTGTCTCCCGAAATCGTCTGATGGCATCTCGTACCGTAGTTCGAGGTACACCGAGTGTGTGAGCGATGCGACGTTGGCTGTACCCAGCGTCAGCTAAAGCCACTGCCCTAGCTGCACCAGTTGCATCCAGTGGCATATTTTACGGTCACAAACAATGAGCAAACACCACAATCTCAAATTAAACAATATTCACACTCTATGGCAGAACAGAACAGGAAATGTTAACACGGTAACACAACTGCAACAATGCCAAACGACGACTAAATTCCAAAAACCCTTCGGTGACACAAATTTAGAAAACGCAATATGGGTATAAGTGTTTAATTTATTGCTAGAGTACTCACTTAACAAAAAACAAACCAGTTGATAAGCCATAGTTAACGTAAACAAACAGAGTGACGAATGTTATAGGTGGGCGGTTAATTGTGCCTGTGAGTGTATAAACATCATATTAAACTCCTGAAATTGTGAATATTATCATCAAAATTGATGGAAATATTAATCAAAAGTGGTCAGTGGATATGCATGGCTAATATGTGGTTGTTTAGTGAACGCTTTCGGTAATCAGTAGTTAGCCACGTGCACTGTTTCATAACAGAGCTTTTCAAGGCTAACAAGCTCACAGTACACTGGTTTGATGAACGTATTTAAAGAATTTGCAACATGCGGCAGATCTCTTCAAGGTTCATATCTTTTTATACTTTGTTTTTGCTATATTTATTTATACTTTTACTCGCATCACTCGTCAACAGCGTGTTTCAAAACGAACTTTTAGTTTTTTTCGTAAGTTTTAGCTGTAGTAAAAAAGAAGTCGGTTAAATAGTTGAATTTACATAATAATTGTTGGTACCTACCTACATAAAATAGTAATTTCAGTAGGCATATTAGAAGCTCAGTCGATAATGGGGACCAACTGTAAGAAGTAAGATATTCTCTTCACAGGAACTTCTATGAGGGAATTTTTGTGTTGGGATTATTATTTAAAATACTATTTGAATCATCATCAACCGCAACCCACTGCTGGGCATAGGCCTCTTCAATTGCATGCCTTTCAACTCGATTCTCGGCAACTCTCATCCAGTTTCTACCAGCCACCTTGCGAAGGTCGTCGCTCAAATCCCACCAGTTATCGGTTCCACGGGTAATACGGCCACCCCATTGCCACTTCAGCTTATTTATTCTGTGAGCTATAGCGAAAACTCTGGTTCTCCGTCAAATCACCTCGTTCCGGATGCGATCCTTTGAGAGATTCCAAGCAATTACTGTTTAAGATGAAAGCGTCAGGGTGGCCCACGAAATTCAAATTTTCTTACGTTTTTTGCAATTTTCAGGGCAGTGCTAAGTTTTATGTTGATAAACATGTCGGTCGCGACTGTAAGACGTATTAAGTTACAGAATTATAATCATCAAAATCATCAATACAACCCTCCAAGTTCATAAGAGTCGAAGAAGGACTTTGACCGTGAAAAATTCGTTCATCGACTCTTATGAACTTGTAGGGTTGTATTGATATCATTATCTGATTATCTGCCTTAATTTTGTTATTGTAAAAAGGAGCTATTATTATTCTCATCTTTTGACATTATTATTTTAGTTTTGACATTTTTCTTATTTACATAATTTTTTATGACTATTAATTTGATAATTGTAAAAGCAGCTATTGTTATTTTCATCTTTTGACATTCTTATTATTATTTTTTAATTTATTCGACTGTCAATGAAATTTTTGTAAAAAGGAGTTATTGCTATTTTCTTTTTTTATATTTGTTTTGTTATTACTATCGAAACCTTATTTATTTTATTTTATTTAAAGTTTTTCTACACAATGTTTTTTTTTGTTAAGAAATAAATGACTTATGACTTATCTATTAAAATTCATTCAATTTTAATAGATAAGTCATAAGTCATTCAATTCTACCCACAGTCCGCCACACTAATATCCACATTGCCAAATGTTTTCCTAAGACTTGTTTGAGTTACATCACAGGAACCTATTTAATTTACTGGCCATCTTCAGCTAAACAGTGGCCAGTACCTACTAATGCGCTCTAGTTACGTTTTACTATCCCTCGTAAAGTTAACGAAGACAGTAGTTTTGGCGCCTCGGATAACAAACTATCTGCCATGAATCAAGTTTAGAGTTTCCTCATTGATTTGGTTGACCCATTTACGTAGATAGGTATATGTTGAGTGAAGACTGGAGACCACCTCAGAATGTTTGATTTTAAAAGTGTTTTGGCATTTGTTTTAAAATGTTAAGTAGTTGGTGCATTTCTTGAAAGTTGAAGATGCACATATTGATTGTTGTGATTGATTGAAGCTACGTATATAGGTACGCTTATTATGTGTTAAGGGAAGAATTTGATCGGTAATCTAAGTTAGACATTTTGCAAGAACGCTGACAATGTACTAATGAAAGCAGAGACTAATGATTTTACTTTGTTCGAGAGAGTGTAGTTTTAGGCTCATGTGATGCAGACAGAATAGGTTCACAGGATCAAGCTGACTATCAAAGCTAGTCTGTTTTGGCAGTGGCCAGCGCAATTATTTGCTTGGTCCGTTTCTTCTAACAGAGAAATGGCCTGAACGCCAGCAGTTGGGACGTTATTATCGGCTGATTATATTCAACTACACTCTTTTGCAAAAAAAAACGGGCACCTAAGGAAAATTACGTTCTAAAGTCGATTTGAGTTAATTGTTGATTGTTGTGATTTAATTGTTTGACGTAGTCTATATACTTATAATCGTGTAAATTAATACACCTGAAGTGAATTCTGGTATTTAAAAAAAAGCGGTAAATTCTTTAAAACCAACGTACCCGGCCAAACCATAAAAAGTGGTCGGCAATAATGATACGAAGTTTTTTTTTTTTTTTTAATTAATTAAAGTTACAAATGTAAAAACCTAATATTAACAAGTGTGGCCTCCTCTTGCCAAAATCACAGCTTGAATCCTTCTGGGCATGCTTTCAACGATGTTTTAATAACGTTTTGAGGAATACGTTCCCACTCTTCTGCAATGACAATTTTCAGCTCCCTGATGTTTTGTGGAGCAGGTTGCATTGATCTTACCGACTCTTTAGAACTTCTCAGACATGCTCAATTGGATTGAAGTCAGGTCTTCGAGCTGGCTAATCTAAACAATGGATCCCAAGTTCTTGCATGTACGCTTCCACGTCGCCAGAACGGTGCAGGCGCGCATTGATGTCCATAAAAATGGAATCTTCCCCAAGAGCAGTCAATGCGGGTTGTGCATATGGAACAAGGACTTCCATTATGTACCGGTGTGCATTTAATGTTCTATGTTCTATGAAAACTAACTCCATACGCTCCGTCGAATTAATTGCTGCCCAAAACATGACGCGTCGCCTCCGCCTTATGGAGTGATTATTTCGAAACACACTTCCGCATTGCGTTGGTCCTCGCAGCACTCGCCGGCGTCAGTCCTCTTCACACAAAGAGATTCTAGCTTCATCAGAGAACAAAACTTTATTCCAGTCCACCAGAGTCCATGAAGCACAGTTTCGAGCAAACTGAAGTCGAGCAACACGGTGCTCACGGAGTAATTTAGAGCCCCAAGCCGGGCGGTAATTCCTGATATTGGCAGCCAAAAGCCTCCTCCTGACCGCCCAAAAGCTAACTTGTACTCCTCTTACTTCTTCAAGGCTCTTTCTTCGAGTCCACACTTGATGCCTTACGATTCCGCAACGCCTGACTCACCAAAAAGCGGGCATAAGTTGGTTCCGTGCATTGTTTTCTTCCCAAATCGGGTCTTCTTTTGACGGAACGGATCCCTTGATACCGTTGCCAAGTTCTCTGGACAGTTGAACGACTCACATTTAGCCGCTGAGACACGTAAGTTTGCGAACAACCTTCTGTAAGTAGGGCTATAAATTTATCGCCCCTTGTCGCTTTATCACTCATATCAAAACGTGGTATTTAATGTAAAAAGAAAGATTAATTGTTTAATTTCAGAAAATATCCAAAAAGTTTTAAAATTTTAGTAATCAGTAAAAAAAACGTTTCAGCAATTCGCGCCATTAGTAACGCAATTTTACAATAATCCAAAATAATCAATAATTTTCTTTTGTTATTTTAAAAATTTAAACTTGGAACGTAAAGAATCATGCTAGGATGCTTCAAGTTACTTGCCAATACATCGTCAAATGAATAAAAACCTCTTCTTTGTTCTTCTTCATTGAAATTGAGAGAAAAATCTAAGGTGCCCGTTTTTTTTGCAAAAGAGTTTAGTTTACACGATATTGGTACCCCAACTGAAAATTATTAATTATTGTTTATTATGGAAAGGGTTATCCAGAAAAAAATATTTAAAAGTCGCATCTGGTTTTAGAAATATTGATTTACATGATTATTTAGAAATCTAAAAATAGAGATAAGCAATTGTCTGAAGCACTGTCATAAATAAAATAATCAACACTTGGTGGTAAATGGACTTGGAAAACAAATTACGTCGTCACGAACTTATCTCTAAAAATTTCTTATAAACCATACTAAATAAAATACATGCGAACATTCTGATTTTTTGGCAAATAATTCTACAAGCAACATTTTAGCAGCATAGTGTTTTATTTTATTGACTAAAAAATTAGTCCAATCAATAGATTTTTTGTAATCGATCCAAATCACGCATTTCGCACTATTCAGCCTGCAGTGACTGACGTAACAACCACTTTGTAGTGCAAGGTGATTAGAACTTTGAACTACCACAAATAGAGTGGCCAATTTTGCTCATGTACTCGCCTTAAATCGAATACACTTGTGATTTATAGTTTAACTAAATACTGCTTTTTTGTAATAATTCGATACCTCGTAAATTTTCTTTAATATCTCTGTGACAATCCTAACTAATATTATAAATGCGAAAGTAAGTTTGTTTGTTACCTTTTCACGCCTAAGCAACTAAACCGATCATCCTGAAATCCATATGCGTTGTCAAGACAGAAACGGACATAAGGGTACCTTTCATCCCGAAAAAAGTACAGTTCCTGAGGGAAAAAAAAATGATTTAGAGCTGACAAAAGCTAGTTTATCATTAAAATTGTTTTTCTATTATTCATTTATTATTCATTTACAGATAACAAATTACGATGGCTACCCCAGAGACCCGTCTACAACTATCACCACTGCGAGTTTCGATTCTGGAGAAACTCTAACATGAGGACTTTGCCGTATTCGCTGTGGTATCACATGTTCAGAGATCAACAAACTAGATGTCTCAATATTGGGTAAGTTTCAATGGTGCTTGTCTTTCCCAACTGTTTCCAATAAATCCTCGAAGGCATCGTAACTCTCACACATCATATTGGGAGAGGGAAAATAGAACAGAAGTGTGCTTATTGTTTTTTGATTATGCTCTTGGAACTAGAAATAATATCGTTGTCTATTAAAAACACTTGTGTAGGTTGTGATTACGAAGAAAACTTTCATTTCAACAAAATCTATATTCACTGTGCACATACCTACCTATTCTCATTTCCCAAAAAATACATGTTGCGCCGACCCCAAATAAAAAGGGACAGAGGCAAGAAGATGATGTTAACCATTCTCATTTATTAACTTATTTTTTCCAGGTGTTTAGAAGCTGCCTATAGCCAAACAGCTGACAAAAGAAGGCATCACTGTAAATTAAAACTAAGCCAAGACTCCAAAGAATTAGAAGTTATAGTTGAATGCCCGCCTCAGTACAATGTTATTTTAGATTCTAAATACTACTCCCCGCCCAGTCTTTATGAGATTTGCAGGAGACAGTTCTATCAGATGATTAACACCGCAGTGAAAAAACTAAATCCACAAACTTACAGTTTTTACTCTGAACACGTTAGAGAGAATCTTTATAATGAACATAATAATAACATTGTAGACCTGCAAGAGAATTTTCATGGTTTTAACATTGATTCCAGTGAAGAGAACAATACATATTCTGATGAAAATGGTAATAACTATACTTCAGCAGTAATGAAAGAAGGAATTTACAAGAAAGCTACAAAGCCGTATTTCGTGCCAGCTGATATATTACGAGAATATTTTAATGTTTTGCCTAACGTACTGATGTCAGATCTCAGTAATGGACCTGTTTCAACATGTGAAAATTTAAACTGTAAGAAGCCTGTGTTCGATCACGTCTTTTATGAATTTTGTTTTGGGTAAGTTTTCAATTTTATCGTTTTTAACGGTACCGTGGCAAAACTGACCTAGATGTAGCACAACGCAGCAACACTACTGACTTCGGCAAAGTAAGCGGCAATATCGCCATCTATACAAGCTTTTTAATTGAGTTGTGTAGAAACAAGTTGAGCTGCTGCGATTTGATTCCATACTATGGTTTGCAGCGTGCGGTTGCCTTTGGAATAGTTTTTTTTTGTAAGTAGTCTAAGTGCTATTTCAGACTTGAATCTGCCAAATTGCATCCAGACCCGTTCAGCCGTCCTGGCATGATTGAGTAATAATCATCCATTCATCCAAACTTTCGCATTTATAATAGTACCTTAGTAAGATAATACAGTTTAGAATTACAGATGATGTTTTCTTTTCCAGGGAAATCATCCTTATCGATAAAATTGAAGATGTTCTACTTAGTGCCGTTTTTTGTTCAAAGTATTGTGCAGATTTCTGGAAAAGAAGCAAAAACACAATCCCATGGACATTGTCATAGTCAATAACTTACTAAAGTAATAAAATTATATTTGTACTATTATCGAGGCGTATTATTTACTATATTATCATAACTAGCTGACCCGCGCAACTTCGTCTGCGAGTGAGGGTTAGAGAAAGTGTGAGTCAACCTTCAAAAATGGACATATCGCGGACTTTTTTTTAATGCTTAAGAGGAACAATTCCTTCGTACGTGCAACGGAAGCCAAGAAAAAGGAATAAATCTTTGTTTTTGGGAATTTTTTCATTGATGCTCCGCTCCTATTGGTGATGTTAGCCTTCCTTGATGAACGGGCTGTCCAACACTAAAATATGTTTTTAACTCGAACCACCATTTCCTGAAATTAGCGCGTTCAACCAAACAAACAAACTCTTCAGATTTATAATATTTGTGTAGATTCAAGTAGGTAACAATTTAATTTGTCGGAAATCTTTGCATTAATCGCCCATACTTATGGTTTTCCAAATAAGGGCTTCCCTCGAAAGCTGGCCCATGCTGGCTCACTGCAGGCGGCTGCACACATAGGTGTAAAATTTTTCAATTTTTTTACTCTACGTCCCATGAGGCCGTGTCTAACCTCTAAAGCTTTGAAACCTTCAAATATAAAACGGTGACTTTCGAGACATTCCAATTTTAGAGTATTAGCACCAAGGTTTTATGTGAGTTCAACCTTTTGAATAAAATCGAATTGAGTTTTCAAACATGTGTCAAAATAAAATCTAGTTTAAATCAAAAGCTTTGAGTATTTATATCAACTTCGAAGCAAATCAGCGCCATGGCCAAAATAATTGTTTACCCTTTTTTAACCACGTTAGGGGTTCATTTCAATAAAATACGAAACACGTCTTCCATCAATTCTGTTAAAAGGTTTATGCAAAATTTCAAGTAGATTGGACCAAGGAATCACGTTGTCTCTTAAATACTTTGCCCCCCTTTTTTACCCCCTTATGGGTTCAATCTTGGAAAATTCATCTTTAACGGATGCCTACATCATATAAAGAACACACCTTGCTAGTTTCAGGTCTCTGCGATCAGCGGTATAAGCTGTGCGTTGATTCATGAGTCACTAAAGCTAAATCGTCAGTCATTAAATCGCTATTTTGTTCGTATTCAATATTCACCTCAAAAATCAAATTTCAAGGAAACTGAGAAATTATATTTACTTGTATTAGATTTGAAGTATATGTAGCAACTTTTAAAGGTTTACACTTCATTGGATTTTATTCTATAGGTGTATGAAGTTAATTAATTTTAAACACAAAACCCTCTTTTTTACGTCTCTGGGTGATTTTTTTTAAAAATGCTGAAACAGGTATTTATTTATTTTTAATAATTAGTATTTACTCTGAGTTTCATGATTTTAGAACAATCAAAAATTTTTTTTTCATACAAACTTTACCCCCCCTTTTCACCCCCTTTATCCAAAATTTTCCATAATTTCTATAGCCTAAATGTTATTCTGAGTTTATTTAAATAGATTAGTGAAGTTTTCATCAAAATCCGTCCAGCAGTTTTTACGTGATGCGCGTTCAAACAAACAAACAAACAAACAAACAAACAAACAAACAAAAATTTTAAAAATGGTTTTAATTTGTTCAGTTACTTATTTTAAGTCACCCTGGTCGATTTTTTTTTTGAAATCTTCAATGTACAGATTTTTTGGTCTCAACGATTTTATTATATGTATAGATATAGCCCGATTTTTGCCATCATTACAACAATCATGTGGAATGAAGATTAAACCTAAAATAAGACAAAACTATTTTTGGATTCTGTTTTTCTCTATGAACTTTCTTTCACGTTTCTGTGTCGCGTTTGTTGTGGTTATGGCTTAACATACGATCATTTTAAGTTTACCGTTCAAAGTGGCGCTTCTTGTCAAGAAAAAATGCAACAGTATGTCAAACTTCTTACGTTTGTTTTAGTTCTCTGTTTCACCGCCTGCAAAGATAAGTTGGTCGAAATATATGGCTGTTTCAAAGTAGTGTACACAGAGTATATAATCACTACGTTTGTTTCATTCTGTCTTCTGTCATATCTCCAGTTGAATTCGTTCTAAGGGTGTCGAGATTTTATAAAAATTAGATGACCATGTCTGAAAAAGAGGTAGAAAAAAAGGAGCAACAAAAGGTCGAAAAAAAGTTCCTTAATAGTAGTGCAAAATCGAAACCTAAGCCAGATGCCAATCTTATTTTATCTCATAACTATTTTCAAGGCCACGAATGTCACTTGCCACCCGAAAGACGTTCAGCACAACGGTTAGATAGCAAGGGATTAAAACTATGGATATTCAATTTTATGGCCGTTCATGCTGGAGACATAAGAGCTATAAATATGCACAGGTAGCTTTTTTATGAATAATTAGGCATGTTTATGTTTAAAAGTAAGATTGAAAGCATTGCACGAACAATGATGGATCCACACCGCAGTAACTTTTTGTAAGTCAGTAATGTTGCTTTTTGAAAACAGTCAACACGTGGTGACAATTGATAATTATTATAGAATGTTACCTCAAAATGCGGTGTGAATGCACTACGAGTATGAGAGGAGCATAATATATTGTACCTGATTGCTGAAGGATAATAAGTTTACTGGTTGAGTTTTTCAAAAGCCCATGCAGTACAGTACTGATGAATTTTATACCGCATTGTAGAATTAAAAATGCTTTAGTAACGATTCTATGGTAATTTGAATACATATGTATATGATGGTTTAGTAGGTAATGGTATCTGATCTACTCGTGTCTTGAGTGCAAACCCAGGCTGATGCAGGCACACCAACCCAACGCCCCTTTTGCATAGAAGATGCGTGTGTCCCAGCAGTAAGCTGGAAGCATTTGACCTACTACTGACTACTGCCTACCTAATCATTCTAGTGCTGTATTTCCTTTTGCCTAGATCATACGCAGCTTTGTGCGCTGAAAAGTACCGACATCATCAGCATTATCGTTACACCATCCACCCCTACAGCAAGCTAAGATTCTTTATAGAATTTACGTTCGTTGTTCTGACGATGGTGGGTTCGATTGTTATTGCTCTCCATTATTCTGCAAGCGACTCTTTCTTCAACGAAGTAAGTACCTACTTATACCTTGAATGGGTGCAAAAGAAAACCCTTAACAAAGCCTGAAGCACTTGTTCTCCCCGTCATTGCTATGATATTTTTTTTGTTTCGGACCATACCTGGGAACCTAGCTTGTTACGGATATATTGGAGGGCCAATTCCAACCTCAGCAATCGTTTAAAAAGAAAAACAACTACACTTTAAATACCGCCATGACTCATATGCTATTCAATGCAGCCGTCAACACTATGATTTGCATTACATTGAGCGCTACCGTCCAAAAAATATCGTTGCCCAGCAATTATTTTTGCGAAGAGTAACTTAGTTTCATGTACAGAATGCTTGGTCGATGGCTTCGTGAGGGGCTAAGCACCTTGTAAGTATAATCGACTAGGCAGACCTCTGCCACAGAATAGATAATAGTACTAGCGCCTCTGCCAAGTTGCGCCAGAGCAACCGATTCTTCACCTTCCTTATGCAGTATGCCCCAGCCACCTTGATACCAATTAATTGGGGCCAAGAGTGAGGATAAACGGTGGTGACACAATGGGCAGCTTATTTTGATATTTAACATGATTTGTATCTCAAAAAACACAATGTTCGTCCAAAGTAAAAAGAACAATCTCGACGATAAGCCTACGAGCGAAAGGACTACAGCTATTACCTATGGGTGTAAATACAATACGGCTTACTAGCGTATGCACTTTGTGCTGTGTATTTTAGCTATGCCTTTAATCAGATTTTATAGACAACTGCCTAAAGAGAACCTTGTATCCTTCCCTACAGGAGTTGCGTAAAGACTTCACGCATTTTTGCGATATCATGATTGTGTTCAACGTTATCGCTAACTTCTTCACCGGATATGTTGAGGGATATTCCCGCAAAGTTACTGTTTTGTCCATGAAGAAAATAGCATTGCACTATCTAAAGACATGGTTAATTGTGGATTTATTTGCATCTGCTGGTGTACTGTCCGAATTGTATATCAAGCACATCACCCTCGTTTTGGTCCTGGAAGCCATAAAGTTAATACGCATGCCTATCATAATGGTTTATTTAAACAATATTCTCACCGTCATGAAGGCCTCCGTGAGTATATTTTGCAATATTTTTAAAGAATGTACAGGCAGATCCATAACCAGAACATTTTTTATTAGGTATGTACACGATACAAATTACATGAATAATTCATATTATAATTTCTAAACGCCTAGTTGACGTTGAAAAAGAGCAAAGAACTGTACCTACTGCTTTTGCCCATAATTTTAAAAGTAGACAAGCTGTACTGCTTCCGCTGTAAGGATATGTAGTAGTAGTTGGTAGAATGCATCTCGCATAGTCTTAAGTTTTCAGATGAATTATTGTGTGTCATCGAGGGAACTTCATAAGTTCTTATGTAAGAGCGTGTTTTAGAATGTAAATGTAAATGAATGGCTTAGTGTGCTTCCATCCGCGTGTTTCGAAAAGCACATTAAGCTATTGGTGTGGGCAGTCGTTATGGGTGGTTAGAAGCCTGAAGTCTGACAAATACCCAGTAACCAGTCTTGCGCAAGGGTCTGTTGCCCAATTAGTGGGTTGTGGAGATTAGCATTCTGTCGGACTGAAAGCCATTCCAACATAGGAACACACGAGGCAGGTTTTGATTATACGAGTTGTATTAATTCTAATTTTGTATCACATCGTGGTCATTCAAATAGATCTATATTGTATAGATACTACATAATAATATGTCATAAAATCGGGTTTTTCCAACCCATCATCTGCATCATCTGCCTAGCCTTTTCACAGCTATGTTGGGGTCTGCTTTCAGTCTAACCGGATTCAGCTGAATACCAGTATTTCATATGGAGCGACTGCCTGATCTGGTTTCCACAACCCAGTTAATACTGGGTAATACGATACCACTTGGTAAAACTGGTTGTTAGACTTCTTGGGTCACTGACTACCTATAACGACTAGCAAAGATGGAGAAATGATTGCCGCAATCAACAGCTTAACAATTTCCGCGGCACGGAGGAATACAAGGGTGTTCACTGTTCACCCATCCACAGACCAATCTGGGCAAGCGCGGTTTAACCTAAAAATCGACCCGAGCGGCTGTTATTATTTTTCCAACACAACAGACAAATTAAACTCTCCAGCAATACTGGGGAGTTTAATCCGCCACTTCTTTATCCCAGCAGAAACACTAGGAAGTGGCGAAGGTAGTTTCTGGGAACAACTATGTTTTGCCGATTTTGAACATAATTTAAATAAGTTGATATTTATTTGCATAGTTTTTCGAGAAGACTATTGTGGAGGTCTTTTTCTGCTTAATAATCTTCCTTTCTTGGAACATCTACTTTCAATTTGCTGTGGAATACATAATTGAGGGTACGTATACCCCGACAAATCCTAGAAAATGTTCGTGGTTAACCGTTGGAAAATTGTGGAACCAAACTACAGAAACCAGACTTATTGTCGCGATTGATAGAGCTGGTAAGTTGATATATACATACATACATACACAACAATTTTTCTATTCGTAGCATTTACTCCAATAATATTAAATCTAAACAGGGTGATTTTTTCAAGTGGGTGAATGGCCAAATTCAAAACAAAGTAAGAGGCATAGCGAAAAATACTCAATGGAGTCTCGAGACCGATTTTGATGAAAACTAACATTGCAACATTAGATTTTTGAAAAAGAAAACAATGTTACTGCGCAGCGGCCAATTTCTCAGCCACTGCGCCAACCGTGGCGTATTTCATGTCGTATTGAAATGGTCATCAGATCAAATACTAGATAGCCGTTACGTTTAGGCTAGTGTGTAGTATTGCCGGCTAATCATGTTTATTTTTACACCCCATCATTCAATAGCTGTTAGGTAGGTACCTACCTACATAAATACCTATAGATAAGAATATTAAATTCTTAGACCCATAGATCTTTAACGTTTGCAATGGCAATGATGTTTGAAACTGTTTCAGTTAGTATGCTGACAACAAATACTAATATGAACCTTCTAGAACAAAAGGGGTGCTTAGAAAATTTCCTTGTTATATGCTGGATTTTTTCCAAGGTGTGTTTTCAAAAGTGATTCTTATTTGCTCCTTCCCCTCCAACTTATTTTGTGTAACATGAAATAACATCAAGGCTGGTTTTCTCGAAGTGTAGATACGATAATTCTTTAGTAAATCCACATTACGCCAGTTATGTTGAAATCCTATGCAATAGGGGCGAGCCAACTACCATCAACCGAGTCCATCTCAAAGCAAATCTAGATCAACGCGGCAGTTTTAGGTTGTACTTCAATCATAACATTGCACACGTACTCGTTTATTGTTATTGACTATTGTACTATTAAATTCTTTGTAGTGGTTATTTTAATTATTTCATACTAGCTGACCCGCGCAACTTCGTCTCCGTAAGACGAACAGTTCCTAAAATTAGCGCGTTCAACCAACCCAACAAACAAACTCTGCAGTTTTATAATATTAGTACAGATTTAACTAAGTAACAATTTATTTTTTCTCGATCTGTACTCGCCAAAATATTCTACTTATATTTTTCCAAATAAGGGCTCTTCCCTCGACTGCCTTACGTTTCTATCCTTGGGCACTCGACGATATCATACTCCAGCTAGGTCGAAAGTTCTCATCAAGTGGCATGACATGAGCCGCGAGTCTATATAAATGATCTACCCTATTTATTGAAAAACCAACCACAAAATATGGTGCTATTTGCTGATGACACTTCCCTAATTTTTAAGATAAATAGACGGGCCCAAAATCTAGATGAAGTGAATAATGCCCTACTTCAGGTCCAAAATTGGTTCACAGCAAACAATTTGGTATTGAATGAAAAGAAAACTAAATGCATAAGATTTTCATTACCGAATGTTAAAAGTAGTGATTGTGAGATAATATTGAATAAAGAGAAACTCGAATTCGTAGATAAAACTGTTTTCCTGGGGCTTACGCTTGATTCAAGGCTACAATGGGGTTCTCATTTAACATCGCTTGCGGGGCGCTTAAGTTCAGCAGCATATGCCATTAGAAAAATCCGTCAATTCACTGATGTAGATACCGTTAGACTGGTCTATTTTAGTTACTTCCATAGTATAATGTCTTACGGTATTTTGCTATGGGGACGGGCTGCTGATATTGAGTCTATATTTATTCTGCAGAAAAGAGCCATCAGAGCCATATATAATCTTCGTAGGCGCGATTCTCTAAGGGAACTTTTTAAGGATATTGGCATCATGACGGTTCATTGCCAATACATCTACGAAAACATAATGTACGTCAGAAAAAATCTGCATCTTTTTGGTAAAAGAGGTGAGAGACACAATTACAGTACTAGAAATAGGGACCAACTAGTTCAGCCAGGCTTTAGACTCGCTAAAGTAGACTCATCTTTCATGGGGTACTGTTTGAGATGCTATAATAAAATTCCACAAAGTATTCTTGAACTGAATGAGACGAAATTTAAAACATGCGTTAAACGCACACTATGTAAACAAGCATATTACAAGTTGAGCGATTATATCGCTGATAAAAATGCTTGGCTTAATGCTGGTCCTGCTCCACATGGACAGGGGCGCAAAAATTGATAGCATTAAATGGTATTGTTGGAGCTGCTGAAGATTGTACAAACTTATCTTTGCATTGTATAGATTCAATGTTAGTATTATATAATCGCATAGCCCATATTGTGTGAGTACCATGTACTAGTAAGCTATCATTCACTGGAAACCTACGGCAGTTCTTGACTTGAATGTGCCCTGGCGGTTGAGAGTATGTCATGCTCACTCAAATGTCTCGCTGATGGTGGCGCGTGTGTCGGACCATTTAGTTCCCTTCAAAATGGTTGAGCTGAATGGTGCTGATCCATGCGTCATGTTCGTGAACGGGCGCTGTCAGTTGTGACTGGTCATCTCTTAGTCGCCATGGTTTATTTGAATTATTTTGTTTTTGAGTTGTATTTTATTTTTGTTTTGCTATGGACACTTTTAACGTGCACATCTTGCTACATTGTTCTCACATAATATACCATCTCAACATGAATGATGTAACCAAGATTTTGTAACAATATTTTGATTTAAAAGAGTGTCCACGGAGTTTCTTGCCCGTTCTTCTCCATAGAGATCTACGCTAGGGAATGGGCAACTACAGTACTTTCACAGTTTTTATGTCTTGTGACTGGGACTGTAGCTACTTTAAATGTTCATTTTTGTTTCGACAATTCAAAAGTGCCTGTAACTGGCCTACTTGAAATAAATGCTTTGATTTTGATGATTTTGATTTTGATTTTGATTTTGCGACACGTTAAAGCTGCTTCAAACTGTTGCGGACCTCTCGCATCTGCTTTCCTTCTCCAAAGTCAGACCTTCGATGGTAGTTATACTCTAGGCAGGTCAACACAACACGATGTAGATGCTGCAAACTCTTGAAAACCTATTGAAAATTCTTTTCGTATCCAAGCCTCCATCATGAGACCTTCGATGACAGTAATACTCTAGCTATTTCTAAAGTTCTCATCAAGGTGCATTAAGTGAGCCCAATGACGATATAGCTGCTGTAAACTGTTAAGGATCTCTTGCAACTGCCTTCAGTCCCCATCGTTAGACCATCGATGACAGTCATACTCCAGCTAGATTTAAAGTACTCATCAAGGTGCACGAGCTGAGCCTTAAACACGATAGAGCAGATTTAAAGTGTTGCGGTCCTCTTGTGACTGCCTTTCGTCTCCATCGTTAGACCTTCGATGATACTCATACTCCAGCTAGGTCTTAAGTTTATATCAAGGTGCATGAAATAAGCTGACACACGATACAACTGCTGTAAACTATTTCGGACCTCTTGTGACTGTCTTCCGTCTCCATCGCTAGACCTTCGATCACAGTCAAACTTCAGCCAGGTCTAAAGTTGTCAAAAAGGTTTATGAAGTAAGCCCCAACACGATCTTCTTCTTTATCGTGTGGTTAGTGCCTAACCTGGTGTCAGAGTTTTTATGCCGCCCAAGGTCCTCTGTCTTGGCTTAACATGCCGTCGAGAAATAACTCTCAGGCATGCTGTGCATGGTCTCGTCACGGCGATCGATCAGCGGCGGCGACCTCTCGCGTCCGGCCCTGGTTCAATCCATGGTCCGGAGCGAGACGGAATGGGAAGCCGTCACCTCCTTCTACGAAGCAGTCATGCGAGAGAGAGCGAGAGAGCCTCTCGCCCCAGCCGCCGCGGGAGAAGCACCGGCGT